>CM048931.1:32255129-33455129 GCA_026686955.1 Epinephelus cyanopodus | reverse complement strand
ACACTGTGAAAGCAATGTGGGAATAGCAACCACCTGGTGTGACTTAAGCTCCATTCCTCCATCTACCTCTAATTGGAGTTCAATTACTGTACGCTTGTTAGCACTTTCAGGAGTGTTTGGTAATTGCACAAGTTTCTCACAGGGTTTCTTTCACCGGAAGGCTTTGTTATCTGTCCCAAGACATGGAGCTACATGTACTCTATGACGACACCTTTATGTAACCATGTTGGCCACTGGCGTCATGTGAATGTCCTCATTGATGCTTGTCCACCCGTCCACTTTCTCCCGGTTGATTACCTTTGACACCTTTCCTGTGGATGCTGTGAGTGGTTTTGATTTGGTGTTCACAGACAGCTGACGTCTGTTTCTGGTGTTCATTTGGACTCTTGTCCGGTGTTCTTGTTGTTGTGTCAACTACTATATAATCCATTGCTGATAACGTGGCCCAGAATGTCCCTTCTAAATTCAGCACAGTCAGCACAGGAAAATATTGGCAGCTGGGGTAGTGTCACGAAAAGCAGTGTTTTTTACCGGGACATTGATGTGTTTCCAGCCATGATAGTGCCACAAAAAGCAGTTGTTTTTACCAAGATATTGCTGCATTTCCTGCTGGGATAGTGCCACAAAAAGCAGTTATTTTTGCCCAGACATTGTTGCGTTTCCAGACGGAATAGTGCCACAAAAAGCACCTGTTTTTTCCCAAGACACTGCTGTGTTTCCAGCCATGACAGTGCCATGAAAAGCAGCTGTTTTTTACCAAGACATTGGTGTGTTTCCAGCCATGATAGAACCACAAACAGCAGGGTTTTTTTACCGACACATTGCTGCGTTTCCAGTCATGATAGTACCATGAAAAGCAGTAATTTTTTACGAAGACATTTCTGCATTTCCAGCTGGGATAGTGCCACGAAAAGCTTTTTTTTTTTTTTTGTTTACCGAGACATTGCTGCATTTCCAGCTGGGATAGTGCCACAAAAAATGTTTTTTGTTTTTGTTTTTCTTTGTTTTTTTGTTCGTTTGTTCATCAGCAGCTTTTCTTGTCATGATTGTGGCACCAAAACTTTTTTTTAAAGCCCAAATATAGTCTTTTCCCAACCATAACTGTTTATTGTGCGCAATCCTAACCACAGCATTATTAATATGCAAAGTTTCAACGTATCTGCTGCATAAAAAGGGAAAGTTAATGAAATTTATCTGTGGTTTGCAGACTATACCAACATTTTTGCTGCAGATTGGGTAGAACGGCCCTTACTATTCGTCGTCAATATTGTCAGTGGTGCTTAGATTCAAAGGTTCCCAGTGGAGCTTTCTTGTAAACGATCAAAAGTCATGTTTACAGCTGAAATGAGTGAAAACAACTGAAGGAGTTTGTGTTGTGTTGCTTTTGCGAAACATAATGGGGAGCCACTCTTCTTCATGGTGCTGCTAATGGTCAAACACTCCACAGGGTACTTTGAGATACTGCATATATATATATCTGTGTGAGTGGGCCATGCACTTTGGCCCTTACGCTGCAGATGTTACTGATGTAATGACACTTGAGTTGGTTCCATCGGCTGATAGAGACTGTGGTTGATGGCTCCAAACAAGCTAGTAGGGGAATAATAAAAATCTTAAAGTTGAAATATCAAAATAGCACATGTTAAATTTGAAAAAAACAAAACAAAAAGTGACATACTGTATCTTGTTTTGCAAGCTCACTCAGTTACTACAAGCACAAGAACCAAAGTGCCTCCGTCTCTCCTTCACTCCTTTTCCCAACATGTAGTTTGACGCTGTAGTGACAATCTGTTAGAGAGGCTGAGAACACACTAAAGCTTTTTCTCACTGAGGATTTCCCCCCAGTCTTCCCTTGCAGCGTGTACTGTATTTCAGATTCATACACATCTTTACTGTCTCTCTGTGTATTTCATATTTTACATTCCCACTCCACATTGTTAGCAAACTATAGCAGGCACTACTGTCACTGTTTTGTGCTCTTGTACACTGTAATGAAATCTGAAACAAATCGTGTTTTACTTCTCTCTGGAAACAACCTGAGCTGTCCTGTAAAGCCTGAAGATGTACCCGGCTAACAGCGCTGCAGTTGGATTAAATTATTACATCCCTCCTCTACATTTTCAATATGTTCAGTCCATTGCAAATAGAGTGTACGTGAGTAAGGCTATGTAAGTTTCCACAGGGATGACATGCTACAGCAGGTGGTTTAAAGCACACGTCGAGAAATAAAAACAGCAGCAGCAGAAAAAGACTGTAAACTTATAAAAGACATTAATTTGGGGCAGAATAGTGCCACAGCTTCATTAAACAATGGTATAATGCCTCAGCAGACAGCGATTAAAATGACCATTAATGCAAGCTAATACCACTATATCTCTCTTCTGTCAGAGCCCATTAGATGCCCAATGAAGAAGTGTGTTTTAGCTCATTTGGATCAATCTCTGAGTGAGTTAATACTAAAGAATCACAGTCCATTTTGCACTAAAAACCTCCCCAAACACAACATTAAAGGTCATTTTTCTCTACAGGTTTAAGTTTATGTCGCACTCTGACGATGAGTGGTGGTGACTGTGACATTACACTGTCATTACAATGAGTTAAAGCTCATTTGGTTGGAAGAGCTGATATAAGCTGAATAAAGTTGCACTCTACAGATTTATTGTTAATAGATTAGCTAAGGGCTGTGTCTCTTGATAAGAGAGTGTCTTTTATTCATCCTAATAAATCCTAAAATGTTTAACAACGGGTTTTACTTCTTTATTGCTAGTTTTGTTAGACGTAGCTCTGTGGATTCAAAACGATTTACAATTGCTAAGTGGATTGAGTTATTTCAGGTGCTGAGTTATAGAAGTTGAACATGCCTTGCATACACAGTGTCGTTGTGGCACTTCCAAAGCTTGGATGGGCACAAAACTGTCCAGGTTGAGTCATCTGAAGATAAGCGACTGTGTTGAAAATATTTAGTTTTTTCTTAGTAGAAAAGGTTAAAAGAGACGTTAAGGACCTTTACTGCCAACACATTCTCACTCTGACCTTGCCACAAATCAGCGTTTGGTCATGGACTTTCCACGTCGACATAAGATGTGCAAGGCATCCTGGGTGCGTCGTTGTTGACATTCTGGGACACCGTGTCAACTTCAGCCTGTTACATGTATCATCTGTTTTAGAAATTTTGCTGTTTATTGTAAATATACACTCATTTTGAATTTGATGCCTGCAACAAGCTCCAAAGCAGTTGGAACAGGGACAACAAAAGACACCTGCTTGGAAAATTCCACAGGTAAACAGGTTAATTGAATGCAAGGAATTTATGTATTTCAATAATATCATGAAAAGATTTAAATAATCCCAAGAAATCTGCATGTCAAGGGCGAGGCTGAAAACCAATATTGACTGCCCGTGACCTTTGACTCCTCAGGCTGCACTGCATTAACAACTTTAGAAATCCATTGTCTGTAAACACAGTTCATCGTTGCATCTACTAATGCAAGTTAAAACTCTACCATGCAAAGTGAAAGCCAGATATCATCAACATCCAGAAATGCCGCCGACTTCTCTGAGCCTGAGCTCGTCTGAGATGGACTGATGCAAAGTGGGAAAGTGTGCAGTGGTCTTACAAATCCACATTTCAAATAGTGTGGGGAAATCATGGACGTTGTGACCTCTGGGCTAAAGAGGAAATGGACACCAGCACAAAGTTCAAAGCCATCTGTGATGGTATGAGGGGTGGGGGTTTGACCATGGCATCATGGGTAACTTCACATCTGTGAAGGCACCATGAATGCTAAAAGGTGCATGCAGGTTTTAACAACATATGCCGCCACCCAGACGACTTCTTTTTCAGTGGAAATCCCTGCTTATCCTGCAAGACAACGCCAAGACACATTCTGTACGTGTTCCAACCGCGTAGCTTCATAGTAAAAGTGTGTGGGAAGTAGACTGACCTGTCTGCAGTCCAGATGTGTCTCCCACTGGTAATTGTGAGGTGCGACATATGACTAGGGAGACTCTGGACTGTTGGGCAACTAAAGTCGTATTTTAAAGAAGAGTGGGAAAGAATTTTACTCTCATAACTTAATCAATTAGTGTCCTCACTTCCCAAACACTTACTGAGTGTTGTTAAAAGAAAAGATGGGCTGTAGTTGGCTTAGTGGGGAGAGCTGGCACCCCACGTACAAAGGCTTTGTCCTTGCTGCAGCGGCCCGGATTTGATTCCAACCTGCGGCCCTTTGCTGCGTGTCGTCCCTTCTCTCTCTCCCCCCTTCACGCTACACTATCCTATCCATCAAAGGCAAAAATGCCCAAAAATAAACCTTAAAAAAAGAGAAAAGATGATGTCACACATTGGTAAACATGCCCGTCTTAATTTTTTTTTGAAGTTTGAAAATTAAATATCTTGTCTCTGTTTTGTATTCAATTTAATATAGGTAAAAAAAAAAAAAACAAAGAAGCAAATTATTGCATTCTGTTATTAAGTTTTTGAAGGTGCACAACTTTATTTTGGAATCAAGGCTGTATTTTTCATTTAAATGTAAAGTTTTAGTATAATGAATGTGCTGTGTAAATTAAATCGCCATTGTCATTTTGTGTTGGAGCGTCTCCTGAATTACTGCACCTGGTGGATGACAGCATAGCTTGCCTGTGACCATTAAAGGTCTCATATTTAAACATGTGGGTAACCTTATAAAACCATTGCAGCTGCAGCTAAACTCCTTAGTTAGGTGTAGAAATAAGATCGCAGTTTGGCTTATATTTTTCATTCAAATAAACACAAGAAGTTTGTGCTCTAGAAAAGGATCAACACTCAGTGAATAATCTCCTAAACCCTATGATACACTATTATGGCAAGGCTTAACTATACAGACCAATGAGCAGTGATAACTAACATGTCTTTGGGGTCATCGGGTGGGAACCTCCTTTCACCAGTGTTTCGTCTAGTTGGTCCCACGACACCTCCAGGAGGCTAGACAGTGAACTCTGGCGTCCCAGAGACACTCCCCTAATGCCAGGTCTCACTGCTCCACACACTGACCACACAACCTCCTTTACCTTACCTATACTACCACACAGGAGGTAGACCCAGGGAAGGAAACCTTGTTAGGCTATCTCCCTCCCCCGCCGGGTTAGGCAGTACAGTCTACCTCCCCACCTGCTGCATGGCCTCAAACAAAATGAATTCAACTAGGCCACTCCCACACTTAAATAACCTTCACTCTAATTCACACACTACATAACATAACTACAGTGTAAGCTAAAGTTAAAGGAGATAAATGAACTCACAGGATCAGCAAACACACTCACCCTGCCGCATGGCCTCAAAATGGCCACCAAATGGATTCGACTAGGCCACACCCACACTTAAATAACCTTCCTCTTCCTCCTTACTTACACATGGCTTTCACAGCCCTAATTCACACTCTAATTCACACACTACATAACATAACTACACTATAAGTTAAAGCTAGAGGAGATAAATGAACTCACAGGATCAGCAAACACACTCACCTTGCAGCATGGCCTCAAGCAAAAGGGATTCAAATAGGCCACTCCCACACACTTAAATAGCCTTCCTCTTCCTATAAAATAAGTATCAATAATAAGTGTTCGTAACGAAGTTAATGTAACGTGAAGTTTCTTAACTGACACATGACATGCCTCACATGACATAAGTTGACATACTTAAATTGTTAAAATAGATTAGATTAAAATAGATTTTTGGTTTTACATGGGACACAAACAGCAGTCTCCTGGATGAAAGCCCTGTGTTTGTTTAAGCCATTCACCTCCCCTCCCTCCCACTCTGAGCAGACTTTCTCTTTTTTTACACCACATCACCTGACTCCTCTGTTCCTGTAATAATTTAAACAGCCACTAGAAGTTGCCTTTTAACAAAAACCATACATATGGGTCATAATTTCGGCTAAAAACAACCTTTGGGCTCGTAGTTTGCAGTAGGAAAACCTCATAATTTCATTTTATGACCACTAATCAGCAGAACAAGCTGTAAACACAGTACTGATATATTATCACCCTTTAATGTTGACGTGGCTCATGTGTTACCAAACAGTTGCCCATTTACAGACAGACAGACAGACAGTGAGTGACCAATATTCACTCTCCTTGTATCTCTGTTTTGGTCTCCACCAACTCCTGAGGAAAATACATGGCTCTTTGGCTACTAAATGCTCCAATACATTCACCAGATCGTCTCTGACTGTGTCCCTGTGCTGTTTGGTGCTGTCAGGCTGCAGAGTTGTGTGATAATTCTCTGCGGGTTTGTGACCCGTTGTTGACATGGAAGTATTGATGAGGTCAGCTTTAGGGTGATGTTGTGTACAACTAACAGCAAGTAAAAGATTGTGCATCAACTATGCTTTATACCAAAAAATGAATAAAATAAAATAAAAATATTAAATAAAAAACAAACTCAAGGACCTCTGCCTTAACTGATGGAGTTTGCTCAGTGTTGCTGCATTGTTTTGTTGTTATTGGAGCAACAAAGTAATTTATATTTCCAGCAGGTTCTCTTAATCCTGCTATCCCCTTACAACACAAATTAGAGCTAAAACAATGACTAACTTAATCCATCGGCTGATAGACAGAACATTTTAGGCTCTTTTTTTTTTAATAAAGGATGAATTATTTATGTCATTTTTAAGCCAAATGCCAAACAATGCCTGGTTCCGACCAATGCAACGTGAGGATTTGCTGCTTTTCTTTGTCTTAAGTGATAATAAAGTGACTATTTTGAAGATTTAGACTGTTGGCCAGACAAAACAAACAATCTGGGGATGTTTTTCTGGTGGGAAAATACAAGTATAATGACTTTTATTGGCAGAATAATTTACAAGAAGAACACTGATTGATTAGCTGCAGCCCGAAACATAATATTACCAACTTTGATGTCCAAGTTAGGACTCTGGGTTGGTTTTGAAGTTCGCAGTGCCCCATCAGAGTGCCGTTTATTTGTTACAGGGGAGATAAAAAGCCTCAGCGCTGAGGATAAAAGCTGGAATCTGTGGATTTGTGGAAGAACACAGTCCAGTTCAATTCAATATTGTCACTGCCCGCTAGAAGATATTGCCAACAGTTGCCAGGTCGTGCTCCACAAGAGATGGCAGTGTTAACGTATTTTGAGTAAGACGTCTCACACACAGCATCAAACACGATTAATATACATTTGATGAATTCCCTGTGGGATTAGCACTGTTGCCCGTTCATTATTACAAGAATCGGCGTGTTAAAGAGGGAGACTGCTGGTGATATTTTGCCTCAGGGTGATTCTTCTCATGCTTCCTTTTGATTATAATTGTGTATGGAGCTAAGAATATATGCCTTTCTTTCTTTTGGAGCCTTGACAGAGACTTGGCTGGCCTTATAGCTGTGGAGACATCACGCCTCAGACTGCCAGCCCATTGTAAATATGACAGGCTGTCAGAGATATGCAGCAGTTTTTTTGTTCGATTAATTGGATTTGCTGTCTGAGTATGCAGGGACAAGGCGACAGAGGAAAGCTAATACCAGACAAACATGCTTAGACAGGTCACTGCATGCTGTGTATATATAGTCATATTGAGGACACGTATAGTTCATATCCATGATCTTGTATGTTCTAGACTGCAAATAGGGTTGCAAATTAAGCAAGTTGTAAATTAAACCAACAGAAAAAACTTGTTTCCCGGCACATACATCTTGTTATCCTAGTTTCTTCTCGCCTCCCAGGGTTGTGGGCTCACCAGTCAATCAATTTTGCTGCATAGCAGAGTATTTACAGTTCATTAATGAGGCAGCTGGGGACGAGAATGCCGGGACAGAGAGCTCCGGGGACAAAACAGACATTTGAAGGAGAACAAGAGGAGTGACAGAGTTACAAAGTGTACATCTGAGAGAGCTCGTGTTTGGGAGGCGGATAGGGGTGGAAGGCTGAACTGAGAAAAGCAAAAAGCTTCATTCTCCAGGCTTTAGCAGTGTCTTCATTATACATGTGTCTGGGAGGAGACAGGCGGCGAACAGCGCAGGACACATGCTTCACTGTGCTGACCCTTGATAATCAGCACTGCTAAGCCTCAGTGTGACCATACTTAACATTTGATTCCCAGATTTTCTTCTCAGCTATGACATCCTCTTAAATGACTTTCATATTTGTTTTCCATAGGCGGCAAAAGCTTGAAATCGTTTGCTCAGGAAATGAGTTGCGTTTATAGAAAGTAGCTTGGTTTTCTGTCAGGGTCTTAGCAGTGCTTTGGCCTCCCAGTAGGAAGGAAGCACATGGCGCCTGAAAAGAAATAGCATTTCAGTGCATCCCCTGCAGTCGATAAGGAGTTGTCATCTTGCCCCACCTAACAAAAGCCAAGCCTGTCAGAACCAATATGAGTCCTCATCGATTTAAATACCCCCCCTGTTTTCAGCTGAGCCAACAGCAGGGGGGATTAGGAGCATAGTTTCGGCTATCGGAGCGATGGATCTGGACACGCCATCAGTTATTCAGGAGTAATTTGATTTAGTGGCTGACAAGCAGGCCGTATTGAGTCCAGGGAGGAGGAGTGGGTGAGGGGCAGTGGCAGGTGTGGTGGTGGCGTGAGGAGTCATAACAGATTAATAATTGTAATTGACAAGTGGCCAGCGCAGGGAGCCGGGCCGGGCCCCTTGTGCTTGATGGATGTCATTTATCAGCGCAATAATCGAGGGGCCTTGGCTGGCTGGAGTTGGCTGAGGCGAGGTGAGGCAAGTTAGGGATCCCGCATCTCTTTTTATTTGAGGTCTTCTGTCAAAGTGCAAGCGGAGGCCTATCAGAGATCAAACTGCTTCTGAGCTAACATCTATCAGGAGGCTGTGGCCGCAGATGTCCCTTGGCTAGTCAGTCAGTGCAGGAGCTGTCCATCTATCTCCCTTTGTTCCCAAGGTGTTAAAGCCATCTCTCACACACTGTGGTTTTCTACTTGCAAGGACATGCAGAAGAAAAGCTTTTGTCTCACTGGGTGTTCTGATGAAAACCCAGGCACAGAACACGTAATAAACTAGAAGGTATTTGTTCAGAGGCGTCTGCAAATACCTTAGTAACCATAGTAACCATCTTACCAAGACAAGTGTATTATCACCCATGTGGATGTTGGTTTACACCACTGACAGACAGCCTGTTGTTGTAACATGAGGTGACAGATCCAGCCAACATGTCTGCTATTGCCCATTATGGGCAGAATATGGGCTGAGGTCTGGGTTCACTGGCGGTGGTTGGTCCCATATTTTTGGCCCCAATTTGAGTGTTTGTGCTGCCCACTGTCGACCCCCCGTATGGACCCTCCATAGGCCATGATTAATTGTGTTTATCTGGCCGCCACATTCTGCAATGGTGGTACTGTGTGGGTATCTGTGGGCTAGCCTACACAGTGTTGCTGACAGTAAGGCAGTAGAGGCCTAGTGCTTGCTGGGAAACCACAAAAACCAACTGGTTATAAAGTCAAACTATAAATGGCATGCATATATAACTCACCTGCTCTGGCTGAGGTGCTTTTGAGGAAACATAATGCTGCCAGGATGAACAAAATGAAGATGAGGTTGGTTGAGTCACGGTAATGCACTGTGCTGTCATTTAAGCACAAGTGATATCAGTGATAATAGGCCACTAGGAGTGTCTAAGATATTGAGATTGAAATTTCATACTCGACCTTGAAGTCCTTATTCCAACAGTCTGACCACAAGGCCAATGCTGCAGCTATTCTGGAGTTGCCCAGCTATTATGGAATTTCGAACATTCAAATTTCCACTTTTTGTGTGCATCTTGAACACTTATCAGCCATGTTGGCCTAAAAAATAGAAAATCAAATGATCAAAAGCTCCAGAAAAGCCTTTGAGTGGACTGTCTGGTAAGATTATTGTAGTTAGAGAAAATATTCAAATCCCTGCTTTTGGGCTTGCACTTGCATGTAACCAGCAGAACCCAGGGAAAAAGACAGAATAGGCAAATGTTACTATTGCCCTTTTCGACAGACATGGGCTGGCTTGGCTTGGTTTGGGACGTCAGCCCGACACAGCAGGGGTTTGCATTTCCACTACAACAGGGCTGCCTTCTTGAAGATGTGTCTGAGGTCCCATTTATACAACGATTTCAACTGAAAACGGTAAACTTCAGTTGCGTTTTAGCCGATTGTTTACAGGACAGCAGCATTTTGGGTTCCTGAAAACACAACATTTTGAAAACGGGTTCCAGAGTGCAATTTTTTGGAAACAGCACCATCTCCGTTGTCATGTAAACTTGCAATATGCAGTTCCTCTGAAAACGGAGACAAACGTTCGTGCGGTTGCCATTTTGTTTGTTTATACATTGCCACTCTGTAGAAGGAAGCGTAAGCATCACACCGCCAACTCCTGGCCTGGCATGTATACTGCAGCGTTTTTGGTCATTTCTGCGGATCCGTGTGCACAGCGATTGTTATCACAACGTTGGCCTTAACTATGGCCTTAATCAGATGACGGCTTGTCTGAACTGATGACGCTTAAAAGCAGAGTGCTGATCCACGGCTAAAGTTAGCAAAATAAGGAAATGCAAAGCTTTCATCAGCAACTTCACACAACTTCTAATACAGCTGATAGCAAACATGAAGCAGTAAAATAAAGCAGATATGTAAAGTAAATACAGGACGCAGGAGAGAAACTAAACTCCAAACCACAGAGATTCAGTTAGAAGCTACAGACGTACTGAGTGCTGAACACAGAGGCTTTTAAAAACATCTTCTCTCTGGTCTCGTGCAGACAGAGGAGAGAAGAGTCACACACACAATGGTTTCAGGCGGAGAGGCGAGATCGTCGGAACTTTGCTGCGGTCAGCAAGATGTCACCGCTATCCACTTGAGGGCGAGCAGCCTTGCTTTTGGACCTACTCCGGGAAAGGTCCATATCTGGTGCAGCTCAGTGTGCCATGGGGCGTCTTAACTGATGATGGAAACGAATATCAGCGCGTTATGACTTGACTCAGCATGGCTAAAAGTGACAGTGGAAAAGTCCCATTAGAGGGTTGTTTAAAACACGTAGTTTGAACAGGTCATGGAATTACTTACTTTAAAGCTGTTTTTTGTCAGAGTCATGAGTGCATGTCATGGCAGCATGCATTTTACAAACTGTAGTTTGGAACTTTTATAAAAATAACTTGTCATAATCGTCACTATATTCACACTGAAGTACATAAGACAGATAGTCTGTGAAAAAGAAAAAAGATAAAAAATCTTGTCCCTTCTCAGTGCTTGTAATGGCGTTTGCCATTTCCTCCTTTGCCTCTCTCCACTGGAGTTACCAATCTGACTGTCACCACTCCCTCCCTGTCTTTCATTTGGCAGTGCAGCTGCATGAAGGGGCCGAGCTGTCCTCCCTCTCTGTCCTCCACATCCTCCTCCTTGTCATCATCCTCCTGAATAGTACGATCTGACCTGTTGAATGTGAGCTGTGTGAGTCATAAAACAGATTTTGTGTACCCCGTTCCTCTGTCTTGTCACATCTGTGTCCTGCCACCACAGTTTCTCAAGTGATTCTTGGTCAAACGTCTCTAAAGGCTCTGACAGATCCAGTAAACGCAGAAAATCGAACCTGTTCTGACAACTTTAATGACGGACGAAAGTTTGGGACTCAGTGTGCAAATGTGATTGACACAACGTGAAGTTGTATTTATTTTTAGATATGCAACAATTTCAGACGAAAAAATTGGACTCGGTGCAAAGGCCTTTAAACTGTAAGATAAGAAAGTTTGAGACTAACAAATGTCCCTGCGCTACGTTCCCTGGACCCGACCCGACCCGACCCGGCCGTAATTTCCTGGCCGGGCTCCTCATAACAGACCTAAGCTATGGAACCAACTGGCCGCGCACATGAGTTGTCGACGGTGACAGCATGTGTGTCGGCTTCGTCGAGTGTACCAAGTGCAGCATGATGCTGGTATATGACAGCAAAAAGACAGGGACCTTGACACTTCAGAGGCACATGACTAAAGCTTGCCATGGACAGAAAGACGAGAGTCAGCCTTCAATGTCCACGTTCGTATCCTTAAAAAGATATTGGGTTCAAACTGGGCTTGGGCTCGTAATTACAGTTAAAGGGCCGGGCCGGGCTCGGACAGAACATGCACGGGTGAGCTGGATTTTTTGGGCCCGATCTAACTTTTATAGAGGGCTGACTACACAGTTAACAACAAGCTTAGAACACAGACGCTGATAAAAGCACAAAACTTATCGGTAACATTCATTACATCTGATCTGATCCCACAAACAGGCTTTTCTGTCTTTGTTGTGTAGTTTCTACTGACATATCATACAGCTTGAGAAAGATAGTAAAAGAGCAGCAGTGATGTCACCAGTGCTTTTCTAGAGAGTTCAGAGGTTTTAGACAGGAAGCACTTGAAGCGGCCTCGCAAAACAGTTGGAGCACTCTCCTCTCTAGGCCACATCCAGCTACACACATTCTTTGCTCATTGGCAACGATGGGGAAAAAAGACAATAAAAAAACCCCACTGTTGACACTCAGCCTTGGAGACTCGACATCTCTGATTGGTTTTCCTTCTGCTGCGGTAGATTCAATCACATGCCGCTAGAAGGAGCAGGAGGAACATGAGAGACTATCTGTAACACTGTGTGGATATAGTGACAGTGTCAGCAAATATGACAAAACGTCATTTTTTATAAAAGTTCACAACTGGAGCTTAAAACACACATCACTGGTGTTAACCTTCTCTCTGTCTGCAGAATCATTCACAACTCGGCGTCGATGTTCCTGTAAGTAAATGGCTGAACTAATCCACCAGAAACTTTGAATATTGTTCACCCTTGTCATATTTAAACATAAACTCAATTCCAATATTAACCCGAAATTTAATCATAACCCTAAGCCCTGTAAAAGTATTTCTTTATCTTCCCACCCAGTTGAGACGTGGGTCCTCGGAAGAATAGAAGTACAGGACGCACACACACCCTGACACAGGCAGAGCTGAACAAAATGACAGCTTAGTAGAAAAAGTGATGAAAACCCTAATACAGACGGAAGCGGAGAAAATCTGCTAAGATATGGGCTTAGGTGGGATGAAGAATGCTGGAAATGAGAGCAGGCATTACACAAGCGTGAGCTGATGGAGATGAAAATGTATCGATCGGTTTTCCTGTTGACCAGATTAAATCTAGGGGTTGTGCATCGAAATTATTAAAAGAGTCTGTACTTGTTTCACATGAGCATAAAATCAATAACCATTTCAGGCAGGCGCTGTTAACATATCCTTTCTTTTGAAGCCACAACTCCCCTGGAGAATTTCTTTAATGCCTTATTGTTGGTTCTCTTTCAGTTGGAGTGTTTTTCCAGGCTTTGATGCATCAAAACAGAGATCTCTCGCCCCGATCATATCAAAGGTGTATTTGTACTGTTAGTATTCTAGACATTTTGATTTGGCTCTGAGAGACTTTGATTTAACAACATGATTTGAATGTAATAAAAACAGGAATGAGTCGTATTGGACTTTTCATGTCAAGATTAACATTCAAAAGCAGCATTAATAAGACAACAAAGAGAATGTGTAACAGGGCGTCGTCAAGACTCGCAAGAATCTTTTAAGTAGGTGCTTAAGTCAAGCTTTACACGAAGACGGACAGGCAGACATACAGACACATTTAATAGTGTACAGACAGTGAGAGTGCCTGTGTCTACTTTATTAGGGCACATCTGGCAGTAGTAGCAGGAAGTATTGTCCTCGTGTGCCTCGAGAGCATCTTCAATTCAGGCCGGGGTTCATGAAGAGGTTGGAAATGTTCTGTTCATACGCACTGGTGCGATAATGTCACTCAGCTCCTGCAGACTTTTTGGCAGCACATTGAAGCGGCAAACATCGTCTCCACAAAAGAATCTGTGATGGTGAAGTCTGTCCTGTTCCTGGAATCAATCTGACGTAATGGAGCACCATCCTGCTGGAGACATCATCTAACAAAGGCTAGACTGTAGCCTGGCAGGGATCCTGCTAGTCAGTGACAATGTGAAGATACACTGTGGTGTTAACAGTGTACATTGGCTTTATGGGGCTGAGAGAGATTTTTAAAATACGGTTGTATGAGATCCATAGTCGGTGCATTACCTACAGTAGATGGTGGTCGGCAAGCCCCCAGTTTGGAAAAGCAGACAGGAATACCAACCACAGAAGCAAAGCAATGTGCTGCTGTCGACAGGGGCAGCACCAAAACACATTTAGCCACCTGAAAAAACAATATAAGTTGCGTTGCCATCAGACAGCCCTTTCCAGTGAGGAGCTGAAGCCATCATATCCATTTATGTTCTTTTAAACCAGACTCCACTGATAAAAACAGTAGTTTTACCTTGTAAAACACAGGAGTAGCTTGTCTATTGCTGCCTTGATTTGTTTGTTTGTTTGTGTTATTGTGTGACTTGGGTGAATCTGAACTAACCCTTTAAAGACACACAGTAACAGAAACAAACCAGACGGACGATTGAAGAGTAACTCTTTTGTTCTGCAAAGTACAGTTATTATTTTTGTAAGAGGAATCTGGCGGCTTTGAAGAGAGCATAGATGGACACAATGGCATCAGTTCCCAGTTGGAAAAGCTCTCTGAATGCAGCACAATGTAAATATATTGTTCACTGAAACTGACTTTTTCAGGTGGCTAAGGCCTTGTTCACATGTAGAGTATATAGGTACCCAGTCAACATTTGTATGTGGGCCCCATGTGGGTAGTAAATGAGCTTCAAGAAAGGGCCCTACATGGGATTGACCTTGGGTTCCATAAATGCCTTGTGCCAGTTGCCCACATGGGTGGCTTTACCCAAGTGGGCCCCACATGGGTTATGCTAGGGCTACCTGGGCACCAAAATGGGCATCTTATCTTGGGCCCACTTCAGTAAAACCACCCATGTGGGCAATTGCCATGGGTCCTTTATGGAACCCTTGGACAATCCCATTTAGGGCCCGTTTTTCAGCTCATTTACTATCAACTTGGGCCCCATGTACAAATGTTGGCTGGGTATATTTTGGCCTTTTGTATACTGAAAATTGATCTTTTGTAAAACTCTTGCTCCAACCTCGCCAACAGGACTTTTTACATGTTTACACAAACATGCACAGTTACTCTTCTCCACTTTATTAAAGAGCAGAAGCATCAGAATGCACTACCAAGGTCACTGCTACAGGTGGCCTTCAGGTAATAGATTTTTTTTCAGATTTCTTATTTGCCAACTTCTTCCTTTTCTTTTTTGCATGATTGGTCAGTATGGCTTTAGGGTTATGGTTGTATCCGTGCCTGTTGGTTTGGCATTCCTTTGACAATGCTTCAGTTGTTTGGCATTTTTATTTGGACCAAGATGTTTTTATATCGCTGCTTGAGTGGACAGGAACTTTATTGAGAACAAACAAGGGGGAAAGCCCATTGACAAAAATACTGGTGCCCACGAGGACTGGGCCGAGAATACGTCTTGGTGCCAGCCTTGTCCACAGCAGTACATTACACTGGCAGAGTATATTGACAGAGGAGAGGCGTTCACCAGGCGGCCGTTTTCTGGAGCAGAGGAGAGGATTTTACTCCACTTCTCCCGGTCGGAGATGCTTTGTGCCCAGTAGCTACGAAGGCTGGCCACACATTTATGGCCAGTGACTGACATGATCTTCCTGCTCTCCAGCCCAGCTTGGGAGAGCTGTGTGGACTAACGTTAACTGATTTTGATGCTCCTCAGTCTAAGGCCGTTGCAGTGAAAAGTCCAGTGTTCACTTAGCTGGGCAATGTCCATCGATAGCTGCCTCCGTGAGAAGAGAACAGAAGGAAGGGAGGGAGGTATCACTGTCCGAGGGCTGCCGTAGAATGGCAACGAGGATGTCAGCCGACCAACACTCGCTACCCGCTCCCTGGTTGCGGTGATTTGCGATGCTGACCAGCTAGGAATGAACTAGCAGCCAGAACAGTACAGTCATCTCTGGTCTAGCTAACATTTAGCCGTGTTACTTACCGATCCATTAGAAAGAAAGCTAGCTGGACATTGGTTTTGAAGCCTCTTTGGTCACGGAGCTCCCTCCATCTCTTCAACGCCTGACTGAGGTTTACTCTTGTTTTTCCTCTTCTTTTATCACTCTCCTTTTTGCTCTTCTTTGCCTCCTCACACAGATGAGCTTGTTTTCTTTTGCTGGGCCGTTTTTCACTTGTTTCCAAACTTTGTCTGTCTGCCATTGTGCTCGTGACTCAACTATCTCATGCCCAACTCCTCATAAGGACCAGCTCCAGTCCCTGATTGGCTGACCGACCAATTTCGCAATGCATGACGCATTTCCTGCTGTAAAGCAGATTTTTTCCACGAAATTTCGCCCCCAGTGGCAGAAGCTTATTACAAAGATTGCAAAGCCACCAAGTAACCTATGTAAATGCTGATAGTCTGATTTTACTGTGGCCACTACCCTGTGCAACCCACATTATTTTCATCATGATATATTTAGATGCTTTTGCCTCTTTAATGGCGGCACTCCTGCATGTTTCTTCAAACTGGGGTCATGCTGACCGCCATCTACTGTAGGTAATACATTAATTATAGATAAGTGCCTTGATACAACCCAACTTCGAAAAATCAGAACTGACCATCTAATGGCAGGACTGAAAGGATCCACACTGTCACCAGCATGGCAATAAAAGTATATTTATTAAAAACAGGTTTGAGAGCTTTATTCGTCCCCTTTTGCCAACACTGACTAGATCTGACTGTTCAAATCATTTCAGACCCATTTTCATGCATCCAAAATTTTCCAAACCTTTTAATCAGTTATGTTCTGGCTCTAATTAAAAACCACAGCACTGAAACAACACTGTTAAAAGTAATAAACAACCTCCCACAGTGCAGCAGATCCAAGTGATCATTAGTCATTTCTTTTCTCTTAAATATCATTGCAGCCTTTGATATTATGATCATCATACTTACCAGTTTTTGAGGAATTAGGTTTATTTAGTACTGTATTGCTGACAGATCTCTCAGTTGGTAGTTTTTTGCCCTTTTCAATTATTTTATATCCCAGTTCCATGTGGAATAATAAAAGTACGTAGTAAGTATGTGCCACTAAAATGAAGCAATCAACTCGACATGAATGTCTTCAGGATATCAAATGTTAAACTACACACAACCTTCTGCATAATGCACAGTGATACATGATAATACAAAAAGAAAAAGGTATATTTAACTATTGTGTAAATAAAATGATTTACAAACCCCCTCAGACGACGTAGCTGAAAACATGGACACTAGTAACGTGTTTGATAACACTCTTAACTTAAGGTTTGTGTTGACATCACATAGGGTCAGAGCTGAGTTAGTACCTGACTCTTTCATGGGATGCTGAGGCTGAGATGGCAAGTGAGAGCGTCGCCTGGGCAAATTATGAGAGAGGCCAGAGAAAATTGAGTGAGGCCATAGATGTTTGCATCCTGGCTGGTGTGCCATTGCCACATTTGAAATTCATCAGAAGACAAGGTGTCAGCCCTCCTTCACTTACCTTTGGCTCTGCCAGTCACTGCCCCGTGGCGTTTAGGGCTCCCAGGTGGAGCAGTTACACCAGATGGAGGCAACCTATGACTGCTCCACAAGGCCCACTTTGTCTTAGCAAATTTTTAGCTTCATGCCAATTTCATTACATTAATCTGCAACACAGACATGGTTTATTAAATTGGGCAGACACTGTGTTCAGATTTAGCCTGATTTCATCCAGGAACTGGTCAACCCCGTCTAATTTCAGAATCATGGTGAATTTCTGTCTGCTTAGTTGTAATTTCATATGCAGTGCCTGAATGATCAAGGATCTAGCTGTTGGGCAGCTGGTTGGATTTCTGTCATATCCAAAACTTTGCTTGGCTGTCCTTAATGCAGTCCAGCCACCAGCAAAAATTGTTGACATTCTATGTTTCTGCAAACCAAGAATACATTACATCTACAAGGTTTGGGAGGAACAATCTCTGCTGGAAATGCAGCAGTGTCTCCGTTAAAGGAAATGGCCACTTTAGAATGAGAATACAGACAGTACTTACTGACCCTCATGCTGACAAGAAGTCCAGTGTAGTTTTTAATCCACAAAACTCCTTCTGGGTATTGGAGGATAACAGCTAGCCGGAATAACAGCTACACTTGAAGTGCATGGAAGCCACATTTTGAAAATGTAATAAAACTCCGCTAATGCATTTCAAAAACATCAGAACGGCTCGACCGTCGTAATCCAAGTGCTGTGAAGCTGCGGCATGCAAAATTGACTTGAAAAGACGTAATTTACTCCACTTTTATAGCATCATTTCTCACTATGGTCAGTTAGCCTGTAGTCGTGCTGTGTTTACACGGCAACTCGCGCGAGACTAGCTGATGGCTAGTGGTGGTGCTAGTTCTCGAGTCCAGCAACTGGAAACACAGCATTGACCCACTAAATTGTTTGATGGTTTTGGACAGTGGTCAACTTGGCAGGCACCATCCACCATTCCCTCCCCCCTCCAGTGACAAGGTCATCTTATATTCTACTTCACTTTAGAAACGTAATGCATGAGATTTGCAAATGTAATGTATCTGTTGTTTTCAGAAACCTCAATCAAACTTGACAGAAACTAAATTAAATCCACCAAAACTATCTTGTACCTTTTTTCCATTGTCACTCTTGGCTATGCTGAATAAAGCCATGCTGCGCAGATTTGTGTTTCCATTGTCAGTTTAGACGCGCTGCGCCATGCCAAGCTGCACCGGAGATGGACCTTCTTAGTAGTAGGTTCACAAGCTGGGCCGACCGCCCTCAAGCGGGTAGCAGTGATGTGTCGCCGACCGTAGCCAAACCCCGACGACCCCCATTCTCCCACCCAAACAAGCATGTTTGTAGCTTCTAACTGAATCTCTGTGATTTGGAGTTTAGTTTCTCTCCTGCGTCCTGTTTTTACTTTCGATATCTGCTTTATTTTACTGTTTAATGTTCGCTATCAACCGTATTAGAAGTTGTGTGAAGCCAAGCCAGCCCATGACTGTTGAAAAGCGCTTTTAGTTAGTCTCGCTTGTCATCTAGTTAGTCTGCTGTTTTAACGATTAAAAACTCTGGTCTGGTTAAAACAACCTTTAATTCTCAGAGTTAGATGGGAGAATATGCTGATCTGTTTATCCCCAGTGTCTCTCTCTGCCTCTCATTCATTCTTCGGAGGCAGCTACAGTAATCATGTTCTTACAAACACGCAATTAACGGCAACAACAGAAACCGAGAAATAACACTTTCAGTAAAATTTTAAAAGTAATGAACTGCCTATGTGAACGCATACTACTCTACTGCTCATTTGGTCTTTAATGCAAAACCTAATTTCACTGAGTTTACGACTTGCTGCAAGACAATCTCCTTATAAGGAGTTTTGTATGGAAATTTGATACAGTGATTGCAATGGAAATGGTGCACATAAAAATGGCTGCCACTCTGACCGTCCCGCTGTGTTGATTGAAATGGAAATTTCTATACTTATGAGGCAAAAAAAAAAAAAAAAAAACTCATATCAGTTTTTTAAAGCCCCTGCCTCTGTCTCCCTAATTAAGAGCATATTGATTTACAATTACTATGATGCTGTACAACTAGATTGAGTATGGCAAGCTGGGTGGAGCAGTCATCTCCCATTGGTTTTCTATTAGAGGCAGTGAATCACTTGGAGGCAGGACACAGGGCAGAAGAGTTAAAATGACTAAACTGTGATGTCGGAGGATGGAGAATGGCAGAAAGGTAACCAGTTACACCTGAGATTTTCTGTAAATGGATCTAAATCACATCCTGTTATTTTCCTCCTGACATAGAACTCCGCTCAGATGCTGCTCTGCACTGATGTATTGTGCTTTCCAACCTTAAGTGCTGTAACAGTGGAAGCAAGAAGTAAACTGCATTTGTTTGACAACATGATGGATCTGCTTTACCCATATAATGCTCCCTCACTGCGGCGCCCTCTCTTACTGCTAACTATAGGTGCCTCTTATATGTGTCACAATCCCAGGACACCGTCTCTTTCTTTGATGCTTAAACCAGTGCATTTAGCTCCTCACACAATATTCAAAGCCACTTAAATCACTCGTAGTACCTGTTCCAACTTTCTACCAACAGGGACTGAACCTATCATCCCTATCTGCAAGCATTTTGCTCTATTTATACATAACTCACTGTCTGAAGGAGTGTATGTCTCCCTGAGGTAATGCATATGTTGAGGGCTTAACAAGTGATCCAGAAAGACAAGGCTTCTTCGTCACGAGGATACACACACAGTGCTTTACTCGCAGAGCTATCTACCTATGCAGACAGAGGGACGCATTAACCACTGAGGATGCACTAATGCACAGTCAGTCCCGGAGGAGCTTCTATCCGACGGTCGCTGCCTCCGCAGCGCTTGCTGTTTTCATTGGCTCATCACATCCCATCACAGCCCATTTGCCTCTCAGTTAATCCAGTCCTCCAAACCCCTTTAAGTCTTTACCCTCTCAGCATGGGAAAATAGATGCACTGGCTAAACATGTCAGCACAGACTGCTGGAACAGAGGTAATCATCCAGAACATTAAACAGCACTGCAGAAAAAAAAAAGATTATTTGTTGTACCTCAGAAACTCTTTGATTGGTCTTAAGAAATGTCAGCTCACAGTGTCAGTGGAATTTCTGAAAAAGAAAAGACTTTAGCCTGAGGAAGGAAAGGCATGCTGGAGATGTGAATGTATTACTCTACCTATATGTTCTGTACTTTAGGGTAACTTTAGTGAAATCTTTATCGCCTCACTAAGTCAGATTTTAATGTCCTATATATCTTTTATGGGGTTATTGATTTCTCTAAAGTTAATGATTTAAATCCTAATACTGTCATCACTTTAAAGACACCTTGGCTCACCCACGAGTGTCCATTGATTGCCATCAGCTCTGTTTAAAACAGATTTTCCAGGCTGTCTCTGCAATGAGGACAGAAAGGAAAGAATGATCCTTTACAGTGCCAGAGATGTCTGGCTGTCATCCCTTTCCACTCCACCTATAAAAATCACTTCTGCATAAAGAATTTACTCATGTACCCTCTGGCCACTACTTTTATACATCTAAACAATCTAATTATCAATGCCATTACCTCCACTCTATTGTAATGGAACTAATGTTGTGGCAAATTGTAGGGAATGCCAGTTTTCATGGACACAGTTATAGCAAGAGTTGTGTCTCATCAGACTGTTTGTAGACCCCATCAAGTGTTCACTCTCCCTCTGTTTTCCTTCTGTTCGCATCTAAAGTGACTCCACTGCTTTTGTTTCAGCCCATTAGCCGCTGTAGTTCTCATATGTTGCACTCTTATTGGAACTCATACCTTATCGTTAGCTGCGCACTTCAGCACACAACTGCCGGTTTGAAGGCTTCAGCCTTTGCTATTTCTGCTGATCAACCAGAAGTCATGGCTCCTATTACACATTACGGGAGTCGTGAATATGAGCGGTGGGGAAGATAACGAGATGAAAGAAAATTTGAATACGCTGAAATGAGTGTGTAGCCCCAAACCTTTTTACACAAAAACTCATAATACGGCAGTCACACCAGCCAAACAGAACACTTTTCCAAAGGAATTACTCCATAAGCACTGACTAATTTGTAATTATATGTAATTTACTTGTGCTAGCCGGATGATTCCCTATTTCTTTTAGCAATAATAGAAAATATTAAAGGTCCAGTGTGTAGGATTTAGAGAGATGTATTGGCAGAAATTGAATATGATATAATAAGCATATTTTCTTTAGTGTATAATCACCTGGAAATAGAATTGTCGTGTTTTTGTTACCTCTAAATTAGCCATTTATATCTTCATAGGTGAACGCTTGTTAGGAGGCAGGCTGGGGAGGTGGATAGGTTATTAAAGGATGACTTCGGTATTTTCAACCTGGGCCCTATTTCCCCATGTGTATGTGTGTGTATGATTCATAGGTACGACTCGTTCTAAAACTGGTTCAGTATTGAGGGAGGCGAGAGCCGCGAAATGAGCTAAAACGGTACTGTGTGTGACGTCATCTCGCGAGAGCTTTGCTCCACTGTGTCTGTAGCTCTCTCTACTCGTGGAGCAGCCGTTTTGGGATTGGATGTCTCCTCTTCTTTGGCTGGCACTAGTCATCTTGGGAGAAGTGAGCACTGCAGACCTGATGGTCTGCAAGGCGCAGTGTCTGGACAGGAGTGTTAGCATCCATTTGTAGCACAACTAGCCACAACTCAGTACCTTCAGCATCTCGCCGTCCGACAAAGGCAGCCTATGAAAGCTGTACAGGGTGTTGCGTGACATCCTGTTCTTGCAGTTCAGGTAAGCACAAACACGAACTATTGTTTTCAATCGATGCAGTAAAACTCTCAACTGTGCTCCAGGACAACCAGCGCCACTCGGAGCGGTGCTCAGCATGGCCCCTCTGTTTTCTTCCGGCGACAAGCAAAGCTCTCGGGAGATGACGTCACAGCCCAGAGGAAGTGAAGGGTAAGGGAAACGTTTAGTATGCTATTTACAGAGATAGCACTTACGATCTGAACCGGTCAGTGGTGAAAAAAAAACACTTTTAATGCACAAACTTATACAGGATGCATTTGCCCCCGTTACAGTTTTAGCTCGTTTTGCGGCTCCCGGCTGCATCCGCCTCCCTCAATGCCGAACCAATTTTAGAACAAGTTGTACCTATGAATCATACACACACATACACATGGGGAAACAGGGCCCAGGTTGAAAAATACCGAAGTTATCCTTTAAAGGCCAGATTTTCGACTGGGACCCCGAAGTCACGTGTTTGGATCTGTGTGAGCTTTGTGTGTACTGAAACTTCAAGGTACGTGCTTCTTTTCCTATAGCTAACCACAGTAACTTTTAAACATAACCTCTGTATCGTAATGTTAATTACATAACTGTATGTTAAGGGCATAATGTCATTAGTAGGGTGCAAATTCATTCGGACATCATATGAGCTGTTGTGCACACAGTTTTTGTAGGATATTTGTAGAATGCGTTCTGTGCCACCATGTTTCCACAATAGCCCAGATCAAATACTGGCTCCAGGACCATTTGTGTTTTTGCAGGCCCTCTGTGACAAACAGAAGTCAAATAAAGGGTTTTTATTTGTTTGTTTTTTGAAAACTGCTTTTTTTGGTGCTTTTACAAATTTAACCAGGTCTGTTTGTTTTTGAGAGGAAGAGGGTACCAAGGTTTGGGAGCACCAAAGTGGTTGGCAGCAGCCCTGTATGGGAACACAAAAAAGGGGAGCAAAGGCATCAGATAGAAGGGGCATCAATCAAAATGACAGAAAGAAAAGAAAGAAGAAAGAAAAATTATTCATGGACACAAATCCCTCTTACTGTTTTACTAAAGTGCATTTTCCTAAGAACATTTTGAGATCATTTATAAACCAAATGAAGGAAGGCTTTCCATTTCTATTTGGAGTATATTTACCCATGAGAATGATCACATTTATCATGTCAGAAAAAGATGAGTTTAAATCATCCGTATAAAAAAAAAAAAAGAATTTAAGAAATGTCACAAGTTGGAATGTCATTTATCTGAAAGGATATCCAGCTTCTTCATATCCAACAAAATCTTTTCGATACAGGGCATAACATGTTCTTTGATGTGTCTGTCACATGACAAAAGGCACAAGGGTCCACTTAAAATGTGAAGCTTTTTTCATTTTTTTAAACAGAAATTATACAGCTTGGTAAACCTTATGAATTATTTTGAAATGGGTTTTTTGACCTTAGGGGAAATAGGCCATGTAATAAATTTAGAATGTGCTTTATCCATAATAGATTAAGTTTCCAAATCAGGCACTTGTATAAACAACCTTGTTTTATCATCATGAAACACTTTGGATTTCACAACAGCACTAAAACATTTCTTATTACATTTGTTATCATTTAGGCTGTAATCATTAAAAACTAAATATGGTAATTCTGATATTGTATTTGAATGCTTTGTCGTTTACAGGTTTTGGGGATTACCACTGCATTTGTTAAAACAAGTTGAATAAAGCCTTCAGTGTCCTCAGAGGGAGCTGTGTAAAGTCTGGAAAAAAAACTGATGAGTTTGCATCAGTTGGGTCTGAAAACCTTAAGTTTGATGGCGAAAATAAATCTGGAGGCGCCAAGAGGAATGTGTGGAATAACAAAGACGGTGGCGGTGTAGTGGTTAGCATTGTCACCTCACAGCAAGAGGGTTCCTGGTTCAAACCCAAGGGTGGGGAGTTTGAACTCCAGGGCTGGGGAGTGCACAAACGCTTCACATTGACTCACTGCGTGTGAAGCATCCATTGACTAGTGCATGAAGACATACAACAGTGGGGCAGTAATTCTTGTTTGAACAGTCCATCGTCCAGCAGTAGGGGTGCAATGCTCAGTCTAGGGAGTGCTCTTTTACTGTGTTTTCTCTACATGTTTCGGGTATACTTACCAACCTTAAGACTTAAAAAGTAGGGAGGAATTTTGAAACCAGAGCGAGGGGTGTGGGTTTGTTCCCTAGAGCAGGTTGAGTTTTAGAGACTATTGGTGACTTTTAAAGAATGAAAATAACAAAAGAACGAAAACATAAAAATAGTCGGTTCACTGCATCAGCATGTTTTGTTGTTACCTTAAATTTGGTGTAGTTTTTGGTTCATGCCTTTAGCACTCCAACAGTGTACTAGGAGGAGTGGGCCAGGATATAGACTTACCCGCCATGGACTCAGCCAGTTGTCTTCTCTGGCCCACACACCCCTGGGCCCTTGATGCCTTAGTGAGGCGAAATGGAAGGCTTGTGGTCTCTGGAAGACAGGTGGAGCTGGGTAACCCACCTGCAGAGGAGGGCAAGTTTGGTTCCCCCAGCGAAACCCCCGGGGTGTCCCTCAAACCCTGCTGTAGCATCACATCTGACTTACCCACAGAGACGAGGTGTCCACAGGCAGCCATTCCCAACTCATGCAGGCCTGATTGCGCTCTTCTCTGAGCCGCAATGGGGGAAAAAACGGTACACTTTCAGAGTTGTAGAGCTTGACCTAAACACGCTGTACATTGCCAGGAACACATTGTCATAACAAAAAGGAAAAAAAGCTGTGAACATTTGTCCTAAATTGGGAGAAATACGGGGGAATTGTGACCCTGGGAGAAAACAAGGAGAGGGCAATGAAAAAAAGGAGTCTTCCGGGAAAAAAGGGAGGGTTTGTTGACTGTGATCATGAGCTAAATGGGTGTTGTGTTGAGCACCTCTCCATTTTAACCATTTTTGGAATGGTTTATTTTGTTACTTCATGGGAGCTACCGTACTGCTCACCTGAACCACCTGCTGCTGCTCATATGGTACTTCATACTATAAGCCCTACCTCCACCTCATCATTCACCTGCAGGCTCTGTGTCTATGTTCCCTAAGGGCCCCATTTATTATCATCACACCCCAATCTTTGCTCTCCAGGGCTCAATCTAATCTTGTGAGGAGGGGGGGCAAGTTCAGATCCTAGACATGTACCACGCACGTCCTTAAATATCCACATATAACTTATTTGACATGGCCGACTGGAATGCAATAATTATTGCTTTTTCTTGGTTATACTTATGAGTGGTAATTTTACCACCAAATATTACAGTACATAGGGTAAGGCTAGGGTTATCTTTGATAGACAGAGGAGCCCAATATCAGGGAAGCTAATAAAAGAAACCCTCTATGAGAAAGTACATTGATGGATGAAAGCTTTGGAAACTGAGACAGTTTGGAAAGGCTGTATTAGGCTTTTCAGACTGCAATAAGGACCCAAGAAGGCTTTGACAAAGTTCCAAGGGGTCCCCTGGAAAGTGATGGAGAGATTAATTTCACACTGCATTTGATCCAGGATACAGTGACACAGGTCAAACCTGCATCATTGGTAACTGGGATTTGGTAGGGTACCGCTCTATCCCTGCAGGTCTTTGGTGTGTCAATATGCCTAATACCTTAGGGGATCCAAGGAGACTCGCCATCAGCTTTGATTGTGTGGTGTATCAATCATTGCAGGAGGAAAATGGGTTTTTAGAGGCAAGTGTGAACTGTGAAAACTGTTGCATTGATTACCAGGACATGTACTGCTACTCTTTTGACTCACCGCTGCTCATTATTTAAGTGTAGTAGTAGTGTTGGGGTCCAACCGCAAGCATATCAAACAAGTTTTTCACTCGCATGTCTTAAGCAGTGGATGCAATTTCAATTTAATCAGCACAGCTGTCTGCACTGGCTTCGTGCAGGCTCACTTCTCAGCTGCATGTCATGGATGTGAACGGGACCTGAAGCGTGGCCCATGAGGCACAGTGGGTCATCCATGGAAAATCAGAAGTTCAATCCCTGGCTCTTCCAATCTGCATTTCAGAGCATCCTTGGGCAATATACTGAACCCTAAAGTGCTCCTGATAGCTCTGTGTGTGACTGCGTGTAAATATTTAAGCTGAGTAGCAGGTGGCTGCCTTGAATGGTCGCCTTGGCCACCAATGTGTGAATGGGTCAATGTGACATGTGGCGTTTAAATACTTGAGTGATGGGAAGATTGGAAAGGCGTCATACAAGTGCAGGTCAATTTACCATTTGCGCTTCAAGTCTTTTTTTTTCCGACAGTACACACCTAAGTGCAAGCCTATTAAAGAAATAGAATAAATATATTTATCCGTCTCTGGACAGAGCCAGAGAGCAGAGCACACTCCTCCAATTTGCAGTCCCACAGGTTCTCCCATCACTTTTGCCCAGCAGCGAGGAAGCAAGACATGGGCACTTCCAGGGTATTGAGGAGCTGCAGTGTTTATTAATGAGCAAACTGCAACCTACAATGTACATTTAATGCCACAGCTGCACAGAAAGTTTGGCTGCTCCTTTTTAACAAATGGCGCTTTGAAATGCGCGGACAAGACAGACCTGGTATAGACATTGACAGTTGCTTCAGCTTTGCACGAACATTTGAGGTCTAGACACAGGATAATTACCACAGGTCTACCTCGGAACAAATGTGACTCTCTTTGGGTCTCATTCTGATCGATTCTCTTGGTTCTCGTAGGCTTTCCATGGGGCCTTTTCGTCTAAAAGAAGAAAACCTCTACTTCCTTTGTTACCTAGATTAAATAAGTCAGACCTGCCACTATCATCCTCTGGGCATCAAATATAGATGCTTTTTCACATCCTTCGACATGTGATATTGATCCCACCGGCACCCTTTGGTGTCTTCTTGAGACACACTTTCAACTAACTCAAATGTAAACCCATCTGTGGCAATACTTGATGCTGAGAGCAGCTGATGTATTATGAAGAGTAAGAAAGTCTGCATCAAACAAAACAAGGCTTCAATGTCAGGTGTGAAACACAAAGTCAGCATTTGTTCAATGTAATGTTTTACCACTTACTTACCTACGCTTCGTGTCAAACCAAAGTCAGAGCTGTGTTAATGTGATGCTCTGCAATTTAATGGTCGTCGTGCACAGTCGCTCACCTGAGGTAGTAAGTGTGTTTCAATGTGTCACATAGATACACCAGAGAGTACCCTGTGCGTCACTGTGAGACGCTGAAGGGCTTGACAAAGTGTTGGCACATAACTGTATTGATGATTTAATAACTTTTATGAACAGAGCAACACAGAAACGAGTGAGACAACGAATGTCATATGAAAGTCTCCTGCAAAGGGACATTTAGAGAGTGTGTAGGAATTCTAATCATCACTTTTCAGTGTCATTAGTATCCAGCCCTTCTCTAGTGGTCTTCCCACATAAAGTGTAGGCTGTTGTACAATTAAAAACTGAATCATCAGGAAATAAATTTCCCATGTGGGCTCACAGAGACAAAATGATGCGGTGAAACCTGGTGTCTAATGTGCATCTACTCAGAGATCTGGGAGCCTCTGAGCATCTCTGATGTAAAACATTTCCATTGAACATTTAGTCTATTTATTTAGAGCTGGCCTGACCTGGCTGAGAGTCGGTAGTTCAGTGTGCAGATACAGAACAAAGAACCTCTTCCAGTGTAAAATAGCGAGCAGCAGGTGGAGACTTTTTCAAAGCCCTTCCTGCGAGCAGCTTTTGATGGTGCGGAATATTCACAGATGGAAAGTTTCAATTGAGCGTGTCATGAATTCTTGTGGTGTTGAGCGGCGACAAAATGATTGGAGGCAACCTCCCCGCTGATCATTCCCGAAAAGTAAAGAGAGCACATCATGGCCACCGCATTAGAATCACTAGGAGATTGATTCTCACAAAGAAATAATGTTCTGTACCTGTTGAGCATATCATCCTGGGTTTAGCTTTTCTTACCTTACATTTCCTTTCAAATTGTCATATTCGCAGAATAAGTGTGTACTTCTGTGGGAAATGACTCGTTATAAGCACATATGGGGTGATGAATAGGTGACTATATCAGTGCGAGTGATGAACGCTCCATACATGGCAACACTGAATATCAGTAGATTTGATCTGAAGGCTTCTGTCACTCTGTATCATTTTGGGGGCTGCTTGCTGCGGTAGTCATCTTGGTGAAGGAGCTCCATTAGTCACCTGCCTGTCACCCATTATCCTCCACTATTCACTGTGCAAATTAAGCCTCTTGTGTGGCATTCGGAACTGATAAACAGCAGTGAAGTCAGTGGATTCTGATCCAACATACGTTTTTATAATTTGGCTCTGAAGTTATTTATTTTAGGAGCTGCTTTTATTCATAGAAGGCTCTCACTGCTGTCAACAGACTAAAATATTTATAACTGTTCTTAAGCAAGTTAGCCATCCTCCTCAGGACCCAGTGTGGCTTGTCACTATCTGTGCGTATAGATGATTTCAGTGAAAACTCTGCTAGAGAAAAGGGCTTCCTTCGCCAAACCAAACTTGTATTTTAATACTGGTAATTTAACATTTAAGCCATGCTAATGGCTGTAGGGAAGGCAATGTTGGTCTGTTGTTTGGGTGGTGTGGCAGCTACTTTGTGCCTAATTTCAGGGCAATCCATCCTGCTTTTGGTGAGCTATTTCATCCTCTCTTTTCCGTTAACACCATCAGCAGTTTGAGATTTGTTGCTTCTACCAAAACACATCATCGACTATTAAGCAGATTGATTGGAAATTTGGTGCAGACCTCCATGGTTCAGAGCAATGCATCCTAATTACTTGGGTGATTTTTTTTCCCCCTACACCACCATGAGATTGAAATTTGTGGTTTTAATTCCATTTTATTTATTTTTTTTTTACATTTTGGGGAGCTCACATTCCCATTTTCATGAGCAACAGACCACAGGCTGTGTGTCTGTCTGTCATGTTGTCTTGCGGTGTTTGTTGTCCGACATGAGACTTCTGCATGTGAGTGTGTAAGAGAGTATCGTAACTGGGCTGCTGACAGAGTAAAGCACATGCTTTTCCGTAGCTACAGTAGTCCATTGAAAGTGTCAAAATAAGCTCAGGCTCCAGTATAACAATTGTAAAAAGGGCCATGCTTTGTTTTCACTGCACAGATTACATAAAGCCTAATTAATGCAATGATATCACAGCATCTTCCAACCGTTCTTCACCACAGTGTTGCCAGACTGTAAAAGCTGGTTGCCAGCTACAAGCCAGGCTAAAGCTACTTGAGTTAGCCTGAGAAAAACAGAGGTGTAAATCACCATTCTCATTGTGATACGATATTAAATTAATTGTTTGGAAAATTATACAATATTTGCTGATATTAGAAAGGCTGCCATGATGCGATTTCAATTCAGTGCGATTTAGGGGCCTGCGATCAAAAGACAATATTGCATGCCTGTTACAGAATAAGTTGCCATCCCTTTCTTTTCTTTTTTACTTTTGGCCATAAAAGATTAAAAAAAAAACACATTAATAAATAAGTAATTGTAACTGCTTAAGTGCAATAAAGTTGACTTTAAATTGATTCCACTAACACATAAAACAGCACATGGTGTAAGCTAACCTTCAGGGCTTTGCCAGAGAGCCCTTTCTGAAACAAATCTTTTCATTTTAACCCAAACTCTCATCTTTTCCCTAAAATTTCAGGTGTGTCTGGCTTAAAGTTCTGAAGGAAAACTTCTTCAAACAGCCATAAAACATGGATTAACAACAACATCATTTAACATAAGTATCACATTCAGCTCAGTAATAACTGTCAAGGTTCACAGACAAAACAGTTGTTTTTTTGCTAGTCACCCATTATTAGCTTTAGCATGTTTACATTGCATAAATTAGCCTAGCGGCTAGCAGATTTTTTTCCTCTACTCATAGCTCAACAAATTATCTTTTGGTTTAAGTCTCTGTATCTCCTGACAGAACAGCACGGTTGAATTTCATCCTGCATGCACTTTTTTTTTTCAGCCTGACATAGTTGAAACTGAGCAGCAAATGTTGCTGTAGTGGGATGTTGGCAAAGTGAGATGGCCATCCAGGCAGGTACCGTTATGTCGTGTTTTATCTCGTAACTGCATTGTTTATGTAAGGCATGTGCTTTGTCTGTTGACCTCTTTATTTCTCCAAAATCTGAAATATTTCCACACTGCTGATTTATTCCTGAGTAAATGAATGATTAATAGATTGATTAATTATTTCCAAAGAGACTTTTTTTAAGTCATCATGTGAAAATTCTTGTTTTTTTTGTTTTTTTTTAATAACGCAATATATGTTGCAGGAAAAAGTCCTTTCCTTTACACCTGTGCACAAATGATTGTACCAGCCCTTTACCCATCACCACATATTTTAAATACTTTGATAACACTGCCGTACTCTCACCACTCAGTGACTACAGATAACCCCGTTACAGCCTATTAAAACTTATTTTTCCCCTTAGCACAATGGTGCACTGACAACTTCCTGCAGCTGAACATAGACAGACCAACTGCAATAGTCATTAGCACATCAAACACATCTCACACTGGACTCAACCTGACCTCCATCCATAAAAGATCCTGGCAAAGATCCCATGTCATATGCAAACTCAGAGCACCCCTGTTGCCCCCACCCTCTGGTGTTGCCTTACAAAAGCATAATTCAACCCATCTAGTTATACCGTTCCCCCTGCTTCTTCACTATGTTAACCATCTCCAACAAAAACACACACACAGCCCCCAAACTCATCTGCCTTCCCACCCAAATCCAAGTCTCTCAGACATGAACCACAGAGCTGTCCCATGCCTAGCACTCACAATAGCAAACGGCACTGATCACCCCCTCAATCAACACTTCACATTACTCCCATCTGGTCGCAGATAGGGGACTTGAAGATGGAGGACAGCTCGCGTCAGCAGGAGTTTTGTCCCTCGTGCCATCGCAGCCCTGAACAAACTGCCTCGCTGACGCCGCTGAGAGCTTGGATACTGGAAGGGTTATGAATGTATTCATGAAGCTTTTATGAATTGTCCGTATCTGTATGTTACTGTGCTGTACAGGCTGTGAAACCAAATCTCCCTCTGGGACAATAATATCAAAATTATCATTCATGCCCCCCTCGGGATAAACTGGAATAACTTTGGGGATCCCTACACGCGCCATCATCAGGTGAAATTTTCTGTTTGTCCAATACCTTGTTGTATGACCGTAGCATAGATAGGCTTTTCCTATCATATGCTATTTCTCAAGATCATCTGTAAATCTGTGGCATTGTTTTTAATCTCTAATCACCACTTTGCTTCATATGCTCATAACCCAGCACCACTGTTTATCCAAACAAATGAGTAGCACAAAGACATTCATTTCCTGAGCACCAAAGGTTTGTCAGTTAAGTCAAAATCAACCCAGGATTAAAGCAAGATTAACATTTATTACAAAGAAAGTAGATCACTGTCTTTGACTTGAATGGTGAAATGCACACAGTTCAATTTCATGGCCATTGAGTCCTTACAGGTATAACATCTTCCAGAAATATAAACTTGTTTGTATATTTGAAATGTGCTTCCAATCTGATATTGCTGTAGGCTACAGAATATTGGAGGTTATTCTTTTTTTTTAAATGATGGCCATGAATATTATGATAGTTGGAGGAAGGACATTATTAAAAGGTGTAGCTGAGAATATTGTTGTTGATGGTGAGTAACAAAAGGTTACTTAACTCATCTCTGATGATAGCGCTGAAATAATTATAAAGGAAGCCACTTCACTGGCAGAGACTGACCATTTTAGTCTGTTACTGCAAAGCTTGATAATGAAAAAAAATTAATAAATGCCCGGCTGCATTTAAGGGCCATGTCACACTGAGTCATGGCACTGTCTCATAACCTTGTATGGATAGTTTCCTAGTATTGTGTTTACTTTATTAGCAGGAAAGGAAGGGATACCAAAAAAGAAGTGGACAGCAACAAACATAGCATAGATTGTGCAGGGGAGGTAGAAAAACAAACAACCTTAGAGTTTGATTTTAGTACTTTAAAGGTTGGGATAAGTATGTGGGAAAAAAAGAGAGTATAGAAAAATATTTGTTTTTCCTTACTATTGAACCTTTTCTGTTTACTAAAATGTTGAATTCAGGGTTTCTAAAAGCAGAGCGGGTGTTCTTTTTGCAACCAAAATGTTAACCACTGAGAGAATGTGTGGGCCTGAGTGCAACCAAATTAGTTTGATAGAAATGCATCAATATCTTTGAAGTGCATTTATACAAGGTCAGGGTCTGCATTTAAGATCCTTGTGGCTGGTGGGTAGAAGCTCATCCTGAGCCTCTCAGTGCTGGCCTGGTGTAGGTGTACTTACCCATAGATTACACTCCCCCGTAAACTTTACGATATCGTTCGCAGAGTGCTAATTTGCTACATTTCATACAAATCACTGCAGGTGCATATTTGTAAGATATCTTATGAACCATTGTTTTTGGATTTGTTGATCATTTTGGCTGCGCTATCGACTTTTCCGTGGGCATAGTGAATAAACAAGGCTGTGTTAGTTGATTTGTAAGAGCTACAGTATCCAGCTACAATCTTCTGACAGTTATTTGGCAACATGATAGTATACATAGTCATAATGTAACATACATGTTAACATCTGGTTTATTTACATAATAAACATCCAGCTCTTTATACTAGATTTCCAATATGGTGTGATGATTCTGCTGAGAAGTTTTGGAAATTTTGGTCTGGAAAAGTTTTGAATTTTGAACTGGAAAATATGTAAGAACCCTGTCATGTTGTAAACCCTCCCCTCTAGGCTTTACAGTTCATCATAATGCTATGGATATCTGTGACCTTAGGAACTGTTAACTTTTCATAAGCAATACTGCCAGTGAAAGTGAACCCCAGCTCCGTCTGCTTGGTGTTTTGTCTCTCCATATGTGTGTTTTTTTGCCTCCATGCTGGTGATGGCTGAAGGCGTTATGTTTTCGGGTTGTCAGTCCATATGTCTCAAGAAAGCCCCAAGGGAGTCACCGAAATTTGGCAAAAACATCCGCTTGGACTCAAAGATAAACTGAGTAGATTTTGGTGGTTAAGGTTAAAGGTCAAGATTAAGTCACTGTCACTGTAACCTTGTCCATCTCATTCTTGTGAGCACGATATCTCAAAAACGTCTGGTGGAAATGTCCACTTAGACTCAGGGATGAACTGAGTAGATGTTGGTGGTCAAAGGTCAAGGTTACTGTGACCTTTTCATTCACCATGAATGCGATATCTCAAGAAAGCCTGAAGGGATTTTTTTTCAACTTTGCCACAGACGTCCATCTGGACTTAACAATAAACTGATTAGATTTTGGGGCTTAAAGGTGCTGTATGTAAGAATGTGGCCAAAACGGTTACTGCACTCAAATTCAAAATACTTCCGCGAGTCGTGTCCGCCACCCCTCCCCTAGAGATTCGAGGTTGCTGGACAGCGGTATGCTGGAGACTTATTTGTTTGCCCATGGGTGGCTGCCGTGGCAGGGCTGCGTCGCCGCGTCCTTGATCTTCGGTTTTCCAGTGGACCGTTTGAGCAAGTCCGGCTTCTCTGCTGCTAACGCTGCTGCCAGGATACAGCTGAGGAGGAGCCGGCTGCTAATGCTATGTACCGGGACACTTCTAACGCTGCTGTAGCTCAGTCGTAACTGTAACTGATGCTGAGACTCTACTGACTGTGTGACTGGTAGACGGCGGTGGGTGGCGCAACAAGCCACAACACAAATTCAAAACATAAACATGATTTGCACATGAGATCAGTATGTTATATGAACATTATTCCTTAGTCTCTGTGACTTATTAGGATGATTTTACGACTATTTGCTTTAGATTTCTTACATAAAGCTCATTTAAAGGTAACTGTAACCTCACAAAACATGTTTTTTGGTCATAACTCAAGAATCTGTACACTACTTATGACAAAGTTTCACACAAATGTTGAAAAAAAAAAATGAAATGATGACATTTTATATCCAGAAGGTCAGCTTGACATCATAATGTTCAGCAAAACACATTTCTTCCCATCATTCAACACCATAACTCAGGAAACAGAAGGTGAAACATTAGGTCAGATATTGAATTGGTGCCCACCTTGAAAATGTGCTGTATAGATCTTCTGTGTTGCCGGGTTGAAGATGTGTGTGTGAAGCATCCATGTTTAAGAATATGTAGCTTCTTGCAGTAATGTCCAAACATTGTCAACTGTCATGGCTACATACTAGTGTGGACAGACATGTAAACTGTAACTGCAACTTGACAGGTTTGCAGAGACATACAACCGCACGGTGGTAATTCTAGTTTTCTGCGTTGTGTCTGTGATTTTCGTGGCTTCCTCTTGGATGCGTGCTGCTTATGTTCTGGCACCTGGTTGCGCCTTTTAATGAAGTCCCGACTTTTCTTGTGTGCTGTGCCCAGGAACATTTGGAAAACACTTCAAAAAAAATATTAACCTTTATTAAAATAGGTGATCTCATTGCGACACATGGTCTCATTTTTAAGAGTCCTGGTCAAGACAGAACAGCATATAACATAAAGTTACAGACAATCGGGACATTCATACAAAGACACAATAAAATGTTAAGAGAAAAACTAAAGTTTAAAAACTGTGTACAAGAACATACCCCCACAGATGCACTCTGGTTTCTTAAAAGAAGTTTGAAATCCCCTACGGGAATCATACTGGACAGCTTTACTTCCTGCTGTAGCGTGTTCCAGGTTGAGGGGGCAGGGTAGCAGAAGGCTTTTTTATCAAATTCTGTTTGGACTGAGGGGATGGAGAGAGTGATGAAGCTCTGGGAGCTGAGGCTATGGCAACACTGTTCACGTGACATGCAAGTGGATAATTAAGGGCAGCGAACCAAGGATGGCTTTATAGACGAAGTTATACCAGTGCAAAGTTCTGTATGTATAAAGATGTCCAAGAAATAAACAGAAATTACAGGCAGGGGGCAGAGTCTCTGCAGATACAATACACCTCCGCACGCTTCTTCTGAGTCATAAGTGATAATCGAGAGGGATTACTTTTGTGTGAGTCTATACATTGTTTTTTAGGAGAATCTTGCATAGTGTAACTTTTATATAGTAGAATAATAATAGGCTATATGAAATACATGTACACACATACTGAGCACATTAGGCACAGGTTCTTTTTCCATATTAAATATTCATAGTGACAGTGATGGACAGGTTTGGCTGAGGAGCAGACTGGTATTCCAGAAATGATGGCTCTCTGTATTTTATGACATATTGTCCAAGAGTTGAGCTGTTACCTATGAGAGCCCCTCATTTCTTTGAAAATGTTCCACTGTAGTTTGTTTTGAGGTCTGAAATGTGCCCCAGCTTTTACAATGTGTTATGGAATGTAATTCGGATTAATTAGAGATAGAGAACAAATACCAGGCTGTGTGCCCTCGTGCGGGGAGAAGTGATTAACCACTGGCTTTGTTTAAATATAATCCTGTCAATCACAATGTCCTTTGTCTGTGGCGCTAATAAGTATTTCATTGTTCAGCAAACACGATTTCCCCCAAAATAAGATGAAGGATTAAAAATAATGAACTGTTTGCCTGCTCATTTGCATCTTGTGTTAGGTTGAAGTGGGGCTTTGGGGAACAAATTGATCAGTGCTTCGTTTCTGTCAAGATGGCTTGAAGATTTAATGTATGAGTGTGAAAGACCGTCACATTTGTGAGAATTCATACATTATCACGTGTCAATAACAAAGCCTGCCCTCAATTAAAGATCCATTATTCTATCCGTGTTAGTGCTATGCATCAAGCACTAATTAGGTACATCCATTCATCCGTACAATTTTTTGGAGGGAGGGGGAGATGTCAAAATTCAGGGTTTTGCAGGTCCCTGAATGCAGCACAGGCGTTTTGTTGTTGTTCCTCAGCAGCAGGTTGTGAAGTCTGAGTTATCCAACCCACAATCCAAAAGAGAGTTATAGTATTCACACAAAAGTAGACACAAAAGCATCTCTAGCTCAGGTGGAGACACCACAGACCTGAGCTTTGCAATATTTCTTAGTTATATAAAACAAGTACAGGCCAGTGATTTAATATGATGACCAGAATGCATGGCCTGATCAAAAAGATTTGACCGCACAGCTGAAGAAAGTGACCCAATATTCTGGGCAGTCTTTGAAGCTGTACTATTTGAAGCAATTATCAAAACCTCCATGTTGTGTGTGAGTAATTGTAAGTAGTTTTTTATGCATACTCCATTCATATATCCATCATCTGCTCCGTACATCTCTTCCAGTCACCCCTCCCGTCCATTGAATGATTCATCAGTCCATCCATCCGTAAATCTTTTCATTCAGGCATTCATTTTCTATGTCTGCTCAATCCAGCTGTCTTTCTCCATTTATGTATTTTCTAACTTACTTATGGATGTTATTCATCCATCCACCTCTCCCTGTATCCATTCATTTTATTAAAGCCACCTTTCCCATTCATCCATCTATCCATTTCCTAGCCCTGCTTATCGTGTTTATGGTCCTGGGGGGTTGGGGGTCCACATACACTGGGGAACTACTGGACCCTGGACAGGTTGTCGTTGTACTAACAGTTCTATCAACTTTCCCACTCTAGTTGCAGCACTAGACAATTTACCATTTCAGATACTGTGTTACCCCTAATTAATTAGGCTTTATTGATAGAAGATAATTAGAATTACTCCTCAAAATCACATCAGAGCTCTTAATCAATCTACTCCCTCCGCCATCCCAACAACACGTGTAACCTTCATCCAGGCATCGTTGGTGAGACATTGAAACTTTAGACTTTCAAGTATTGCCACTCAGGCAGCAAATACGCTCAGATGTGTTAATCTGTGGACACTGCTAAAAGGAAATGTATATATCATCTTGGTTGGTAATTCAGAGAGTTTTCTCTCAGTAGCCAATGAAACAGAAACTCATGACAAAAGTCTGAACTCATCATCTCGGGTTCTGACTCCAGTGGAAACCATGTGATTCTGTAAGGCGAAAGGGGAACTTTGGTATTCTTTAACCTGGCCCCTCCTACATGTTGTGTGTGTAAGTGATTATTGGAGACAGTTTTTGAAACAGGTCCAGTATTGAGAGAAACCGCTGCAGCCACAGTGGCGAAACAGGCTGCAAAGTGATCCTCACAGGCAATTCTACCCCTTCAATTTGCGTCCACTAAAAGTGCTTGTTTTTGCCACTGACAGGCTCAGATTGTCTGACAACATTATGAAAAAGACCCTACAGAGAAATGAAACATTTGTCTTTACCTTTCACTAACCTGGTCCGTTTGTCAATCCACAATCAAGTCTCCCAAGGAGAAGTCTCATTCTGAAATCTCAGTGACTTTTCCATATTCTCAAAATCAGCTAAACATTCAGCCATGGCATCAGGAATCATTTAGCTAAGAATAAGCTACACTTCTGCACTCCACCACAATGCACTCTTTCCAGCACTCCTCTCTCCATCTCTGGCTAACTTTTTCACTATTGTGTCCCCTGAGGTCAACCCTCCCGAGGTTTCAGCACAAGACTTCTCCTCGAGCAAGACTTGATCACTATAACAAGGGAGCCAGTGAAAGGTAAGGACTTTTTTCCTTTGTAGGGTCCTATGTGTAATGTTGTCAGACTCCATTGCTAGGATATCCAGTACAGTAGCTATCCACTGATTCAATGGGAGAGCACGAGGGTGTTGCCATCTCAAAGCGAGCAACTTTTTTTCAGCAGTACAACCTGCAAGCCAGAGGCGCCGCTGATTGATTGCCATACTAAATGAAGTGTCATCTTTTAAAAACACAAATTGTAGGGTGCAAGTTAATTGAATTTGGTTTGCTTTGGATAAGAAAGTTGTTATATCTGCCCAGAATTTCTTGACAGGAGAGCAGTCCCACATCAAATGCTCCTACTTCTAAAACTGTGTTTATTTTTGCAAGTAATGGTGGATCCAAATCATTCATCACAAAAGCTTCAATTTCTCTAAAAAGGACTCTATAGCCCCTTTTACACCGCCAGATTCTCGGTGAATGTTGGGCCATTTTGCTGGCAAGCTGCGAGCGTTTAGACACACGGAGCCGGATTGGAGCGTTGATCCGAGGTGCCCAATTTTCCACCTCGGGCTGTTGATGACTTGTGGGAGGAGCTGTTGACGATAAACAGGAAACTGCTGATAGCAGGAATTAGCCAGCAGCTAGTAGCAAGAGGGAAACACAAACCTGACAGACACTGTAAAGATGAGCAACTGGGGAGACAAGGAATTGCGCAACCACCTTGCCCTCACAAACAAAGAGGCCATTAACCGTCAGATGACGGGGACGGTGAAGGACGGGCCGACTTACGAGAGAATCGCCGAAGGACTGACCAGCCGCAGCTTCCCTCCCACGTCACAGTTTACGTCACACGCTGAGCTACACGTTTTGTTACTTGCTCACGCCCCCCATTGCCCCGAAAAAGGCGCATTCTGCATAAACAAAAGCAGGTAGGCGGCATTTTGCCGCACTCTCCGATTTAGTATTTATACTGCCAATGCTGAAAGAAGACTGATTGGGCTTTCCTGCAAATTTGCACAATTCCTGTTTAAAAATGGCCTACATATATATATATATCTATATATATATATATATATATATATATATATATATATATATATATATATATATGGCTGCTGCCTTGCTCTCTGAAGCATTCAAATTTATATAATGGCGAACAAATCTCTGATTTATAAGGTCAGGGTCTGAAAGCAGATCTCCTGTCTCTGATAGTATTGTTGCTATGTCCACTGAGTGATCATTACAGGTCAGTTTGCTTGCAAGCAGGCGACTTGGCAGTTATATAGTGGTTAACTCTTGATTTGTTAATTGCGAATTCTTCCTTTTGTGAAAGTATTGTTTTTAATTCTGATTTAAGTTTAGTAATGATATTGCACATGTGTCAGAAAACTGCCTTTGCTGAGACAGTTACAGAACAGATATTTTGTGTTCTAATTCTTGTATTTTTCTGTCTTGCTTTCTTAACCACTGAAACATAAGATGTTGAAAAATTCCTATATACCTTTTATATCAACTCACACAATCAGTGGATCATCAACAGACTCCTATTTACAGAGATAAACTAGTTTAATCACATTTTAAAGCTATATTCTGCATGTCTGTAAATGTCCGTTTCACCACTAAGGGAGGAGATGACACATGCTGATTAAGCCGATCGGCTCTCTAACATCTCGCGGTATTTTTCAATATATATCATTTTTAGTTTGCCTGTCGACCGGCGACATTCCCGCGCTGACGACAGGAAATGAAGGGCAGGGAGAGGAAGAGTGGAGAGTCTCATAGCAAGAGGTAGATCGCAGGTAGAAAGAGAACGCAACATGGCGGAGAACCCAAAGAAGAAGAAGTTACGCACTATAGCTTTAAGTTGGCGACAGAAAGTATCGTCCTGCAACATAGAAAGGCTAAAACGGCACCTAGTGGCCCTTCTTGGTAAACTGTCAGCTAAGTAGTAGTGATTTCAATAGAAATGTTAAGAACAGGACAGACACCAATAAAATCTGAGATACATTTAATATCTAAAAAGTAATTTGTCCATTTTCTTAAACCCTTTTTCCTCAGCCTCACTTCCTCTGTAGGATAATTACTACTCTTTGCGTGTAAACCTCCTGCACAGCATGTGTTTCCTATCTGATATTTCTTGCCTTTATACCTTAACTTACCTCAATTAATGGATACTTTTGTGCTAATGTAAAAGTAAAACTTGTCTTAAGTGCCCTGCATGATGATTTATTGCAAATTCAAGTAGTGTGAAAATAATTGCAGCCTGCTGAGATGTGACCTGTAGTAGCATTTTGCACCCTTTTCATATTTTCAAAGATTACATGTGCGCTGCCTCTGAAGCTTGAATTTAAAGTTAATGGAAGGTCAAAGCGTTCTAAGGAAAAGCATATAAACAATATTACAGGGACGTGACATCCTGGTGCTTAGTAGGTGTTCTCCAATTCCCTCCCTGTGTTGGTGGAGGACCCTGTTTCGTTCAGAAGACAGCCTGTAATTTTTGCTTGTAATTTCTTCCTCCTTACCACAAGAGAGGACAAACCAGTTATTTGACCCCTGCTTTGAACCTTTAAAATGGAACATCTCAGCTTTTAAATTGTGGTAGTGTTGTGGTGGTTCTGTGTGCTTTCCTAGACCTTTCACTGACTTTGCCTTATTTGTACAAACTTTTGTTAGATTTTCAAAGTCACACAAGGAACTCGCACGTACAACTCCTTTTACTGCCTTTAATTGACAGCTTGTTGGCCTTCTCTCCGACCTCAGACATCCACTGGCCTTTAAAAACCAGCACTGGAAAAGTACTTTAGATAGAACTGTCCCTGCTCAAAAAATCCTGCTCTTTAAGATCTTGGCTCAAAAGTGTGATCCTACAGGAAAAACATAGCTGCTGTATCCTGGTTAACCAGAGTCACAGATAACCTTTCAAAACACCTTAGCAAATTATCTGTGTGTTTAGGTTCATCAGTTTTTGCCACAGGCATCTGCGATGCTAGACGGCCACAGTGGCATTTTTCCCCCTTTGAGATCTGAATATCCGCATTAATAAGAAATGTTCATAGCAAGCAGTCTTGATCTAAAGATATATGTGCGCTCTCTTCCTATTCAACCTTCATCTCAATGCCAATGCAGCCTCATTGGAGCTGACACTCTGTCCGCTTTCAAAGCCGGGTTTTCAAAGCCTGCCTCTATCGCTGTGAAATCCAGGAAATGCTGCACCCGAGGAATTGATGTCTTTGTAGGTGAAATTCATCTGGAGTAACAATCTCAGTGAAATGGCAGCAATGCTCCCCAGACCACTGTCTGAGAGATGACATTTTGTTGAACAGTATTTCATTCCTCATTATCTTCTCATGTTCAATCCATCATCTCTCCCTTTTCACTCTGTGATGCACCTCTTTGCTCTTCTCCCCTTCTTTCTGCCCAAAATAACTTCCTCGCCTCGCATCAGTCCTTTTTTTTTTTTTTTTCATTTAGTCCCACATGTGATTCCTTTCCACGTGATTACCTCTGCCTCTGTGAAATGTGCTGTCTATACAGGCTCCTCCGGGTATGTTGAATCTACATCAGTACATGTTCAAGACATGTTTCTCTTTTGATATAAAACAGTGCTCGCCCTCAATACTATATCCCGCTGAGCCTTTTATGCCCGTATATATGTATTGTTACATCACCGTGAGTTATGATTGGTTGCTTTGGTTCAAAACTCCATATGGTATATCCAGATTAAAAAAAAAAAACTGCAGAAAAAAAAATGGGGGATTTAGTTCTGAATCCAGAGATGCTGAAAAAGGGAAGCAGGTAAATGTCAGCTGTGTGTGGTCAAGATCTCATCAAAGAGAATGAATGCGTCATATTCAGAATCCACATGACACGAAATGCAAATGAAGGTCAAGAGCATGTTACGAGTGGTTGAAAAGACCTGTTGCGTAAATTAATTATTCTAAAGGGACTCAAATAAGATAAAGGCTACAGCCCCATTTGTTATAAAGAAGTAAGAAACAGCATCTTTTGGCAAATTGGCACACAAAATACATTTGTGTTTACATTTTGTGTTCCTCTGTCACGCTTTTTCTTATTTCAAGAGGATTCTGATGGTTTGGATACAGCAGTAATAAGAAATCCTTTGATCAGCCATGCACAGCAGGCAGTGCATGAGCTGGAACAACACAAATGTACTGTGGAGTTTGTTCAGTCAGTGCTAGACCCACATCGTGATAGACCTGTGTAGGATGTTTCCTGTGATTGGTTCAAGCACCCATGTGACCATGAACAAGAGAAGTGGGTTTAACAAACTGGACAAAAGGCTGAAAGATAGAAAAGACATGAACAAAGGTGATGTTGTGTTTCTATTGTGGACATAGAGAGTTCTGAATGTTATACAGTAGCACTCAAAGACAAAGTACAGACGAGAGTAAATAGCACAAACAAGTGGGCAATAAACAAATGTCAAAAACAAGCGGTTGAGAACTCAAATCGTCCAATCCACTGGATTCGTACGCCACCAAACTTATGCTGGCATGTTTTTCTAAAAGTTGCACATTAAAAAACAATAACACCAAACCATCCCACGTCTACTCTGCTGGAAACGTGCAACAGGAGAGTGTAAACGTGCAACAGGAGAGTGTCATGGTGGAGACAAAGAAATAGTCCAAAGTGTGGCTTCATGTCATGAGAAAGATGACAACAGTGCCGATGTAATGTTTCTGAAATTATCATTTCAAATAAGGGTGGAAAAACCACCATCTTTGAATTCCAGGAACGCTGTGTATTTGACATTCTGGGCACGGATGCCACTGCTTCCCAACCGAGCAGCACGTCCATTACCGAGGGTAAATATCCCGTGTTATGATACCATTAACGTCATGCAGGCAGGCTTAGCAGGTTTTTTGTTTATCTAAAAAGAAAAAAACAGCCAGACAGTGCAGCTTTTGCAAACTTAAGTCATATATATGCCAACACGGGCGACAGCTGTAGCTGGACATATTATGTTTTTGGGTTGCCCGTCTGTATGTTCGTCTATTCATCCCAGTCTTGTGAACATGATATCCAAAAACTGCCTTAAGATAATTCCTTCAAATTTGGCATAAAATGTCCACCTGCACTCAACAATGGACTGTTAAGAATTTTGGGTCAAAGGTCGAGGTCTCTGTGACCTTATCCAACTAATTCCTGTGAACGCAAAATCTCAAGAAGGCCTTGAGGGATTTATTTTTTTAAAATGGGCATAAATGCTCACATGGACTCAACAATAACTGATTAGATTTTGGTGATCGGCGTTCAAGGTCATTGTGACCTTGTCCACCACATTTCCGTGAACACAATATCACACCTTGAGGGATTTTTTTATTTATTTTTTTATTTTTTAAATTTGGCACAAGCAACTTAAATTCAAGGATGAACAGATTAGAATTTGGTGGTCAGAGGTCAGATCAGTTTGACCTTGTGTCCATCTCATTTTGTGAAAGCAATATCTCAAGGAATTTTCTCAAATTTGGCATGAACATCCACTTGGATTCAAGAATGAACTGATTAGAATTTGGTGACTAAAGGCCAAAGGTTTTCGACCATAACTCAAGAATCCATAGGCTGAATGTGACAAAATTTCATAATGGTATCAAATAGGATAAAACAATAAAGTGATGATGATTTATGTCAAAAGGTCAAAGGTCAGCTTCACTGTGACATCATATTGTTCTGCAAAAATACTTTCCTGACCATCATTCAACGTCTCAGGAACAGAAGGGGAGACATTTGGTCAGGTACTGAATTTGTGACACTAATTGTGGGTGTCTATCTCAAAACTGTGCTGATTGTATAGATATTTTGTGCTGCAGGAAACCTGTGTAGGCTTTATTTTTTCCACAAAGAACATCAATATTGGCACTGATAAAAATAAAATAAAAAATCCACAATAGGCAGAATCAATAATGGCACTGGTATCAATGCTCATATTTTAGGCTTCATGCAACACAACATTTGAAAAGAGTCCAAAGACTTTTGTTGATGAGAAATGAAAATGTAAACTGATGCAGATGGAATCAAAAAGCTCAGTTTTTGTAGTAGGTGAGTAGCCTTGAATCTTGACCCAAAGTTAATTAATGCACCACAGCTCCCACAACTAGAGCTACCGTGTAGTTGTACCTTCTCATTCATTACATAAGAGTTAATTGTCAGGTTATTTAGACTGATATTACAACTGCACTTCAACAGTGGCTTCTCTTTTGTGTTATTTACTATACACAAGCAGTAAATCCTTCAATAGTATAACCAACACAACACTGGCTACAGTCAACATATACACTGCTGTGTCATGTAGCATAAAGTGTTTTATGCAGAATATTATGATGTCACAGTGAAGCTGACCTTTGACCTTTTGATATAAAATGTCCGACAAGACCAAGCACTTGTCAGTAGTCTAATGTTTTAACAGCGAAAAAAAAATGATAAAGTTACACTAAAATTATGCATAACAAAGCTTTCATTAAGCTTTGCACACACATTACTCTTGGATGGATTACTCACCAATGCAGGGTTGCACAGAAATGCCATGCATATCACATGAAAGCGCAGGACCGGAGCTTTCTGATGATATCAAACACATCATTGTGCTGGCATCCCATCATGCTATAAATACAGATTAATTGTCTACAAAATAAAAACCTGACAAATTTCTTTACAACCATTTATACAGATCTCGTTATCAGTCACTTCATATAGTGAGGAATAATATCATTACTATTTTTCTATTATCTTAGATGTAAATATTGCATGTTTCTTTCAGATAAAACACACTTTTGACTTGTGAATGAGTCAATGGAATTTCTTGCAATAGTGAAAAAATAATGGCAATCATGTCCGCCTGGCACAAACCACATGTTTTGGACAGCTGTGAAGTGACAGAATGTCCCAGCATCATGGTTCTATATTGCCAGATTCCAAAGAGTCTCCGTCTTCATATATGACAGAATATGTCAACTTCCAACTTGCTGTGGTGAGATACATGTAAAAATGTAAGAATTTAGTAGCACAGATTTTTTTTCATTGATAGAAAAATTAATATAAAATACAGGCACATAGAAGGACATGGAATGATGGCAAATCTGTGTAGCCTAGATTGCCTTGAAAAAAACAAGATATAGCATGTGCATGTAGCCTTTATAATGACTGTGATATGAGCTTAAAAGTAAAGGCAGGAAAAATACCCCAAAAAGGCCTAGGGCCCATTAAAGCAGTGATACTTAACATTTTATGCTTGTGAGCCTTTAATAGGAAGCAACCCATTTGCATTGTTTTCCATTAGCCCTTACAATTTTAAAAGCTGTAAAGATAAATGACAGCATTTCACATGTCAAGCAAACAATTAAGATTTTCTAATAAAATAGTAATGTAAATGGAAAATCATTTGAGAGCAAAATAGTTGCAGCCCTAAAGTGAAGTGAAATGAGATGAGCTGTGATTTCTTTCTGTCTTTTTGTGAAAGACAGAGTCTTCAGCAAAGTTTTGTCATGTGATCCTCATGAGAACAGTTTGTTAAGTGGCAATAACACCTGTGATTCATGAACAGGATCTGAGCTCAGCTGCTGTGTGTGTTTGTGTTGGTGAATTTATGATGAGCAGCATCTGAAATTCCAGATATTTTACAATTAACATGTATGATTATTAACTTGTGTTTTATCAAACATCTTTAAATACAGAACTAACTGATATCAGTCAGCGAACATAATATGGTGGACAACTCTCCATTTCATTAAATCCCACAGATTTAACAACTTAGATAGCGTGAGTCAAACCAAGAAACGAAACAAAGAGATTTAAAATGTGATAAGCCACAATGATAAACTCAATTATTCATCAAACGTTTGATTAGCCTATCTGAAAGCTATTTTCGGTTGTTGAGCAAAGGCGGATCATAAGACTGAAACTGATGGGAGATCAGTCAACCGGAGGAGCACCAGCACCAATAAACGGCGCTATCAGGGACATAGAACGATTCTGCTGATATGTAGCGTGATACTGCCATTAGCCGCATCATCTAGCTTCTCATTTTCATGCACATATGATCAGCTGTCCACGTCTCACACTGTTTGTCTGTGTCAAAGCATGACTTATGCATGGACTACCTAACTGCAGCATGTGGGTACGAGCACCATAAAAGGAACGAAGGCAACGAATTGTGCTCTGCTGAACCATAAGTCTGACACGTGCAACAATACAGTGTTGACATATCCATGATAATTACCACATGCTGTGAGCGATGTTTGATGTGAGACAATGCTTTAAATGCTGCTGGTGCGGGAACACAACTCGAGGATTGAAAATGTGCGCGGGCTCAGTCAAAGCTCATCAACACATCAAAACTATGGAGCAGATAACAAGATTTTAAAACCACCGAGTGTCAGCACTGATCCAAGCCACTCTTTGTACTGCGCGCCTGATCTGTAAGCAGATGATGTTGAGGAAATGATTGCTCTGTGGTATTGTTTTCACCTTCCCCTCTGTCTCTCTTATGCCTCTGTTCTCTGCGGCACTTGCATGTTTCTCTCTTTCCTCTTTCAGTCACATCAAAAGCAGCCTTTTCCGCTTAATGGGCCATTAGCTCTGCTCTGAGTCTCTGTCAAAAATCTCCCCAGGCCTCTCATCATGCCATTTCACTCATATGTTTTAAGGGCAACAAAATAAAAAAAGATAGAGTTGTGTTTCCTTTGTAGGCGAGAGGAAAAAAAGTGCCTCCATTACTGCTGAAGATCATATGGAAATCTTTAAAGAAGGCCCTATAGCACAAGTACAAGCCAGACAATTTGTAAGTTGATCTCAGCCTGAGAAAGCAGTGGTGTTCTTGTTGCTACATAAGATCTTAGCAAGGGACAAAGTGTTTCTATTTTCAATTTCATTCCCAAGCATATGACTTTAACTTTCCATGGACGAGACCAAACCAACCATATTAGAGCTGACGAAAACATCAGATGTGTGTGGAGCGATGAGGAGACATTTCTCCAATTAACTGTGTTATCCACGTAATTATGTTTGTTTAAGTTTTGACAGGGGCTTTAATTACATCTTCTCACTGCATCTTCTTAATATTAGCAGTGCATATAACAGTTGTGGATTGAAAGATGCAATAATCTGTATTTTTTTTTGCTAATTTGCTGGGAATTCAGTTAAAGTTAAGATTGATTTGGATGGAAACTTAAACACTTTAGTTTAATATTATTCTTATTAGCCTTTTTGTACCTTTGTTTGTCCCACTGAGGCCAAAGATCTCTTTTTCAAGTGAGACCTGGCCAAGAATAGCAGCAGCACAGAGATTCAACAACAAATGAAATTCACATGAAAGCACAGAGATTTGAGTGACAGAATAATCAGATAAAACAGTTGCAAGCAGACAGCCTGGACTCAATAGATTTCAACATAGTTTAAACCCATTCAAGGTTACCAAGTTTTGAGGCCTTGCAGATTGTTCCATGCCGTAGGTGCAGAGAACCTTTTTCTTTTCTTCTGACTTTGGACACAATAAGATGCAAAAAGCCCTGGGAATGTAGCTTATATCTTCCATATAAGTCACTCATGGGGCAACATTTCATCCACCACATATCCAGCCACAAGCTTCATGTCTTCTTTGAAGCTGCAGCTATCCACAATCAAAATCCAGTTTTGGTCGTTAAGCCAGTGTAGCACTGCAGCCGACATCTGTGGCTGAGGAGGGCTTATCTTTGGTGTGGTGTATTTCCTGGAGCTTCACGTTGTTGCTGTACTGTCAGTCAGACCGGAGGTGTTTTAAGATACAGTGGAGGAAGTACAGATCTGTCAGCAAAAGTAGTAACTTTGCGTGGTCATCTGTTGACGAGCTGCAGCGTGATGCAACAAGTGTGTGCTAGGGGCAGCACTTGACACGTGTCACATGACGTGCCTTGCTGCAGCGGCGTCAGTGTGTTTTCAGTACTATGTAAATCGACTCAATAGATTACATGTTCTTTCTACGTGTTGATTGGTGATTATAAAAATATCTGTAAGGACAGCGGGATCATAGCCTCTTCGGCCTCGGTGCCTGGGCTCAGCAGGGCAGCAGGTGGTGGAGCCACGAAGGAGCACGCACCAGCTTAAAGAATTATTTGAGACAACACTGTGTTTTTTTTGTGTGTTTTTTTGTGGCTTTTTTATCATTTGAATAAATGAATCTGATTTAAAAAATGTTTAATTTAGATTGTATAAAATAGAGCTTTAGGCTATTAAGATTCAAATAATTTGAAGACAACACATAGAAACTGCTGTAGGATATTTGTTAGCCGTATCATTTGTTAAAATAAATGTTAAATAGCTCTATATTCCGACAGCCATCACTAATTTAAAGTTTATTCATTACGCACAAAACATCTCTGGTTCCCGTTCCCACTTCATTCAAAACCCCACAAATTAATCCTCTGTTTGTTTGGTGACTGCTGTATTTTTTTGTGTGTGTGTGCTTATGCGTTTCTTTGCCTCCAGTTTCATATCAAACCATTTACGCTTCTCCTCTGACATGGTTCTTTAACAGCATCTGTTACCTCCCTCCAGGCCTTCGCTTTGCCTGTCCCTGTCACACCACTACTAACTGAAGAAAATAAAATGTTTTTTTCTTAAGTCCACTTCACCCAAAATTATTTCGATCTCTGCTTCGGAAAAATTCTTTTTTCTTCCTCTCTCTCTTTCTTTCTTTGCGCCATGACTGACAGCTCCTTATATGGTGGTCATTGGCTATTCATGGGCGGGGATTTATGCTAATTGCTGATTACCGGGAGCGCGCTGTCACTGTACGATGGATTGGCATTCATGATCATACACACGTGCTAACGATCAAATCTGAGTTTCCCACAGCATTCCTGAATCCGGAGTAAGTTTATAGTAGAGTAGGCTTTTATGTGCAAATCTACACACAGATTTACCAACTTCTCATGAATGAGACCCAATGTGTGTGTTTCCACCGGCTGCGGCTGTGCTGTGTTCCGGCTCCGTCTCAGCTCCACACTCCGGAGCCCTCCGCAACAGATACGCAGGACTTCTATTTTTGCCGGACGCCAGAGCACAATGCAGCAATTCAGCACAGCAATTTGAGCTCCAGCCGGCCGCATCGTTTCTTACATCATACATATTGGTATAATTTACTGTGAGTTGTTTGTACTGGTACTATGAATTCTGATATAATTATTTGCATTACTATTTGTTTTTTCTTCAAATAAATCTGATAATTATTACTTGGTGTCTTTACTCATTTATTTAGCAGAGTGTCCACACACCTTCTCATTCTACATATACATAGAGGTATACTGGTGGCTTTACAGCCTACATTTTATTTAATTTAGAGTCTAATAGAGTCATATTATTGAATCAATTTGGTCGTTGCGACAGTGCGACACAACACCACTGACGCTAGGTGGCGCCAAGCTAAAAAAAAAAGAATCTGCTGCCTCTTTATGTCTCAGTGTAAATGTTAAGTAGACTGCATTTATGAAGTGCTTTTCTAGTCTTAACGATCACTGAAAGTACTTTACAACACAAGCACCACCCACCCATTCACACATATATACGAGGTGCCACCTGCTCATCTGGAGCGATAACCATTCATTGCCGACACTTTGACACCTAGACAGCAAGGACCAGAGATCAGACCACTTCCGTCTGATTAGTAGAAGATGGCTTCACCTCCTGAGCCACAGACAAGTGTGAAGCCACCTCGGATTTTCCCATCTCTCGAGGTAGCTCGGCATGTTCACAATGTGCCATGTGTGGTAAAGGGTGTGAGATCATGACCCATATGTTGATTCGACGATGCATGTGTTGCAGAGTGAAAGAATCTTATACCTCCGCAGGCATTGTGCTGTGTCAGTTAAAGACACATGACTCAAAGGTTTAATAATAACCTTGACATGGGCAGTTCTGCTCATGGACCCTTCTGCATGTTGCATTTGCTTTCCTCCACTTCCTTTATGTCAACGCCCAGCCACAACTTGTTGTTCGAAGGCAGTTTTCTTTTCGTTGTACCAGTCAATTCTTTGATAACCTTGAGATTTTTTCATTTGATGTGCTGTGCTGTGTTATATTTGTTAGAAAAGCACTGTAACAAATAAAGTTAGCTGCTGTTGAATAACTGTAATTGTGTGAAAAAGGTCATCAAGCAGCTCTTCTCCCCGGTGTGATAACGTCACATCCAGATGATCAGGAGACTTCTCCTCCTCGCATATTATAAGCACTGAATATCATAAGTGACTCAGCCATTGATCCCGTCCGTGACTACATTATCATGCGCAGACACTCCACCCTTGTCTAGGTACACACTGTCAGTGTCAGGTATAAACCGGTGATGCACGGACGAGCGAGCCATTTCATGCATGGATACACCGCAGGTATTATCAGCTGAACTGATGACTAGCTCAGATGCCCCCTATTTGATTCCAAGTGACACAGATTTCGCTGCTCTGATATAAAGTTATAGGAGTCAAGTTGCAGTTCTGGCACAGCTTCACTGCCTGGAAGAAGAGAGGCAGCCTTGAAAATATAAATTCCAGCAACAGTTGTTGTACTTTGAAAACCAATATTTATTTTAAACGGAGTACATTTTAGCCTTAAGTCTTTATAAGGGTTTAACAAAGAGCATGTGCAGATATGCTGTATACAGACATCTGAGCAGGAGAAACAGGGAATGATAGGGTTTGTGTTATGGTATATGTGGTCACACTGAAATCACATTTGAAAGAATAGAATAACTGCACTGGCATTAAAGTGAGGAGGTGTTAGCTTACACTAAATATGGTCCACAGTCAAGTGTAGTGCCAATACATTCTCACTCCGGTCTCGTCACGTATCAACGTTTGGTCATGGACTTTCCGTGTCCAGATACGACGTGCAAGGTACCCTGTCACATGCATTGTCTTCTTTCAAAATACACTTCTGTTTTCACAGGAAATTTAACGTGTACAGACAGTCTCTTTCAAAATAAATGCACAATGTCGGTACAAGTAATTCACGTGCATGGTTCGGTTTCGGCAACAAAAGCGCGTGTAGGTTTCGGAAAAAAGAACAGGGTTTGGCGTTCTAGTCTTACAGGACGTGAACACTGCTCTCCCAGTTGAAGGTTGGTGTTTGTTGGACCCATCCTGCCCACCCCACTCTGACTTTCACCACCTTAACCCTGACGCCACCAAAAGCCATTAAACTATAATGGCAAACGGGCCACGTATTATTCCGATGTCAAAGGACGTCTTTTTTCGTGAAAGAAAGTCGTTTTATTTGCTATATGTAGACTTTATTTGGAAAGCTCTTTCAAAACAGGTACAAAGTGCCTTAAAGGACAAGATTATATTGTAAAACACAGTCAAGATAGAGATATAGAACATAAGACCTGATAAAACAGAGTGTCAGACAAACAAGAGACTTACTGAAAAAAGAGGCCATCCTATAAAATATGTTTTGAGGATTGATTTAACAGACGGCTCTGAGTTTGCTCAGGGACGGAGTTAATGCCTCCATGGATACTGTAATATGCCCTGGAAAAGAAAAGATATTTATTTTCCTTTTCCTCATAAACAATGTACAGCAGCACAATTAGAGATGGCTTAAAGTCAGCAAACCCCCATAGTAATGTCATTTATGCAACAATAACCAGCTAAAATTAACCAGCATCAGCTAATATTAGCCAGTGGTCATGTGAACCAAGAAAGATGCAAGTAAAACCAACTGAGAATAGGTGCATTTTGGTTTAAATTAAATTGGTATGAGACAGAATGTGTTATGTCTGCATGCATAAGTTACATCAACCAATCATTTATTTCTCACATGGAATTATACAAAGTACAACTCCTGTGAAATATAACCCCATCAGGTCCGTTAACTCGTGTGCTGTAATTGAATTAATGGAAATAAAATTAGCATCAGTAAATCTCCACCGTTGCTCTCCAGACATCTCTCAAGCATTTTGCATCAGTGGCTGTTTGAGCCAGACTTCACCTGCAGGCGATGTAATGTAATTACTGACCCTCCATTTTCTACCTACACATGCACCAATTATCAAACTGACATACTTTGAACATATTCAAAGACGTGTAATGACCCAACATATAGAAAAAACATCTAGAATTCTCTAACCCCAGCAATCAGTATAGGTATCACAGTGTAGCTGAACATGAAGAGAACGTGTTGTGCTCGTTAGCATCCTCAGCAGCGGGAGTGAAGACCCCTTCAGGCAGCCTATCTATTCACCCTGACATCGTTATTTATGAACACAACAGACTCTTCCTCTGATAAACAGTTCACTCGAACAGAAACAGCTAATTGGTATTAATCACGTTTGGGTTTACTCTCTATTTTTTTTTTTTTCTTTTTTATTAATCTTGCTCACCATAATCTTCCATCTTGCCTTAGCCGTCAGCCTCAACATCTGGACGCTGACAAGTGCTGTCTGTTTTATTCATAGCCACAGTGACAAGACAAGCGCAGCATGTGCGTGCACTGAACAGTGTGACATGCTTAGAGCAGACATATCTGTGCAAGCAGAACATGTGGTGGAACTATTTTCAGTGTTTGAGTCATGAATGACAAGAAGAAGATCAAACCCAGTGCTGCAAAGAAATATTAAATTATACAAGAATTAATTTGGGAAAGACCTTACCAGACAAACTGTATAACTGATGTTTCTTTACATTGAAGAAATTCAGGGTGATAATCTTGAAGATTTTAATTTAGATAAATGTTTGTTAAAGGTTTAGTGTGTAGGATTCACTGCCAACTAGTGGTGAGGTTGCAGATTGCAACTACTGCAACTAAGCAACCAATGAAATCCTGCCAACTAATGACCTTTCTGGTCCACTAACGTTTGTTCGACTATTGGGGAGCGGCCCCACTGTGGTGACATTCCCGGGACAAATCACAAGGGGACTCACTCACACACCAAAACACACATTTGTGCGCATGCACAAATACGCACAATGTGGTTATGCTGTGGTAACCCTTTAATTTTGCCACTTGCAGGACTCTAAAAACGGCCTTTCAAGCCTCAGTCTGCCAACAACCACACTGCAATTACAGCTTATCGCCATAGGTGCTGCCAAAGAGAAGGAAACGGAGATCTTTGAGATTGTCATTTCAAAAGACGTTACTGAATAATATGACTGAACGACAGATTGAGACAGAGAGTACGTCCCTTTATTTTAAAAGACTTTTATCAGTTTTTTACTTTGAAGTCAACTTCAGAAAACTTTAAAGGTTATCTGCATTTAGGAATCATAAATGTCAGCCTGCATTTACTGAGATAATAAATATATTTAAAAGTGGCATAATACGTAGCAGTGACATCAATGTAGGTTTCTACGTATAATCAGTCAAACTTTATTTCTGCGGCACTTTTCAAACTAACCGAAATGCTTAAAGTGTTGAGAAAAAGTGACATAAAGGACATTAGAAAAGTAAAATGTTAAAATGATAAAAGAATAAAATAATTCACAAAGATCAAACATAAGATATTAACAAAAAATAAATAAAATTAAAATGAATAAGGATGATAAAATAAAATGAATAAATAGTGAAACCATAAAATCATAATTTTATACACAGGGTAACATTGGTTCTCAGGTATTAAGAAGTGCAGAGGTGTGAATGTGTCGTCGATCAATTGTGAGGAGAGTTTATTTATGTAATAGTCTGCTTGGTGATGGGATAGTTTGGGATTGGGGGTTGGACTAGACAAGCATGTTGCTGCCTTCAGCAATGTGAATTTATATTTCTTAATATAAGTCTGTTAATGATTTCTTGTTTATCTCTGTTTTGTAGGGTTTTTTGTGTTTAATTTAATCTATTATTATTATTATTATTATTATTATCGTTTTTAAAGGTTCTAAATAAATAAATAAAGTAAAATTAAATTAAAACACCACATAAAAGACAACATTTAACATGAGTCTTTAGTTCATGTTTAAAAATACACTGAATTAGCGTTTTCTTTGCTAATGTTTAAATCACGACTTTTACATTTAGAATACATTCTCAATGTAATTGTAAGGCCTATTCAAAGTCTTAAGATCTCCACCCCCTAAAACCACAATCCTCTTTCTGTTGTTATACCAAAACAAGACAGAGTGGTGTTTTTACTTGTGTAATCTGTCTTTTACAGACTGCACAGACACCAGCCTGCAACACACTTTTACCAGGAAGCTTGTTAGGTCGTGTTTCTTAGGTCACATTGTGTTATCACGATGGCTGATGTGATCCAACCTTGTATTTCCATGCTTTTAGATCAGAGTTACTGCTGTCAATACAGAGATCTCAATATACAGACAGTCATTTTAGACAAAAATGTTTTAAACTGAGCCACTGCATCACATATTACAGCCCACGTCTGTTTAAAGTTTGTTTTCATCAAGTAGAGAATTAACAGCCTTGTAACCTTGCTCTGCTCTATCATGCAATTACAATTTCCCTGGTTTGTTGCTGATTGATGCTTCGCGGACCTCAATAAGCATTTTGATAAAGTAATTGAGTTTAAAGGTGAGTATGCTCCCTAAGACAGCGACACAGAAACCATCGCTGCTCCAGCCTTGTATCCTTTCAGTTTGCTGCTGATTAATGTTGTGTAAGACCGTGGAATACAAACAAACGCTCACTGCGACAAAAAGGAAAGTGTCATTAAAATATGCTCCCGTGTACAGACCCACTACTGGAGGGGAGTAACACAAACATATCCTTTGTCATTAACGGCGAGATGAGAGCTGAATGTTAATTTACTCCAAATCTATTCATCGATCGATAAAAAGACTCAAAGGTCAATCAAATTAGCTTGCTTGCTTGAAGCTGTTTCATTCCTCAAAAGGGTATAAACGTACAGAATCTACATAGCTTAGCTAACTTACACGACTGCTATTTAATTAGGAGAAATGCCCCTGCATGCTACCATCAATATTTGTCGAGCCGGTGGATTCGATGCATGAGGCAGTGACACCAAAGAAAATTAGATCTCACCTTGAATGAAATATTTTATGCTGTAATGCCTAAAGCTTTATGACTCCAGAAAAAAAATCTGTAGGCAGTTTGCATCCATTAACACATTTTATTGGAGGGCTGTGCATGTGTATTGTGGAATGTGACTGGATTTAAGTCTGGCACACTCAGACGACTGCTGCACAACTTCTGGCATCATTTATGTAGCATGGCGAGGACTCATGAATGATTCATGAAGCTTGATCAAGCCTTTGAAGTTATAATATGATTTGTGTATCTCTGAAGGTCATTCTTCACAACTATTGATACTGCGTAGATGCTTTACTTGTTACGTTAGAGAAGTCTTTAGCATATTCTGTGCTTTTAAGGAGGGGTTTCTCTTATACTGCACAACAGAAGGAAGCAGAAGTCTTACACTGCTGCTGTTTAAAGATAAATGAGTATACTGAGGCTGAGTGTTTGGGACTTTTTTATGTGTACGTGAAGGCAGTCAGCATTTAGTTTAAAGCATGATGTGAGATGTCTTTATAGCACGTTTGTTGAGCTCTTCGAAAGGTTTTAAGTGTTAGAACTTTGAGAGAGGAAAGAAATCAAATACATTATGTTACAACAGCTAATAAAAGACATATTCCAGAGAAGGAACAAGAGCACAAGCAACTCCCTTTTAAAGATACTGTAGAGAACTGAGGCTCTTGTACAAACCGTCATGCTGATTTACAGCTCTGAGCTGCTCTGCTGAGGGGAGGACTAACTTTCTGGAGTTGTGCAATGTTTGTCAGACATTTTACATGCAAATGACTTCCATTATGCATGAGCTTGATCAGTTTGACCCAGTAAATGCTACTCTGCACATCCCCAGACCAGGTGTACAGTCACTCTTTACATATTTTGCAGATAGAGCAGTACAGTGTCAAATTATAAAACTGTCTGTGTGTGAACAGCCCGTTCTCATTCCCTGGTTGTCAAATACCGACACTTTGTCACGTCCCTTGGCATCTCATAGCGATGCACACGGCAGCCTTTAGCATCTGTACGTGATGCAGAGCTGAAACATATTGTAACACGTGGTTAATGTTGTAGAGCACTCATGGTGAGGTTTAGGCAACAAAAGTCCTTGATTCAGTTTAGACAAAAGAATCATGCTTTGACTTGAAAAAGTATGTTTGCTATGTAGCAACAATGTAACATGATATAAATGCATCACTAGCTTGGCCTGCCCTCGACCAAGAATTTTCCTAGTCGACCAGTAGTCATCATTTAGGACCAATGAACCTTCATTAATATAGGCCTATATTTTATCTACAAGTGCACGTGACACACTGAGCGAGCCGCCTGTTAATGACGCTGTGGGCTAATGGGCATGTAGCTACGTCCATGTTTCAGATGATACGTCATGTTTGTAGTCGACCAATGAAGATGAGTTTACATATCACCTTGGGTTCGTCCTCACCTTCTCAAAATGATCCCACACTTTGGATTTCCTGCCCGACATGTTATTAACTAGCCTGTGGAATAACCGCAGGTACCAGCCCTGGAAATTAGGGGCTGTACACATGCTGCATCTTTAACCGCCTGGAAAACATGAGGTCGGGCTCTTGGTGCTACTCTTGTGCCCTTTCTGTGTCAGCTTTCACGAGCGCGGCAGTAGGTTGCATCTCCAACAAGCATCATATAGCTTATAGCTGATCTTCTTCCAGGAGCTGTTTATGTGTGTGGGCCTGTCGTCTGTGGGACAGATGTAAAGCTCTGGGTAGCCCTGCACTAACGTGATCAACCTTTCTGTGTTTATCAGACTGAATGTGAACTAATGTGACTCCTGTCTGTCTGCCTCTTCCTGTATCTGCCCTTTCAAATCAAATTACCACATGGTCCAGTCACATAGGTTTTGATTTATTTTGACAAGGCGCAGCTTCTAATAGAGTTTCACATTTGTTTTTTTTTGCTTTTTCTGCGACTACACGACCGGTAAAATCATGCGGACTAATGACTTTTATGATCGACTAACGTTTGGTCGACCTTTAGGGGGCAGACCTAGTGACAACCATATGTACAACTACATGATGTTATGTTACAGCAGAACCTTTGGTTTCTCACAGGATGTAGGTAAGTAACAGGTGTAATGATACATTGATATGATTTGGCCAGTGGCAGCTGCTGGTCTTTCAAACAGGGGAAGCTCATATGTCTTATGCAAATAAGGACCTCCGGATGGCACTCTGTCAGAAGACTCCACTCGCAAATATCTGCATGGGACTGAGCTCCAAATGTGAAGCGCTGTCAATCACAAAGGGATTCAGCCTTTTAGACAATTCCTCCAATCATCATACAGACACCGAGCATCCTCTCCCGCCTACTGCTCCATTAGGTCCCAGGGAAGCTGAGCCTCCCTGGAAGTGACGATTTTGTGGCATTTATCCAATGACCGTCTCGCTTTGCTGCATGAAAAAAACCTGCTCAGCGCTGTCTCATAGGAATGTAATTAACACCCCTTGTACGAAAGTTATATAACATTACATTTGAACACCACTGAGTTTTTGGTTTCAGCGGCCTCCTGGGTGAATGTCATGTTTGACTCATCCATCTCCATCTCTCCTGCCCTGCGCCGACTTTCTTGCTCTCTATAAATCATCGGCTGTTTTCAGCGTCAAGTATTGCCACAGATTGGTTTACATAGAAGTAAGCTGAAAGCCCAGTGTGTCTTATAAAGATGCCAAGGGGTACCTTTGGCATCACTGTGATCCTAGGGGGCCTGACAGAGCATTGGGATTTAATGACATGGGGATAAGAATGGGCTGGTGTGAAACTCAATTTTATGTCTATGGTAGAAAGTAGCTCATTTATACAAATGCCAAAACTTTCTAAAATATGAATAGGACAGTGTGGATGCGTGTTCTGTCTATCCAATTCTGGCAGTCAGTTGTTTGTCCATGTTTTATTCACTGTATATCAAATACCGCAGATCCATTTTTGCTTTGGGTGAATTTCATTTCTGGTTTAACACGAAGAAACATCAGTTCATATTGGTAAAGCCTGGCCAGCTCACTGGCAACCACACACAGCACAAACTTTTTGGGTCATTGCCTTTTTTTTCTTCTTTAAGGGATGTTACTCAAATATAATGATACAAAATGATAGGAAATCATTTTCATTAGCAGTTATTCTGCCCATTATGTTCTCATTTTATAAAGTGTAGTCAAAACCTCCCATCACTATTTCCTAAAGTCATTTAAATTGCTTCTTTCTTTACTTGGAAAAATACTTAATTACCAAAATCATCCCCAATTTATTTTCTGTTCAATTAACTGATAATTGTTTCAGTTCTAGCTGAGCTATTTCTGCCAATAGCTGCATTAGCTAGTCAACTCATTACTTCTTTAACAAGTATGAAGTCAAAACTTAAATGAAAAATACCTTTTTAACCCTTTTAGATCACATATGCAGCCATGTTATGCACCTGTTTACAAATATACGCATAAAATAGCAGTTTCTCCATATTCTTATCAACATCCAATCGTGTTTTCTTTCTGTCAACAAAATATGATGTGATGTGAACATATATATGATGTGTTCTTACTAAAGCTAGTACCATCCAATTTCTATCAGTGACATCATGATGTACACCCATCAATCAATATGCCACTTTTTGACGCACAGTACTAAGGTCAAGTTAGTTAGCTAGCAGCAGCAGCATGCTACTTCGGTGTGTCTTTGTTTCCCCAAAATGCCCTGGTCGCGGCCTACTAGCTAGAATTTATGCAGTTTGAGGAAAGTGGTATCAGTGACAGCTCCAGGTGATGTTATAGACATTTTCATTTTCACATGAAGCATATGATGGACTTTGTCTTTCTTTACCTGATGGATACTACTATCCCGTCTGTGTACTCCGTCAGGGCCTCACTATTATGACACGGCATCTTTTAAACAACCCTACCCTTTCATCTGGACTTTAAGTGGATATTCAAGATTTTAGCATGTGAACAATATCAGTGTATGCTGCATGGAGAGGTGCCCCTAATATATAGCCTACCCTCATGGTATAAATAAGGTGGACAGAATTGCGAAAACACATTTAAGTGTAATGCAAAAAAAAAAAAAAAAAAAAAGCATCAGCACCACAAACTACACCTACATTGTTTGTTAGTTTGTTTATCACCACTCCAAAAAGCTAAATAAAATCTCCATTTTGTTAATTAAAGCTGTGATTACGACCGGAAACTACAAAGTAAATGATCAAAGTAAACATAAAGATGGCTAATAGATAAGGGTGACAATTGCAGCCTTATATACCATTAAGTAAAAGCAGAGGCAGTGATGCGTGTAATAAGAATCTTTTTCTAAAGAGACCAAGAGTGTGTCTCTATAATGTTCCCATAGTGGCAGCATCAGTTTTAGACATAAAAGCAAAGAGCTGACATGCTGTGCCTTACATTAGCCACTTTTGGTAAATTTAAAAGGTCTGCAGAAGAGGTGAAAAGCACAGTGTGAGATATAAAGGAGCAGATACTCTGATATATCAGGTCCTCTGACCCATAACCATCAATTCAAAGTTTTTAAAAGCAGTAATATAATACCACAGGTCTTGAAGGCCGTGGGTTTTTTCACTGATTTCAAAAAGTGGTGACCGCATCATTCATAAAAGTGGCATCCATTTTGACTTTACCTGAAAGCTGAAGCTGTGTCTGAAGAATCAGTGAATGAGCCACACATGCCAAATGATCCTGCAGTATTTCAGCAGAGCCGATAAAATCATTGGACACCTTAGACACATGCTGCTCTGCCAGCACTTTATGAACTTTTACTTTGGCTGTTTGATTTTGCGCAGCAAAGTTAATTATGGAAAAAGTCTGACAAAAACAAAACAAGCCAAATTTAACAAGTAGCTGGCATTATGTTTCTCAGGAGCTGGTGGAAATCATAAACAGAGCTTAAAAGCAGTGAATATTGTTCTTGAGTTTGCCCTTTGGCCAGAAGCACAGCTCCAAATGAGTCTGCTGAATGTGGCAACATTCAAACAGGCAACTATCTGCCAACATGTTCACTATATCAGTTCATTTAATTATCAGTTATTTAAAGGTCCAGTGTGGTGGATGTAGGGGGATATATTGACAAAAATACTACATATAGAGGTTTTCTTCTGTGTATGATCACTGGAAATTAGGATTTGTCGTGTTGCTGTTTCCTTAAAAAGTGCCGTTTACATCTTCACAGGAAGTGGGCATAGATGTACTAAGAGACCTGGATACAGCGTTGAAGGCGGTACCTTGTTCATTCCTGTGAAAGTTGCTCAGTGGCACATGTAGCAAAAAAAAACCAAACCAACAACTATTTTGACGGTATGGAATTCATCGGTGCTTTTTCTGCATTATTGGACCCATAGAGCAGGCTAGAGACGAGACTAGAGACTTCCGATGTCAAGTCGGTTGCTTTCGGTTTAGCGCTCTGCTAAAATAATTGGGGATGAAATTATTTAATCGTGTGGCTCTCATTCATGCATTTACAGACATCTCTCTCTAGCTAGCAGCCCCTTCACGATGAGCTGCGTAACACTAGAAAACCACAGATTTTTAATGCGGAACTCTTTTATTCAGTGTTGTTTTTCCAATTTAAATCACATGGTGGTTTGTTATGGAGAGATAGAGACTTGCGGATAATTCAGCTCCTGATAAAAAACTCCTGAACATCTGGATCTTGAGGTATCAGAGAAAGTAGTTAAGCACACATTTACAGGTGCTGGGCTAGTGTCCCATCTACAGCAAGCAAGAAACACTAATTTGTAGTGTTGAACTGCTTTATTCAGTGTTCTTACTGGTTTTAATCACCTTGTGCGTTTATTTTGTGGAGGAAAATATCTCTGCAGATAATTCAGCTGGTTGCAATCTGCAATCTGCAATCCTCACCACCAGATGCCGCACAATCCATGACACTGCTCCTGCAGCAATATCGAACTCAAGGCCCCTCTGTTTTACTGAATATCAGCATGGCTGCTAACATGTTTGTTCAGCTGCCCACGAGAGGCCAAAAATGAGTTGATGCAGGTTTAATCGTAGATCCACCTATTAGCAATTTTCAGCAGCATCTTGTGATCGTCATCAGACAATGGATTTTGCTTCGTTGTCAGGGATTTTGATTATATATAACCACTTGATTTCCGTGACCAATGATCCATGCTTCAGTCACATGATGACAACTGAGCAAACTCCATCCATGGTGCAGTTAAAATGTGATTAGGAACTCCAGACAAAAGAGCTAGTAAGTGGACTTTGATTCTTTTGTGGCCCATTAACTTTATTGTACCAATAGTTTTTGGTTAGCTGATTTTACAGCATTACCTTGCAGATATCCAGACTACTGAAAGCTTTTCAGGAAGTCATTACTTTCCAATCGTTCAAGTTTATAGTGACTTTTTGTATTCCAAAAGGCACTCACAGCAGCTTTCCCCGAAGCAACAAGCTGCATTTTTATTTTGTTTTCTTTTTGACACTTGTGACACAGCATGGCAAGTCATCACCGCTGGACCGAAAAGACATTTGTAACTTTTGGCTTGTTATGGCTGAACGAGATCAGAGAAAACAAATGAAGAAGCTGCGGTTTGTCGAATGCTGCTATGCTGCAAGACAATTCAGGTGACAGACGAGATATGAGAGAGCTTCACACTGTGTCAGCTGGACTTTGGAGACGACTGCGGATTTATAACAGCAGCTGTTCGGAGAAAACCTCTTAAGGGGAGAAATACAGAGACATTTACATGTGCTTTCCTTTAACTGATTGACTGATTGATGATTCTCTTCCTGGCGCTAAGATTTCTGCCTTTGAGAATCCTGTTTCCAACCTGCTGCGATGAAAAACCTTTTCCCCAAAGGAGTTTCATTGACACCTCTACCTCACATCTTGACCTGTTTGCTCCCACTTTTCACCTAGCACCTTTTCTTTTAATGCAAGTTCATTTATCCTTGAATTCAAAGGGTTTTCTGTCTTTGCAACTGGACCTATGAATAGATTCCTTGATCCTTATCACAGAGAACATTTGTTCCCACATGCATTTGCTTCCAAGTAGTCTCACTGCATAGGAGGAGCTGTGGCATCATGCAGGGGATGAAAGGGGAAAACTCTCGCTCTGAAATGTAATTCATTCAGTACTTCCTGTCAGTACTCTGCCAGGCTCTCTGCGTCAGCTCCAAATGAATGTGTAAAAAATTTAAAAATTGAGTTCCTCAACCTTGAGGGGAGAGTTGTGATGGCGTGCACATTTGCTGCAGGCTGACAAAATGGGAGCTGAGTAAAGTTTTCACGTCGCATTTGGCTTTCCAGCAGACTGTTCTCACATGCAAGGCTTTCACGGCATCATGCATAATCATGATGTGTATTGCATCTGTTTTACTTTCCTGTGCAGTAAATTGGGAAACATAAAAGCCCGGTCGCATAACAGATTTCCTCTCTCATGGTGATTTCTTCCTGGTTCCATGGAATCTGCTTAGCCCCCGACGCTGAGCTAAATGGCACATCATCAAATGCATAAGGGTCTAATAGCAAATGAGACACACTGGCTAGTCTTTAAGTACTCAGTCTCCCACCTCTTTTGGAATTGTCTCTCTTCAGCAGAGATTTCCTGTTTTATTCATTCTTCTGCAGCTCAGAGAAACAGCTTCAACAGATTCACTTTCTGGAGGATAAAAATTCATTGCAGGCGAGATCCAGCCCACGGGCCTTAAGATTGGCATGCGATACACAAGTGTAGTTTATAGAGTACATTCCAACTTGGAAAATGAACTGCTGATGGGTTTTTTTAGATTGTTTTCCTGACCAAAAAGGAGGAAAAACTGAGGGGCTTTTTGTTACTCTGAGGATGCACCTCAGGATGGCATGCTGCTGCTTATGCCTTGTGCTTAGTTTAGAAATCTTTAGTGCATCAGAACTGATAAAAAAAACACAATAAATACAACCCACTTGTCAGAAAAATTGTCGGCACTGTACGTTTCTGCAAACCATGGAACATTTGCGCATAATTATATAGCAGTTATGTATGTTTCAACAATGCTGGGGGTAAGGTGTGATTAGTTTAGTCACAAAAACCACTCAGTTATAGTCCAGAAAAGTTGTTTTGGCTTACAATATCCACTTTTGGAGAAAAAGCAGCTCTATCTCAGTAAAAAACAACTGCTTTTTATGGCACTATCCTTGGTAGAAAAACAGCAATGGGACCCTAAAAAATTACTGTGTTTGGAGGCTAAAAAGCTGCTGGAAACAAATCACTGATATGCTAAAAAGAAAAAGAAAATTCTGGTCTCGAACAGTGGTCTGCATCTTGGCAGTAGGGCTGTGCCATATCATCTTATTCACAATAATACCGGTGTAATTTTTAATATCAAATGAAAAATTAATATGCTGATATTCGTGATATTTCGACTTGTTGACATAAGAGTATGGCTGAAAGGAAAATAATTAGCGACTCCAGGGTGGTTCCAAAAAGAAGAGCAGCTTCAGTAGTGTGGAATAAACTGTGGCGTCCTGAATGTTTTATGAACAGCCTCGGATTTCTCAGACTCTTAGTGAGTTACAGCTCAGAGGGAATTCATTCAGCGGCTCCTCCGGAAGCAGCACAGCGTCTCTCCCTCTCTACTCTCGCCGTGCGCACACTGGAGTCGGTGTGAATAAACTTACGAACCAGTAGATTTTAATATATTTAACAGGATATGAAAAAACTTGGACCTGCTGATGAAGGTAGACGGAAAGTCAGGGGTTCCTCAAAGTCTGTAGGATTCATCCTCTTGGGACCATGAATGTATGTAGAAAAAAATGTCAAGGCAATCCATCCACCACTTTTTAAATTAAGATATTTTAGTATAGCCATCCACTGAGCTATTTGAAACAGCTATAAACACTTCTGTCTTTATACATGTTTGGAGGACCCTTTGCACTTCGTTTTAAGCATGCCCCAACCGTTCATAAACAAACTTTTCTGTGAACTTAAATTAATTTACACTTGCTACCTGCAGAACCCCACATACATAAAGTGTGGTGAAATAAGCTGGCAGTTTGCTCAAGAGGACATCTAACACTCTCCGCAGGTAGACAGCGTTGCAGTCGAAGCACACACTGCAGTAATTGCAGGGGAGGGGAACTCTGTGAGAGGCCCTTTAGGTATTAATTGGTGTGCAGGGTTTTTCTGTTTTTCTTCACGCAGCCATTTCGGCACAATACTGCATCAGGGGGACAGATGAAGGCCAGCGCCATGTGGTTCGATGAGATTGCAACAGGAGTATGAGACAAATATCTTTCATTCAGAGGACACTTCAAAGCCATGCAAAGGCCGTGATGTTGATATCCATGAGCTATTTTTTTTTGACAATGTCTGAATTCGTATACCTCCTCCCTCTCCCAGCGAATATTGCTTGGAAGAATGTTTGATATATGTATATATCATGCCTGAGGGGTGTGTGTACAGAGTTGACACATCTGAATGATTGATACGACTTCATCGCGTGCATCTCGGATTGGAAAAATAAATGAGAGAAGAGGGAGTCAGAGTGGGTAATGAATGGATTTTGCCTGGGGTGTTGACATGTCTGTTCCAGGTGGACAAAACATTTCACCAAAAGTGCTTTATTTAAAACACATTTTTGAAATACAAGGACGCCTTCACTGTGTTGTGGAAGCATTTAAAAAAGATGCATTAAAACCCAGACAATAGCTCTATTAATCTAAGAGACCTTGCACTAATCACATTATTATCTTTAAATAGTGTACTGTTTGTTAACCTTGTGATAAGACTAGCAAAATAATACATAGAAGGGTTTCACTGTTAGTTTATGAAAAAAAAAAAAAAGATAAAGATACTGAAAACATATTTGATTGCTGCTAGTGCGTGCGTCTAATACTGGTTTGTATGGAAAGATCACTTGACTATAGGACACATTCATGACCAGGTTAACCTGGTGGGAGGCACAGAGGAAAAAGCATTTGCTCTTGGGCTCCTGTTGACCCCCCACCTCCCGCCCTCTGTGTATTATGTATGTTCCCTGTAACCTTCAAGTTCCTATTAAGCACAGCGTAGACAGTACATTTCACATGGCAGCTTCTATACATGACCCAGAAACCACCAGTACTCTTACGCTCACCTCACAATGCATTATGAAGGTTGCATAACGCTAACTGGCCCAGGTTTCCTTTGAAAGGACATTTTTCTATTAAAGTACCAGTGTGTAGGATTTAGGGGGAGATATTGGCAAAAGTGGAATGTAAAATGAGTGTGTTTCCTTTACTGTACTGAAAATAAGATGAGATGTGTTTCCGTTACCGTAGAATGAACCGCTTATATCTGCATATCCGCATTTCACTAGTAGCCCAGAATGAAAAACCAAACACTGGCTCTAGAGAGGACCATGACAAGAGCATCTGAAAAACTCAGATATTTTTATTTTTTTATAAAGATAACAAAAACAACCACTGGGTCTCTCAGTGTGAAAGTCCACTGTACAGGCAGGCAGTCCAGAAATGCATGGGAGGCACTCTGACTGTAGTTAAATATCCTTTATCAATACATGGATAAACCAACACATTTCGACAAGAGAGTCTTCATCAGGGTGTAAAATGCACTTGAAACAGGTGTGTAATTTTAGAAGTAATGTAGGGGTCATGTGACACGGGCCACATGATATATTGGTGTAGTCCTACTAGAGAACAAACACACTGAAGTAAACGTATACTATGAGTAATTCACATATCTAGTAACAAATCCCAAATTAAAAGACAGAAAAACATCAGTGAAATAAAGTATGAATTGTTATTAACTGTTTGGCTTTAAAATGAACCAATGAATCAGAAACGACCAACATGCTTTTTGTTATTTTGCACAATGAATAAATATTAAATACACTGAACAGTGTATTTCATGTCTCCATCTCCTGCTGGGCCAACACGAGTATATATGTATAATATGATGTCAGTTCCACTACAGAAGAGACTTGATGATCATTAGGTAGGAAAAAAGTGGATTTATCGTTATCAGTATGAGTTGTTACATGTTGGCATTCCAGATACTGGCATTCAATATGATGCTTTCCTCACCAGGTCCATTTGTTCCAGAGAATAAAAGACCTCTGCAGATAATTCAGCTCCTGGCAAAAACCTCCTGAACATTTGGATCTTAAGTTATCAGGGAAAGAAGGTGAGCACACATTAGCAAGTTCTGGGCCAGCGGCCCGTCTCTGACAGGCCAAGCAGCATCGGAGAAACACTGATTTGTAACTTGAAAGTGCTTTTTTCAGAGTTTTTACCGGTTTTAATCACCTGATCCTTTTGGAGAGCAGCAGACCTCTGCAGATAACTCAGCTCCTGTTAAAAACCTCCTTAACAATGAACACTGAAGGAATTCAGCTGGGTGCAATCTGCAGTTCTCACTTCTTTACGCCACAAAATTCCCCTAAATCTTACACAGTGTTCCTTTAAACCCAACTTTACTGATGCGCCATCTGAGCACAGTGTACGGCCATGATGGTGCCACGAGGTTAGGTATTAGCAGATGTTCAGACAGAACGTGGTGTGTTAAAACAATACAACGGCTTTCATTGTTTTAGGTAGGGGTAAGACATGAATTACAATCCATGAAGGCCGGTGTGAGTAATAGATCCACGAGTTTAATGGTTTATCAGACACCAGCAGCCTGCAGAGAGCTTTTATAGAGACACAGGATTTTACTACTCTGGACAGTTATCACAGCAGCAGTAATTTCATTGTGATGTAAACAGTGACAAATACAATGTTCTTTTTAAAAAGTAATCTACCAGGAACATGTGCTTGCACCTGTTTGATTGGCCCAATATAGTGGCGCAAATTTCCTGACAAATGTGTCGTTAATCTAATCACCAAAACCACTACCGAGGACCTCTGGGGCCCTTGGATCTGGGGGCCATGGGGCAGGTGCCTGCTTTGCTCAGCTGGTAATCCATCTTTGGACACACACTGTGAAATTCCTCACTGGGATTAATACAGTGCTGCCTGACCGACTGACAAGGCTCTACACGCCCACACAGGTGTTTTTACTTATCATTCTTTAATTTTAACTTATCAGAGCAGGGAAAACACAGGTGTAACTGATTACATGGAAAAGGGGATGCCCTCCATTTAGTTTAGCTCTTTCCAGGGTCCTGGTACTGTGTATGCTGGTTCCCCGGCATGACCGAGGGTGGGCGTGTCCAAAGTCTGGCCCCGAGGCTAATTGTGGCCTGTGGACCATTTACTGCAGGCCACAATTAGCCTGATTAGCTTGTCATTCAAAATATACTATGTGTGTCTGGCCACACAGTATGAGTTAATCAAGCAAGACCTTCAGACAGTTTGAGACATGCACCAAGTAGGAACTTCACAAGTGAAACTAATGTGTTTTCATAAACCGGTAGTAAACAAGCAAACGAACGGTTCCCTACCAACAGACGTTTGCTGCCAGTTAGCGGACATGGCCACAGCAGAGAAGCGTACAAGTTGAACAGGTAGAAAGTCATATACTTTTTCACTAAAAGATAAAACAGTTACGTTTGTCTCATCAGTATTTGATTTTTTAAAGAACCCACATGATGCCAGAAACAGCTGCTCCAGGGGTATTTTTACACTTTATAATCTGGCTTCAATTCAAAAAAGTTTGGACACCTCTGGCTCACAGGGAGAATTGATGTAACTGAGCCATCGTTAACAAAATTTATTTCACCTGAGCTTTTCCTACAATGACAAGTTAAAATGTCCTCTGTGAAAAAGGCCCATTTATCTCTGAGCAGAGGTCTAATCAGCCAGCACAAGTGAATACACCTGTGTGTGCGTGTGTGTGCAGGGCTTAGATTACTTACTTGTGGAACTGTGGCAAAAATAGTCGTACTGATGTAACCTTGCTATATATATGTACATTTTCAATGATATCCTGTTCATGTAACTGCATGTTGAATACAAAAAGGCACGGACAAACAAACACTCCAAAGCTCTCCAGGCTGTTGCCAGAACGCTATTGAGGTTGTTACATGTTATAGTGTTACAAGGCTGTTTTGAAGACCTTTACGTATGCCGGTCGATGTCTGTGATACGTCATCTTAACCTAGTGACGGCAGAAGATTCAGGGCTACCATTGTAGCCAACAGCACAACTGATTTCTAGCCTGAAGAGAGCGTTTGCTGGATTCTGGGGAGAATTTAAGTCAGGAAAAGACAATAAAAAATAGATAAAATGTGAATACTGTGTTTGAAGTTAGATTTATAGAAAGACTTCAGGTTAAAATCAGAAAATCTGAAATCCCCTTTTTATGTCAGGATAAAAGTAAAAAATTAATCAAGAGATTTTCATAATTTTAATTTCACATAACCTCAATAAAACCTCTAAATATCTGAACATTATGCTCTTTTATAGTGCAATATTAATCGTCACATTGTTTCAGAAACTTTCATTTAGTATTTTATTTACACAGCCATCTTTTGCAAATCTGGGAAAATCAGAATGATCTGTTCTTGTAGTGATCAGGGAGAAAGTCTTTAGTCTAAAGACTGACTTGTGAGTCTACAAACACAACTCTATATTCGAAAGAAATATACCGCAATTTCCACATACTCCGTCTGCGCCACGCAGCACAGGGGATCTGGAGCGACCTACGGCGCATACCCTCGCCTACTGGACGTGTTTCTGGAGCGCCACATAGCGGAGCCGCAAGCTCACGCGGAAACTACGAAATCACACGATAAAAAGCACCATTCACTCCCAAAACTCCTGCAGTTTCACACCATGTCTTCTTATTTCGGTTTGTATCTTGCAGAAAGCATGTGTGGTGTCATACAAAATACTATGGTTTTCCACTTCAACTATGAGTTTCTCCTCGTCCATCTTTCCGAGGACCCTCGCACTGACTGACAGCTGCAGTGCCCAGGAGGTGAACTGACAAAATTGAGAGTTTACAATCCGTCATCCGCGCATTGGGTTGTGTTTTGAAATTTACCGGATGCTGTGTGCGTTCCGTTTACGGTTTGGTGTGATCTGAGCTGACGTGGCTTGACGTGCTATGGATGCGCAGTTGCTGAAAAATAGACATGGCGTGCATCTCCAACGAAGCGGCACGCGCTGTGGAAATGATGCTGTTCACTAGAATGGGAGCGTATCGGCTACTCAGTGCGTGGCGCAGATGGAGTATGTGGAAATTGGGGATAAGTTTTACTTAGTTTGTGCTGAACTGGTTTTCCAGCAAATTCACCTCAGAGTGGACGTCTCCTGTTTCTCAAGAATGTTTAGTCCTACACTGGCCACATGCCGACATGGTAACGTCATGATGACAATATTGTAGCAAGAGAAAACATGTGTTACAACTGTAAAGTGTTTCATAGAAGATTCTTTCCTACTAAATTTATCAGCAAAATGTTCACTGAAAACACATTTTATGTATAGTCTTTAAATACACTATCCACCTGTGGCAATTTTTTTTTATTGAAATTTAACCAATATCACAGTCTTTCCTTTACCTTAACCAAAGTGCTTTTGTTGCCTAAACATCACCAGACAGGAGTGTAGATGTAAAGCCTGGATTGTGCTGTCACAGTCGTGCATTTTTTATGTCCACTTTGTACGACCACCCCTCCCTGTGATTCCAGCACAGCACATGAACGTAGCATTTAATTAACTCAAAGAAATGCTGTCACTGAACATAATTATCTCACCAACACAACGTAATTCTGAGAACAATGTAGTTATATGCAAACGTAATTTCTAGCAGACGGTGAGTCGTGCCGTCACACCATGAGCCTGAAGTTTTTAGATTTAGATCAGAAAAAAACCTTTTAGATACATGTGTGCACACCATATATCACAGGCACGCTGTATATATTGCGCAGCAATGTCTGTTGAGCATAATTAGTATCAGTTGTGACAGTTCATATGGTGTATCGCTACAGTATGTTGGTTTTAAAGCAGTGGATTACATAGAGATTCCAGAGCCTTGGTGGTAATGAGTGTTTAACTGGAACATCATTTCTCTCTCACACATGGAGCTATTGCTTATTTTTCCGACTAAAGTATTTCTTATACTCTCAAATTAGTCTAATATGTCAGAGCCATGAAAGTCCAAATAAACTGGGGGAACAGGCTGCTTATTTTGCAGTTAGAGACTAACAGAGTGTGCTTTAGATCTCAATATCTTGTGATTTGTCATTTTTTGTTTCTGTGCACAGATTGCATCATTTGCATATTTTATCATACATATTTTCTTTCTTTTGTGTTGGTCTTCTGCGGCTCTGTTCTCCTGCTGTTATTTGCTGTATCTTATAATGTTGTGGCTCATATCTTCCACTACTTTGCAGTCAAAACTATCGACTGAATCTTTTCTCTTGACTAATAGCTGATGGCATTAATCCCCGCAACACAGACACACACACAAATACATATGCAGTGCAGTACGTACCACAAAACCCCTCATGACTGTATATACTGCCGTGCACATATACAGGCTGTATATATCACCAATTATGACCAATTATATCAAAGTTGATTCATTGCTCAGTTGGTCGTTCTTGACGTCAAAAAAACCCATCTCTATTAAAGGTCCACTTGTTTACTTGTTCTGGTGCTTTTGACCATATCACAGGGTCTTCATTAGCAGATGAAGTTTGTCCGAGGGTCTGAGCAAACGTCATTTGGTCTTGTACACTGTGCGATACTGCTGAAATCTCCAGAACAAGTGAGTAAGTGGACCTTGAGTGGAGATTGTTTCGTTGACAAAGGCCCTGTTTACACCTGCAATTAACATGCACCCTGGGTGACTGGATCATAAGTGGGCAGCTGTAAGACTCTGACCAACTGCGCAGAGCTCATACTCTGACTGTACGTTCAAACCAACAGCAGCCAGAGCCTCCAAAATAGCGGAAGTCATTAGTTTTCAATGAGAGCCCGGCGACTTGGGCGACCTGATCGTCAGCCGCATGTCTTGGGCGACCAAAACAACTGGAGCAGGTCCGGAGTGGAGTTAAAACTCGTTTAACTTTATGGTAATGAGCTCTGATGAGGTTCGGCGACAACCAGTCGACATGCTGACGTGCTTCGATGAAGTGGGTCCCAAAGAACGAGCCATGTAACTTTGGTCCCTGCAGCACACTTGTTGCGACAGTGGATATCGAGAAGTTTATTATTCGCATTCGCGCCCATTCAGTCCTTTATAATGTGTCGCTGCTCGGTTACAGAGACCAGAATAAAAAGAGTGAGGCTTGGGAACGTGTCGCGGAGGTAGTTGGTCTGGTGTGTTTTAAAGTGTCTAATGTTAGTAATAGAGCCGAGAACTGCAGGCTAATGTTGCGACGTAGCATGCAAGTCTTCCTGGCTTGGTTTGAATGGGATGACATACGTTTTGTGTTTACATTGACCAAACATAACTTTGTGTAGCCAACTATGAGCTTTTTGACTGGACAACAACAAGCAGCAACTATGCCGCTTTCAAGCCAGTTGTCCTCTTTGTGGCTCCTTTAAATTGACAAGCACGATCGAACGTTCAGTGATAAGCGACTAGAGCGACCAAAGCTGCCACAAATAATTTTGACAGTCGTGCTTCTTGGCCGTCCGTGAGAGACTTTGCCTCTTTGGAAGCTTCTGGTTTGAACGTACAGTGAGAGAGGTCCGAGGAGGGCTGACCAATCAGTGTGCTGTGTGCCCTTTAGTGAGGTAAGATCTCATCTATTTTAAGCACTTAACGGTTGTAGAAGTGTGTATAGCCAGACAAACCTGTTGCCAGTTTAAAACAACAACAACAATGCATGTGGTCTTTACAAACAGAAATGATTCCCCTGGTTATTTGCATATAGAGCGGATGCAAATAACCAGGGGAATCATTTCTGTGAGATCAGATCACAAGACTCATTTTGAGACTCTCATGCCAGGTATAAACCATAGACTATATGGAGAGATGGACAACGCGTCTCCACCTCCTCCCACTGTGCTAAAACAAAACCAAACTGTGTGTTCCAATACCAATAATACCAACTATGTTGTATTCCAGAAAAAGATTTAGTGTGTCTGGATACAATATGCATCCATTTGCATTTTGCAGTATGCAAGTCAGCATGTTTTCTGGCTATTCTCGCCCACAATTGTCTGCGTATCGGAAGATGTGTCACATCAACTAAGCCGCAAACAGTTGACAGCTTGACAGCTCATTTTGACAGCCGTCAGAAGCCACGATGATGAATGACAGCGCATTAGAGTGACTGATGAGCAGTCAGTAATGATACGCAGTAATATCAGTTGTTAAATGAGCAAAATAATTGAAAATATTATAAACAAAAAAAATAGAGATAACAACAACAAGGAATGTAATTTTATTGTTGTAAGAGTCTACAAAGTTTGCAGTTATTACTTAAAAAGTTAAAAGCTCTGCGCATGGCGTTTTGTTTGATCTCCAAGGTAACAGATATATGAGCAAGAGGGTCAAAGTTTAGAGCGCAATGTTATGATGAAACAGTATGACCCCATCGTCGCACACTGCATGCAACAGGAGGTACTTTGTAAGTGCAGCTGCAGTGTCTACTAGAAGTAAAATAAAAGGTGTGGGATTGGGAACGCAGCCCGATTATCTTGGAAATGGCGGCTGTTATCTTGCTCTGGTATCAAGTTCCTGCCCGTACGCCCATCCAACCAAACACAGACACACCCCACACAGCTGTCAATCATGACCTCATTTTTATCATACTGTATGATAAGGATGGACAACACAACATTTCCCAAATGTAAAGTTAAAACATAATGGTCACCCCAAGATCATAAAGCCCACCCTCTCCATGTTAGCATATGGGTTATTTGATGCTATAAAAAGGGGGTTTGACGTCATGATTGACACATGTGAGCCAGCTGGTGTGCTCTCAATCAATGGTCCTGCTCACAAGTGTTTGGACAGGTGTATGGGCAGGAGTGCAAAAACGCGGAGATCATGACTGCGCAGACTCTGGCTCCAAATGACATCACCATGAGAGGAAGAGAAGACGACATTGGTTCGACAGACAGATTCAAAGCTCTCCACTTTTTATCAGGTCACCCGTGACACGTGTTAACACCAGGTCTGAAGTGTTTTACAGGTAAGAGAGAATGAACACAGAATTGTATGCCCGTGTTTATACAAAACGGCAGTAGCAGCAGTAGTTCAGTCCATAGGGATTCGGGTTGGGTCCCTGTCCGGACCAAATATGGAGCATGGACTGGTGGCTGGAGAGGTGCCAGTTCACCTCCTGGGCACTGCTGAACCCCCCAACCGCTTGGGGTGCCTGACCAAGGCAGCCCCCTCACTTTGGGCTCTCCACTTTGTGCATGTATAGGTCCTGTTCGTGCATGTGTGTCTTCCGGACCTGTGTGTTAATGACAAAAGAGTGAAAAATTTGAATTTCCCCTCAGGGGGATTCATAAAGTATATAAAATTGAAAAAACTATATGAGTAAAGTCAGCCAATAGGAAAACAAATCACAGCAAACAAATAACCTAAATGATAACAGATGATGAGTAATTCTGGTGTCTCTGTGGCACCCGGCTCCAAAGCCAAGGCCCCATCACCTCTATTCTTAGTAATAAACTTAAACTCTAAAGCATTTATGCTAATGAAATTAGGGTTAGGGGTGGGGACACACTAGAGAATTATCAGACTGATTTCCATCGTGGCAATCAGAGGGGAGAACTTGAACAAAGCCTTGGTAAGCTAGTGGTCAGATGTAATAATGATGTAATGTGGAAAGCGGGGGGGTTTGATATTAACAGAAATGAATCATCAGAAAATGATTAAGCATCTGGTCTCATTGCCTTTCTGTTGTTTCTGACAAAGCCCACTCAACCCTCGCTGTACTCAAAACAAGAGCACATTGATGCCATCTTCACTTACCACACATCTTTCTATTATGTTTTTAAATTTCACAAGAAAACAAACTGTAGGTGTGATCCCTCCCACAGTACTCTGAGGGATTCAGCCCACTGTAATCATGTGGAATCACTCCGCTCCCCGCTGGGCTGACAGTAAATGTGTGACGAGGAGGGCTGTTGCTGAGAGACGAGCTGCACCTCAATAAATGATAACTGGCTGCCGATCAGCCAGAGAGAGCAACACACATCTGAGCGGATCCACACAGCTCTGGACTGACATTACAAGAAGAGACTGACACGAAATGTCCACACACAGGGCAGAATACTGTAGTTGCTAAATACTGTCCACACCAGAGTGCAACCAGGGAATAACACCACCGCTGCTGCTGCTGCTGCTCGGCCATTTTTATCTGCCGGTGCTGGATTAATCCTGCAGTGCTGTGCTGAAAATGAAAGACTTTACTCTGCTATACTGTGAATTGATTAAGATTACAGCTGTTAGGTTAAAGACTTTTTAGGCCAAGTCACGAGCAGAGATGAAAACTACACTCAAGTAAAAGTGCTGATACTTAATAACCACCGGCTCAAAAAGTCAAATATTCTGTCTAAGCTGAGAACATTTACATTCTTGCCCAAGTATAAACTTCTTGGCATAAACATAGTGTCTGTGGACAGACTGGCGGATCTCTTTCAGCTCACTGTCAGCGCGGTGCTCTCATACACTGACCTCAGACCAGCCTTCACAGCCAGATCTAGCTGTTGTCTGAGCTGTGCGTGATCTTCTCGCTCCTGTTTAAAAGCCGTGCTCCGACAGAGAAAAACAGAAAGATCGAGGTCAGGGATGCTGTGTCTGGTCTGACTTTCCAGCTGTAGCCTCATCCATTATTCTACTGTGAACATATGAAAACAGAGAGACACAGCAGACTTAGGATCAGCAGACCACCAGAAAATCCAAGCATAAAGAAGGTAAATAAAAGTAGCACAAGGAGTGTTTTAAAATGAGTAGAAATACCGATGTTCCATGAGTAAAAGTTGTGATACAAAAAACACAGATAGAACTTTTCACACCTGAATGTCTGAACCAAAGTTTGAACCAAGGTTGGCATTTGTGTTACATTGTGAACACTTGATTTGGTTCGTTTTGGTTTAATTTTGCAGTTATGCAAGTGGACATGACAAACCAACATTTCGTCGTCATCACCTACGTGAGCTAGCCTGGAAATCCAGACTGAAATCTACAAAGATTTAGGGTCTGGCTATGAGTAATGCAAATGGCCAAACTCAAGGGGCGGCACCAAGCATGCATTTGAAAATATCACTGCACGCAATTGGATAACACTACGACCAATCAGAACAATACACGGGGTGACGTATACGCTTAGCTACCAGCGGAGCTAACTGGTAGATTAGACTCTTGCCGCATCCGGTCTGCAAAACAGCAAAAACGTCCTTCTTGCAAAGGAAAGACTCGAGCGCCGTCTTCTGTTCCTCTTTTAGAGAAAAAGCCAAGTCTATCTCGTTCACTGTTGCAGCCAAAGCCGTTTCAAACAACTGGTGTTCATCCGTAGCCATCTTGCAATGTTTACTGACTGATTCCGGACTTCGTCATCGCAGCGCTGTCGTCATCTGTTTAGCTCGCCTCTGGCCCGCCTATATCAGATACACTGATGTGATTGGTGCAGCTCGGCTCCAACGGCATCGGTAATGAGCATCATTACTGATTGCCAGAGTGACTCGCTGAGCAAATTCAAATTGTGCTCTCGCGAGAACTCTGAATTTCCAGGGTATACGTGAGCTGCATCTTTAAGCACACTGAATGCTTTGTTCACACACTCTGCTGCCTGGTATCTCGTCGTCCCCTCCTCTCCCCATGTGCTTCCGCGGTTCTTCTTGTTATGTTGTAATGTTCTTGAACAAATTAAAACCTACACTATACATTTGCTGTCAGTGTACAGCTTGACTGTTAACTTCTCCTCTGCTCCAGTCGTACACATCCGTCTGTTCGAACGAGCCAAAAAAAAGTTTTGACATCAGAAACAAACCAAACCATGGTTCAGTTTGATCTGGATTGAGACCATCTCTTTTTGTCCAACCCGGTCTTACTCCGAAGTCATTGATATCTGGCGCTTGGGCAGTGACTTCTGGCGTCAGACATGACCATTGGTCGTAAGTAAAGGCAGGGAAAGTCTGAGTACAGTGCGTGGAGGGGTGATGGATAGATTTTCAACCAGGAGGGTGCTTTCGTTGCCTAAAACCAACCGTGTGTGTGTTGGCAAAACGTAACCACGTGTTTGTTGTTAAAGGAAAAAAAACGTCAATTTGCACTGTTATACCGGCATGGTGTGTTTATTTTGAAAGAGACAATGTGTAAACATTAAATTTCCTGTTAAAACAGAACTGTATTGTGAAAATAGACGATGCATGTAACAGGCAGAATGTCAACAATCAGCTGCATGATTTTACAAAGAAGCTAAAAAGTCTGGTTCAAATGAGGCAGGAGTGAAATGGTCCTCACTTTAAAGTAAACTGTGTTGCAATGCTTGGCTACTGTTTATAAACAGTATCACTAATGAAACTGAAAGCCAACCCCAGCTATGTTGTTTTGACGTGCTGTATTTACCTTTTACCTGCACTGCCATTTTCATAACTTCGCCTTGAATGCATGGTGCTTACGGGCCGGCACCTGTTTGACAAGCTTTTTATAAAGTCCTCACTGCGCCCAGAAACGTCCCGAACACAGCAAAATAAGAACACCTGAAAAATACAATCAGCAGAGTGCAGGTTTAGGACGAACTTGTAATTGTCAGCAGATGTGCTGCAACACGTTTCAGAAGGCCTTGTCTATTTTTAACAGAGCTGTGGCGTGTTTCACAGAGCAGATCCACGTCTCCTGCTGCCAGATATTGTATGTGAGATACAGATACAATATGATTATATGGATGAGTGTATTCTAAATAACTCAAAAACAGATAGAAATGGACACTGGACATTGTAGGGAGTTAACTTTGTCGGTAAGCTACAGCATGACAAAGTAGGAAATAACAAAAAAAAAAAAACTAGAAACAACAAAAAAAGAAAACATTTAACTGCCAACTTACTCACTCATGGTAGGAGCATAAATATTGAAGAAAACTGAGTTCAAGTCTAGAAAACTTGGCAGGCAAAACGCTCTGCTTCTGAAACCCTCCCACTGTGGTATCACGCCATGTGGAGAACAGAGCAAATCCAGGTCGCAGCTGGACCGCAGAGCACTGCCTTGTCCGTCACGGCTCCCTTACAGTTAAGATGGCAGCAAAGGTAACAAAACAATCAACTTATTCATCTCACATCATACTTAACTTCAGAGAGTGTAACGTGTCAGGTGTGGAATTAATCTGCAGATGCTGGAGTTCAAGATAAGCCCAGACTTTTCATGCATGTTTCAAAGCTTGCTGAGACGATTTGCAAGAAAACTTTCGGCCCCTACGAAGTGAAGAGAAATGAGGAGTCAGCACTCAATGAAGGTTTAAAACAATTAATAAAACAGGTTTCTCAGCAATTATGAATCACCGCAACCATGAGAGGTCCTTGAGTGTACAGTCTGTCATGTTCACACAGAATGAGGCTGATTGGTCCGGTGGTTTGAGAGATTAGCAGCAGACAGACGGATATACACACTCACACACACTCACAGCACACAACCAAACACATGATCCCCTCCAGGCTTACGTCTGGCGGAGATTATCAGAAAATACAGGCAGAGGGCAGAGTCTCTGCAGATAAATACACCACCACACACTTCTAGTGATCAGAAGTAATTATTAAAAGGATTAGTATATAGACTGTTTTTTGTTTTGTTTTGTTTTGTTTACTAAAATCCTGCATGGTATACTTTGAAAAGGTGACTTGGGGCTTGTTATAGTATAAATGTAAACTGTTGCTGCCCACCTATAGTCAAGACCAAGTGATGCATCGAGGAAGTATGGCTGTTGTACACATCCCCCCACGCATGCTTTTGCACAACACCTCTTATCAGCTTAGTTTTTAATATTTTTCTTCCCTGCCCACCAGCCTCAGCTGTGAGATCACATTTTACAGAAAACCATTGGTAATTTTTCTTCACTTTTGGGTGTTTTTTCTGTAATGGCACATGAGTGCAGACAAAAGCTGAAAGAGGCCCCCAAGGGCCAATAAAAACAGCCTCTTCCAGTATGGCCTGTGACTGAATTACCACCCACCTCCCCAAAGCCGCCTCCCTCGGCCCCAGCAGCCGGGCCTCTAATGCATTTACCAGCAGTGACGAGGAAAAGGCACACTGACAGGAGGGAATCAGCTTTCTCAGAGATGGTAATGGGGGGAAAAGGAGCCTCCAGCCCAGTTCCAAATCCTAATGTGGAGGGCAGGGCTGCCAGAAAGGAGGCAGTCATGGTGAGAGGCTGTGGGATTGGTGGGATTATAATGGCTTTTGGAGAGGATAAGAGGTGCAGATGGGCTGTGAGAGGAAACCGGGTCCAAACTCAGTGCCGACGGTGGACGTCATTTGTGGAGATGGCGGCGTTTCGCTCAGCAGTGCATCATAAATCCAATTAAGCGCTCCAATCCAAATAAACACATGCATAAACATGCACAGAGGCACACACAGACAGTGGGGCCATACTGCAAGTACAGAATATGTGTTGTGAGATGAAAAGAAATTCATCAACTAAAAGTGGCATCTGTATTTCTCAAGTAGTAAAAATCCAAGTGCCAACTATGTTTTCCTCTGTCTGCGTGGCCTCCTTACAAGAAGGACAGGGTTGTTGCTCTTCATAAAGTCAAAACAAACTGTGCTTCTAAATCATGGAGTTGCTCAGACAGGCACAAGCCTTCAGACAGAGACTTGTTAAAGTTTTCTTTCCAGCTCAAACAGTCTAACCTCAACAGTTTCATATCATCAGAGATCATAAACTCCACAAATCGATACTTGACATTTTTACATCGCTGACCTAACTGCTGCAATTTCATATGTTAGCTGCCAAGAATCAGTCTCCAGGGAAAGTCAGAAGAAGTCAGCGACGAGTTGCAAGTGATGAAGTTTTCTTCTTTACTTATATGGATGTAAAGATTGTTTATGGAGCTGCCGCGCTGGTGCTGGATGTCTGTGTGAGTTCTGTGGATCATCCTAAGTGGCCACAGCTTGTTTCTGTCTGGAGAATTTTTTTAATGTACTTTTTTCAATGCTTTGAGCTTCACAAACAAACCGTCTTTGTACTGGGAAGTGTTATTGCTGAGAACGTGGTTGCACTGCAGAAGACAATCAGACAGGCAGACAGACAGTAAACAAACCTTCAAGTTTGCCAAAATGATCTGTAAGAGAAACCAAAGTGGAAAGAAAATTATATATTTTCAGCCAAACAGTCTGTGGTAAACATTTATCATAGTTTATAGAGCAGTTTTTTGTTTGTGATTTACCACACTGACGTAGACTTGTGGCTAAGTGCCCTGAGTGGCTTCAACAATGCTATGGTTAACGCACGGTGAGGTTTAGGCACAAAAACCACTTAGTTATAGTCAGAAAAAGATTGTGTTTTGGCTTACAGGACCTGCTTTTTGTGCCACTATTCCAGCTGGAAACGTAACAGTGTTTGGGTGAAAAACATCCACGTTTGTGGCACCATCTCTGGTGGAATCACAGCGACAGGTTGCTGATAAAACAACAGGTTTTGTTGTTTGTTGGTCTCAAACAGTAGTCTGCAGCGTGGCAGACATCTTTCCTCGGTGTCAGGCCATCCATCATCCCCTAAACTTCCTGATGACAAACTCATATTCTCATATTAAACTCATATTCATGTAACATTAATATTGTTATAATTTTCAAGGCAAAGACAATTGGTGTTATATACATACATATATACATACACATACATCATACATTTGGACTGGTTTATACTTGTAAGTAACAGATAATTGTTCAGTTATATCATATACTTAGACAGGTCTTTGTAAGATTGATACATGTTACTTACTATTATTTGCATTGACGGGTTGTTTTTGTATGACAAAGTTAAAAGATAATAACAATGTCATATTTAGAAAAGGTTTATCTACACAAGGAAGGAGAGAGGTGGATATAATAAGTTCATAATTCCTCCCACTCCTTTTTGAATGTGTAAATCAAACTAACCACACTGACAGTTGCTTTTCATTATTTGTAAATACTTCTCTCTGTCTGTCTGCTTGTTTGTAGGATCATGTCTTTGTGTCTTTTTTTTACACGTTCATAATAAATATCAATATAGCTCATGTACATGTAGTCAGAACTTCTTCACTTTAAGAACATTGTTTTTTGAAGCAACTGGGCTGCATTCCCATCTGTCTTTATCTTCATTTCCTGGCATCTCACTACTGTCAGCTGTGAAAAAAATGGCCAAACTTGTCATTATCCATAACCGCTTATAGTAGTCTGGGTCACAGAGGGGCTCGATCGATCCCTGCTGACACTGGGTGAGAGGCAGGGTTCACCCTGGACAGGTCACCAGACTATCACAGGGCTGACACATAGAGACAGACAACCATTCACACTCACATTCACATCTATGGACAATTTAGAGTCACCAGTTAACCTGCGTGTCTTTGGACTGTGGGAGGAAGCTGGAGCACCTGGAGGAAACCCACGCTGACACAGGGAGAACATGCAAACTCCGCACAGAAGGGCTCCAGCCCTTGGATTTGACCCAGAAACCCTCTTGCTGTGAGGCAAACAAATTCTTTCACTGACTGAACTGAAATAAATGACTGAAATCAAAAGATGATATGTGATTTTGTAACTCTGTTTGACAAATAAAACTTATCTTACTGGCTGGACACCATGAGTGCTCTCTCAATGCAGAAGTTGTGCGTAAAAATAGGCAAATATTGACAAAATAACACCAAATTGTGTCAAGATACAAGATTTTGCAAAGATTGGGGATCTTGCAGGGTCACTTTTTGCAAGACTGCAACTAGATTCCTTTAAAATTATGTTCCATCCTGCTCCTGGTGGAAAATATTAACCCAAGAAATATGACATATTAACAATTACTTACTGTAGGTGTCCACAAAATACATAACTCTATAAACACAAGATTAAAGGCTTCATATGTGGACAGTATTATTGTAAATTAGTCACTGATATAATCCATAAACATACACTGTTGCCCTGTGATGGTCTGGCGACCTGTCCAGGGTGCACCCTGTATGTCATCTGTAGGTGAAATACCTTTTTGAGAATGTTTGCGTAATAAAAACTCGTAATAAAGTTTAGGACACCACCCTCCTAATGAGGGAAGCGACTAATCAAATTAATAACTCAGTAAACCAATTATTAATTTATCAGCACGCTTATCAATAATGAATCAATCTCAGTGTCTGGGTTATGAATTCTCCATACAGTGATCTTAATTCCTGCTCAAAAGAAATATCCACAGACAACAACTTGGTGATAAATCAACATTTATTTAAGCTAAATGGGTGATGACTGAATAAATAAATGAGGATAATATGAAATAACACAAAATCAACAGTATTTATAAATGGATTAAAACAAGAAGTAACACTCGTGTGGGTTATTTAATTTGGCCATAGTGAGAGAGTAGGCCTATGTGAAGATAAATCGGGAACGCTGGGATGTGCGAATTATTTATCTAAGGAATCCTAAATTAAGATTAAAATAATTAGATCTCCTATTCGACATCAGCTCTTACCACTGCCCAGCAGGTCACCTGTGAGGGGAGTTCGTTGCCTCCTTTCTTAGCAGTGAACCATGCAGACTTTTCTCCTGGGGCCCCCGAACTTTCTCTTTGCAACTCCCAGACTTTCCAGCAGAATGAAACCAGTCGGGGTAATACAGGGGTGAGTCCTTAACATTTGACCCCTGGTGGTCTGGTGGGTCTTGTTCATTGATAATACTGGTTCAAGGGAAGTCCAGAGACGCTGTTCCTCTACGTCATCCAATGGCAGCTGGGATAGGCTCCAACCCCCCGGCAAACCCTAACTGGATAAGTGGTTACGGAAAATGAATGAATGAATAACGTGTGTTTGTATACAAAGTTTACATTTTCGATTTTGTTGCCTCACCTTGCAACAACCCTCCATTGGTTAGCTGCACTATCAGTTTCAAAAATTAACATTTCTCACTAAAATAAGTGCTGGATGGTGGGTCACATACATGCCGGTAAACACCGACTCCCTCCACTTCGACCTCACTCCATAACTCACTGCGCCCTTAAGTCCCCTCCATGTTTACTGTTTATTTGCTGCTTCCTGTTTGGTGCGAGAGAGAGCGCAGCTATTGGTTGTTGACAGTGTTCATTCCACTGAGCTTCAGTATTTGCATCAACCAAGACTGAAAACTTAACATAATATTTAACATGTTGAATGTAAAGTTTTATGACCATGTTACACCAAATGGACGAGATCACGTGTGCACTAAGTGAGGTAAAACTCTCATGTCTTTCTTATGACACTGGAAATGTGTCTGCAACAGTGAAATCGCTTGAAAAGTCTTTATGTGTAAGGCCAGCAGTACAGTCTACAGATGCTGATTCAAATGTTGCTCACCATTTTAACATTATGGATTGTATTACAGTAAACAAAATTATACATTCAGCATCACCACCACTGAATTTTTGTCAGTAAGAGTTCTCTGAAGTCTCCAAGCAGGCGTCTGAACAATTTGTCCGAGCTTTTAAAAGGCTGGAATATAAGTTTAAAAAAGTCTAAATCTGTTTAAATCTAAATCAGAAAAGCATAAGCAATGTTGCATCTCGTTTTCCCATACTTTATTTTTTCAGGATGTGGACTGCTCTCCCTTACATTGATGGTAATTGGTTTGATAAGTGATGACAAATGGTGCAGTATTTGTTGAAAACAATTGAACATCCTGCTAAATCGCAGGGAGGAAAAGCAGCTCAGATCTTTACAGCCAGCAGCCAGCTATTCTCCCATCTCTCACATGTCTGTCAGATTCACTCTATGGGATGTTGGTGTGCCAGGAAAAGTACCCAGCTTTATTGCCTTTCCAACATCAATTTAATGTCTCACGGAGAAAAAAAAAAAAAAAATGGCAGGCAGGCATAGCAGGCTGAAAAATCACCTCAATGCAAAATGCAAAATACATTCATGTTTAATCCCCCTGCCTCCTCTCGGGTGTTTTAGAACATCCAGTCCTGATGTTGGAGAAGGTGTTTTGCATTTTCAAACCCAAAAAAAGGTGTTCTGTCTGTGTTACAGAATTGGGTAGATTGATTGTACATATAGGGATAAAGCATTGTTAGGTAAACAACTACTCTGTCTGATGCCTCGCCAGCACTGCAATTTAATCACACCGAGGGTAAATATATGAATTCCTGCTCCTGAACACTCATTAAGGATGCTCACCATACGGCTCCTTCCTGGAATGAGGCATTTGCAGCTTCGGTAGTGAGAGTAATGACCATCATTCATACTGCCAGCTTTCATTGCCTGGTGGCGTGTTTAGCTACACATACTTGAGATTTGGAGGAAGGAAAGGCAATTGTATTTAATCATCCCCGGGGAGAGATTTGCCTTGAAAATCACGTTCAAGTGATCAATGGCTCATGCAGACAAGTAAAACGCTCCATCCGGACATTATTCTCCTTACGTCTTTGTCCAGCACTTCTGACACCTGATTCATGTGACTGTGGGATGAGGTAACTGCGCAGGATAAAAATACTTTGAAAACTTCATGTGAGGAAATTTAGCTCTTGCAGTTAAAAGAAATAAACATAATTAAAAATCACAATAAATAAGACTTATACTTAGTCATGATGATAGCGTATCATCATAATATATGTATCTGCAGCTCCAATGACTCAGCAATTAATGACCGTAATTAAACACTTTACTCCCCTCTTCCTCATTCAGAAGTGTGATGTACGACCTCTTCACTAAAAGTTTCTGTCAGATGACTCCTTTAATTCCTCCTCCCAGTGACAGAGGTTCATAAAGACTGGCTGATGTCATTGAGTGTGCTCTGAATCAGTGACTGTAAGTGGGTCAAAAAATTGATCAGTTCAGAGAGTTTCGATTATGACTAAATGTAGAATTTTGCATTTCATAGCATGAAGAATATACAAGACCCTCAATAAAATAATTTTTTATATATCAGCCTGTGACATGTTGGAAATATCTGAAGTAATATGCTTGAAATTCTCTCTGTGGTCCACAGCCAGTGTTGGGCTCGTTGCTCTAAATATATTAATAATTACTTATTACTCGCACTCTTTTTCACGTTTTATTAGTTTTCCGTTACACCCCATAAAATTGGTAATTGCGTATCTTCCCAAAGACAGGGTAAATTGTAAATGTAGCTAAGGCTAGAGAGTAAGGCTGGGCCATATTGGCAAAAATTCATATCTTGGTATTTGCAGGCTGACTGGCGAGACACGATATCTATATATATCGGTATTTTCTACAAAATGGGCTCCATGTTTTCAGTTGCAAGTCAAAGCCACATTTCAGATGTCATAAACACTTTTACACTGTGATCAAAATAAAATGTGAAGACACAGATATTATTCTCCTGTTTGAAAATGTACAGCTGCACAACATGTGAAAGAAAATTATATCAAAGTTTAGTTGGTTCAAAACACACATTAAACATGACTTAATAGAGAACATTTCAAACACAAGTACCACAAATTGGCTTCACTATAATTCACTGACAAACACTTGTCTTTGTTTGGACACATTTTCCCCACTTTGCTTCATTCAAAACAGACTATGATGCTTTAATAAGGTCGTCTATATCCTCTAATACTTTCACTATACATAAACTAGATCTTATAGTAGACTCGCTAATGATTTGTTATTCTAGCTAACAGCTCAATAACAGTTAACCTGATATGTCTTTACTTACCTTGATAATTGTGGACGAATTCTTTGTGGAAGATTTTATATCCTTTCATCCAGTTTGTTCCCTTTCGTGCTGCAGTTATGCTCGACAGCTCTCACATCTGAAAATGTGATTTTTGGTAAAACCATTAAGCTTGTTGAGAAACTCTCTCCGTCTCCATTTCTTTCAATATGTGTTTACGACTGACAGGAAGTCACGTTATTCGTTCGTCTACGTATTTTGCGGTTAGTGTGCAAATGGTCTATTATGACTCACAAGGTTCACTGACCAAACAACTGGCCTGGGGACCACATGCGATTCCGACATTGCCCCCCATGTCTTTGTTTGTAAGTCTGTGTTGAACTTAAATTTCCTGACATTATCCCTCGGGTAAGATGTGTACACACAGTCATTTATAACTCCACTCTACACAAAACAGAAATGTACAGAGGTAACCTACTGCTTTTCTTTTAAATGTTGATTAAACAAAAAGAGCCGATTGCACCACACACACTGTCACGTTATCTATATAATTTTTAAGATGTTTTGATGTCTTTTTTTTAAGATGTCGCTCATCTGATTGATTTGAACTTGCAGGTCTCCATGCACCGGTATTCAGCAACTTCAGAACGAGACTGGCTCGTATGATTACCTGGAACTAAGAATTGTTGTGCTCTCATTATCTTCTAATGAGCTGTTTACACAGAGCGGGTCGTCTTCCATCATGCCCAGCGTGTTTCTGCAGCCGGGCCATTCATGTTTTCGCATTGGCTTCCATAGTTCTCCTATACCCGTGGCACACAAGCGAAGTTGCAGTCTGCAACCTCATCACTCTTAATCCCACACACTACAGCTTTAAAGGAGCAGTAAGGTGTTTTAGTGCGGAAATAGTTGTACATTAGTGTGACGGGGTGGGACAGAAAACTTGTAGACACACATAAATCATCCTAATAGGATAATCATCCCAGCCAAAATATGTTTCTTCTTTTTTAATTTGGGACATTCCTCATGAAGAGGAAAGTGTTTATTGAGTGTTACCTCACCTGAATGTGAGCGATGGTGAGAACGGACATGGGAGAATTATGTTAGTTTATCAAAAAACGGTTGAAGCAGAAAAATAGCAGTTGACTGAAAACAATATTTACAGTTCATACTGCCTATTTTTCTCCCTTTAATGGAGGGGACCCAAGCTTAAGGCCCAGGTCAGGCCAAAGATTCGCAAAGATGACACGCAAGCACCGTTCTTAAACCCTACTGCTTCACACCAATGCTTCTAGATGAGATGGTGTATCATCTCTATGCAACAACTCTATGTGCTTCTGTTGTGATCTCAGATTTTCAGGCTTATTTTGTGGCTGAATATGATTTGTATCTCCTTAAAATATGAATGAGGATAGTGATAGTGAGATACTGGCTACAGTCCCATTTGTAGTAGTGATGAAACCATGAAAAAAACACAGGAACAAAACCAGCATCAGATGGACTGTATTCATAATAAATAGGCCACAATAATATAAATAACCAACACCAATTATTCAGTCAATGAGAATGTGTGTGTGTGAGGGGGTAAAAGCAAAGATACTGGATTACTGCAAGATGGCCCACCTACAATATACTTCCATTGTATAAAATAGTATACATTTCCAGTCTCCTAAGTAGGCGTTGTCCCCCATACACCAATCAAAGATGATGGAGAACCATCAATCAAAGACGAGTATCCCCAACCTCGCTTCTGTCAACATGTGTGTGCCCTTACTGGCCGTAAGCTAAATAAATAAACGGTCCGTGATTTTTTTTTTTTTTTTCCAGCAGATGTCTTAGTTACAACATGAATGAGCTAACTGGAGTAGTTTCATGTCGTATCCGACAATGTGAGGCTTTTAACAGATGACGTCCTTATGTTAGCTTTGCTGCTGCTGTTAGCTGCAGCCACTGATGCTCTCTAGACATTGTGATTTCCCAAAACTGAATATATATCACACAAAGCAACACAAAACTGCTTTGCTAGCTCAATCATGTTGTAACTAAGATATCGGCTGGGAAAAATATTTTTTAAATCCAGTATCTGTGGTGAAACTGCACTGATTTCAGTGTTGTTGAGACAGAGACAGGTCTTGAACAAAGTACATTTTCTCCCGATTTGGCCGTCTGAAATTTGCCATTTTGGTGTCAGAATGTTCTGAAGATATGTGGCTTGTGATAAATGGGTCCAATATTTGCTCCTGTGACTATGGGGCGAAAGAATCGGCCATAATCTGTAACCACGTTCATTTCTCCCACGGAAATCAATGGACTCAGGACCTGCTGTTAGTCTCCTAAAGGGACGTAGTGGTCGCGAACCCCATGTGACACTGATACAGGAAACTGACTGGCAGTGGACCGTCTTGGTTTATCCAACGTCTTTGGTATATGCACATACAGCGAGCAGCAGCAGTGACGCACCATACGACACTGGCACACCGTGGGGACGGAAACAGACGGCTCGGCAGGTACAGAGCACCTGCTGCAGAGAGCTAACTCGCCGTCTGTGTTCATTTTGACTTACAGCAGACTTCACTACAAGCCGATTGGATATAGAAACAGGTGATGAGCTTTACATTCTAAAACCAGCTGCAGGTGATTTGACCAGCTGAGTTGCAGGTGACATCATTTGCTGGCTTGAGTCGAGCTCAGATCTTTTCTCTGCAACGTTCTCAAATGGTTTCGTTTCATCGCGAATCTGTGGTCTGAACTGGGCTTAATGACTCCACCTCTAACCCTGTGATGAATTAGTAATGTCAGTGCTGTCCTTCTTCAACAAAATCATTTACACACAGTCCCTTTATTCATGTTTTATGAATATTAAGATCAATAATAGTAATTTAAAAGGGTTGCAAAACAGCTAGTTCTAGTGGCTCTGCAGGAATACTCTCCTGTTAACCAGTCAGCTGAGGTTTCACTCATAACTACTGCACCATGTTATCTCCTGGTTGTAATCCCTCTGCAACTCTGGCAGAATTTCATTCAGAGGCCCTGGTGTTTCATGATGGCAGGAGGTCAGGAGGAGGAAAAAGGCTTTCATGGAAAACTGATTTGGTGATAACAAAACAGCAGCTGATGTGAGAGTTGATTCAACTTGTTTTTTCTTTGTCAGAGAGCCAGTCCCAGTAAGTATGTGTGCTGTGGCGTCGCTGTGGGTACACTGCACTGTGGAATGGGAAAAGATGTACTTAAAGGTAGCTGAAATGATGCCAAATTGTTTTTATAGAATTTATGGCTCTGATGCTGCTTTTGTAAAAACAGTGGCTGCATTGTTTGTGCTTATTTTAGCTGTACCTGTACATACACAGAGCCATCAAAGAATTGTATTATGCATAACCACGGCGATTTAAAAAGAAATCCAATTATTATTTTTTGCATTTGTTATTGCAGAAGTGATTCCTAGGGGTGTCCTGATAGCTAAAAGTTTATGACGCACACTACAAAACTGCAATCTCCCTGTTTGATTCCAGCTGGGGCCCATTGTTACATTTTATACCCCTCTGTCTCTCCACTTATTTCCTGTCCGCTCCTACACTTTCTGCTATCTGATAAAGGTCAGCGTGGAAAAAGAATTTGATTAGTTAAGAACATTGTTTCCTGAGTCGAGCTCATCCTGTGCCAAAAGCCAGTGAACGAGAACGTGACTCAGTGGAGACTGCCTTCCCCTCAAAAATGACCTCATAGGTTCTTTAAAACAGCTTATTGCAACCTGTATGTACATTTATGTCAGTCAGGACCACTTTAGTCAAAGAAAACTTTATTTTATTTGGCAGTATGACTCTGTTCTGGGGCAAACCTCCCTGCCCTTCCATGCGCCTCCATGGAAAGAGCAGCAGCAAAACCCTCCCTGGGAACAGATCAGAGCAGCATGAATGACAAACAGAAGAGGTCGGGGTGGATGGATCAAAAAAACACACGACTTTGACCCAGGAGGTCGTTGTTTGTGTCCCTTTTGAAATCAAATGTCAACGTTGAGTTATTTCAACTTGTGTACGCAACATGACAGACTGTAATGTACTTATGTTAACTTATGTACTTAACTTAAGTTGTGGAAACATTTGTTCTTATTTTAAACCAAACCATGATCTTTTCCTAATCCTAATAGTCCATGGGCCAGGCCATATATCGGTACCATCTTAGTGGGCAAAACCGTACCTATACCAATTTTACATCGGGTCAATATAAGTAATTGAACATATGATAGTCTTTCCGCAGGAGCAGCTTCTGTTTGTATCGGACATTTTGTTATTTTCCATTTATAGTCCCTTTGCATTGTTTCCAAAAGGCACACAAACAGACAAAATCATAACAACCTTTCTGTTCCTGACTCAAATTTGACCCGATTTTTAAATGTTTTTATATCAGGAAAACAGGTTTCTTTCATCTGATAGCCCCAAAATAACATGGATAGTTACATACTACCGTCTTGGCAACTTCAAAGCTACAGCTGAGTGAACCTGTTGTTAGCACACCTTTGATGTGCCTTTACCAAAACGGGGACAAGACAACAACAATAGCTGAAAAACTGTTACATTTTTGTCTATGGCAGCACAATGAAGAGGCTCTATACTGTATACTGACTCTTGCATTAATTTCGAACCCTGTTGAGGAAGTAAGAGACCAGCAGGAACCGGCAGAAGTAGACATGTCAGAGGAAGAGGACACCACTAAATATGATCACGTTCATGCTTCAGCAGATGAGGAGGAAGAATGAAATGATGAGTAAGATAAACCTGCTGAGATGGAAGATAGTTTCCTATCAATATGCTGTGATTGTCCATCAGTGACAGATGATGCACGTTGGGAGCAGAGACAGAGAGGTGCCCCCAGGTTCCAATGAGATGTGTGGTGTCTTGTGTTGAAGGCAAAGTCCAATTTTGAGCTGTGTTTGCCAGAGAAATTTGATAGGATGGTGCTGGACGTGACAAACCAGGAGGGACGGTGTGTTTGCGGCAACAAGTGGAGGGAAGTGTACCAAATAGACCTACAGGCAAACATTCCTGTGGGTTGTGTTAGAGGGTAGGAAAAAACGACCTATGTGGTTGTTTGGGTTGGAGGATTTCCCCAAAGGTACATCTCATCTCATTTCTGAAACACACTCATGCGTTACAGTCATTTTGAGTACTGCTTTTTGAGCAGGGCTGTTTTTCCATATATGCAGTGGACCCGCTAACCACCAGGGGGCCCCCGCGCAGTAGTGTTTTGCCCTTGTTTTGTTGTTTATTTTAGGGGTATATCTTTCGTAAGGGAAAAACTCAACTCTAGTCCAGTCATGCTGGCACCTGGAGGCACAGCATCCCGAGGAATTAGAGTCATGTTTTATGCAGCTTTATGCGTTTGTGCAGAACACAATTTACGTCCAGTACCAACGCACAGCAACAGAAAGTACTGGTGTGGTTCTTGGGGAATGTACACTGCCTGTCACCATCCACAAATGTATGTTTTGCTTTGTTTGTTTGTTTTTCTATCACCGGTAAAATCACTCATTTTAATCACATAACCAGATCTTGTAGTTAATAACTGCAGTGGCCATGCATGGATGTAAGTCTTCTTTAGTGCATGGAAATAATACAGCCTAAGGTAGGTGTGTATCAAGCAGTTGTGTCTGTGTGTAATTCTGCCGTGCCGTCTGATTATATACCACTGTAGCATTAGGCCATGAAACTTGAACTAGTGTTGCTGTGTGTGTTGCACTGGGTTTTATGCCCCTGCTTGTCAGTGATCAGCATCCCACACATCATGTTGGCACACATTATGTCTCTTCTCTTTTCAAACCCAAATCCCCTCTTTCTATACAATATACTTACATTATACTGTATGTTTTATTGAAGGATTGGTACCACACAGGTTACATAATACATTACAGTGTCCTCTGTTTTTGTGTTGTTTTCTAAAATTGATTGATAAGGTGATTACTGCTAGGCCTGAGGCCTCGTGCCAATGGCCAAATCACGGCCGTACTCATATTCATTACAACAGCACTTCCTCTCGTGTGAAATGGCTTAATTACATTTTGGTGCGGGGAATAAGTCATGATGAGGCTTCAACCCTTAGCTGGTGAGCCTTAAGCCAGCTTGCTTTGACAGCATATTTGTAATAAAGACCACATGTCCCCAGTTGTTCTGATTGGTGTGTAGATAGAAGATCAAAATTTGTTTGCAAATCAGCCCAGTTTTTATAAAGTTCAGCAGTGGGTGACTCAGAGTATTGCTTCTTTAGATCCGAATGGATTGTGATAAAACTTAGGTAGGCTCCCTATGAGCAGGTTTTTTCATGCAGCAAAGCGAGACAGTCATTGGATAAATGCGACAAAATCATCGCTTCCAGGAAGGCTCAGCTTCCCTGGGACCTAATGGAGCTCAGTGTCTGCATGATGATTGGAGGAATTGTCTAAAAGGCTGAACCCCTTTGTGATTGGCAGTGCTTTGGAAATACACACCGGCATCGTCAAGTGGAGTCTTCTGACAGAGTGTCGTCCGGAGTTCCTTATTTCCATAAGCGATATAGCTCATTTTCACCTTTTGTACAGTACAATGTTTAAACCCATCTGAAAATCTTTGAGGTGTGTTTTGCTGTGGTTCTGTGGCATGAGTGTGGTTGAGAAACGGCATCCATTAAATGTTCCTTTTATAAGTTACTGCCTCGCTATAATATGACAAATTTTATGATGTAAACTTAAAGGGAGCTTCCTCTGTTTGAAAGACGAGCAGTCACCACTGTACATATGTCTACTATCACAGCCAAAAACAAATAATGTAGTCTGGAAAAGAAGTGGTGAACATTAAAGAATAGGTTCAGAAATCTCCAAGGGTCCATTTAAAAATTTTATTCCACTGACAGTGGAAAGGTCTTTGCCTCACCAGAAGCTGATCCCTTAGAACTAGACCTATCAAACAGTGGATCAACACCAGAGTTCAGAATTCCTGATGATTGATTAGGAGCATGAACATTTACTAAGATGACAGGTTTCATAAAAACAGCGGCCAGTGGAGTCACTGATGACATCAGATGCTATAAACTGTATTCTCTTGGTGATTAGTTTGTTACACCCCTGGACATGCAAGTAAATGTGCAGTGAAAGATTTGACGAACCTATATTTGACGAGTCTAGGATGGTCTTCCAGTTTTAAACGTCTTGTAGAAATAATACATCTGACACATTCAAAGTTAAAAACCTCACTAGGTGACTCCCATCAACATCACCTATGTTAGCGATATTAAAAGACATACAGGGCCCTTAATTCACGGGGACAAGCTACATGGATAACACACATTTGAAAAAATAAAAAAAAGAGCTGCCAAGAGATAATTCCCCAAAACATTCTATCTATCCCACATAAGAATAAGAAAACACAAAGGCTTTCCCTATATAACCAAAACTTTATCTCTAAATGAGGGAGGCTCCTTTCTTCAGAACTTGTATGTTCATTTGTTCTACCTTCAGGGATTATAGGCTAAAGATAACAGATCGAGCAAAGCATTTAGAAGAACCCAACGATGCAGATTTTAGACATTAACATTTTGCTGTTTGAAAGTTCCTGTTAATCAGAATCAGCAGCATGATAGTTCAACTTGGTCGAGTTCCACAAAATAGATTAGAAATGAACAAAGATGTGGGTGAAAGCTAGCAGTTTATCTCCACAGGAGGCCGCGTCAATGCTGCATGAATAACTTATCTTTTTTAAAAGTTACTGCTCTACATCTTCTCTGCAGTACAAGTGGTTCAACTCTGGCAAACTCTGGTGTAATGAAATAATAATTTTACCTTCAGTGGTGACCTCAAGATGGGCAGGATATAAGAGGCCGAAGCAACTTCAGGGATTTTACCTCTTTGAATGCTGCTTGTTTTCCCCTTAGCGCCATGCTAAAATCCTCATGGAAAGACACCCAATCACAGGCGGATAGTAAGTAACTATTTTGCAAAAGTTCACTTTAAACAAGAGACATGTCGGACACCTTTATTTATTTCCACTTATCAACAGAATAAAACCACTTGTAACCAGACAGCGTCTTGTTCACTTTGTTACTTCGTGGTTGAATCTTCTGGGTGGATGCAGCAGTCATACAAACAGCCCAGCCACTAAAAATCATTTAAACTCAAATAATTTTGGACCAATTTTAGTTACAATTTACAGAAGTGTGTCTACGAAAGAGAAAACTTCATTCTCATGCACTTTTTTTTTATTTTTTGTTAATGGTAACTGTAATATTTCTGTATCTAAAATCAATGTACCTTAAACAATTAAGCTCCAAGTATATTTTTCCTGCATTTAAAGTCGTTGCAATGGTGCGATGTTGTTCATAATCTTTTCAATAAATGAAGACAGCAAACGCTTTATCTTAATCTAAAAAAAAAGTCTCTGGCAGCCTTGATAGAGATGCGAGTGTCTTTTTTACACTGACAGCAAAACAAATAAATCTGCTTCTTTGAGAAAATTAAATCCAATCAGGCATGCATTAGCTTTAATTCTGTTAACAGGTGTTGCCTCTCTCCGACTACTGTAAATAACCAGCATGGTGTGTGTGTGTGTGTTTAACTTTTTGGCCATTTAGGTCAGCAAGAATGGCATGAATAAGAAAAACCGACATCTGATAATTTTTCAGTGCACCCAAATGCCAAGTAAGTATGAGACCCTGAATATGAAAGGCAGTTTAATGAAATCTGTAAAAAAAAAGTCCTGGAGTGCTTACGGAAATGTTTCATAACGGTGTCATTGGGCAAAGGAAGCATATAGAACAAAGACAGGCACAGAGAGGCAGAGACAGTCAGACAGGGTCACAGAGTCTCAGGTAAGTCTGATAAGCTTGTGTTTATAGTGTTATGAAAAAAGCACCCCATTTGATTTAGACAGGAAATAAAGTAGAGACGACAGTGTTGGAACTGTGTTGAATTTGTGTAGCGGACATAAAATGAGTGACACTTATTGAATGACCACATAAATAAATGATGACGAGAAATTCAAACTGAAACTTTCTTCACTGTGATTAAATAAGAAAAACGACACCCATATTTGATGTACATTGCCACTTACTGGTCATTCTTGGTAATGCAGGTTGAACATATTAAAAACCTTTATGTACTGAGAAGGGATGCTGTTCTAAACAATATTATTACTTTTAATATAATTATTAAATACATTTTGGTTCCATTTATATGCTTGGCCATTTTGATGTCAAGCAGTGTCCCAAGTTGTGCACAGTGTTGAGTAAAGAGTTACCTCAGCTAAGATGAACAGGTGGGCTTAAGTAGAAATTGGGAGCCATACTTGCTCACCCCACGTCTTACCCAGAGGTCACATACACTTTCTCACAAGAAATCTAATATCTAATAAAAGGTGGATAAGTTGAAAATGCCCCCCTGATGAACTACAGACCTAGCTCAGGGGTAGCCAACCTGCCACGCCGGAGCCATGTGCTCTTTAGCTCTGCTGTAGTGGCTCCCTGTATCTTTGACAAACAGTTTAACGGAAATGAATATGTTGCTTTTTAACAGTTTTTCATCATTGTTGTAGGCCTAAATGGACCATTACATTGTCCAATCCTAAAAATGTGTAGCATATTTACCTTATTTTCAAACACAGAAGTAAACGGTGATCAACTTCCGTGTTTTTGCGCGTGACTTCCGGTCAGCCGCTTTCCCTTACCGGAGCTAACGGTGCAAGCTAAATATTTTCAATTTTCAATTGTTTATGTTAGTCAATCAGTTAGTTAGTTAGTCTGTGTATTTTATATAGAAAACTGTGCCCACGTTTCCATTATCTGGTAATTGCCGGTAAAAGTAATTCCAAAATAAATCGCACGTCAGTCAAAAACTACGAACCAAAAAAGCACAATCTGTCCCGAGTGAGACAAACTGCTTGATCCTCGTCTTCAGTGTACCAGCAGAGAACCTGCAGAACCGAATCAGCGAAAAAACACACCGGACTACACAGCCTCTCTACCTGAGCAGCTGAAGCTGCGGCTCACACCCTCGACACACAGACACACAGACGGTGCTTCTGCATGCCAGCCAAACGTGAAAAAAAAATATATATATTTATATATGTAGCTAAGCTCAACAAGGTAAACAACAAGCCGATTCCCATTTACACAGTGGTCAAGAGTGCTGGACCGGAAGTGTTGCACAAAAAAAACTGAAAGCTGGCTGCGTTCTGTTTTGCCTCTGTGTTTTCGTGAAAAATAAGGTGAATACACCAAATTTTATACCGTTTTAATTTATAACGTATGTCATACGTCTACGGCCTGGTGCCTGTTTCTCTAAATTTTGCTGACATTAAGTTCAATCAGGAGAGACAGAAGAGTGATGTAGAGATAATGTTTAACACAGAATATGAGTGGAAAGGTTAACAGACGATTTGTGCTAATTAAAATTTAACGGAAATCTCTGGCACTTGGACACCAGAGGGAGATATTTTGTGATCGAGGGACGTCTGAGCGGCAGCAGGATAAATCTCCCCATGGAGTCCAGACTCTGGTGGTGGTGGTGGTGGTGGCTGATGACTCTGAGGCTGATGACTGCTGAGGCGCATGAGGTTGATGAATCTGTAATAACGAGGTGCTGATGGAGGAGGGCGTGCATGATGGCAGCAAGAAAGAACTACAGCAGAGAAATTACCATATTTAATGTGAGGAGCAGCAAGATGATAGGCTGATAGGCAGGAGTGAAAGAAACGTATAGTCTGAGCATGAAAAGTAGTGTCTTCCAAAAGGAAAAGTCTCAGAGAAAAGTAGAGAATTTTATGTGTGTGGACAGGTTTGCTTTCACTGCAAACGCTGCATAGTTGGAGTACCAAATATTCATAAATAGCCCAGTGCAGAGGAGCCACCTTGAGGTAACACATAACAGTAACTGCTCATTTAGACCTTTATTCATGATGGGATGTATTACCTTCATTTTAAGGCTCAAATATGTTTTGCAGCAGCAGTCCAGACAGATTTCGTTATTATTATTTTGCTACAAATGTTTCATTTGAAAGTAAAGGTTGCCGACCTTGACTTAGCTAAACAACAGCATAAGTGTCATGCCGGAGGGATAAACTCCAGCGAAAGAGATTTCTCACAACCAGACAATCCAAGGTTGTTCACATGAATGAGTCATGACTGCTTTGGTGATTAATTATTGACAAAAAATTAACTAAAACTAAATTCACAGGTTCCAGTTTCTAACATTTGAATATTTGCTGCTTTTCTTCACTTTTGTGAGTGAATATCTTTTAGTTTCGTGCTGACCAAAGGATCAGTCCAAAGAATCTAAAAAAAAAAAAAATATTAGTTGCAGCCCTAATAATGTTAGATCAGTGAGTCATTACAAACAATCACAAGCTGGAGACAAAGCAGAGAAGCAGGTAGCTGCTCACTCATTTTGTAATGAAGCATGTGTGTGTGAGTGTGTGTGTGTTTGTTCCCCAAACTCAGCCCTTGACCTGAGCTGGTATCCACTTTAACTGGGACACAGTATGTGGAGGCGAAGGCTCTAATGCCTCCATGAAGAAGTAAACACGGCAGCTTTTCTCAACACAGTGTACCGCTGCACCTGGTCAAACAGCACCTGAGGGCTGTTTTCATCTTGTGCTGCCGAGTCTTCCCTCACTTCACAAAGTTGTTTATCTCTCACTGAAAATCTGTTTTTATGTTTCCTTTCCTATGTGAAACCACACAGGCAGCATTTTTCAACCCTGCTGTGAATTGCTTAAACCCGCCTCTCATACTGAGCTCTCTTGTACACATGATCCAAAAAATACAGACCTGATTTCACTCTTTTCTGATTTTTATGCTGCAGGTTTTTGTCATCAGGCAGTTGATATCTGTATTCTTCTGCTTGTTTTTGACAGGTATGCTTAATTGTTGCTGATTGATCTATTAAAAAAGAGCACTCTTTATTCTTTTTGTGTTTGCTGCCTCTGATGGAAGAAGAGCTGCAGGAGCACCCTTCATATTCTGGCCCGCATTGACACAGTCTCACAAAGCTCCCGGAGCATCAACAATCCAGTGGCAGACGATCAAAATGCCTCCCCCGGTGCTTCCCCCCCAGCGAGCTCTCGTCAGAGAAAGTGGGTGTTTGTGAATGAAACAAATGTGTTTCACAAAGCTACCTGAGAGCTTCGAGCACAGCTCTTTAAAGTCTTCTCCGCGGGTCCTTGAAACTTTTTGTTGTGGAAGGGCGCTTTGTGCGAAAGACAGAAAAGATGGGGCAGCGTGAGGCCACCCACGCTCTGCGGTGGTACAGTTCATCTCAGGGAGGTCGCAGGGGTTAAGATCACCAATCAGACAATGGTGATTGAGCTTATGGGATGAGAAACAGGGTTAGCCTCTGACGATCCAATCAAGAGTCTACAGGCAGGATACAAAGTGTGTGCTTTAGCTAACTCTCTCACATTGGGATTCAATCAGGTGCTTTGTGGGGAGATGGGGAGCCCTCTCATGTCAAGGTTAGAGATATTGGAAGAGAGAGAGATGGATGCATTAGAGAGGCTCTTTAAAGGTGTTAACGCCGGCGAAACAAGGAGCGGCTGAATCTTCCTTTTGAGCGGCATCCAAATTGGCTGGCATGTTATCCCAGAGTAAAGTCGCATCAAAGTTTGTCCCTGGGCTGATTGACTGGAGAGAGCTGCATTTGAAAATTGTCAACGTGTCACTTTTCTCCCTCCCTCCCTCCCCTCTGTCCCATCTCTTTCAGGCACTCTGCTAAGCTGGACAGATTGGCGCACCCTTAATTCCCATTATTCGATGCATTTTCAAACAGCCACACAGATACTGACGGTGAATTTCAACCACGGCCACAGCCATCGGACGGAGCACGGCTATGCCTGCTGCCTGCTGCTCGTATTGATTTCCAAATTCTTTGCTTTGTTGTGGACAGAGGCAAGGAGCATCAAGGGCAACCAAAAACATGTTAAGGGTTTCCATGACAACGAGGGCTAGGCTGGAATATTTTCTGCCAGTTGTATAAGGGAAAGGGCAGATAGGTAAATCCCCGTGGTGTCAGGATGATTGTTGTCCAAACTTATCTGTATTGTCTTAGATCACACGCATACACACACGAGCGCACGGCAGCAAACAGGTGTACATACACAGAGAATATATAAAGGCTAGACATACATGTAACTGCATTTTATAACAAAACTCTGCTCAAAAATTATTTATAATAGTCCTTTAAAACATATAATTCCTGTCTCATCTATTGATCCGTTCATCTTTTCCTCAAGTGTCAGGCAAGACTCTCCAATTAGAAATTTGGCCATCACTGATGTTAATTTGACGGCCACTTCATGTCTGTCTTTCCAATATCCATCAATGACAGTTTATCTGCATGTATTTAGGTTTCGACCTCAGGGCACACAAGAGTCAGGTCGTTAACATATGAGCTAAAAAAAACGAGGTCCTAAAATTGAGCCTTGCAGGACATAAAAACAGCATTCAATAAACACCGAGGTCTGATTTGCAACTCTGGATTTTTTTTCTTTTAGTCAGATGAGACTCCATCTGTAAATTGCATTACCACATAAATTAAAACTGGAGTTTCGAGAGGAAAACATTGCACTTATATTGCCTACTTTAATTTATCTTTTAAATGACATTGTAGTCAGCCATTTCAGTTGAATGATTTATTTTTCAAACCGAATTGCATGAGATGGAGTGAGGCCTGTCTTGAGTTTAAGAAGTCAGTTAGTTTCTGATAACAGCCATTTAATGGAATGATAACGCCCTCTAAAGTTACTAGTAGGTGTCCGGGCCCCTTCTAACCCATATCTATGAGGCTAATAACCACTATAATGCCCTTTCCATTTTGTGATAACATTCAAAATGGGCTGAATGTAAGTCTAATCTCTGCTCCACTGTGTTCACCACCGAGTTCCTAACTTTGACTGCCGTTTGGTGCAGAGCAGGTAGTGTGCAGTAGGTCCTATCAGAGCTTTTTCCTGTGAAACCAGGTTGATTAGAGCGATAACACTGAACCCAAACAAGTTATGTCCAGTAAAATCTAAATAATAAGCTGAAAGAGCTGAAAATGTTCTGTAGACCAGAGAGGAAATGGAGCGAGGGATGACAGTTCTCTGTGGGTTTCTCACTATGAGTGATAGAGGTGGGCAATATGGCCCAAAAATAATATCAGGATATAACAGTATAACTGTAATCGAAATATCATGTTATGAATGTTTTATGTTATATTAAAATTATACCGGTATTATCGTGAACAAGAAAACCCCTAATGAGCCATCACTTTTACATTACACAAAGTTCTTTTAATTGTTGTTAATATAAAAATATTGAATAGTGCAGCTTTAAGTATTCAATTGTGGTTTAATATCATCACTAAGTTTAACGATAATCATATGGTTGAATTTATTAAAGGCTGTTCCTTTCATCTTACAAGTCATGGTCCCCTGAGGATGAATCCTAACATTTTGCTTACCTCATAACCTCAAACCTTCCTTGCTCCACCATCAGGCCGAACACACATGCTCAAATATAAGAAATATTGAAATAAAACGTATTGGGCACATTACTTCTCCCCAGAGGAATGTCTCCTTCCATTATGGGTGCTCCTCAAGTGACAAAACCTGCCCTTGGGAAACAAGATGTCTCATATTATAATGGACAGTTTTGACCATTAGCTAGGAATCAATATGCAGAATTGGACAACAGCATTTAATGTATTCTTTTCTAGCCCTTAAAATGACCATTTTGACCATTCCTCATAAAGGATGCAGAAATAAATCTTGGGTTTGACAGTGTGACCCTGAGAAACTTGAGTTATGCTTTAGGAAACCTTTTTTGAGGCAGATTTTATTTGCCAAGTTCGGGAGTGAAGGCAAAGTATTTTAAGACAGAGCTGTAAAACAACCTGTAATTCTGCAACAAAATGAAACATTGCAACTGTACTCTTGGTGTCTAATAAGCCCTTGAGGCTAGGGCACTTGGTGTGCGCAAGACAAAAATAAAGAAAATCAAATCAATCCTGCCTGCAGTAATTAAAGTTATTTTTCCGCCTATAATAATGACTTGTGACACTCTAAAGGAAAGAGGCCTCTGGGGTGTGAGACAATCGAAAAGGAAAGTTTGTGTTTCAGTCTTGTCTCATTAGTTGGAAAAGGACATGGCAACAGTCTTTTTCAGAAAAAGAACTGAAAGACTGGAAGAAAAACCACAGGAAGAGAAAGGACATTTTTCACCTCCAGGTAATCTTCTCTTTGCACTGCAACAATTATTCAGCCTGATGAGGTTATGGACAGAGTAGAGGACACATCCAAAACCCGCCTTCAGCATTCTGGAAGTACAGAGGAAGCTTTTCCGTGCTGTACAGCCTGGAGAATGAGCTTTTGTTCCAGCGCTTGTTGTTTATTCCGTCGGACGCCTCTGAACTCCCTTGAACACTTATTACGAAAACATTAATATTTGCTGGAATTGACTGAAAAGAGATTTGAGGTGAATATAAGCTTTGCCATCCAGTCTAATCGCACACCTTAGCGCAAAGTAAACAGCAAATAACACACGGAGGGATAAAAGTGATGAAGGCGTTTCTCACAGCGGAATAACTCCTGTTAGTTTATCCAGTAGATGAATTAGCGTGGATGTGCAAGATAACGCAGCTCAGTGCGGTACGGGGGGAAATGAGGTGTCTCATTCACAGTGTGAACATTCACAAGCTTCACAAGTATTTATTATTATTATCATCACACTTTGATTTAAGGGCTAGTGCATTGGATTACTTTATTTTGTGTGATGTTTGTTGTAATTGTGCCGGCCCCTAGACGCTGATATTTCACAAAGAGACGCAGGGAGATAGAAAATTGAGGTTTCAGGGACCACAGGGAGTAGGGTTTGTGTAATGTGTGTATTCAAAGAACAAGCCCAATATTTTTAGATACCAAATGACTTTACACTCTTGTTGAAAATAGCAAAGAACATCCACTTTATTTTTACAATGAAAGAAAATCTAGTCATTATCTTGGGTGTAATTTATCACAAATCAAAATAATCTCGTCAGAGGCTGCAGTCGGCGGTGTACTTTCACAGATAAATCAATGGCACAGAATTAAATTACACAATTATCAAGTAAAGTTAAACTTTTGTCGGCATGCTGTCAGGCTCTTTCTTAAAGTTGGTGTTTCATAATTAAAGCATGTTTGTGCGTCTAAACAATGCGTTCGTTGGGTGAGACAGTGAGATCCGATACAGGACACAGTGCCATGCCTAACATGTTCAGTGCTCTGGGCAAGCTGTCCCTGCCCCCCAACCCCTACCCCCAGGAAAAATCACAAACTACAACATGAGCTTAGGAGAAATCAACACTAATAATTTAGCTAAGAAACAATAAAAGAATTTTGTACTGGGCCCAGAGTGGCGTTTGCCTCTCATTTTCTCTGGCTATAGTGCTCCCACTGTGATGATCACTCATTGATGAACCCATTAAGGGCTCATTTATTGTCCCTTTACATACAAAAATAGATACATCCATTTCAAACATTGTTTATGTCACTGCCCACATACACATCCACATCCATTATGATAGTATAGATACAGCCAATAGATGACACTGAAGGGCATGTCAAGTTTCATACATTCGTCTGTTAACAGAGGCAGCGTTATAGATAGTGGCAGACTGTGAGGCCGTTAGATAGGTCGCAACATGGAATGAGAATTCTTTTCACTATTAACATTTCTTTCCGTTCTGCCATTTTTAAAAAAATCTTTGTTGTCTCCTACGGTCGTATCTTGCTACAGTGCTACACAGCCCCCATGATCACCGGTGGTACTGTGTCATCTGTATCCATCAGCTTTCAGAATAATTGCACAAATCGGACAAAATGAACACAGAGTACGAACAGGAGGCTCTATCTGTGTGTGCATAGGTACAGTATCTAAGGTTGAGCACAAAGGAACCCAAAGATGAACTGCATTGCAAGGACTAGAGGTGGTACCCCATATGACAGACTTACTGTTAGCATGAGATCTATGGATCATTTTTCCTTTTGTTTGATTTGTTTGAATGACCAAAAACATAAAGAAATAAAAAAAAAAATGTGGGCACAATTTTTGCACTCACCCCTGGTTCCATGCGTGCCTGAAACATCTCCAGCAGGAAGCGCCCAGGAGGATCCTGATCAGATGCCTGAACCACCTCACCTGCCCCTTTTCGATGTGAATGAGCAGCGGCTCTACTCTGAGCTCCCTCCATATGTCCGAGCTCCTCACCCTGTCTCTAAGGCTGAGCCCAGACACCCTACAACTGAAACTCATGTTTTTTTAATGCAGGGCTACTGTTGGTCTGAACGCTACCTTAAAATAACTACGCTATCTGACTGCTTCAAGGAAAACCAGTGAAACTTGAGTCTTAGCTACATGTACCATTACTACTCCCCAGTACTGCTCATTTTATTTTTCCCCATGTGTTCACACATGTTAGAAAATAATGTGTCGTTTGTTTTTAAGCACATGCTGATGATTTTTGGAATATTATTACCTTTCAAACAGTACATAAAATATGGCATGACTTCATCAGTGGCGAAAAGTACATTTACTCAAGTACTGGATTTAAGTACAATTTTTAGGTACTTGCACTTACCTGAGTACTTTCAGTTTATGTGACTTTATATTTCTGCTCTACTTCAGTTATTTAACAGCTACAGTTACTTTTCACGTTAAGATTCTACATTGAAAACAAAGGATCAGTTCATATAATGGCATGCATTGTTGCAAATTTAGTAGTAGTTTGAAATTAGAGGCATCTTGACCAAATATAACATCAGATTATAGATTATTTAGTATATCCATACATTAGTAATAATAATTATATATAAAAGAAAATTGACAATACTGACTGATACTGACACTGACGGACACTAACAGATTATTTTATAGCGTGATGTTGCTTCTTTGATTTTGATTTAGTGATGCTTCTTCTACTGCTACACCTCCCAACAAAAGCCTGGTGGGTACAGATACTTTGAGAGAGGCCCTAGGATATTGTTTCATTGCTTGGTGTATGTGCGTTAGGAATTGTCAGATATGATGACCTCGGAGGATCACGCAGGAAATGAGTGAAAACCTTTGGCTCAGTGAAGCATCAGACTCTACCAATGGATGGTTTCATCAAAAAGGAAAATAATCCATGAAACATCATGTGTTGATAAAGCCAGTCAGACAAGTTTTGATGACTTCACATTGGATTATTTTAGGTAGATGTATTTGAGATCATCATGACTGGTGACATCGACATCATCTTTATGATGGGAGACAATGATGCTATAAGTTTTGGAACTACAGCTCCCTGAGATACAACTTGAGCCCAGTATTTTGACCCTATATTTGTCCAGTGTTGGACAAGTTACTCTCAAAATGTAATAAATTACATACTACTAGTTGCCTTCATTTTAAAGTAATTAGTTGCTTGACAGTATTACTTTCTGTGAAGAGTAATAAGTTACTTATTTGACCTCAGACGTACTAAGTTCATTTCAGATCCAGTGCTGTAGGTCTGACCCATTCATGCTTTCACACACAGTGGTTACTAGCCTGGAAATCCAGACCCAAATCTAGAAGGATTTAGGGTCTGGCTATGAGTGATGAAAATGGCGCAACTCGAGGGGCGGCATCAAGCATGTATTTGAAAATATCACTGCACGCAATTGAATAACTCTACGGCCAACAATACACGGGGTGATGTATCCAGAGAGCTACCAGCGGAGCTAACTGGTAGATTAGACTCTTACTGATATCTGGTCGGCAAAACAGCAAAAACGTCCTTCTTACAAAGGAAAGACTCGAGCGCCGTCTTCTGTTCCTCTTTTAGAGAAAAAGCCAAGTCTAACTCGTTCATTGTTGCAGCCAAAGCCGTTTCAAACAACTGGTGTTCATCCGTAGCCATCTTGCGATGTTTACCGACTGATTCCGGACTTCGTCGTCGCAGCGCTGTCGTCATCTGTTTAGCTCGCCTCTGGCCCGCTTATATCAGATACACCGATGTGATTGGCGCAGCTCGGCGCCAACGGCATGGGTAATGAGCATCATTACTGATTGCCAGAGTGACTCGCTGAGCAAATTCAAATTGTGCTCTTGTGAGAACTCTGGATTTCCAAGGTAAGTGGTTACCCCTTTGTACTAAAATCCCCTGCTTATATTAATAATAGTGAGATGATATAGATAAAGATATTTTACGTATATATATATGTCTATTACAAAGACAAGGAAAAAAGAAACCGGGGAACAGCTCCTTATCCCCGCTGCTTATAGGCAGCCCGAGGGTGCAGTAGCAGAACAGGATTCATCATACGTATATGAATTGAAATGCACTGTACATGATAACACACATGATCACTGGCATCCTTCTCTAAGGTGGCGTTAATGACATGACAAGACACACACACACACAACAGTCTGTTTTGACAAAGCAACAGCCTCTGAAGCTGAAAAGTGAAGCCAATGCGGAAATGCCAAAAACTGCAGTTCCTTGAATGACCACTTGAGGCTGGCTCTAACAGTAGTTGAATCTCCAAAGACCCTTATGTTAAAATGCCCAACTTTAGAGTCGCATTAAACATATTTACAGCCTGGTATGAAAACAGTTTTGGTCTCTGAATAACAGAGCTTACACAACTTGCCTGATTAGTTAGATTAAATTAGTTATTAGGGCTTAAAGGTACAAATAATTGCGGGCGTGGCCACTTTGAGTGACAGGCTGTGTGCATGGCATCACTAGTGTCCAGCACCTCTTGCCTCAGCTCCACCCTCTTGTCTAAACATGGTCACTTCCGGCTCCTGAAATCCAAGATGGCTTCTACTAAAATGTCAAACTCAAGGTTTCAAAACAGTGGTCCACAAACCAGTGGGTAATGTCATGGTGGCTACAGTGGCTTCTTTTACAGATGATAGTCTGTATCCACGTATGCACTGACAACTATCATTAGATTACAAGAAAACTTTAAAAAGTGATGATTCTTAAGCAAGTTGTGTGGTTAGAAGGAGCATCTTTATTTCATGATTTATTGATGTTTACTCATGCAAGAGAAGACATCGTGTGTATTGTGTCTGTGTGTTTGGCTATGACTGAGTTACGACTCTGAGAAGAAGCAAGATTTTTGACAGAAATGGCAGCAATCAGGCACTAAGGGTTTTAAAGTGCCTTAACAGCATTCGTGAGCTGTGTGTCACAGCCGCTGCTGCTGCTCTAAGTGGGCTAAAATAAATAACTAACTTCCTGTTGTTTTATATAACACCGTCATCCACCTGTCCTTTTCACCTCACACAGCTCGCTGTCTGAGTGGAGGCTGATATAGGACTGATGTTGCGGTAAATGCATATGAACTATAACCCTTCCTAAGGAGATAATAAAGGATTACTTGGCAGCTCTGAGGGAAAACAGGGCAGAGGTGCAACTTTCCATCATCGCTAAGCAGCAGAATGTTTCTTTCTTAGCTCCACATAAAATTCACTGCATGTTATTTGAAGTGGTGTCAGGACCAAGTGGCACAACAGAAAGCCGTGCTGCAGCAGAGGCAACATATTATCATTTTGTCAGCGTACGAGCACTCTAGGAACTCGTTTGTCTCTGGGCCGGGAGCCGTCATCTTCCAGCAGACGAGTCGTGTAAAGCTGATACTAACTCAAGTGATAGTCTCCCTACAAGCTCTGACAAGTTCATTTGGGTATAATTACTTGCCCCGCTCAGGTATTCTGTCGACATTTGTCACCGAGACACCCGCATTACCCGATGAGATTAATTTGTCATATTTCTTGTGTTAAATATTTTTCCTTCCTGTAAGTGATCTAATCCTCGCAGCTCAACAGAGGATGGCAGCGCAGGGGCCTTTCTTTCACCTGCAGAGCTGGAGTGCTTTCTGCCGAGTGGACCACCTCCAGGCTTATTTATGTGAGTGGTCCCTGCACCCATAGATAACGTCATTTAGCAGGACCCCAGAGAGCGGCCCCTCCACTCCTGTTCAGAGCTGACACCGAGCAGACGGATTTAGCTCCTCTGCCCTGACTCTGCACCACTTAAACTATGGGCCATTCCAGTCTCCATTAAGAGAATCGCTTCCTAATGAACCCTCTTCCTCGGGAGGAAGTGATTAATAGGAGTGGCCATCCAGGATTGCATTACCCAGCAACACTCCTCTCTGCAATATGGGGCACACACAGGAATACAAAGAGAGGAGGGCGCTAGCATGCTAACAATCATCCTAATGTTGTGAGGGAAGCAGGGGCGGTTTTAGCTCAAGCAAGTGTGTGTCTGCAGACTCTATCACAGCTCTGGATGTCCTATTTCTGCTTTGCACAAAATGGCGAGTTATCTGGCAGTAGCTATTTACTAATCCTTTGATTCATAGTGTGTGTTTGAAGTCTAAAGCCACACACATCTCAATAGCAATCACATGAGACTTACTTCAAGCACAGTGGAGATAAAGGGATTATGTTGGAAAGGATCATTAGGTCCTTTTAATCAGTTTCACTTTCACTAAAGATGCTGCCAGGCCTTAAAACAAACCAGTGCCGCATCCTTTGGAGTCTGGTGTTGTACAGTGAAACTCTACAACAATGGAAGCCATCAGACGAAGCCACAGGAGCCATATGTTGGTGACAACAGGACACTATCTCCACTGCCACCTCCCTCCCTAGGGCTCAAATCATGGCAAACTGAGCAGCGTGTTGCCCACGTTTTGCTTTAACATATGGCAAAGCAACGGCTGTAGAAGATCGTGTGTTGCACAGGGGAGAGTTTTGACAGTCGCACAGCTCCATTGGCTCTGAGGGGCTTTCATTTGCTGGCAATGACACAGACGAGGATCAGGCAAAGTCACCCAAGGGATCAACACCACACTGTGGAGGAAAGCTGTTTTCTACAGTATTAATCTACTGATCTATGACTTGAACACAAGCCCAGTAAACTCCGTTAGGCCAAAAGGCTGTGAGGAAAGTTCTGTAGCGTTGCGAGGCCTGCTAACAGATGATGCGGGTCGCTGGTAAACTCTGAGTACCCTCAATGGCGTGAACTCGACGTGAGTCATGCAGGAAATGAGTGAAAACCTTTGCCCTGGAGAGGCATAGTATCTGCCACCTGTACACGTCAGTGGATGGTTTCATCAAAAAAAAAAAAAAAGTGAGAGGATATAGACAGCCTGGACCCTTGACACCCTTGATGAGATAGTAAGAAAAGCAGCAACGAGTACTCAAAAGAGGCTCCAGAGGACAGCTGAGACTGATTACAGCGACAGCAGGGGCTTTTAAAGCTCATCTGAGTGCGCTGGCAGCAGCCGCACACTCCTCGACACGGCTCTGGCACAATAGGGTGCAACGTGAAAAACCTGTCGCTGCACTCTAATTCATCAGCGACCTTTAGCCTGCGTGCATGAACAAAGCGGAGCCTGTGATAGAAGTCGCAGAAGACGGACCGACCTGTCGGTGGTCTCCGAGCGCGAGTCAGGAGGGTCACACTGGCTGAAGCTCTGAAAGACATGCTCGCCACAGGAATGGACTCCATTGTTCGCGCCTCATTTTCTGGTCAGTTGGCATTTGCTCTCTGATTAGCTCGTGATGGTATTCAGTGAGCGGCAGGCAGCGCAGCCAGCCGACATGATGGAGTGTACCGGGCCATCAAAAAATAGCTGCTATCACAGATGTGTGTGACAGACATTCTGAGGCATTAGCACCCAGTTAATCAACTACAAATGATGATGACGCTGATGATGGTAATTAGACTCATTTCATTCATACATGTTTGCCCGCAGAGAGGAACAAGCAAATGATCTGTTGAGCCCCGGAGGAAATGCCTCTCTGACAAGGGGAGTGACTTGTAACAGAGAATCTGTAACAGAGGTTTATGGGGTTTGTTGGAATTACTGCATGACTGCGTACTGTATTAATACACACCTCCCCACCTCAACCCCTCATCACGGGACGCACAAGCTCTCATTAGCTTTAGTGAAGTATAAATTCACACACCACAACTCTGTCATTCTGTGAAGTCATCTGCTTGCCTCAAAGGAAACATTAAGTAATTGTCAATTCAGAATAAGGCTTGCGGTGCTCGGCCGTCTTAACAACATCATTTTCTGCTTTTCAATTTGGAAGCAGCATTTTATGACCACAGAAAACTGTCAAGGAAAGCCATAAAGAGCGCCTCATTGTACTGAATGCTTTGTTTTAGCACCTTATGTCCACACTGAAACCCAAATGAGCTTGAACCAGAGATGAGGACTCGAGTTGCAACTTGGATTCGAGTCACACTTGATTTACACCCTTTAGACTTGACTTGAGACTTTAAATTAAATTATTGTTATAATCAGTAAGGGGTTGTTGGATGAATGTCATTCAACAACACCATGGCTAGCACACTTGTAGCTGCTGTCATTTGTCATAACCAGAATAACTTCACACAGGGCCCGAATAAAATAATCGCTAAATACAACTTCTCCCATTCCAAAATAAAGGATGCTGGATCGACCATATCGAACTTTATCAGGCACCTGAAGACGCATCCAGACAGGTGAGTAACCCTTCAGACATGGTACCTGGACCCGAGGTTCATTTAGCGTTTCTGTCGCAAACAGTCCTCTTAAATGTGGGCGGGGTTGTTGTCACTCACTGCTCCCTCCAACACTCGCTGTATTTCCTCATCAGCGCTGACACAGATGGAAGTCTGCACCTCGTTTATCGTCCACAGAACGATAAACATTTTCAGAACCAGTGAGAGTCTGTCTCGATTTGATATTTAAAAATGGTTAGTGTTTAGTGTTGCCGTAGCTCACAGGAACAATGCTCCACGACACTTTTAACAGTACAGAATGGTCCCATTGGTACCATCCACAACGTTTCACAGCGCTGACGGAGAAAATGCATACCAAACTAAACTGAACCGTACTGTACTGCTCGGTGGAAATGGGGCAGTTGTTGATCTGCTGCCTCAATTTGTTAGTAAAGGATAAAGAGGAAAAGATATCCCAAATATATTGTACATTTAAACTGATATTGAATGTGTAGGTGGCTAAATTTGCTGCGAGCCCCATCCACAGCAGTAGGCGACATTGCAAAGCTTCTGTGCCAGTAGTTTTGGTTTATCAAAGACGCGAGCAAAGCAGCACTTAGGGTTATAAGTGACAACAGAAATAAATAGTTTGCCAGTTTCACACACCCCAGCAACTGAAAATAATTGCCAGTCGTCTACCTGGCAGTGATTGTTGTTGTTAGTGTGACGTAAGTGTGAGTCAGTCTGATGGGTCGCCATTGGTTTGAGAGGTTTGAAGGATATGTTACTTTACAGGAGATTATAGTAAGCTGTCTCAGATGGAGACCCATTGTAGTTGTACTGACGCAACTGTTAGTGAAAAAAGATTACAGTTATTATTGCATGAGTAATAATGTTAGCATCATTTCCTGTTATCCTGAGTAGTGTTAGTCTGTATCTGTTTACTGGGGCAAAACACAGTTATTAACTTTAAGGGAAAGCTCTTACTGTGTTGCTTTGTATATTTTGCATTCCACTTTCCTGTTCAAAGAGATGACACACCAAACAACTTGGCAGTGCTGATACTGTATGTTAATAGATGAAGGAGTGACGATAACATAAAACATGCTTTGAATTCCTTAGATAAAGCTGTGCAGTGTTATAAGCAGGCAGTCGATAGAATGCTCATTACAACCATAAGAGACTTGAGACTTGACTTTGACTTGCCGAACAATGACTCGTGAGCATCGTTGGAGTGAAAACAGACCTGGAAACATCAATTAATTGTGGGTGTCAATCAAATGCCGTCAATCCATATGTGATTGATCGCTGCTGTACAAGAGCTGCGGGGAGAGTGTAGACTAGTCAAAACAGCAGATCTGTCCTTGGACATTGTGCGGGCAGAATGACTGATTTCAGTCTGACCTCCAGTGTTTCTGGTGGTGGGAATGTGCTCTCCTTTGTCACGAGCACAGCCCAGAGTCGTCAAAAAAGGTAGGATATTTTCCCTTTGACACTTCACCGAGAGCTTAGCAGTGGAAATATAGATATCCCTCCGCAAATCCTTAAATGACAGTTACTCCTCCTCTCCAAAGTGAAGTTAATCCCCTCCTCTCGGCCCACTGGTCGCTGTCTGGTACACATTAGCACTGCCTGATCACCAGCACAGGTGTCTGCTGCTGCTGCTGCTGCTGCTGCTTCAGAATCTGAATAAAAATCCGCTTTTATTCACCAAGTAGGTTACATAAACTGAGAAGCTGCTCTTCAAAGACAGAATTTGTTTTGGGATGTATTCAGGATTTTGGTGATGATAATGTGAGAAAAACAAGTTGTGTTCAGAGGAATACATAATAGCTACCCACTTGAACATACGAGTGTGCATGAAACCAAATCACGTTTGGCAGATACTGGACTTTAAAGAAAAAATCTGATAACAGATGAGAAACATGTCTAACGATGAATAATGGAATAATGGAATGAGCTGATTTTTCAAAGACTGTGAGCCTCTTTTTTTCCCATGAAAATCCTGTTGTTCATTCTCTTGACGCCGTATGTTCAGTCCCTTGATATGATACGGTTTGTTTGATTACACATTTATTATAATCACCCTCGTGGTTGTCACTGAAAACACTTGACTAGAAGTGATTGCCCAGATACATTTTAATGAGATTCCACATGAACATTCATATGTTTATTATTAGTAAGAGCAGAAGTGGTAGCAGTAGTAGTATTCTGGGTTTAATGATAATAGAGTTTCAGGGTAATTCTTTAATTTTTTAGCTGCAACCAGAAGCTCTACAGCTCTCTCTGTCGGTTCGTCAGTCGGTTGGTCGGTCCGCAAAAATCCCCCAACCTTTCACGGCCACATTTTTCACCTTAGGAGGCTGAAAGTTGGACGTCATGTGTGTGTGGGCATGTGTGAAGGTGGTGCTTGCAGCTGGTGTTCAATCCAAGGTTGTTAAAGATCGCCACGCCAAGCAAAGCCAGACTTACCCAGAGAGACCACAGTTTTCTGTCATGTGTGAAACCAAAAGTCAGTGTTGCTTTAATGTAACTTTCATTCAACCTTTATTTTAACTCAGAAACACATTGCGGTAGAGACCTCATTCACAATGTAGCTGAGAAAAACAATATAGAATAAAAGCACAGAAAAGAGAGCAAAGATAAACGTACATAAAAGTGGCAACAACAAGTAAGTTGTTCTGCATGTTGTTCCATGTTGCTGGTGCACAATATGAACAACTGGATTTTCCAAGTTCGGTAACAACAGCCGGCACCTGGAGTGTAATCCAATCACTAGAATCACTGTTTGGTAAGAGGCCACATTAAAAGAAAGCAGTGAACTGATATAAGGTAAAAGACCAATGAGAGCTTTATAAATAAATAAAACCCAGTGTCCTTCATGTTTTACACAGAGGGAGGGCCACCCGTCCTTAGGATACAAATCATGGGTGTTATAGCTATGTACAGATTCCAAGGACTTCAGAGTGGCAGCATACCTACGTCCTATATTCACGTCACATAATGTTACAAAACCAACATACTTCTAAAGTAGTTGGTGTTTGTGTTCGTGCCAGCTGACTAAAAGAGGGCGTTGGAATGGATTTTTTTTTTATGCGATTACTATATCTTTTAAATTATTCTGACGGTACAATACAAGTTTTGATTTGTAGAAAAGGTCAGTTTGTTTTTAGGTATGGAATATGTCATGAGAGTTACGCTGGGTTTTTTTTTGCCGTGCAAAGGTCATGATATCAATTAAGAAAATATGTTTCTATTCCCTCACAGGCTGCATTAAAATGAATTTGCCATTGAAGCTTAAGTTAATGACCAAGGTGAGCCCTTGCTTCTCACAGTATGCCCCCCGATAAATGTTTTTGTTATCATTTATTATACAGCAAATTCTGCTGCCTGTCTTCATTATCTGGCAGTGCAGAAGACGTTGATTCTTGACTCTTGTTTCCTTGCCAGTGACAGACGTTTCGTGAATGATGGCAAGCTTTGATTGGTCAGGGACGAACAAGTAGTTGTCATGTCTTGAGAATTTCTCACACTGTAACATCTACTGCAGTGACTGGTTGGGCCTCGGAGCGCAATCAAGTGCGTAAAATTTTAATGACCAGTTACATATGAATGTTGAAACATTATCAGGTAGAGACAAAAAAAATTTCCCATTGTTAGCTAACCTTCTCTCTCAGATGCAGCAACACAAAGTGGATCCATCTTTGAAGCAAAAACATGATCTGGGAGGCAACCCTGCGCCAGTAAAATCTCTAAAATATGTAATGAGGAACTTTGACACTGAAAAGACTTTTTAATTGCTATTCTGTTGCATTGGGCAACACTCCAACAGGAAACACAAGGGAGCTCATAACAATATTTGTGCTGTCAAGTGTGAAAAGGTGTATGTATTGAATGTGGAGTCATAATAGCAGGATGTAACGCAGGTGTGTTGAATGTGATGAAATCCCGTCAAATGAGGTGCTAAAAGCATCGAGCTCCAGATGCACGTAAACACAAATCACAGAGATGTGTTGTGAAAATAAAAGAGTGTTGCCTTGGGAGAAGAGACGAGCCTCAGGCACAAGAGATAAAGACGTCACATAACAACTCAGTCAAAAGCCACTTTGAAAGCTAGCCATGCGATTGCCACTTGTAGAGTGTGTCTACTTTTTTTTTTTTTTTTTGCAATCTTGTCTAATCATGTTTTTTTTAGCAATCATAAGTTGGCTTTAAATTCAAAAAGGTTGAGAACCCCCGGCCTAATCTGACTCAATGACCGATCAGTTTCCCACTCACCCCTCTCTCTCTGTATGTACCCTGTCTCATCCGAGTTCCCATTATATCCAATTCAACCACTACTTTTATACTGGAATTAGTCATGGGACAATATGAAAATTTCATATCACAATTATCCTGGCCAAAAAATAATTTTACTCACAATGTTATCCTGGTAATGATTAAAATATGCTTAAAACTCTTAATTTGGTACTAAAAGATACTGGACTCATATTTTGATAAGAAATATATATTTTTATTGTGTCACAAGCTATGTTTCCACCCTAAAGTGACTTGAATCATTGGGAAATGCGCATTAAAAGAAATCCAAATCCTGTGTGTTTCCATTAAATGTACGGACTTTGGTGAAAACTACGAACTCGCGTGAGTTTTCCCCAGAACCAGCACAAAACAAGTTTCGCATTCTTCTTCTTCTACGTTTTCTGGCAGTTGGCAACCAGCTTGTAAAAGTGAACATACTTCCAAGTGAAAAACAAACATTTAAGCAATCTTAAATCCAACTATTGGAATGGCATCATATCTTTCTATTTGACATATGCCAATACTTGATTAAGATCCTTTGTGCTTTTTGAGGTTGGTACAATGCAGCCTATTTTTGCAGGGTCTGTTTTATTGTTGGCTGCCCAGTTTGCAAAAAAATCATATTGCATCAGATCAATAACTCAAATGTTGTCAAATATACGGCACTCAGGCCAGAACCACTGGAAGACTTTGCACACCTAATATTGATGCACTTGTGAAGTCAGAGAGTTGCCAGGTTTCAGGACTAAGTTAAAGTGAGAAGCTGCTTCATGTAAAATGGTGCTTCAGAGGCTTTTCAATCCAGACCAGAATACAGGTCTCTGACAAAACAATGAGAACTTATTGTGGTCATATTTAAAGATACTGAACACTGTGCAAAATGCTGTCAATCAGCAGCTGTATCAGACTTCTGTCTTAAAACAATGTTGGTACAGTAGGAACGTATTGCTGAGACACTGCCAAAATGTTTGATTTGTAAATGGTCTGCAAGGCAAGAGACACCTTAACCTGCTTCCTCGATAGCTTTCACTTTAGTTTGGTGACACTGGCATTGCCACACAGGAGTGGAAATGTATGCACATGTGTGTAGTGGACTCACTGATGCTGGAAAAAAACAGGCATATTGTTGAATTCATTCATGTTTTCAGGGGTAGATCTTTGCCATGCTTAACAGATTACTATAAGGCTGCACAATTAAGATCTCTAGCATGCTGCTGTAACGCAGAATATATAGCAAGGTGGAAAGACAGTTAGACATGCCTTTACAGTCTGTATTGGAAAGCAAATGTTTATATGAGCAGCACTCAGAGAGGTTAAACCAATAGACTAAAGTCCCTCTTAGGATTTGGTTTAAGGAATGCAAATCACATCACTTGAAAGACAGTCTAGACTGCTGAGATGGGTAGCTTTTGACCCTGACTTCAAGCCAGAGGTTTAAGCAGTGCTACAAGGGGGGCATTACCTCCGTCGGTTCAGTTAACTCAAAAGGCAAATTGGATAGCTTTCAAAAAATCTCAGATACTTATGGTCTAGAAAAAAAGTGTTTTTTTTAGGTAGCATTTTTGGTGATGTAATTGACTGTTCCTTTTCCACAATATACTTGGGCAATATTGCACCTCATCTATTGGCACGAGACAAATATTTATTGAAGATATTATTAGCAACCAGTAAGAGAGCTGTAACGTGAAGGTGGCTGCAGCCCACGCCTCCAACAAAGACCGACTGGGTGGGCATTATGACAGTAGTCCAAACAATAGAGAGTATAACCTTTTCACTGAATCAACACACTGACAATTCTTGAAATTTTGGGAAAAGTGGATTGTGTATATAGTCGGATTGTTGATCTTGTAATAAGGATAAGCTAGTTTTTGACACAAGCTTCCTCCCGTAGTAAGCTAATTGTCTCAGATCCGCTAACAAAATTGCAGCCTGCGTTTTTTTGGGTTCCCACGGGTCCAAGGCCCAGGATCAGTCTTTTGTTTAATAATTCAGCCTCAGGTTAGACCTAACATGGTGGCCCTTGCTCTTATTCAGACATATAGCCATCACATCACATTTATGTAGCAATATGTCTGTTGGAAAGAGTTTCATGGGTTGCAGCCTCTTTGTCTCTGTGTCACTATACTGTTGATTCCATAGTGACTACCACAAGGGGCCACCAAAGTAAAACACATTTCCCATTCTACGCCCAATGCAACCCATCTGCTTTGGGTCAGACGACAATAAGCCTCGGGGGAAAAGGGTCAGTGTTACAGGAATTCCAGGAGAGCCAGCAGATATTTGGGCCACAACCTCTTCTTCCATGTGCCGGTAATTTTAGCTAATCTCTATAAACCGTAACCCCACATGAATGCAGATATATTCATAAGAAAAGCTAATTAAAAGCTTCACTGTTTTCAGACGATAGCCGATTCGTTCCGGCATTGCATTTCGGCCAGTGCTTCCGCTTTTTTTGCTCTCCACTATTTTACCTGCCAGTTAGGCCCATACTGTTTGGCATACAGGCATACACCAGGGGTCTCATTTATAAACATTTCTTATGCACAAAACGAGGCCTGAAGGAGGCGTACGCCACTTCCCACGCAGAAGTTGTGATCTATAAAAACAGACTTGATGGGAGAAAGTTTGACCCCTAGTTACGAACATTGTGACGACACAGATGGTGAGGTGGAAGCCTGATTGTACACACTGCTGAATATGTTTTGGCTCATGCCATTCCTGGCTTTTGTTAGTACATATATTTTTAGTATGGATCCTACGCGTTGTTTTATAAATGAGATCCCAGAACACTACTGATACCAAAATCTTGTACCGCTGCCTACAGATTCTCCACACATACTATGCAGCTATCTCTTTATAAAGATTAAGGGCCTGTAGACGTATGCAGAACCTTGTACCTACAATCTGAGTGCTGCTCAGTATGCTGTCTGAAATACAAGCAGCAAAAGAGGTGAGAACAGAGGGATGGATCTAACATTTTATCAGTGCACACAGTGCAGTGTAGTGCATTCATCTTAGGGCAGTGACAGCACCTAGCTCACTGACCCCTATCCCCCTCTCTACTCTCAAACAGTAAATTATTACTGTCCATTGCATAATTACAAGGCTAAGTGCAAGTTATTCCAGCATGCATGCACTTATCCAGCAGACAGCGCTGTCAAAGTCGGGTTATGCAGAGTGTGTATGCGGTCTTATTTCTGGGGAGAGAAGATGTCTGCTTAAGAGTAACATTGTGTAGGATGGTGGGATCAGATTTCCTAATCAGGCAGCAGCCAGGGAGCATCGTGTGGTGAAACGAAAAAAGGGGACAGAGAGGAGAGGGAAAATGGGAGGATTAAAAGAATAAGCTGAAATGTGATCAAATGTAAGGAAAGAGATGAGATGGAATGGGAGCACAGAGATGAGGAGAAACAGAGGCTTGTATTTGTGACGACTTTCTGACAGCAGCTCTTATAGGATAGGGTAATAAATCAGAAGTCACCCCGCAAGTCTCCTCTATCAGTAGACTTTTCTACATGGGCAACTTTGCATTGATGGGGGAGCCAAGCATGGAGCAGAGCTGAGAGTCTCATGATGGGATGGCAGGGCTGTGGTTGTGAGATGACTGATAGGATGAGCTCCCTGAAGCACTCATGTTACACCTCAGTGGGTGGTGTTGACTAGCTGGCGGAGGCAGCGCCACACTGCTGTACAGCTCGGTGCAAAGGTATACTCACCAACGGACGAAACAGACACACAGTTCAGCACATATACAGATTTTCTAGCGTGCTGTAACTTTTTATTTATGTCCCCCACACCTCAAAGGAGGCAGGAAGATTAAAGAGATAAGCATAGCCATTGGGAAGCATTGGTGACAAAAGTCAGAGAGCATCAAAAAAGCTGTGCTGGAAGAGCAAAGGCACAAAGACAGCTGAGGGACTGTGAGGATTCAGACGGTAGTTTGATCGGTCACAAAGTTGCAGAAATCCTCTAACAAGCTCAGCAAGCTGAGCCTGCGGACCATTCATTTTGAACGAGCACATCACTGGATGTTAGCGTACAGATGGAAACAAAAGGCGATGAACTGGAAAAAGGAATGGAGATGCTTTTCTACGAGCCAACACAACAATTTGTGCTTTTTTTTTCAACCAGTTGCAGATGGTCACCAGTGGATACTGGTGTGTGAAGAATTAGATTATTTCACTCAGTGAGCCTTTCTCACAGCAGAGCATGGAGCCAATATGGCACTTTTTTTGTTCCCTAAAAAACCTGCTGAATTTGTTTCTACAACAGCTCCACTCTTGTCTATGACAGCACATTCAAAGCACAGCTCCCATGGTGCTTTGCAATGAATGATTTAATCACCAAATCAGTGGTTCTTTCAGTGCTTGAGAGGTCTCTAGTGGGACCCCCGGCTCAATGACGCATCTTTTGAGTGTAATTCAATTCACAAGATGTGATCCCAAGCAACAGTCTGGAAGAATGACTATAGCATCCCTAATCATAGTTCTCACCCTCGTCACTATTATCTCCCTGCAGTTGTACAATCCTCTAAAAGGCTAACTACATCAGTCACTCGCAAGAATCTCCTTATACGGATGTCAGACAGTGGTGATGACACTAATGGCTTTATGTGTCTGTGACATGGAAACAAGTAAGAGCACTCGCAGCAAACAAGGAGCAAAATAACTAGTTTGCGTTGGATATTAATGTGCTGTGATTGAATCATGGGATCTCATCTTACCTTCAGATGAGAAGGCTTTGACTGCTGCAGTTGGAGAGTGTTGGAGATTTAAAACAGGGCTCATCTGTGTAACCGTGTCCAACTACTGCCCCCTGCAGCAGGTAACGGGAATCTCTGGCATTGTGACGGCATGTCTCTCGGTGTGCTTCATCATTTGTCTTACTGTTTAAAATAGAAAGAGGAACTGCCTCATGGGATTACATAGGGCTGAAACTATATTTTGCCAGTATTAAATACCATTCTGTCCTATAAATCATTTCCTCTACAACATGTCAAAAATAGTGACAAATGCACATCTCAGTCCAAAGTGATTTCATCCAAAAAAGTCCCAAACCCCCAAAAGTAATCATTTACACTGATATGAAAGTGTGAAAATCCTCACACCTGAAATGCTTCTGCTAATTATGTATTGATTTCTAAAAAATTCCACATCTTGTTGACCACTCCAACCACCTTAAACTTCTCCCTCTGCAGACTCATAATTTATAACGCCACTAAAGGGCTTTGCTACCTGAATAAAACAGATCTTCTGGGGCAATTACTGAGGCACACTAAGAACCAGTGCCAGTGCAATTCATTCATTTTGGCTTGTGACTCCTTAAAATGAAATTATGTGTTGTACTTGTGCCCCTGGTACTTTGTTGAAGATACATATGCTGTCAGGTTTCCTGGGCGGACAGTCTGTATGTGAGATGGAAGTCAAATGAAACATTATAAATTCAGCTCTAGATTTTTCTGTCAAGATGTCTCTCCCATAACACAGCGAAGTGGAAAGTACATTTCAGAAGTTCTAATCTTGCGTCCCTGTGTTAATTGTTCTTTCATCTCGTATCTCACTGTAAATGTGTGTCAGTATTTTTTATGACAAAATCCCTCTCTCGTCCAGTGAAATTAAAAAGACAAATAAATCAGTAACTTATCTTGAACTTGGGAGCAGTTACATAAATGTATCCAGTGTGATTTGGGATGACAAGTTAACCTGCCTGGCAAATAAAACTGCACTTGACCATTAGCTAGTGAGTAGCTAGCAGAGCAATTTCATAGTACAAGGTGTTTGAATTTCAGTCGGTGAAAACTTTGTTTGCATTTCTAAATAATTTTATTGAGGTGTAATTAATTCATTCATAACTTCTGTTTCATTGTAACTTTAAGGTCTCAGTATTCAAAGTAATTATTTCGAAGTATCGTCCAAACGTGTCTAAAGGCAAATCTATGGGTATCTGTTCTGAAAGAAGTGTCGAACATCATAAGGAGGTGCAAGATGCGATTAATCCATCGACTGGTATAAATGATGGACGTCACCCATTGATTTGTGGACTCTTGTGAAGCCTTGAGTTTTGCATTTTGGCCGTCGCCATCTTGGATTTTTGGAGCCAGAGTCGACAATATTTTAACGAGAGGGTTGCACTAACCCTGCTGCTAGCTGCTAGCTTTGTTAGCATGTTGCATTCACAGTTATGGAAAAAATAATGTGAAAATGCAAATGCTAATTGTTGCTAGCATGAAAACAAAATGTATATACTGGAAAAACTTCATTCAACTTTCATTGACTAAAAACAAACTGAAATAACGATGTTTACGTGTTTACATTAACTAACCAACGTTGTCAGATGGATGTAGCTATCATGACGTCACCCATTGGTTTGTGAACTCCTGTTTTGAAGCCTTGAATTTTGCATTTGTCGTGTGAGCAGTTGTCATGAACAGGGAAATTAGCTGTAGAGATCAAAACAGTTTTTTATACCAGTCTGTCAGCATGTTTATTTCTGCTGTACAGTTTGGCATTTTAAGAGTCTGAGGATCGACCCGCTTACGTAGCCAGCCTCAAGTGGCCATTTGAGGAACTGCAGTTTTTAGCGCTACTGCATTGGCTTCACTTTTCAGACCAGGAGGTTGCCACGTAGATTCATCATATGAAAAGGATTAACACCTTTGTCCTGTCTGTCCCTGAAGACAGTCATGGTGTTGCTTTTGGTTGTACACATGGAAAGCGATAGAAGTAGTTATGACTGAAAAAAAGGGTTTGAAGGAGTACTTCAAATCTTGCCCATTAGTGCCCATTGCAGGATTGAATGCGGCTCTCCAGTTCCGCCCTTGAAAAAGTCATGAGAGAAGAGAGTTTCAGACACTATTAGACAATCTGACAAGTACTTTGTTGAAAGCATCCTTGTTAGATTTTTCAAACTATTTAATAAGATGGTGCAATAGATGTGCTGTATTTACACTCTGCTCATGTAATCCATTATCAGGTGGTGTTAATTTGTTTCCCTGGTTAAAAGAGACCCTTGGTACTTTTCCATAGACGTCTCTACAGCTTCATAGACATTTCACACCTTGTTACGTGTATGTGAACAGATGACTTCTGCTTGAAATGGCAGCTCTTTCACGGGCTGTGAATCTTGAGATTATGGCCACAGTTGATGCATTTCACAATAGGTAAGTAAAATATCCCTGCTGAGACCTCGAAATCCCTCTGTGTGTAGATCCATTCTGGAGTAGAATTCCCGGGGGAATATTTTCTTCGACACCTTGAATTTTAATCATATACTATTGCATTGGGGGATATTTTCCTGGTACAGTATGCCGAAATGTAATATATTCTAACCATGAAATGCTTTCCCTGAGGTGTCCCTCCCTCTGGGGAGGTAGAAGTTGGCACTGTGAGAAAAACTTTTAGGTAGTAAGAATGTTAAATGACCAGTGCAGGGTGATCTCAATCCAATCAAAATGCTGCAATTTCATTCCCATAAGAAGCCAGCATCAGAGTATGCTGGCACAGAAAGGAAAATAAAATAAGGGAGCGTTAGGTTTGAAGTGCAATGGTGATTTTTGTCTTGATTTGCTTGTGGCCACCTGAGTCAGCATTCGTCACAGCGCATTTCGTTACAGACTCAGTCGAATTTATCTTGCCAGTAATCTAATTTAAATGCCGTAGGAGGAGAGAGCGGGCCCTGTGGCGCATACTATCATGGCCTGAGTGCCAAAAAGTTGATATTCAGACCCAGCTAAAGGGACAAAGATAGAACACTGGCATTAATATTTCATGAGGGAATGCCATTTTCTTTGTATAATCAAAAGTGTTCTTATTTTGCAGTGGCATTTGATAAAGTGCTATCAAAACTGTAGCTGCCATGCATAAAAAGATACGTCTCTGGTGTGCATCTTAATTGCTGTGTGAATAAATTACGCCGCTGCTCTTAGAAGTATTCAGTGGATGGATTATGATCCTAACCCCCCAAAAAATGTCCTTGCATGGTCAGAGGCTTCACTGCTCCTCTGAGAGAAAGATTTAACGCTCAGATGGATTATTCATTCACATAATAAATTCATCTATTGATTTAACTGTGAAAGGCCTCTATAGATGCGGGATGGCAGGATCTTTTTTTTTTTTTCAAATCCCCGAAGAAAGTCAGCCTTAACTTTCGGTCACATCGACAGCTCAGCAACAATGTCAAAAAACAGTTTAACTTGCTGATTGCAACATTTATAATGTTACCTGTTTATAGCCTCTGCCTCTGCCGAAAACTTTATTCCAGAAGTTTGATTTATGACATCTTTGTTGTTTAAGTGTTGCGTAGGTGTGTGACTGCGGTGCATATTGCTTCTAGTTGCTGGGGATATGGGGGGGAAGGAGGGGGTCAGGTAGTTTATTGGCTCATCACTGGTAGTGCAACAGTAATACATTCCTTTTTGCATTCTAATTTTGTACAAATCCAGCGCTTGTTCAATGGGCCTTAGTGAGATGGATGCACAGGTTTATAATAAACAGGGGACATCATTATGCAAATGAAGGAAATATTACACCCAGGAGTCGTAAAAACGTCTGTGATGTGTGTGGTGGGTGGCGGAGTCTCGAAAAAGCGTGGCACAACACTGTTCATTGCCTTACGCAAATGTCATTATAGTCAGATTAGAAGGCGAGGGGGACCGAGGGTAGTGAAGCAGTCAGTGGCTTGGATGGCAGACTGATAGGTTTGGCATGGGAGTCTGTCTGTAGTACAGCATCAGGCGCTGATTGCACAGAAGATGTACATGGCTTTTAATAATCAGATTTACTGAGCACAAAGCAGCTCTAATTGGTTTTAAATTTTTGCTAATTGGCATTTATGGAGAGCTGCTCAGCAGGAAAGAGGGATGGCGAGGAGAGGCAGGTTCGTGAGTGAGCGGCCTCGGCGGAGTCGCTCGCTCGTAGAGGCTGCCTGTCAGCTCGGTGACTCTCATACATTAACTCCTCTGTGGTGAAATAAATAAATAAGAATAGCCAAACACACTGTGGGAGAGACACAGTGGTACTTAGTAAAGAGCCCCTTGTTAGTATTCAAAGAGAATAGTGTCCATTAAGGTTAATTTTTAGTCTCTCCCAAGAGCTAGCTTAATGGACAGGCGCTCTAGCAGCGGCTGGCTCAGAGTCCCAGACTGAACTGAGCTCTGACACAAACACACGGCTGTGTCGGGAACTTCATCTGCATCACACAGTGGGCATTAAAGCAGAGTGAAGGAACCTCCTAAGACTTTGTACCCTGGGGAGGGCACAGAGCTGCTTTTAGTGGCTTTACAGCACATCACATTATTGTCACACTTCATGACAATAAACGCGCTAAGCTATCCTCCACGCAGGCTGCTTATTCACTGCTCGTATTAAAACTATCACTCATGTTGTCACTGTTTTCTTTTAACGCGTTCATCTTCATGGTCACAGTTGAATTGGGTTGTATTAGTCTTTATCTTAGCCCACCGTGTTCATGTTGTATTCATACATCTCTTTATAAGCAGTGCAGCGGGGGCCTGAGGCCTGCGTGCTCGGTGGCACGGATGTGATGAATGGCTGCCAGCGGCTGGCACTGCCTGCTGATGGATGGGGGGGGGGAAATGCTAATGGCCTATTGTTTTAAGGCCTTCGCCCGCCGTAACTTATAGCATTGTGAAAGCCTTTCGCCGCAACCCCATCAATTTGTCACAACCCAAAAGTTCAGAGTCAGAAAATAAAAAGGGAACAGGGAGAGGGGCTGCTGGGTGATTTAAAGTCAAATGTGCAGAAAGAGAGCCCAGAGAGTGAAGTAGAAGGTGCTGGAAAGCCTGACGTGCCATATGTTTCATGGCATGTGTTAGCATAACATACAGCTTGCCCTTGTAAAGTGGGTAATTTTCTTTATAGTGTGAAGAGTGCCTAAGTGATGAAGCATCTGTGCTGGTGGGTGTGTAAGACAGCTCAGTGGATATACTGTAGCATCAGAAAAAAACAGTTCAGATGATATCCTCTCTGGAGTCACACTATGATTGTACAGTATGTACCTGTGCAGCATGTCACACGGTGTATGAGTTGCAGCTTGTACATGTGCCTCAGAGGGAGAGTGGTAGACTGTGGATTTGAAGCTGTCGAGTTAACACGTCTTAATTTCAGGTGTCAGAGTTGTACCTGCGAGGAAGTGGGAACATTCCCAAGAGATCAAGTCTCTCTGTCCTTGGCAGACCTCCCTGCAACATTTACAGTATAAGTGGCAGTACATCTATCTCACCTGTTCGGGAGCTCTCATTACCAGAGACATTTAGCAGCTTTGCACAGACTGTAAAAACCACAGTGGAAAGTTTGGAGGGGGATGTTTGAAGCATGGATTTGCCTCACCTCAGGAAGTTATTTAAAGCACCTTGCTAAAAATAACACAACATTTCTACAATAAATCCTACTTCCATCAAAGTTTGTGGTGCTGTTGAACTGTATTGCATTACACAGAGAGGTGTTTCTGTTATTTAGCCCACACATATTGAAATAATGGGCTGTACAAAATAATAGGAACACAAGTACAATCCACCAGCACCACAAACTGCATCCTCCAAACTGACCATACAGCGGAATCAAAGCTGTTTCAACAGAATCTGAATATTCATGGAGGGAAGACTTCCTGCAAAACTGCTGCATTAGTTTTAGCAAGATGAACCTAATATGCCCAACTGAGGGTGTTAAAGTTGATATAGCTAATGTGTCAGCAAACATTTCAAATAGATACAGTTCTAGCATTAATTTAGATTTATGTGTCTGGGAACATTTCAGATGTAGGTTGAGTATAGCTGAAAACACACCAGCACTGCCACAGCGCAGTGTATCATGTGACGCGTGTCAAGTGCCACCCCGAGCTTACACTGACGTGTCGCGCTACAGCTCGTCAACAGGTGACCTCACAAAGTTATTGCTACTTTTACTGAAAGATCTGCACCTCATCTACCTCTGCATTAGCTTAAAATCATGTCCACTAATTAAACTTCTCACCTGAGGAGACAATATCCAAAGCTATGACTTGCCAGGGGAAATCTTTTTGGCCATTGTCTTCATAATGACCAGACTGTGGGTCGTTTAGCTCAGGATATTTCTCATGCATGAGACACAGCAGTGGCTACAGAGTTCTCTTTATACATCAATGGTGAGCAGAGACAAAGAGCTGCTACAGAAGCTGGTATGTACAAGCAGAGAGCGAGTGGGCGAGTCTGGAAATATGACAATGGCGTGAGGTGCCACTAGACAGTGCGTCTAGCTGCCACTGGTTTGGGGTTGTACATTGAAAATAATTGAGCGTATTTTTTTGACGCACGGTGTTGGCCACCGGTATTTTTTGGCCTTAACTCTCCTTTTAGCTCTGTTGTGGTCTCCACCAACTTTAGCCACCAAATCCTCAACTATGTTCACCAGCTATTTGCTGACCTTTTCTGTCTTCTGTGTGTTGCTGCAAGGCGAGTTTGTCTGAGCTTATTTGTTTGTTTTTAGATTTTTTTTATTTTATTATTTTTTTATTATTATTATTTATTTTTTTTTTACTGGAATTAGCTTCTTGCTGGAGCACTACAAAGCTGATAAATACATATAGTATATGTGCCATGTGGTGAATTAGCTCTCTAGCAAGTTAACTATTGGCTAAAGGTAAATTTGAGCCGATGATGTTGTCAGTGTTATGACTAATTTATGAAAGAAATGTTTTACATTAAGGAGCGAATGGAAATAGATTAATGAAACTCCATAATTAGTATGCTCAATCAATGGGATGCTGGCAAATTATCTGTGCGTGTGATGGAAGAGTGTGCTGCTGAGTGCAGTGCATGGTTACAATTCAGTTCAATTAAGCTGGAAAACTTTCACTTACACAAACTTACCACATACTTTCCTAGGGATGCACCGAAATGAAAATTGTGGCCGAATCTGAATAAAATTAAACACTTGGCCAAATACCGAATACCAAATACCGAATACTGTTGTTTAGTTTTTCATTAGTTTTTGCAGATGAACCCCCTCCAGATTAGTGTTGTCACGGTACCAAAATTGGGACCCACGATACGATACCAGTGAAAATAATAATAAAAATAATGATAAATCAATTTTATATAGCGCCTTTCAAGAAACCCAAGGTCGCTTCGCAATTGCAAACAACCACAAAATCACACAGACAACCACAAGTCACATGGCATAAACAAACAGAAAACCCAATTAAATATGGTTCTGAGTAGTATCAGGATACCACAGCGAAAATGAGGCAGATGTGCCTTTTGTTATTTATAAAAAGATAAATCACTTTTCTATCACACATCAATGATATTTCAGTGGAATAAATTACTTATTGACTTATTCATACTTCAAAAACAGCATCAGTAAGTGATTAACATAGGGGGGATCAAAATAAAATAAATAAATAAAATAAAAATCAACCAGCCACCCTCCTCCCCTGACAAGTAAAGAACAGTCCCTTCAGTGTGGTGAGGTTTGTGGACCGTTACCTGCCACAAAGAGAGAAATGTGAACGGCTCGTTTCTCCTCTGACACGCCACATACCTGTGTGTCGCCACGGCTCGGCTGTCCAGGTAGTACTGGGCAGTCATGACACCAACGAAAGAGGACATTATTGGAGCCAGACTTCTCCATCGCCGATAAGCCTATGGCCGCCGTATTTGACAGGAATACATTCCTGTCTGTGTCTGTGACCCCCGTTCAACCCACAACCGGCGGGATTCGCCTTCCGTTTCTGCTGCTGGTTGAAATCTGTACATGCACAGCAGGCTGAATGATTTATTTTGCTCGAACAAAACTATTTTTAGTCGCAAATGCGAGTGCAGTGACGGACGGAGTAAAATATCGCCACACTGCTGACATTTTACTCCGTCCATCACTGCATGCTGTTTGATTGTGTCATCAAAGCACGGCGCTATTATTCGGCCTTGCTTTTCACTTATTCTACCAAATACCGAATGTGTGTTTCTTTCGCAATATTCAGCCAAATATATTCGGTTACCGAATATTCCGTGCATCCGTATACTTTCCCAGGAGTTAGAGTATAACGACGTGGTCACTTGGCATATACTTCCCTGGGAGTTAAAGTATAACTCGCGGGGAAGTATGTGCTAAGTGACCACGAGTTATACTCTAACTCCCTGGAAAGTATATATTAAGTGACCGGGAGGAATTATGCTCTAACGCCCAGGAAAGTACATGTAAGTTCCCCGGAAAGAGGGCGAGAGGTACACTCTAAAACGCGGGCTGTCTTATGAAGTGATACCTTAACTTCCCTTGAAAATTTTCCAGAAATTTGGCAACCCTTAGATTTAAATGTGAATGTTAGCATAACTCTAACTCTAATGTCTGAGATAACCATTCACTGCACAGGAAAACTTCAGCAGGTCAGCTAAACACAGAGGCTAGAGTGTAACCTGTGATGGTTGTTCTCAAGCAGTTTGGATTGAAGAAAAAAAATTTTTCTTAGCCTTTATTTTCTCCATATAATTTTGGCTAACTGGAAGGGTTATCTTAAAACCTGTCCAATCATTTCACTGCCTGTTTTCCTTATTACCTATATGAATGTCACCTACAAACTACAAAACTACAAAGTTGTAGTAAATCAGAAATATTCTTTTATTAGTCTTACTAAGCTGTCTTTGTTGTCATCTCTCCCTTTACAACAGCTAATCCTAAAATTAGCATCTCTGGTAGCTTTGGTGCCACATGACTGTTCCTTGTCAGTATGAGGAAAAGATAGGTGACAGGTTCAGGAGCTTTATATCTCCATATGACATGTCTGGACTGAAGTTCCACTTCCTAGGTCTTACAAAATTGAAATGGCTGTCTGAGCAACCTATCTTGTTATACACGGCACAGCATGTGCAGGCCCATTCAGCTGATCATGCCATACTTGGTGATCTGTGACATCTTAACTCCGTTTTCAATTTCCAACACTTTCTAAAAAAAAGTGAGAACAGATAGAGAGTATATATAAAAATATCTGCTTCCGCCAATTTATCCCTGTGGAGCTGTGTTATACAAGGTATCAGTGACTAACCGGGAGCATATCCAGGAGAAGTGGAAATCATTTCAGTGGTAAATTGTGGAGCATTTCACAGCATTCCATTTTGTGAGAAAATATGCTGCCTTATTTCCCCTAAATTTATCCCCTCCTCCATCTCTCACTTTCACACCTCCTTCCCTTTTTATTTATTTATTTTCTCCTTAATCTTTCTCATTTTATGTATTCACTGCAGACATCCAGATCCGGGCAGATAAATTCTGCTCATTGTGTTCCTAACAAGGGACTATTTGCATAACAAGGAACATGATATGTGACATCAAAGACATTAATTGACTGAAGTGCTTCGTGATGAAAACACACACTCTCCCTCTCCCCCCTGCTGCTGATTCTGTGTCCGTTATGGGCTTTAAGACCTTGAATCTCGACAAGAGTGAATGCAAACAGATAATAACCTGGGAAATCCATTCAGTGGAGCAGCTGTGACCTTTGATTTTCTCTCGGACCCTGCAGTAATCTCTTCCCAGAGGACAGAGCTGACATGATATGATGTGCATACCCTCCCTGTGTGCAAAGTGTTCAAAATAACTGCTGATGTAATTTGGTAATGTAGGCATGAGTCTGTATATCATTCTGCATTTTTTGGACAGCACCACAGATAAGCTTTTTCTCTCTGTTGGTCAAATAACCTTGAATATATTATCTCTGAGGACAGTCACATGGGAATCTTTGGGGTTTATTGGATTGCCAACAAAGTGGCACAGCAAAGTTCACCCACATGTCCTTGTGTGAAAGAACAGTCAGCGTTTATGTCGCCTTCTGATATTTGTATTGAAGTAAACTGTTCTTTCACATCTAAGGTTTGTTTTGTGTTGGAGAGGATCCCTCTGCTTGGCGAGAAAAGAGACAGATAAAGTAGCAGAGCTGAGCTGTTGGATGCAGTGTGTTGCTTTTCTGATTCAATTGTTGAGTAAATGCAACAGTCGTCTGCAGCTGGAGTTAAAGCTAGTGCACCCAGCTAGACAACACTGTTAGCACTCAGTGCCTGCAGGTAAACAATCGCCAGCCGTCACTGATATAAAGAAAACTGGATACAGGTCCTGTTGCTCATTGGCGCATGAAGCCAGAAAAGTTCAGCTGTTAACTCGATGATCGGCACTGCTTCCACACTGGAGCAGGCGCACTAGAGACGAACCTGCTACTTTCGCTTTAGGGCTCCGCCATTCTCAGAACCCATCGGCTGTATTCGGCGTCTGACTTCCGGCAGACGGCGATACAGCCTCTGGGGGCAGACCCCCGATTTTTTGGCATTCTGGTTTGATTTGGGCGTAGGAGGCGAATTTCCGTTTCCGACTTCCATTTATATATAAGTAAATAGGCTGAACCACTGCGATGGATTCAGAGTTTGCAGTGACGCCGATTATGTTCCGCCTCGTTAGTTCACCGCACAGACCGTTTAACCTGCCAACAACTGCAGCCGGCTCAAACGTGATTGGTCAATATCATGTGAACTACAAACAGCCTACAACCGGAAACCAGCTTCCGCTCTTCTTCCGGATGCAAGATCTCTGAGGTTTGCCTACAGACTCTACATTCACTGAATGTGGAGTCTGTATATAGAGACTAGGGCTCCACTGACATAAAATGTTTCAATGATTCAGTCATGCATCTCTTCTAGACTTGCAAATGTTATTACACCAAACGGATCAAATCCTGATAGTGATTTTAAGACGGTTGTGAGACTTCAAAAATGTGTCCACTGATTTACAGACATCTATTTCGTCCTTCAAGTCTATGGAAACAAGTCTTTTTGGGTCACATGACGGATGTAATTCCTCTGTTTGGCCACTACAAAAATTGGCTCCAAAGCCTGGCGCACTTCCTGTTGGCCTGGCAACACAACAAAGCTATGATAGCTTCCTTTCTTTTGGACTCAAAGGTTAGACTGAAGACAGTTTGCCATTGGTCATCTGCACGTCACTGTTCACCAAATTTTGATGCAGCATAGAAATTTAGCAGTAAATAAACACAGATTTAATTAGCACAGATTGACCTGAGCCATGTGAGCGATTCTGCTGATTTCAGTGATTCAAGTGAAACAAACTAAATAACTCTGAGACATTTTTGAGACATTTTAACTGCTGATATGACCAGACCATAACACACTGGCCAACATATGTCCACCAGATGACCAAACTATAATTCAGGGTCCTCAGAGAATTTTTCATTTTTGGTGACCTCCATAACTTTTGAACACAGGAACTATCAAAATGAGTGACCTCAGAACTAGCAAAAACTTTACTGAGCACATTTGTTCTCCCCAGATTATGCACTGTTTTGCATTTAATGACCCTGAGCACCGGGTCAGATCCACTATTGGCAGGTCTCTATGGTAAGAATAACAAAAAGTCGAAAACAAGTGTTTGAATTTGAATGAAAAATTTCCAGAAGCTTTTTGGCTCCATTTTATATTAGTAACCAACAGAGACAAGAGAGAAAAGTAGAGAAACTACACATATAGTTGGTGAGAAGAACTCATGAATTCACTTTGCATGCACCATTTGGACATAACAGTGGTTTCCTGCCTGCATGACACAAAATTTTAATGTTACGTAATTGTTTTTGTGATTATTCAACAATTTTGGAATTTTGAGTTAATTTGACAAAAATATATTTATACCAATTTTGCCTTATTAGACACTATCAGGTTGCTTGATAAATTTGAGGGGACATCAGATAAGGCGGAAAGAAAAAACACACAATTCTACATCCACCAGTTCTACAAACTCTCAAGCTGTGACATGCCCACCGTGACAAGTGAGAAGGGGTGGAGGTGATGTTGAGCAATTTATTCACTTCAAGTAGGTGACTCAGCCCAGTTGCCAGAGGATAATGTTTTAATAATTTTTTAAAGATTATTTTTTGGAACTTTTTTTTGCCTCTATTAGACGGAGTAGTCTCAAGCATGAAAGGGGGAGAGAGAGAGGGGATGGCATGCAGCAAAGGGCCGCAGTCTGGAATCAAGCCCACAGCAACTGCGGCAAGGACGGTGCCTTTGTACATGGGATGCCTGCTCTAGCCACTGAGCCACTGAGTGCCCCATATCAACATTTCTAAAGTGACATAGTATATGAGCTGGAGGTGGATGGCATGACATCTGCAAGATGCCTGCCAGTCTGCAGACCATTGCACACTACTGCAGACCACTGTTTGAGAACAACAAAACCGTTTGTGTTTTAGCGACCCATTGCTCCTTTTCCAGCTTCTTTAAATGCACTAAATGCGGCTGTTTTTTAGAGACGTGTCAGTGTTTACACTGGGGATAATGCCATAAAGAGTGGTTTTTTTATACTGAGATCTGGCTGTTGAAAGTGGGTGTTTTGAGCCAAAACATGATCTTTTCCTTACTTTAACCAATGGGTTTAGTTTGCCTTAACCCAGCCACATGCAGGTTACATAGCTGGCAGACCACTGTAGATCACTGTTTGAGTCACTACATGTGGGTCTCGCACAGCGATCTATTTCTGTTTTACCACCAGGGACAGTGCCACAAAAGTGGTTGTCTTTTACCGAGACATTGCTGCATTTCCTGCCAAGATAGTGCCACAAAAATTTGTGGACTGGGTTGTGTCTTTACATTTAAGGGCTTTGTCTCATTAGCATTTATATTAACTGTGATATTCTAGACTGAAATTAAGGCATTTCATAGAACTCAATGTGATCAGTTGATTCACTTGTGGAGACAAATGAAATTTGTGCAACGCTCATGTTCAACTTTTGATTAAAATTTGCATCCCTGACTGCTGTCTCAACAGATCTTTGATGGTACAGAGTTTGAAGAAGCTCTAATTTTCGCTGTGTTGCACCAGCCAGTTTCAAAAACTCTTCTCTTAATAGAACTTTACTTATGTTCATTTTGCCAAAAATGAAACTTGCCACAACAAACAGCAGCCACAACACAAGTAGTTAGTACACCACCAAGCCTCTGGGACCAATTTTTCATGGACATGCAAATGAATCTTGCTGTTCCACTTTCTGGTGTGACTGACCACAAATACATTTTCTCACTGACCATTGTAGCCTGCAAATACTGGAGCTTTTGACCTTTTCTGAGAGACCAAGCCATCAATGTTTGGAACTGGCTGTGAAAAACACTCGACTGCTTGTTGTTCAAAAATGACATGGGACAAAAAAAATCAGCAACAGACACTTTTTTATGAAGTGAATTAAATTTAGATGTAGCTGAGTCATCCTGAGCCTCCATCATGCTGCTCTGTTCACTTGGAGACTAAAATTGTTGACTAAAAACTTCAAACTGTGTAGTGCAAGACACGGTCCAGCTGGAACACTCACACCTCCTCATAAATTAAACTGCATTTACTGTATCGCAACATGTCACAAGAACAGTGTCCAAAAAGTACGACTGCAGACTGAAAGTAAGGATCTCACTTCCGGATGGTAATTGGAATCACATTTACTTTTTCATATTTCCTCAGATAAATCTTTATCTAAAGCTTGCAGATGTAGCCTCAGTGTATTTGGATACACAAATATTCATCCGAGCAAGCTGTGCTTGATGTAATTAGGCATTCTTCCAGTTTAATCAAGTAACCAGACGCACACATACTCACTTCCTCACTGTTTGAAAGCAACTCATTTTAGAGGCAAAAACATCAAGCAATGTTTCTGCCTGTAAAGTTCCTCTTCCCATTCACATTTCTGTTTATCTGCTCTTCATTACAGACTTCCTCTATCATCGCCGCTCAGAGTTGCTTCGACTTGACACCGCTTCCAGGAGCGCGCTTCACCTCTTTGAGAAACAGCTGCACATCCACCAGTCGGGATTTAGTTGACTTTTCCGTAGAGATTTTGCATAAATCAACTTTGGAAGCGATCCCTGAAGGGGGGTTCATCACGGGGGCTGAATCGCAATAAAACCCAACAATCAGTTATTATTCTTCACAATAGTGGGAGCAAATAGCAGCAGCGGCATGCTGTGCCTGAAAAGTGGGTGAGATTTTAGCTGCTTAACTGCGGGTCATCTCCTATAAGTACTGAGGCATTTGGATTAGCTACTCCTACACTGCTGTACTGCGGGACTGCTACATAGGAAAAATATGCGTACACACACAGGAACAGGCACACACACACACACACACACACACACACACATACTGTAGGCCTCTTTGGATACACAGTGCTGTTGATCAATATGTGTGATGCAGCTTCAAGTGAAGAGATGCTTGGCTTGCTGACACCTACACAAAAACCAATGCTTACAGAGACGTGATACTAAAACATCCTCCTCCGCTTGACATCACTTATTTAACATTTATATCAACACTTTACCAAGTGGCTCTGATGGAGCGTGTGCAGCGTGGATGACCTGAGAGGCTTTCTCAGGGTTCAAGTGTACTGATTTGCAAATATTTTCAGGCTGATATATTTTTTATTGTATTTTATTGCAGGGGTTGTTAGACGTTTGGGTACATTTAACTTCAGGTAACCATAGCAACATCCCTTGTGCCTGATTTCCTGAGAAGTCATGGGTTGAAGTGACTACAGACACATTTGAAAGGGTCACTTTCCAAAAAACTGTTTTTCTCATTTACCACAAGTGGTGGTGCAGATAGTTTGGGCTTTAAGTGCAGAGGAGTTGAGAGCAATTTCCAAACATGTATAGCATGGCCGCAGCTGCCATTTAGCTCCTATGAGATTATCAGAATCAACTGTATTTGTGTTAATATTGTGTTTTATTGTGACGTTACCGCCAGTGGTGGTGCATTTGAGGCCATTCTGCCAATACTTTTTCGACGTAGTTTTTTCACCAAGCAGGAGATATCATCCAAAATGCGTTTACCCACATGGTTGCTCATAAGGATATGACCTAAATACAGCATTAAGTACAGCACTTCTTTGACACAAGTGCTAATGTTAGCATGCTCCTCATGATGACAATAGGTGTTATCAGATCAAACAGTAGTTTTTTCTGCTTTTACCGCCAGCAGTTGGTTTAACACCACCACTTTTGCTTTGACAAGTCAAAATCATGTTCTGTTTCCAGTAGAGCATGGAATTCACTGTCTGTCCATTTGAGTTTATTTTGAGTCGTCTGATGTTCAGACGGCTAACAGGGTTTTAAAAATGGCAGTTGTTGCAATCAACATGCACTTATGTCTGAGCCTGTCATCATACACCTCTGCCATTAATGGTTTCTCTTAAAAAATTCATTATTCGATCATCAAAAAAATTAACGATCAATTATCGATTAATTGATAAGCGAGTATTTCAAAAGAGAGGAAACAAAAGAGTGCAGTGCAGACTGTCGCCATAAGAGAGCACAGCTGCCCCAGTTTTGAGCTTCAACCTCCAGGCCAAAGAGGAAGAATGGCGTGCATGCGCAGCTCACCCCTGGGTGTTTACAACCGTTGCCAGCCAGAGGTTACATGGTTCAGTTTTCATCGAAACCTCCGTCTTTCAATGGCGTATTGTTTTCCGAGGCCTCAAGGGAAGCTGCCGAGGCTTTGGAGAGCAATGAGAGCCTCCGTCTGTTTATGATTGTTTGCCTGGCATAGGTCGGGTAGGGGATCTCGTAGGCACGGCGGATACCCAGACCTGTAGCATTGTAGGGGAAACATTGGGACTATCGAGCAAAATTATTTGCAATCGATCAAAATCCTTGACAATCAGTAATCAATAATCGAAAACTGGTGCCCATCTAGTACCTACTCTGAAAAAGGAGAAGGCGGTTCTTATAACTATGAAAAACTTCCTCTGATACAAAAACACTCCTTGCTAACATGCTGATGTTGAGGAGGTTTAACACGATCTCCTAGTTTAGCCAGTTAGCATGCTAACATTTGCTATTAGAACTTAAGTATAGCTGAGGAATGGATGTACGTGTATGTAAATGTATGATGTAAGTCTATGGGGAAAAAAAGTCTTTCTGGGCCCAGTGGCATCCAAGATGGATTTGGAAGTTGTAATTCCACTGTTTGGCCACTAATAAAATCGGCGCACTTCTTGGGGGCCTGAGCTAAGGCTGGCGGGAATGTCAATAGTTTCGCTATATTACGTCATAATTGAAGTTTTGGACAAATCAGAATTTATCCTGATGATGGTGCTTGTTGAAAAGTTCAAGGATCACCAAAATTATCACCAGTCATCTTCAGGCACAAAGCATATCTGTGCCACATTTCATGACTATTCATATGAACATTTTAAAAGGTATTTCAGTGTGGACCAACAGACTGCCATTTACCACAAGTGGCATCAGTCTTTGCAGATAGTTTCTTTTCATGTGCTGGGATTCTGCCTCTGGACTATGGGAAGATACCACAGTACAATAAAGGGACTCTTCTTTAGTGCAGCAGTAAAATAAAGCATTTATAAAACTAAACACTAACATTTCCTCTCAGAATATATGTCCTGATTTCTTTGGGTATTCCACAAATCACACTGTGGACAGTTTTATCAGGCTGTATTTCACTGGCACAAAGTCATCCCAATTAATCAGTTGTTTTCAGTACATTCCAAACACTTATCCCTTTGCCAATAAATCGCCAGCAATTCATGTAACTTCTGGCAGTCCACTGAGCTATAAGGAGACCAGGGCCGTAGCCAAAATTTTAACAAATATGTAGATGCTTGCTTGTGTTTTGACTCTTAACGACTGCTTTGACTTTTCAATGCAGGGCTGCAAAACCAATTTAACACTAAATTTAATAGAAAACCCGCTGCTGTCATGCTCTGTATGTGCCAAAAAATGTTCAAACATCTTGAATCTGTGGCCACACCTCAACTAGTCATATGCCAGCAGGTGCTTTGGCCTTGGCAACTGTTTTAAAGTGCTTGCTGTGGCATTGCTGATTGGGGTGGGGCCAAGAGTGCAACATGTCTGCGAATTTCAGCCCACAGAGAGCAGAGCAGCAGCCCTTTGTGGTTTAGTCCTATTTTACCCATTAAGGGCAGTTAACATTGTCTAAGGAATTCCATTAGTCTGGCTGTCAGTGGAGACATCAGACGTTGCTTTAAAGGCTTTTCAGGCCTGCTACAGAAGAACGTTGAAGGAAAAATACTGAATACTTGAAGCTTTTGACATGAAAATGGTCAGATTCAAAGATGTTTTGCAGAAAAATACTATAGAACTTAAGTTAACCCTTTGCACTTGGGCCTTTACTGTTTTTTTCCTTTGGATTTTTTTTTTTTGTCATTGATTTATTTTTTCTACAGTTTGGTGACTGTTTAATGTCAGAGGCACTAACCCATGTTTTGTTAGTGCATAAAAACAAGGCCAGACTCTGGTTCAAATTATAAATTAATTCTGCATTTTCTTAAGTGCAGGGACAACATTCAGATAGTTCAGCGATTGCCTTTACAAAACCAATAAAAGCTGAACTATACCCTCTTTAAATGAATAGCTGCAGTCACCTCTAATGTCAGGTATTAGTTAGTGAATGGTGACAGTGAATACTGGCTATTTTGAACTTGGTAGCCCTGATGCTTCTTTATGAAAAGCTTGATGAATTAGAGGTCTTAAACCAATACCTTAGTGTTTGAAAGCTTTAATGTCACCTTTGTGTTCTTTGTCAAGGTTTTCTTGTTTGGGTCTTTGTCTCATTCTAGTGCACGCAAAAGGTGAATAAGGACACAAGGACAAGGAGCAGTAATGAGACGTTTCCACGCTCTCCGTTATTCTCACTTTAACTAAAGACTTTTTTTCTGTTGATCCGTATAAAAGAAGCTACATTGAATCCACTTTGATTCAATGTAAAATAATAAACATGAAAGTTTAGAGTGGTTTTAAGTTGGAGTTAAGTAGTGAGTTAAGTTTTTACATTTTTAGTATAAAAAAGTTGCCTACAAACTAATAATGTAAGAACTTGCAGAATCAAGCAATGTCACGCAAGAGGAAGTGCTGTTGTACCAACTATACTGCTGTGATTTTGTGCTCGGTGTGTTGAAAGCCCTGTTTCCACCAAGAGGTCCAGTATGGTTGAGTTCAGTTCGGTACGCTTTTTTTCTGTTTCCACTGTGAAAAGTTGTGTATGGAACCGATGGAACGTTCCGTACCGTCCCCAATGCATGAGTTGATGATATGAATCCATCAGCACACCTTAAATTTCACTGTGACAACTTTGACCATCACTTTAGTTTATACATGACAGACACTTTTAGTAATGAGTGGATCTTCAAGCGTTTGTATATTAATTTCGAGCGGGTTATGTGAACTGCATATATTCTAATCAGCATGGTGGAGTGTTGCTCCTGTGGGCTCCAGCAACACTAAACCCCTGAGCTTGCCTGAGAAGGACTAAATGCACAAACCTGTTATTTTTAAATACCCCATGGAGAGAGACTCTCACTGCAGCCTGTTTTATTTCGTTCTGAAAATGCCAGCGTGCAGCCTCTGTGTCGGTAAAATTGATATGGTTCTTCAAAATGTAATAATTCTAAATGATTAATAGGTTATAGGTCTGGGTCCAGATAGGATGGAAGGTTGACAAGAGAGACACAAATTTGATCATTTTGCTAATGAGAGGGATGGCGTCCCCTTGTGTCCCCTCTCACATCACTACTGAGAGCAAATAAACTCCAGGGAAACAAGATATTTCTAGAAAATGACAGAAGAAAACATCAGTTATTGGCAGCTACAAATTTTCTGCTCTGTATCAGAATTTGCCTTAAAAACCCATCGTTGGTGGAGCCCCGGCTGATATCACTGAGCAGCCGAACATTATCAGTAGGCATGTTCAACCACCTGCTACTTTTTTTATTAACAGCATCTCTTTGCTACATTAAAAGCTCAGTCGGCCCTGTAATAGTATTTTCACATGCGAGATCATCATTCCTCCTCCCGTTCCTCCCCGTCCCGGCTTTATCTCACTCTTACTCATCATCTCTGTCGATCTGTGTTTCCCAGCCTTAATGTGCCTTGTACACCGCCTCCACTGACCCTGCTCAGCTCCGCTCGCCTTATCCCTCCCTGCCTCAGCCTATCTGCACACCGTCTACTCCTCCTAGAGTCCTAGCCTTAGCCTGCCCCTATTTGTTGTTTCCCTACAGACATTTTCATTAAGATGATGTCAGGATAGACACAACTCATTCTGCATTATGTTTACTCAAGGAGATACAGTCTGCAGCGTCTTTCGTCTTTGTTGAGATCCCACTGGGGGAAAAAAAAAATCAAATGCAGCAAGATAAAATGAGAATGTGGCAGAGAAATGATTGTCAAGTCCTGTACATTATGGATTTGTAAGGTGTTGTGTTTAAAATGCAGAATTTTAACACAAGATAGTGACACAAATGTCTATTTGTCAAGAGTAGCATGGGGGCAAGGTAAATCTGATGGATCACAGGATGATTAAAGTGATGGCTAGAGAAATAAATATCTTTATTTGCACAGAAACTCTTATAGTCATGTTGATATCTTTGGCAGTTATTTTATTGATAATGAATGCTCAGCATCCAGTGCTGTGATTGGATGGACAGTCAGCCAAAAGGTTGCACGCACCATTTTTTTTACAATGCTCCCTCAGAACCACGGAAGACCAGATCTAAGACCAAGTCATTCGTTCTTCTTCATGCGTTCTTCACCAAATCTAATGCCATTTTAACAACAAAAAAAATTGATATATTAAATTAACAAAAATCATGAATGCTTTTTAGATTTTGTATTTATTTGTGAAAACAAGTTTGTTCGAACTTGTCATTGAAGATTCTCAGTCATCCAGGTCATGGTAATCGTAAGCGCTAATATCGTAGACAGCTGGACTTGCTTGTGTTTCTTGAAGACGTTTCGCCTTTCATCCAAGAAGCTTCTTCACTTCTAAATGGCTGGTACGAAGTTACAGGCTTTAAACCCTGTGTGTGTGGGAACCCTTGCAGAGTCGTGAGCTCTTAGTTTCAGAGTCGTTAAGGTCACAATGTGAGTCGTTAGGGTCAGGTGGGACCAGAGGTGAATGGGTGTGAAGTCGTCTGGGAAGGGATCCCAAGACTGCATTGTAGGTGGGGGATAAGTAGTGTTGTTAGCCATCCCCTCTGTTTAACAATGGTTGTTCCAGCTTGACATAGATGGCTTCTTTTACTCCTCTTTCAAACCATCTTCCCTCCCTGGTCAAGATGTGCACATTGCTGTCCTCAAAGGAGTGTCCCTTCTCCTGTAGGTGTAAGTGGACAGCTGAGTCTTGACCCGAAGAGCTGGCTCTCCTGTGTTGTGCCATGCGCTTGTGGAGTGCTTGTTTTGTCTCCCCAGTGTATAAATCTGTGCATTCCTGGCTGCACTGAACTACATACACTTACACATACTCAGTTTGTTTGAAGTTAGTGTGTCTCCGTTTGTAATTTTCAACCTGCAATTTTGATTTGGTTGACCAGCTACAGTTTTTGCACACAAGCGTCTCCTCCAGCTTGATCGGATGCTGTCAGATTGGTCAGAACAAAGTGGATCATCTGGGGATGTATAGTATATTTGCTGGAAACAAATAGCATTAATGTTAGCCGATTTAAGGAAATGGCCTCACTTTATAAATACGTTTCATATTTTCAAGTCAAAAGGCTCAGGTCCAAGTATAGTCACAAGTATTTGGTGTTATAGTCCAAGTCGAGTTGCAATTCTTTTTTGATTTTGTCAAGTTCAGTGTCAACAGATTTTTGAGTTGGTCCACACTTCTGCAGCAGACAGCTAAACATGACTTGTAAGAATTAAGGGAATAGTTTTTATATATTTTAAATGGGATTTTATGAGGTAATCGTCTATACTAATCCATAGTTTAGAGAGTCCCATACAGAAGCTAATCACTGTACTGTTATGGATGGGGGTCAGCAACAAAACTAATTCTAGCCACCTAAAAAAGTCCTACGTAAAAAAAAAATCACTATCAGTTCAAGTGTACGCTACATTGAGAGTATTTTAAGTGTTTGGATTTTCTGTCAGACTGAATGTTCTAACAGCCTATTCTCTCAGTAAAGCCACCAGACTCCATTGACAAACAGTCATTTTAACTTTTGTTGTCTGTTATTGTGTAACTTTAGTTTGTTTGTGTTATTGTGTGACTTTAATAAATCTAGATCAAACCTTTTAAATCCCAGGGTCACGCTACAATACAAACAAAATAACTGTTTAAATGCAATGTTAAATCATTGTTTTACCCCAGCCTGCTTCTCTGAACTGTGGGCTTGCTGTCTGACATCTACTTCATGTAATACACTATGTATGGATAAGTACCTCATAAAACCCCTTTTTAAAACTGAGCTATTCCTTGTAGTGTAAAATAACTGCAGAGCCCCTGTAAGAGGCATCACAAGCCCAAAACAATGGGAACCACTGCGTAAAAGCAAGCCACAATGAGGACTCTGCTTCAGAGAGTGAACTGCTCTGTATTTTCTTTCAAGATAAGCACAGCAAAGTATAACAAGGATTGACTGAAGTAAATGTGTGTGATTAGTACTCTACAGGCTGTGCACTAGTAAGAAATGAGTCATGATGAGCGCCTATACTGTCAATACACTGCTCAGCTGAGTAAAATCATTCAGAGTGTAGACCTGCAGTGTCGTGCCAGTCAAACATCAAACTACGTGGCGTTAACGTTGTGTGTGTTTAACATTTAGTCCTTTCATGCTGTGTGTATCAATAATGATCAGAGCCCTGATGCATCCAGAGCATTATTGAGGTGTAATGTCGTGGGTCGCTCCTGCTGTTGTAACATCACAGAGGGTTATTACAGGTTATTTGGACTATGGAGTGGGCTCTGTTCTTCCCGGGGGCTGGAGCCCTTCCCAACTGACACTGGGTAAGAGTCGGGGGACACCCAGACTGTCACAGGGCTGACACATAGAGACAGACAACCATTCACACTCACATTCACACCTACGGACAATTTAGAGTCACCAATTATCCTGCATGCCTTTGGACTGTGGGAGGAAGCTGGAGCATCCGAGAGAACATACAGCATCTTTCGAGTGATTTCACTAGTTATGTTGATAACAGCAACAACAATTTAGATACAAAACAATTCATCAGCTTACTAGAGTTATTTGATATCTAGCAATATGTCACTTGATCTACTCTCACAAAGGGTCACTGTTGCTCCAGATGTTTCAGTTTCCAACCATTACTGCATATTTTGTGGTGCAATAAGTTCTTTTGAACAGAAGAATATTGATAAAGTCAATACAAAATGCTGACATATTTATGAGTCTCGATGTGGAGGAGCAGCGGCTCTACTCCGAGTCCCTCTCGGATGTCCGAGCTCCTCACCCTATCTCTAAGGCTGAGCCCAGACACCCTGCGGAGGAAACTCATTTAGTCAGTTTGTACTCGCGATCTCGTTCTTTCGGTCACTACCCAGAGCTCGTGACCATAGGTGAGGGTTGGAACGTAGATCGACCGGTAAAATTGAGAGCCTAGCTTTCTGGCTAAGCTCCCTTTTCACCACAGTTGACCGGTTAAGCACCTGCATCACCGCTGACGCCGCCCCAATCCTCCTGTCAAATTCTCGCTCCATCCTACCCTCACTTGTGAACAAGATCCCGAGATACTTAAACTCCTCCACCTGAGGCAGGACCTCCCTCCCGACCTGGAGTGGGCAATCCACCCTTTTCCGGCTGAGGACCATGGCCTCAGACTCCAAATCAGCACCTCCAAACTACAAATTGAATTTGAAATCTATTCAAATGCGATCTACTGTTAAAACAAGGATATGAAATCTGCCAGACCGTGCTACATGTCTCAGATGATTAACAAAGATCTGAATATTGCCTCATTCCTGTTCTCTTCAACTGAGAAACTGATTAATCCCTCAAAATCTTCCCCTCATGAATGTCTTTCTACAACCAAATACGATGATTTCTTTTTTGTTTGTTTTTAGGAAATAATCTTTCATATCGGAAATTATATATGAATTTCTTGCTGTTGTGAGCTCGGAGCCTACATTCTCATCTGTCAGTTGCATTTGTTCTCTTGATGCCATCCATTGTTCAAATCTTTCTTTCTGCTCGCTGCACAGCCCAATGGCCAGAAGAAAATGCTGGTATTGTACCTTTCTGCAAACCAAGGATATGTTACATCAATATGTTCTATACATATCAAATCAGCATCTCTAAAGAAAGCTGACTTTGTCACTGGGAGGTGGAGGGGATGATGGATGGTGTGACATCTAGGCCAGACAACTGCCGAGCAGCAGACCAATGCAGACCTGTGTTAGAGACTAAAACAGCAAAACCAGTTGTTTTTTAGCAAATGTTCCATTTCCAGGGGGGATTGTGTCACCAAAACTGGGTATTTTAAAGCAAAACATGATCTTTCCCCAACAATAACCGAATATTTTTTGTGCCTTAACATAACCACGTTAACCACAACATTGCCAAAACTTCAGTCATACTGTAATCTCACCTCTGTTTAAGAAAAACAATCTAGATCCTTTTGTAATTGGTAATTACAGACCAATTTTTAATCTTCCTTGCCAAAGCGAAATACTGAACACATACCAGTTAGGTTTCAGAGCCAGTCAACTGCTCTCACAAAAGTAACCGATGACCTTAAGAGCAACAGTGACCCAAAGAGAACTTCAGTTTTAGTGTTGCTCAGTCTCACTGCTGTCTTTGACGCTGTCGATCATGACATCATAATACAAAGGCTCCATGTTGCAGCTGGTTTAGCGGGTCCTGTTATTAACTGGTTTTCATCCCACTTAAAAGACAGACGCTTCATTGTTTTTAAATGGTAGATTTAAATCTGCACAAACAAAAAGTTACTCTGGGGTTCCACAGGACTCAGTCCTTGGTATTATCATAAAGACACTGTTTCATGCATTCATCTTAAGCAGGTTAGACTACTGTTAAGACCTTATCTGCATCAGATGGACGGCTAGCTCAATCTAATAGCAGTAGTAAGTCGTTAGAGCAGTGACACACCAAACTGACGGTCAGCTGATGGTCAATATCGAGCCTTTGGTGAGCATCTGTTGCCCTAGTTATTGCAGTGTTCCCTGCACTTTTGGCACTAGTCGGCCCTAGTTGGCTTTTTTTCTCGCTGATTCAGCATGATGAACCGGTATCAGACCCAGCAGAGACTGGCAGTCAGTGAAATCACACTGACTGCCAGTTTAGCCAGTGTGTGAGCAGCAGGAAGTGAGGAAAGCAAACAAAGGACTAAATTCAAGAGGGCGTGAGATCGAAAAATTAACCATTGAGCTCCTTAGCAGGAACTGTTCATAATCGTTTGTTTTATTGATCGCTAGCACACAGTATCATTTGTTTTGTTTTTGTTTTTTTCAACATCAGGTTATGTTATGTTATGTTATGTTATGTTATGTTATGTTATGTGCTAACTGGCTAACTAGCATCTTAAATCTGTCTTGTTGGTCTCCCAGTTTTCCTTTTTTGAATGATGAGTACATACGACCACCACCTGATGGTATGGAGAGTTATTTCATCTCACACAGATGCAAAAAGCATGTGCTATGCATGTGTGTGGCTGTAGTCTCTGTGGTGTGTTCAACTTTTTGGCCGTGACAAAGCCAACGTGAGGTGACGCAGCAGTCGGCCTTTTTTGACCTGAGTTCTTTGATGTCGGTTTGGTGTGTCTGGGCCTTTACATGTACGTGAAAGTTAGAACATTTTACCCCAATACTGAAATCACAGCATTTGTACAATACAGAAACTCCTTCAAAATCCTGCTAATAGTCTTTAATAAGGCACCTATATGCTTGATTCAGTACAATTCTGACTTTCTCACTGATTAAAGGTTGTTCAGGCCTCTGAGGTCATCAAGCAGAGGTTTTCTGTCCAACCCAGATTCTGGCTCTAGTGGGGATGCCTTCAGTTACTGTGGTCCTGCTCTCTTGGACAAACTGCCTGCTGACTCGAGGCCCATTACAACCATGTCAAAATTCATTCAGACTGTGTTGATGTTTTTTGTGTTCTCTTTCGTTTCTCATATTTATATCTACATTTTTATATTTTCTTTTAATGTAAAGCACTTTGAGAGTTTCCGTGTAATGAAATGTGTTATATAAATAAATTTGCCTTGCCTCGCCTTCTGTGCAAGAACAGCAGAGCAAATCCAGCATGGAAAATGAGTTCTCCGACAAGGACTTTAACAACCGTGATATTTCCTTTGTCACTCTTTTTTTTTTTTTGGGTCTCAGAATAGTCGTTGCAAATTCCAGACAAGTGCCAAACTTCACGGTGACACCCTGATTGTCGCCTGCATTACACACAGCATGTGTTCAGCCAGGTACGCTCAGTGACGTGCCAAGTGCGGGGCTCTTATATGGGCTTATGAGGTTTGACAGGAGTTCTGCAGGATTTAAATTGTATTTTACAGTTAATAAGTAAGCTGAGACAGCAGCTCCCAAACTGGGACTCCAAGTGATCCTTGATGGTGTTTTAGGGGTTTATGGATCTAGTGAGGAATTGTTTATTTGTATTTTCCACTCTCAGGTTATTATATCACCACATTGGTGGAAAGGAACAAGTGAAGTCACTTAGGTACAATTTAAAGTACCTGAATATGAGCATTTTATGGACGTTATACTTTTACTTGACTGCTGTTCAGACAAAAATCTTAAACCTTTTACTGCTCTAGATTTAATTCACAGCTGTAATTACATACTAGTGCAATTCAAGTGATGGCGGTATTGGTAAGATGGCTGTTCTCATGCACCACAATTCGTATTTAACCCCTGTAATCATGAGTCAGTAATTCCTGGATTACCCACGTAACTAGCAAGGCTGCGATCAGGTGACTAATGCACTGACTGGAGTAAAGAGGGAAGTAGTATACAGAGCGAAAGTCCATGCAAGGCAGGTTGGGAAAAGACACAGGACCATTCCCTATCGGCATCTGGCAATCCAGGCTGTGTGAAAACAAGCAAATCTGAGTTATTTTAACTTAACCTAAACCTAACCTATGTAACTTTATGTTGAGTACTTAACTTTATGTGAAGTAGTGAACGTGGTGACACCATTCATGGGGTGCTAATTTGTTATCTTATGAACCGTCGTATGTGCATTTTCAGAATATATCACACAAATTGTTTGATGAGGATACGTTGTAATAACTTAGTCTTTGACCACTTTGGTCCAGACTGAGAATATCTCAGAAGCTACCAGACAGATTGAGATGGTATTTCGTCCATGGTCCCAAGAGGATGAATCCTACTTTGATTATCAGTCACCTTTTAGGTTCTGTTGCTGCTGTTCATGTTTAGTGCTAATTAGCAAACGTTGGCATCTCAGATGTGGTTAGCATGGAGCCATTCTCAGAACCCATCGGCTGCATTCGACGTCTGACATCCGGCAGACGGTGATACAGCCTCTGGGGGCAGATCCCCGATTTTTTGGCATTCTGGTTTGATTTGGGTGGAGGAGGCGAATTTCCGTTTCCGACTTCTGTTTATATATAAGTAAATATGCTGAACCATTGTGATGGATTCAGAGTTTGCAGTGACGCCAGTTATGTTCCGCCTCGTTAGTTCACCGCACGGATTGTTTAACCAGGCTTCAACTGCAGCCGGCTCAAACGTGATTGGTCAATATCACGCGGACTACAAACAGCCTACAACCGGAAACCAGGGCTCTTCCGCTCTTCTTCCAGAGGTAAGATCTCCAGGGTTTGCCTACAGACTCTACATTCACTGAATGTAGAGTCTGTTTATAGAGACTAGCATGTAGCTGAAAGCACCACTGTACTCAAGTACAGCCTCACAGAGCCAGCACCATGCTTGAAGACTATCATAGTCCTGTTATAAATTTAACTTCCCAACAATATATGAATGACCTAAAACTAGGCATGCACATCTATTCTTAACTTTGGAAACAGTACATGCAAAAAAATAGATAAACTTAAAGGGATAGTGCACCCAAAAATGAAAATTCAGCCATTATCTACTCACCCATATGCCGAGGGAGGCTCAGGTGAAGTTTTAGAGTCCTCAGAACACTTCCTCGCCTTACTCGCATTTTTCTGGAATTTCAACTGCTTTTTAAGATCCTCTGTATATTAAATTTGCCCAGTTGTGTTTGTGTTGTCTAAATACCTGCTACACAAAGTAAGGAACTAGTCAAGTGTTGACAGATGAGCAGTTTCCGTGACAACTGAGAACAACTCCCCTGAAGAAAACTGTTAGACTCGGTTGAAATGCCCAGAGAAAAACAAATAATTCTCCCACCACACTCAGCATGTTGTATAGACATACGGTTCAGTACTTAATCAACAACTTCAGTTTTTCCATGTGGGTTAGTGGAAGCAGCCTGTATGCAATGAGGTTATGTGACCCTAATGTTTGAGAAACCCATAGTCAATTATTCATATAAAGTTTGTGGGTGATGCAACTGAATAGTAGTGATTACAGTAAAGCAGGGTGCTTGGAAAAGTTCCTGGCACAATCTGCAAAAGTAGGTAAAAAAAAAAGAAAGAGATGGATTTAATCCAAGATTTTAAATGTAGGCATGTTTATTATGATGGATATTTGCAGAGAGGCAGAGAGAGGAAGCAAAGAGCAACATTGCCCTCTACTGGTCACTTACACTGATTACTAGAAAACAGCATCAGATTTCAGTTCCTGCAGTGAAAACAGATCTTTGAGGTGTGATGTAAGCATAAAAAGCAGCCTCCCTCCATCTCACCTCACACAATATGTTCATTCAGATGTTGTTGTAGTGTCTGTGTAGAAGTTGTGCCCATCCAAGCTACGAAAGTAGAAACCAAAGCACCAAAAAAATACATTGAATAAACTCAGCAGCAATGCCTCTTTCCACAAATCATGACTTGCTTACTCAGGATAACCCGCAGACCTTGTTGTGAGCAGTTTCATGTGGGAACTATTTTCTTCAGCTCAGTTCAATAAGCTTTATTGGCATGACATTTCTTGTGTGTTGCCAATTATAATTGAAGTAAGTGAATCCATTTTAGTCTGGTCAGAGAGTGAATCAAAATCTTGGAGTTTACATTTAATTTTTGTAGACAACGTTGTTGTGATGTCTTCATATAAATGTTGCTCTGTCTCCACCTGTCTCTGAGGACACAGCTGACACAGCCTGTCTTCTCTCAGCAGCCAGGTCTGCCTGTGTCTGCCAGTCTGTGTCCAGGCTGTGATCACTGAGTCTGCACATAGTCGGCGTTTTCTCAGTTTCTGATCCGTCACAGCAGTCAGATAGTTTGCCATCGTGTACTGTGTGTTTAGAGCCAAATAGCATGGAAGTTTGTTTTGGGTTTTTGTGGTAGGTGTCCAGTAGTTGATTTATTTTATTTTTCTTTAGCGTCTTTCTATCGAATACACCCACCAACCGCGTTACTATGCAGAAGGAGGAGTGCATCCACTAATGAACAGTGTTCTCCTTCACTTAGCCTTAACATTAGCTAGCTCAGTGGTACTAGGTGAGCTACCAGTAGGTCCACACTTCCTTTTGAACAGCAATACGGCTGGTGGGTGTAGTGTGGTAGAAAGAAACAGAAAGAAAATCCTGAATAACTCATAATTTATGGAAATAGACTTTTTTTTGCATGGCAGAAGGAAGAGTGCATCTACTCATGGACGAGAGGCTTGTTTATCATGTTGTAACCTGAAACGTTTCATGACCTCTGGAAAAAGATATTGCTGTTGAGTTTTTAAAATGCTTTTTTTTTTTTACACTTTGAGCACCACAGGCTGAGAGCCATCTAGTTCCATTATATTTGAGAGAAGGCAGACATGTCTACACCTGCGACTCACACCAAAACAATCTAGACTGATAAATATGCAAGAGGGAAAAATGTATTTTCAATTGTCAGGTGAACTGTCCCTTTAAGTGTAGTTTTGAGGTTCATATACTTGAGTATTTCCATGTTTTTGATACTTTGTACTTGAATAATATATTTTTTTTTACTCCTAAGCACTTATCTATCATTACTTGCTGTCAGATTAAAACTTAAAACAAAAAACATATAGTTCATTATGATGCATTGTTATAGAATTAGAGTTATCTCCACCTTTACCAACTACACCATTAAATTACTGATTACATATTGATGCATTAATAAGTGTGTAGTGTATTTTTACATTTTGAGTGCATTTTACCGATAATATTTATGCCTTGCCTTGGAGTATTTTTACTGTGGTATTGCTACTTTTACTTCAGAATTAAATAATCAGAATATTTCTTCTCTCCTTCAATATGGTGCCCATCAGAGGGGCAGCTTTCATTAGTGACGGTTTTTTTTTTTTCACAAGTTTGTGTATCAGTACTTTTTATCTCAACATCTGTTGAACTGCACTTGTTTCTGTTTTTGTTTTTTGTTTTTTTTTTGCTTTTTCAGGTTTAAGGTTTATATATATACTTGCAGATACAAAGAGTATTGTGGGTTTACAGCAGTTAAACAGCACGACTTAAGACCTTCTTTCCTCATTATCCATTTTTAAACAGTGTGTACACTTTAAAGTTGTCTTTAACTATTTCACATTGTGAAAAAGGTGACAAAGATATACATGATCAAAAAGGGAGACTTTCCAGTACATTATTTTTAAGTTGGTTTGGAGACCAGGCGTTCTTTAAGGGATCAATTACTTTGTCAATTCCAAAAGATGTGGCCATGACCGTCGCACGTATGGGATCCAATTTGAACATAACTCCGTAAATCTATTCATCTGTAGGCGAAGTCAGAAGGTACATTTTTCCATTATGTATCTGTCCATTCCTCTATTGTGGGGGGGTCAGAAAGCAGTCAGTGTCTTGTAATGGTTTTCTTACCAGCCGATATCAAAACACTGAATAAGTATTCCTTAAAATGTCAGGTGGAAAGTCAGCTTTTGCAGGTAGTAAAGGTAAAAGAAAAGTATTTGAATGTAAAAGAAATGCCTTCCAGTATTTTGTGGATCTCAGACCAAAACTGTTTAATGACACGGCACTCCCAAAATATAAGTCAGTGATTTACATCCTGGCTCCGGCACAATCTCTCCTGTAGCGTGTGCTCTCTGCTTCAGGGTAATGAATAATCTAATTAGACATGTCCAACCAAATTCTCTACGTGTATATTAATTAGTGCACTTCCATTGAAAGCTGCAATAACCATTCCTCCTTTGTAATCTCAGAATAACCCTAATTTTCCCATTTATTTTTAAGGTGCTCTATGGAAAGGAATTTCTTTGACATAAACCTTTCTATAGTCTGGATATAATACCTTTGTTTAATTCTGATATGTAGGATCCTGAAACTACTTTCAGCTCTGAGTCATCCAGATCTGACAGGTGACTTTTGACATGGTGATTGAAATAGTGCCACAGTTGTAGATACCTCATTAATAAAAATCTTGCTTTTCCAAAGTATATTTTCTTCTTAAAGTCTGAAAATCTTTTAACCTTCCCTTGTCTGTTAGAGACTGTGTGTACAGACGTACTTTTTGCACAAAATATTAGTTACTTTTACACACTTCTGTTGTCGAAATCAGGATTTTTACTAAAGGTCTTCCAAATTACGTACAGTACGTGTGTATAACTTTCTAGTTTCTGAGAAGCAGCCTTTTTCTGTCATACATGGGACTTAAGGTTTTTCCTGAGATATATTCTTATTTTTTATAAGATATAAGTACATATAGGAAAGGAAACAGTAGTCCCGTGTCCCCAAAGACTCGGTATAGTATGATTTTTCTTTTTAAGCTCAACAGTTTGCCTGATTTTGAACATTTAAAGCTCAGGTGAGCCCAGAGAAATTAAAAATGCCATGCTCCCTCCAGCAGAGGGAGACAAAGACTGCAGTTTTACAGGAAGCTGGACCACAGAATGGGCTGGTTGTGATCATTTTTTGGTGATGTCACTGATACACATCTAGTGTAGTTGTCTCTTTCAAAATGCTGGACTTTGTAGTTCAAATAAGCGTCATCATTAAGTATTAATTCTCTACATCTGTGATGATCTACTATTTTACTTTTACGTTGCAGTTATAGAACATGTGATTATTATGAGGGCCTTTCTTTCCATCTTTCCTCCAGCAGGGAGCAATATACATCTGAGCATCCTTACATAACAGTCTCTACTGTCGCTAAGTGACAGTTATGTTTAATAATCAATATAGAAGTCACTCTACAGGGCGACATCAGTATCCAGAGGATGGACTTTTTGGTTGTCCGTTCATCAAAGATAGAGCTCATGTGCAAACTCAGTGTTCTGCGTGTGTAAAGACATTAAAATTTACATCTTAATAAATAATGATCTGCTCGTTGCCTGCACGTGTTGTTGCACAACCTGCCACAGTTGAACTCTCTCGTGATATGAAACACTTTCAACAAGCAAAACAGTGTGTTTACATTTTTTTTATTTGTTTTAGTACAACAGTTCAAGTCAACTAGCCACTGTATCTATCGAGATGCCAAAGTGTATTGCTCGTTTGCACTCCATGTGTAGACCCCCTGTTCACTGATGTTCAAGATGGCATCCACCTCCACGTCTGGCATGTTAATTCACAGCTATACAGCAAGACGTTATGTGCTTTGAAGACAACCCCATATTTTTACAAAAGCGAAGAATCAGCAGTGGCACAAAAACATGATCTGCAGGAGCAAACTAGCAGAATCTAAAGCTGCACTAAACACCATGTATAACAGCCGACGCCTTGATCAAACCTTGTGCTACTTTTTTTTTTTTTTTTTTTTTTTTTTTAATTATACAGTAAGTGCAGAGAACAAGTGTGGTTCACAGGGACATTTCTTCAAAATGCACTATGAAATAGCAGGGATAAAAGACCTATGCATAGAAACATGCGTCCTCAAAAAGGATAAGTACACACTGCTAATTTTCAAAAAGGGCAGAAGCTGCACTGACAAGCTACATATCAAATGGAACAGACTCAACAAGTGGGGGACATGATCCACATGTTATAACCAGCGCAAGTACACTTATAGCGGGAGAGTTGAAAAATTCACAAAGTGGAACTCGGATTCATTTCAAAAAGGTGGGTAGTGAACACAACAAAAATACTGGCCGAACAAAAAATAAATCAATCTTTGGATACGTAAAAAACCCTGTACAATCCCCCAATTGCAACTCTCAGTCTTCAGTGCCCTCTTTGGTTTCCTTGTTCTTTCGCACCTCTTCCAACTTCTTGTCCTGTTAAAGAGCAGGTAAAACAAAAGGTTAAGCTCCAACATCCCAGCTGAAGAACATGAGCGTGCTCACACATGTAACATGAAAGCAAACACTGACCTTCTCCTTGAATTTCTCATTCATCGCTGCCATAAGTGCTGTGCGGTTCTCTTTGTTGGCCTCCATCTTCTGATTGAGCTTCTCCTCTGCCATCTTACTGAAGTTGTTGTTCTCCTCCATAGCTTTCTGTAGCACCTCCTTTTCATGCTCACGCTTCTCAGCTAAGTGCTTCAGAACCTCGGCTTCATGATTCTGAAAAACAAAAAAAAGAGAAGATGTTGGCATCACAACATCTAACACATGCACTTAAATGCTGAGGAACTGAATGTGTAAGAGGCTTTGTTCAAGGTTTAAAAATGAGTATACACAATGAGTGTTTGTACCTTGCGTCTCTCCTCTGCAGCGTCCAGCTTCCTCTGAATTTCCTCCAGCGACACATCCTTCTTCTTGGGGGCAGACAGGGGGAAGTCGCCCTTGGCATCTGGGGCGGGAGCAGCCAAGATCACCTCAAAGGCCTGGCCAGAGGCCCGCTTGTCGAGCTCCTTGACCTGGATATCTGAGCACACACACAAAAAAACGGTAAAACCACATTGAGGCACTGTGATCCATTATGGAGCAATAATGTACGTGAAAATCTTAAGATGTAATTCACCTTCAGAGGCTGCCATGTTAAGAGTGCGCTGCAGGTCAATTTACCTAAAGGGGAAATATAAGAGAAGGTCAGATTGATGTGATTGTGATTCACTGTCTCTGATCAATTCATGTCAGCAGATGCTTTAAACTTAGTGACCTCTAGTGGATGTTTTACACCACTCCCAGTGCAACCACCCAACATACAAACAAGGCACAGTGGCACCACCCTGTGGCCGTCCTCACCACTGCAGCAACCACCGCCCATCAACCACACAAATGGTAACATGTTACACACACACTATTGTTTATCTTGTAACTTGTGGCAGCAGCAGCGACAATGCGATTAAATGTGCGCGCAGTCGACTCGCTCCATCACCCCACAGGAGACAGGAGGGCTTTTCAAACGCCTGCCCACCGCCGCGTTAATTCTTACTGAGCGACACAAGTCACATTTTGTTGAAACAAAAGGCTGTGAGCAGGGTGGGTACGGCTGGCAGTGCCAGGTGCAGACAGGCCTGCAGTCGGCCTGCTCAGCAGCCAATATGCACCATCTGAGATGAGATTATTGAGCCATGAGCATATCCGGGGGGGAAAATGATCATCAGGGAGCACCTGTTCCTTGCACCATGTGTTTGAGCCGCAAGAGGGGGGGTGCCCAACAGCAAGGCTACACACGCAAGGCGAGCTCCAGTAGATGCATGCTGGTGATATCATCTGAAATATAAAATGTGAAGAATCGTCTGCAGCTGTCATGGCATTTGGTCAAATGGTTAGTGAGACAGCGATCACTGAGATCAAATGGTGTTGAGTGGAAAGACCCCTCCCCTGTTTGTTCTACCAACTTGCTAGTGTAGCTTTTGTGTGACGGCTGCTTTGCATCTCATAGTAAAATTGCAGAAATCTAAATTTTCAGCTTGAGTACAGTGAGGTTAGGTTGGTGCACACTCAACACGGGTGGCGTTTTACATTTTAGTTGACTGCACGCTGTCTGTAACAATGTCCTCGCTGACAATAACCCCATCTTCTTCATTTGGACTGTGTTTTCTGGGAGCTTTGTGCTGTCATTAGCTCAGGCATAACAAGCAGCATCAAACAAAGGCGCGTTTGACGAGCAGCTGCAAACAAAGACCATCTGACGGCAGGTTGTTTCCACACACACACACACATTGTCGAATAAAAAGCTTTACGCACACACTGGTGCAGCTCATGATTAAGGTTTGATAAAAGATGACAATGTGACTGCTGCCCACAAATTGACAGACATGAAAGAAGTCCTCAAAGTCCACCCCCGTCTGCGTCCCCGTCGGTGCCAACTGTGCCAGCGTCTCCTGCCATACAATAGGCAACCAGCCCGCCAAGCAGCCCACAGAAAGTGAACAAACAACCGCCGCTTCTGTCTCGTTTTTCCGCTGAAATGACCCCAAACTGATCAGAAATACCACGCGAGGTCGGAAATATCTAAAACATCCACCAGCAGCGTGTGTCTGCCACCTTAGAGGCCTCACGTGCGAACAAAAGCGACGCGCACCATTCACAACAAAAAAAACCAACTCTGTCCATAAACGCGACCTCCGTTAAAATATTACACTCGTCTCAGCTGTGTGTCGTTACAACAAATTAATCCCTGTGTAGTTGTGTCGGTTGCAAAGATGCTGTCTGTCACACCCACCTTCAACAAGCTCTGGATGCTGGATCCTCTCTCAAGAGTTACCGCGAGCCCTCTGCTCCAGCGCACCGAGCGCGCACATAAATGGACCAAAGCGGGTGCCGTCACGGAGATGGCGGCCGGTGATTGGTTCTCTGCGCGCTCCCAGCTGCGTGTGGGAGTTGTAGTTTGTGGGTGATTTTCAAACAATAAAATTCCACGAGACAGAATCGATTAATAGCGTTTATTAATACAGCTGACAGCAAACTGGGTGAGGCTGCACAACGTGGTTATGCACTGAAAAGCAGTTTATAGGAAAAAACTCAAAGTACGGCAACACTTAGGGGCCTCTTTCAGTAGAGATGGGATTTATGGCTCTTTGAGGGGAGCCGGATCTTGGTGAGCTGTTCCTTTCAAAGAGCCGTTCAAAAAACTGTCTCATTTCACTGATTTTTATATTTATTAATCTCTTTATCTTGGAAATAATCACTGGGAGGTATGATGGGGTGAGATTTGGAACAAATTAGATCCCACCAATATCTGAGTTTGAATTATTCTGACATATTGATTATAACCTCATTTGACATGTGTGGCAGTAGCGGTGCCAGGATTTTGATAGCAGGTGGGCCTCCAGAAAACTGGATGGGCCAGTTAAAATAAGCAAAAAACAGGTTCCCTTTTATCTCCGTTTCAGCGCTTTTCTGCGGCATTAAGGACAGCGACGCCGGTGCACCGGTGTGGCTCCCTTGTGTTGCTGTCCTCAGCTCAGTGCTGAAGCGGACAATGACATACATCTATAACACATAAAACGCTAGCATAAGTCATCTGCCTACTTATATTATTTTTTACTCCAGAAAATGTGCAGACAGACACTAACTTTACTTGCCTTGCTGGTGTTATGGGAGGAGGAGGACCGACGATGCAGCCTGTTGGCAGGCTTAAGGGGCCACACGTGGGGTAAGAAGCCATTGATTGGCTGAGAAGCCTTCACTCAAAGTTTTCCTCAGACTGCCTATTTGATGGATAGCTAAAATGAAAACTAAGTCTTCTGATTGGGTGGGCCTGGGTCAAAAGGCCCAATGCTAGCGCCGCGGCTGATGTGTGGACTAGATTTTAAAGTCTGATCTGGATTCATTGTAAATATTCCACAAGGTTGCGCCATATCACTCTGCTTTGACAGTGACATCACTATTTTGGATTCAACACTTACAAATAAACATTAAAAAACAAAGCAGGCTACAATGAATTTTGCTCAGGGGAGGAGCAAAGGAGGAGCACACAGTGATATTAAAATAAAAAATAAAAAAAAAGAACGGTTCCCAGCTGCGACTCGGTTCCCATCGTTCATGTTAACGAGTCGTTCATTAGAATCGGTTCGTTCGTGAACGTCACAACACTATCTTTCAGTGGTTTCAGTCACTGCTCCACCCATTGCCCCAAATAGTGGATTTTGGAAGTTTCACCATCACAAATTGTTTTATTTTTAGCATTTAGATAACTAAAAATGATCCTGCCTGACCACATATTAAAAAAATTGCATCAGATTTTGTAGTTCTTCTAGCTTATATTTGTGCAGATGAAGCAAGACTAGTATTTGAACTTTAATGGTGTAGTTGCTTGAGAAGATAGCCTGCATGGAAATCTAATTACACCTCCAATTTCTGTTTAATGCTTTTTAATAATTGAGCACGCTGTCTTAATATCTTGGAAATCTCATTCTACATTCATACAGTATGAACTGTAAGAGCCGGGCTGATCTGGTCCAGTGTGACCAACATCTCTCATAGTTCCCGGTCATATTTTTTGGGGGTGGAGATTTGGTGATTTTGGAACATCACTCTTGTGATTCTGTGTTGAGAAATCCTTAATGCTGTATCGAAGGCAGCTGGACTTGCTTGAGTTTCTTGAAGATGTTTTACCTCTCATCAAAGAGGCTCCTTCAGAACCAAAGCATTACCACGACCAGAGTATTGTGCTATGAAGCAGGATTTGGAGCCAGCGAGGTAACTTCAGGGTTAACTCTGGTTTTTTCAGTGTTATGAAGCTTGTTCTCTTTTTACCGGCACAAATCATTGTGGTATTTTACGCTGAACAGCCAACCTAACCTGTTACCAAGAATAAAGTATATAAAGAATAAAGTTTATTTCAGTCCGCAGTGATAGTGATGCATTTTTACACTCTGATTCCATCACTGCAGCTCAAACAAGACACCTGTGTGATGAGAATTAGGATAAAACAGATAACATTTTATTAGTAAATAATCCACACACTGTTAGTTGGCTCCTGTTATTATAAAAGCAACATTTGGGTCAGCTGGACCTCATCAGTCCTTAACTAGGCTACTTTTTCACCCATTACTTCAGTGGCAGAAACAGTCTGGCATCACTTCAGAGTATTTCATGTGATATATTCAGAATAGTTTCATCATTTTCCAGCTGCATGTCATAAAATACTCTATAGTAATGCCAAATATAGCCTAGTGACTCCTACATGTGATCGACACCTCGACCGGTGGTTTATTTTTGGATAGTGTTATCAGTGTTTCTACAGTTTCCGCTACGAGATTTGAGTATTTGTGATGTGTCACGCCCCTGACATTTTGCTCTTGCAGTCACACTTCCAGTATCATTTCATCTCATATGATATGAAACAGCCTACTTCATTCATGGTTCTGATGATGTCACTCGTAATTAACATCCCCGCCTCTTTCACATAACTTTCAGCCTTCGATAATTGATAGTTGGGAACTTTTGCTTAAACTCCGTGGAATAATTCTGCAACCATAGTTGCTCTGATAACTCACATATACATATTTTGATATCTGATATTTGACATCTTTCCCGTAGTAGATAATCCAGTGGCTTTAGACGTTGGAGCAGTCACTCTGACCCCTCTCAGGGGTGGGTAAAGAACGACAGGGTGTCAGTAGTGAGAATATAGTCAGATAAATGTTATCTTACAAGGCAAGAGGCAATAGGTGGAAAAAGTAGGAAGGGAACCAACAACGTCACCTGGAGTAATTACACCCCAGGAGGTACGTTTTCAAAATGAAAATTAGGAATAGGGCACACAGGCTCGTTACTGACACAATGTCAGATGGAGACCTGCAGACAGCAGAAAGCCCTTCTACACTGAGGAATCTATAGGGAGAAATCTGCAGCAGCCCACTGTTTCTATTCTGCTGATATATGGCAGTGACATCAGCACACGCAGTCTTTACTGTGGAACTTCACAAAGCTGATTTAGCAATAACAACTGGTGCATGATTTAAGGGCAGTGCTGCCGCATGTGGAGGACCGACACGCTGGACACATCAGTGTTAGAGACGCTGTGCAACCCAACCTGTCACAGGCATTTCACCTCGAATGCTTAAAGTGAGAAGGTCAGAGTTACAAGACGTCAGGGGGTGAAGGGGCCGCATGACAGGCAAAAATTGCATCCTTGGGGGAAAGGGCCGAATGTCATTTTCAAGTGAGATGACAGTCGCCGTTTCAAGGACTGGCAGGATGTGGGAGCAAAGCTAATATTGAATTTGTGACAGTGAGAGAGCAAATTCACCTTTGAATTTCTGCTTTTTCACCTCGACAGTCTAAACATTAACACCTCAAAATACCAGATAACGAAGCAACGGCTGAAAAAAAATTGGCTACACCAGTGCTTCAGAGAAGGAATCATATTTAGGTCAGCTTTTGTTATTCCTGCTATCATCCCTTTCCTTTATTTGTCTTTAATCTGACATGTATTGTGTCATTAGGATCCAGCCCTGTATTTGAAGTGTTTTGTTTACAGGAAACCAGATCTTTGTCCCTCTTGGTTAAAGTCATAGACTGCATGAAATAATGGATGTAGCCAATGTGGCACTCCAGTTTTGAAGCCTCGAGTTTGGCGTGGTGGCTGTCACTATCTTGGATTTGGGAGCCAGAAGTGACCATATTTGGACAGAAGGGTTGCGCTAACCCTAATGCTAGCTGCTAGCTTGGTAAACCTTTACAGCTCTGGTTCACTGTGATAATCCAAATGGTAATATCTGCTCACAAAAAAACAGAATTAAAACCATTAAAACAAAGTACTTACCAAAAAACTGAACATCTTGATGCCTCAGAGGGTCTTTTAGTACAACCAAACTCTAAACAAGACTCCTTTTTTAACGTTACAATTAATTTTCATGAGCTGAAAACACCCTAAAGTAGCCACATGTACAGCTATGAGGTAGAGGAGGTAGAATTGGTTGTCCACTAATCAGACGATGTGCGGTTGGATCCCCATCTCCTCCAGTCTGCATGTGTGAGTATCCTTAGGCAAGATACTGAACCCCATATTGCTCTCGATGGCTGTTCCATCGGTGTGCGAGTGTGTTAAAGCTGTGTAGCAGGTGGCACTTTGTACGGTAACCCCGGCCCTCAGTGTGTGAATGTGTCTGTGAATTGGATGAATGTGACTCGTAGTGTATAGTAAAAAGTGCTTTGAGTGGTCAGACAACTAGAGAGGTGCTATACAAGTGCAAGACCATTTACCATCTGTGCTCATAGGCTTCTCTGTGAATCTGGTGTTACACCATAGTTACATTACCTAGAGTTGAACATTTTAACATGGAGGTCCATGAGGTTTGACCATAAATGTATCAAGAGAAGTGGATACAGCATTGGAGGCGTGGTCCTTTTTATCCCTATAAAAGTTGCTGAGGGGTGAGTGAAGCCAAAGAAGTCTGACTTCCTGGTAGACAATCATAGGTTTTGTTATTTAATAATATTTTTTTCTTATTATTTATTTATAATTTTTGTTACGTTTCCTTTTGTATCAGGAAATAAGGACAACAAATCTTTATGTTGAAAAAAAAACATGAGAGAATCGTGACCTCAATTATAAGCCAAAAAATCGTGATTCTCATTTTTTCCAGAATCGTGCAGCCCTACTTCAAGGGTATAAAGTTACCCAGATTGTCCGCATTATTGGGTCCATAGAGCAAGCGCACTAGAGACTTTACAGGCAAAGCAGCTAACTTCCAGTGTAGCCCTCCACTAACCTAGATGGGGATAAAATGAGTTAAACATGCAGCTGTTCTGACTTTTGAAATGTTAAGTTACCGAATGGATCAAATCCAGATCATGACAGGAGTAATTTTGCAGGGGTTGTGGTCGTTTAAGAAAAATGTATTTTCTCTTTCCCAGTGTAAGTCTATGAGAAAAAGTATTTTTGGTCCCAATATCAACACGACGGACCTGTAAAGTGTCATCACATGGTTTGGCCACTATGTCAGATTGGCTTTAAAATCCAATGCCCTTCCTGAAGGTCTGGGATCGACTTGTTCTTGGAGCCAGCGTCAATCGGCCATTCGAGGAACTGCAGTTTTTGGCACGTCCATGTTAGCTTCATTTTGCAGCCATGCAGGTTGCCACTTGGATAAAATGTTCTGTTTCTTTTAATCTAATTAATTATCAAATAACCTCATGTACTGCTGCTGTTTTCTTAATGTATTTAGGGTCAGATTCAATCCAGCACTGAACAGTGGTTTTAAGTGATATCTCAGCTTCTCTTTGGCTCCTGGTCCATGATTTCATGTGGTTCTCCAATGGCCAGGCGTTATGTAAATGGAAATACTTGGACTGAATTCAGCTTCAATCGACCCAGCTCAGACTATTTGATTTCAGACTATTTTTAGCTCATCATTATTCTGACAACAGTAGGAGCAGATCGGCGTTTGTTCAGTGACAGAGATGCTGAGCTGAAAATATTTGTAACCACAGGGCCGGTTAGATCTATTTTTACTGTTGCCATGTGGATGTCATTTCATCTTGTGATTTAGACCACCGATTTATATTTTTGTTGAAGGCAGAGTTTCAGTGCAGAGAGTGAGAGAGATCAGTCCATGCTGCACACTGGAGGCATGTGTAGCATCCTCTCCTCCATCAGGTCACTGAGGTTAGCTCTGGCTGGACTGATCAGATGGTTGCAGACAGACTGATTCAGTCTCACTTTACAGTAGCAGAGTCACCAACAGGGCCGCATGGTTTCACAGTCTGAGAGGAAACATAATTACTCACATCAACACTCAGATGTGATACTTCATTCCCCAAAGGTCACTGGCACAAATCCCCAGGGTCTGGCCTAGAAAATTGAAAGAGTAACACACTCTCACAGATAAGAGGCAAGGTGCCTTTGAGCCCAGACACCACTGTTAACGCAGTGACTACTGCTGCAGTGGTCAACAATATCAGAGTGCAGTTGTTTACCAGGCAAATTCTTGTGAGACTGTATTGACTTTATAAATGTAATGCACATATTTCTGAAAAGAAAGTAGAAAGAAATTAGTTCCTAGATGTTACTGCTCACAATAAGGTCAGTGGATCATCTTGAGTAATCAGGTCGTGATTTCTGGAAAGCAGAAAAGCAGATATCTCCAACACTCAGCAACTTACATCAAAAAAATCTTCAATAATAAATAGCACTTTAGTTAAGAGGTAAAATATTATTTTGATTTTTGGGGTAAACTGACCTTTTAAGTCTACAAATTTTCATGTAAACTCCCATCGGATGATCTTCATCAGCATAATGTGAATGTTTTAACTAAGAGGGACTAAAACCATTATGCAAAAACCAATCGCTCTGAATATTTAGGAAATGGTATTTTTTTGGTATCGTTGCTCAATAAATGCCCTGAATAACTGATAGGTACGTTTAACCAAATAACGCTCTCACTCACCTATTGCCATGCCAACCTGTCACTAGTTGACTATTTTCAGTAGTCAGTTTGAGCTTGAACACTCAAAAGACAACAATTTTAAAAAACAAGTTATAGTTTTAGGTCATGTCTTATGTCCTTATATGCCTTAATTAGACACCCAACATGAATGAATGCATTATGGTTCTTTAAAGCAGCAGAAGATTCAGGTTTTAGGGTGACCCACATTTATTATCTCTTCTCTTTTTTAAATGGCATACCTGAATGTTGATATAATTCTAATTTTACACGACAGCATGCAGGACATTGCGATATCATCATGATCTGTTGGTGATACAGCTGAGGAGGAGCCGGCTGCTAATACTATGTACCGGGTCACTGCTAACGCTGCTTGCCGTGCTACTAACTCCATCCTCGTCTAGCTATGATGCTAGTTAGCCAACTTTGGCTAAAGCTTACCACCGTTCAAAAGCATCTCCTATATAGACCCTCGCTTTGCCTCGAATTTTGTCTTGGCGTTTTTGGGAATCAAAACGAGGTCGTTTGGGTTTAGTCGCACCGTCAGCTATTGTAGCTCAGTCGTAACTGTAACCGATGCTGAGACTCTACTGACTGCGTGACTGGTAGACGGCGGTGGGTGGCGCAACAGGCCAAAACACAAATTCAAAACGTAAAACATGATTTGTAGATCGTAAAAAAAAATTTAAATGTGAATATTCTGGCTGTACTATTGTTGTTGGTGAGATCAGTATGTTATATTACCATTATTCCTCAGTCTCTGTGACATATTAGGAGGATTTTACGACTATTTGCTTTAGATTTCTTACATATAGCTCCTTTAAGTTACGGGTGGTACAGTCCGTTGACAAGTTGCTACCACAGTGACAACGTTGGTTAGGTTACGTAACTATAGCTCAACCCCAGATTCACAGAGTCAAGGCTTTGCTGTCACTATTTTGGTGTGTTTTCATGTAATAAATGTCAACTGTAACGTTTTGGTTGTTTAAGAATCTTGTTCAGTGTTTGTTTGAACTAAAAGACCCTCTAAGGAGTTTGTTATTCAGTTTTTATGGCAAGTACATTTTGTTTAAATGGTTTTTAGCCCGTTTTATTGCTTTAACACTGGCATTGTTAAAGTTAACCATAGCTGTAAATACACCATGCTAACCATGCTAGCATATAGCGTTATGGTTAGCTTCGCACTCTCTTCCAAATATCGCCAAAATGCCAGACTCAAGGCCACACACCAGTGGGTGACATCACAGTAGCTATGTTCATTATTTAATTCAGTCGAAATGTTTTCTCTTGTTTCAAATCTTTATGCTAAGCTACGCTAACTGTCTCCTGGCTGTAGCCTTATATTAACTGTACGTGAGACAAAAAAGCAAATAAGAACAATATGAGAAAATGTCATTCATGATCCATTCTTACAGTGCCTTGCTCCACTCAGCCATGTCTGACACTGCTGTCATGCATAATTATTCACAACAGCGAGCTAGGTGTCATGTAGTATTTTACACCTATCATTAGAAGCGTGTAGCATCCTGTGGGTTCAGTCCCAGTCAGCTCAGTGTGGCTGAGCTGCTCTGGCCTGGTGAAGAGGAGCAGATGGTGTTCACGGCTTGCCAGCATCAGTCTTCCCCACTAACTGGATCTGTGGTGCTTCACAGGACAAAGACGGGCGAATGAGAGCCCGAGACGGGGAGCCGGGGAGGGCAGGGGGAGGCACCGGGGGGCTGTCTGTCAGCATGGTCCAGTGGCAGCACTGGCCAAAATTTGCAGATGTGCGTATTTGTGTGTGTGGAGGAGGATTTGGGTCTCAGTAAAGAATCATCTGTGTCTGGGGGAGAGAGGTTCGAGACATTGTGTGTGTGTGTGTTTGTGCTGCTGATTATCTTTTCATACATTCAGCCTTGTGGCGAAGATTGAAGAAGTCACTTTTAGTATTCAGGTCATTGCTTTGATTTAGCACATTTGTTTACCCATTAGCATTTTCAATGAGTTTCCAACAAAACATCTTCTACTCTCACTTTTACAAAAACAGCCTGTCAGAAATGATTCATGGTCCAGTGTGATCACTGGGGAGTAAAATCTGCTTGCTCATAGGGTGTGTTTTTTCCTTCAAATATTTAGATCTAGTTTATTTGTTTGTAAGAAGTTTGGGTTCGATTTATTCCTGCTGTCCCCTCCGGTAATTAGTCTCCTGCATTGTGAAAGTATTGGACAACATTTCCACACCGAAGATGGATGCAGGTCGATGAACAGTGCATGGGGTTAACCGCATGGTGATTTCAAAGCTTTGTGATAAAAGAGAGGACAAGTGGTTGCATGATGGAAAACACGGGGGGTTATTACTAATCTATGCATCTCCTACAGGGCTGCCACTGTGTCTCACACACACACCGGCAGCTGATCCGCAGGAAGCATTCCTCTTTAGACGGCAGAGGAGTGGGACCCTCCTTTCAGAGGCACTCAGCCATGCTGGTGTGTGCTGTGGCTGTGACTGGAAGCCTGACCCATTTTTAGTCCACACAAACAGTGCGGCCCACCTCCCTGCATCCCTGTCCACAGAGGCAGTGGGATCTAATAGTGTGCAGATCAGGGATTGGGGAGGGGGGGGTGTTGGCCATGTTTTCAGGCTGCGCCTCGATCAGTTTGTGCTGCAATTGTCCCGATTGAAAGCTTGGCAGGCGTAACGTTTCATGTGCAAGTAGCCACAGCACAGCAACAACACATATCCCATTGAGGTTTAAGCGTGGATCAAGAAAAACAGTGACATTTGCTGCTTGTGATCAACACTGATAAGGCGCAGAACCCTCTGAGTAATCGAACGCTGACTCACAAGAAACGCAAAAGCCCTTCTTGTAAATATTACATGCAAGACGACGCCGTATGTCCCCTGTTACCATGACGCTAAATCTATGGGGCAGGCATGTTTAAGTGTAGTGATAACTTTTATGTAACTGCAGGTTACATAATCACCAACTCAGCTGCTCTCCTCTCTGGGAGGCTGCAGGCTGTCTAGAAGTGGTTTCAGCATCCCTGCCCCCACCCCCCATTTGCTCTGCATGTTTGTGTGTGTGCATAAATGTGTGTGTATGTCGGAGTAATGTCTCCTCACGTACAGAATGTGCAGTCGATATGTATTGTTGACTCTAAACAACTGTGATCTTTGTCTGAAATAGGAATGCAAAACTCACTGAAAACATAATACTGGGAAACATCTGGGATCTTTTTCTTAAATATAGCCAAACGCGGCTGCGTGATAAGGACAGTGAACACATGGCAATGCTACTATACGTTTCAGGAAGTAATTAGTGATAATATGAGTGGGATCAGGCGTGCAGGAGGGTTGTGGTCTTCCCTAATAACCATTGATTGGATATTAGACCTCGAGGCATCCTGTGGAACTCTTTAACAATTGAGAGGATCTGGACTATGCGTTGCTCTTGGCGAAACACGACCATCTCTGAGAAAAACAGACTGTAGTTGTGACAGGATAAAGATAAACGCCTCTCACGTGGCTCCTCATGCTGGATATGTTGGATATCAGTCCAACAGATGAGCTGTCAACATCTGTATTGGTGAGGTCATGCTCTCACGGCGCACTGGAGTCATTAAGATGGACTCCACTTGGGAAAAGTCAAACTGAGGCAGGAGGACAATAACAAGTGATGAATCTTTTCTTAAGGTAAAGCCCAGTTGCCCAGAGCAGGAACACGTGAGTCAAGTGATAATCATACTTAGTACCATTGAGTTGTATGACATTCGTAGATGTCTAGTGTTGTCTGTGTTGTGTTGATATGTAGAGGCCCAGACTGTGGATATCTTTGGAGGCGATCTCACAATTTATTCCTGACAACTCTGACAGCAAGAGGTAAAAACAAAATCCTCTGTCAGTTCTCATCTTATAACTTGAGCCCCTCTCCCATTGAGTACAACAGCACAAGGGCGGCCATGTTACATTCAGTTCAGCGCAGTAAAACAAAGAAAACCTACCTGACAGCAGGATGTAGCTCAAATCCCGACACAAATGAAGTGACACAGGAATATGTTAGCATGTTAAACAATAGGTTTAGGCTGAAAAATAAGCCGGGTCTTTTTCCAGAGTGTCGAAGTGATTTTTTTAAGCTGGAGTAATCATTGACTCCGATATTACGCCAGGTCTTAGAGCATGCTCTAGGTATTTTTCGGCCTACCCTGTTTCCTGAGGGTGTGACCTATCCATTTCCATTCTCGTCTTTTGATTGTTTTAATGGGCCACCACAGCTTAAGGATGTAGTGTAGGCATTTGTTGGCAGTTTTCCATTTTGCAGAACCTTTAAAGCAGGACAGTCCTCATGCTGGAATAAGATATATGTTGCTTGGTGTTGCCGGAGAGCTGACTTAGCCGTAGTATCTTGAATGCCTGCTGTGCTTTATCGTCCTTATCTGCTCCTCCATTCCTGCTGATGTTGCTCCCTAAGTATGTGAAATACTCCGCGTCCTCTTTGGCCTCTGTATATTCCTGCTTAATATCAGGGAAAGGCAAGCCAGGCTTTCCTGAATCCTGCCACCTGCCACATTCTGGCATCATCCAGCATATCAACAGCTGACCACGAGTGTCAGTGGCATACAGCCTGACCCTCTCCTCTGCACTCTGGGTGGAATTTGATTTGAGATTGTCTTACACATTTTTCATTTAAAATGTGCTTATAGAATAGTTACGGCTCACTAATATAGGCAAAAATATGGGTCCGAGTTTTGGTACACGTGCGTACATTCTCCCATCAATTTAGTTTTTGTAGTTTACAACTCTTGCTCGCAGCTCTTTCAGGCCACATTGTGCGCATATGCAACAATTATAAATGAAGCCCCAGATCTCCAACCTCAGCTACCACTCATTCTTCAGTGGCTGCAGTAAAGCTGCCCATTAGCTAATACATTGGTCTCTGCATTACTCCTCTTGCAATGCCCGCCCAGCCCCGCCCACCCCTCCACCTCGGTGTCGACCCCCCGCTGTCCTGTCGCCTTAGCCCGCACACAATAGCCCTGTTTTGGGTTTTCTCCCTAATGAGGCCCAACAGATGGGACTCACACCCGCTTAAAGAGCTGACACGGACAGAATTTAGAGTGATAACCGCCTCTGTTGCACCAGCCTACAGAGAAGTGCATGTCACTGTACAGTGGTGTGTGCAGCTATGGTGAGACACAAGGAACAAAACATCCAGGAGTGGTTGATATTAGCTTTAAATGACTGGATTAATAATGCATGTACGCAGCATGGAGCACAACGGCTTTGTTTCATCAGCAGTTTTTGAAAGTTGGCATTCAAGTTTTAGTATAACAGCCCGGCCTTAAGACGGCTATCGATTGTTACTCCCTATGAGTTATTAAGTCTAGTCAAAGTTTTAGTAAATAAATACACTTAGCTTCCAGGTATACACGTAGCTAAAAGCAATGCAGTCTCATACAACAGCGCTGCGATAAATTCTACCTTCACACAGGTCATAAAGTTCAGTTTGTGCTCAAACTTTAAGGTTGATTCAACTTTATGGTCGTTTTGGAGGCTGCAGTTTATATTGTGGCTGAACTGCACTGCGCCCTCCTCTCCTCGACTCTGAGAGCTGTTTCTGATATTTAATCTGACTGTCAGAAAACACAACTGGCTGTATATCAAGGAAGCACAATATCATACTATGCATTATATTAAATATGTTTTAATCAGGAGAGACTAGATTAGACGCCTTAGAGATGGTATGATTTAAGGAGGGTAATGAATCCATAGTCGAGCAGGAAACCCAGGTGTTTTAGACGCTGCTGGTTGTAGAGGTGATGAAGATGAGATGAGAGGAAGATGCTGACGATCTGGACTAATAGAAGAATGAGCCTTTGTTGAGCTCGTCCTGGACTCTGGATACAATGGCTGGAGGTGAACGGGGTGGAGGAGGGCGCAAAGATTCTGCCTGAAATGACGGCTGACAGCAGCAGAAGAGAGAGCAGATTTAAAATTTTGCAGTGGCATCCTGATTGGCTGAGAGAGATCATGGCAAAGCTTGATTGGATAACTAGAAGAGTGAACGCCCATAGTCAGCTGATTAGAGGGAGCAGTGGGAGTGGGATGGAGAGAGTTGTGAAAGGATGAGCACAAAGCAAGTCTAACTGATTAAACTGCTGAGCATCATTTAATTGTAAGCCCAATAATGTGGCTGAATTTAATATTACTCAAATGTTTGTGTGTTAATTACAGAGCTGGAGCTAGAAGGCGATTAGCCTAGCTTAGCATACAGCCTTGACGCAGGGGGAAACAGTGAGCCTGGCTCTCTCCAGAGTTAGGACAAACATGTTGCCTGACACTCTAGAGCTTACTGATTTAACAATTAAACATTTAAAGCAACACTTACCTCTCTGGAAATTTTACGCTTTTTTTGTTTAGGTTGAAATGCTATTAATAAGCTGATGGCACACTAAAATGTAAGTGAATTCCACCAGAGATAAAAACTCATAATTATACCATTCTCATATGGTTCTAAGAGAACTCTGACCAATCAATGCAATGATTGGCCAAGCGTCCTGTCTGTCTTTCCCATGTGGATGCGTCTGACTGACGTAAGCGCTCACGTTACGTAAACCGCTAACATACACTGCTATAACGTTATATATGACAACACAGCAGCCTACTGTAGCCTAACGTAGCCTGAGCCTCTGTATTGTCTTCCTTGTTTCTTGCCAGTCACCAGTACTATCTAACGTAAGCGTTTATCTTACATTATAAAACTCACTAGTCATCACTGACTCCGGATAAGTTTCAGAACTCCAGGGTTGCGCTTGACTGCGCAGGACATGTAACGTTATGTTTAGTTTGCTAATGGCTAACATTAGCCTACTGTAGCGTAGCCTCTGAAACATTAACGTTATCTTCCTTGTGCGTTTCCACTTACTAATAACGTTAACGCTACTATCTAACGTTAGCGTTTACGTAATATTCTAAAACTCATCAGTCATCACTGACTCCGGCTGAGTTTTAAAACTCTGGGTTGCGTTTGACTGTCTTGGTCGTAACATTACACACGCTCTCCTCTTCCGTGTATCTAATGTTACCATGCCAACGCCTACGTCAATCATAGACGTAATGAGGACGTAATGGAGGAGGGGGATGGGACTTTGGAGGGAGGTGGGAGTTGTGGATGTTCAAATTTTCAAAGTGCTGTGTGAAATGCAAGAAAGGAAAGAGTAACTTTAATTTAACTTTATTAATTAAGTTAATTAAAAATTACAGTCATAACAAAACACAACGCAGTAGTCTGTTCTACACTTCGTAGCCTACTGTTAGTATCTTTATCCTTAATTGTTTTATACTTAAAAACTCACGACACAGAGATGATTCATAATTCATCAGAGCATTAAGATTTAGAAATAGTTTAGACTTTGTGTTTGAATATACTGAGTATTTTTACACCCCAATTCAACCCCAGTGAATGAGTACATTATTAAAATATATATATATGTATATATTTAACAATAAAAGTATTAAGGCAGTATTATAGGAAAGTGTTCCTCACTTTTCTTTATCTTTATTTGTTGTTCTTATTGTTTGCATTGTGTCACATTAAAGGAATATTTTCATATTGCCGCAAAAAGTCTTTCCTGGCCGGTGTGGAGGATCCTTCCTGACGGTGCTTTTAAGCAGCATTTTTAAAAATTCAACTCAAGTAGTCAGACATTTCTTTGCTGCGAGTGAGACCCAAATGCTCTGACTTGAAAATGGGAAGCAATGTAGTCTAAAAAGAAGGTGAAATGTAGAAGGTAATACTTTGATGTCCTCCTCCATATTTATGCTTTAGATAAATATTTCATTTTGGTGTTTCCCATTAATGTGCTGTGGCTGTCCCAGGCACAGCCTATGGTGAAATAAGAGCCCTGCCCACTTGGGAGAGCTTGTTTTCAGCACGGCAAAAGCAGTCTGAGCCCGGGAGCCTGCTTAAGGCTGAAGGGGTGGGGTGATGGGAGGATTGTGCGTGTGGTAGGGAGGAGGGTTAGGAGGACAAAAAGAATGATGGGGAGAGGGATGTAACTGCTGCCTGAGAAGTGATGCAGGGTGGGGGCATAGATGGGACTACTTGGTGCTGAATCAGGGCTTGTTACCATCACAGGGCTCCTCTGGGACTGTGATGTCAGCCCCGGGACAGAGAGAGGAGAGGAGGCAAACAAAGGGATGAGAAGGACCAGAGGGAGGCGGAGGTAGAGAGGGCAAACCGCAGAGGGATTGACAAAGAAGACCTACAGAGATGATCTACAGATGGCTGCTGAAAGCTGCAGGCAAACACTGGATGTCAGTGGAGATGTATTAGAGGCTGTAAATCTGATTTTGTCCCAGTGATGAAATTAGTTTCATGGCTATGATACGTGTTATTGATTTCTTCTGAATGACACTGATTGGCTTAATGACATTTATTTACATCTTACCGATTGGCCCAAACTGGAACTGCCTCATCCTTGGAAACTTGTGTGTTTAGATTAGTCCTGAAGTTTGGAGGGAATTCTGCTTGTGTCCTGGCGAGTGATAATCATAATCCCAATATGGGCGATTAGAATTATCCTGATATTATCATACCAACATCCACTCATACAAGCCAGATGTCTGCATGTGAGGCTCAGTATTATCTCAGACTGTCCGAGCCTTTTGGTCACCCGTAGCTCTCAGCTCTGAAACATGACACTGATCTCTTTAGCCTTGTTGTGAGATTCCACACAGCCGTCTGTAACTGATGGAAGAAGTGAAATAAAGGTTTGGGAAGAGGAACCATGTTGTTATGTACCTGATGTGTTGAAACTTAGGCACAAAAACACTCGGTTATAGTCAGGAAAAGATCATGTTTTGGGCTTGAAATAGGCTACCTGCTTTTTGTGGCACTATCCTGGCAGGACATGCAGCAATGTCTCGGTAAAAGACATCCACTTTTGTGGCAAAACATCAATGGATCGCTATAAAAGACGAACATTTAGGGACCAAACAGCCAACGGAAAAACAGCAGCAGGTCACTAAAACACAACTGGAGTTGTTTGTTGGTTTCTAACAGTGTTCTCTCAGACAGCGAGGCGGTTTAACATGGTGGTCTACAAGGATTCACTCACTTTTGGAGCCAGCCTCAAGTGGCCATTCAAAAAACTTCCACGCTGGCTCTATTTTTCAGCCCCGCAGGTTGCCACAGTCCATACTGAAATATCTCAGCAGCTGTTTGATGTATTACCATGAAACTGACACAGGCATTCATGGTCCCCAGTGGATGAATCCTTTTAACATCTGTGATCCCTTGACCCTTCGTCTCGCACCACCACGAGGTTCACATTAGTGGTTTTGTGTGAATGTTGAGTGAGTGTTAGATGAGACACAAACTTAACAGTGAGCATGTTAGCATGGCTGTTGGAAGAAATGTACCTTTAGGGCTTTCTGCTGGAAGGATTTCTTCTCCCATGTGCGTTAAATGCTGATGTTAGCATTTAAGTCGAGTTGCAAGCATGGTTATTGCCTTTTTACGGTGCCAGTATACTCTGCTAAAACTGCTTGTTGGATGGTTGATAGCATCGAAAGCCCCACACCTTACTGACATCAGATTTGCAAGGACTGTGACCATTTCTGTAACTTTCCGACAGTCATGCCCACTTCATGTTGCTCTTCACATGCCTCTTTGCATGAGAATAACAGGGTGCAACGCTTGAATGTCCTCAAGGTTAGACCGTCTGAAAGTGTGTGCTGTCACCCCTGTATTTAGTGTGACGAAACACTTCTGCCTTCCTGTACGGTTGAAAAACACGTCATACCAGCACAACCCCGCCATCAGTCTCGTTCTTATTGTGGTAGATAACAAGTCAAAGTGTGGGCAAGACGTATTTCGAGTGCTGTTACAATGAAGCTTGATTGCATTACCTCACTTCCAAGGTGGGAGCAGGATGCAGCGACTCATCCAAGTCCCATCTGACATGCACAGACATGCTCCAGACAACTGTCTGGGCCTTGAAAAGCATTATGGGAAATGTGGGTTCTTATTCACTTAAGAAGGTGTAGGGTAGGCAAGTCAAAGGAAATCTGAATTCGAACATCCCAGAATAGCTCCTGGAGTATGTTAGACATCACAGATTTTTGATGCCCTGTGCAGCGTTTGTTGTTGCGTTGAGAGGGCACTGTAGCCACGTCTGGAACAGTTAGAGGACATAAAATGCAACAATAAGTGCTGGTGTTTCAAAGTGCTCTGCCACTAAAGTCTATAAAAGGCATCTCACAGAGTATAGCTAACAGCGAATCCACTGACCTATTACTTTGCACAGGGAATATTGATGAGAGGGAACAGGGACAGGGGCTGTCCTCCCTCAGACGCTGCTGTGGAAGATAACCAATTAAGAGCAGACTTCAGCAGAAAGATAAAGGAGAGGTCGGGATTTGGGGGTGGGGAAAGTCTGCCCCTTTCATCTGAGTGTATTTTTATCAAGAATACCCTGGAGAAGGGGAGGAAGATGGGATATTAGAGGGGACACACGTGCCAGATCGCAGAGATAGCGCCACATAATGTTTGTGCAAAGTGATTTCGTCTCTGTGAGAACGGGGTCAGGCTAATGCTCGTTTCATCTTATTGGGAGAGAGTGATGCCAAGCTGAGCTGTCTGACAGAGAGCTTATGGAGGGAGAGGAGTTGTGCTATCCCACTGCGAGTGTGTGTGTGTGTACGATGCCCGGCTTACGCTGCCAGTCTCCGCCCCGTCACTGCTTGGATGATGTCATATGTCTGTGTGTGAGCATGAGCCTTGTGATCCATCACTGGACAAAGAATGAAGCCAGTGCCAAGCTTGGATGCGGTGACAGGAAGAAAGGAAGGAAGAGAGGAGGCAAATTTAGGAAAAGAGTCTGACGGATGGGGAAATCAACAAATTGACCTAATTTTTAGCACATTAGTTTTGATCAGTTTCGACCCCCCTCGTTTCTTGACTCGTCTTGGTATGCTCCATACAATGAGGACAGAGGATTATAATGATGTTTTGGTTACACTTACTTAACTTGATTGATGCTTAACTGCTGTTCAGCAGCCTGTTCACAGATTACAAAGCAAGAAAGGTCTAATTAATGACTCTCAGTCTGCTTAATAGGCACCAAATGCTTTGAGTTGATTGTTTGCCACCTTACCGTTCATGTTTGTCATAGAATCAGTCGGCTGTTATTATCTCCACCAGGTGTAAATCAGGAGGGGAGCATGTGTTTGGTTGTAAGGGTGTGTATGCGTCTGTCTGCAAACTACTGGACCAATCAGCCCAATATTTTGTGTGAACATGTAGGACTGTACAGTACGCTCAAGGATCTCTTTGGTTGCAGTGATTCATACTTGTTACAAAACCTGTCTTACTGACTGTTTTGAACCATCACTGACCGCTGGCTCCTCACTCCTCTTAAGCGGCCGGTGGGGAATCTCGGCTTTAAACAACGATCCTACCGTCTTTTGCAGGACACATATAGGCCTTTGTTGTGGCTCTGACATCTATAGAAAGGTTTGGTCTTATATTAAACCGAAGCATCCGCAGATTAATTCCAGACTTGATATATTATGATCCATCAAAGTCAGGTTTGATGATGATATGAGATGAAATAGTCCCTGTTTTTGTTATCTGTTCCAAAAATAATCCTGGTCTGTTGCAGCCCACATTCTGCCCTTCGTCGTGGCTTGAAAATTGACAGCCATAGAAAAGTTGGGTCTCATTTTGAGCTGTCACATCTGCAGATTAATTCCATGTCCAGTATGTTATGATCCCCTAAAGTCAGGCACAATAAGAACAGTCACCCTTTTATGTTATCCTTGCTGCCATCTTGACTGTAAGGGGGCCGGAAGAGGGACAATACCTCAAGTTCTGGCTGGGACACAGTTTTATTCAGTCCTCAACATGGCGTCATACCAAACAGGAAGCATTTAAGAGGCGTTCATTGTTGGTGTTAACTTCTTTGTTGTGCTGTGGCCTACAGACAAAGTAAATACCGTTTAATGTCCGGTTATGAACAACATGGATCAAAGATTTCTGGTTTTAAAAAGATGCATCCATGCTCATAATTATACTATATCCATATTTCACATGCAGTGCCTGTTAGCAGGAAAACTCAACTTGCTCTGTGCAACACATGGTAGCTCTGTCAAAAGTACAAAAGTCGAAAAGGCGTGTATTTGTATTAGCTTGTGGGACGTTTCAGTCCTTCAATGATGCGGTAAAGCATAAGCCAATCATGTTTTTGTTTCGATCTGTTGTACTGGGTTATTTAGCTCAGTTAGTTGATGCTGTGCTAGCTTTGTGTGCATTGTGGTGGGATGCGATGGGGCGGCGAAATGTGATGTTAAAATGGGGCTGAGACATTGATCAAAAGGATAGATAATTTCATGATCAAATACCAACTTTGGATGACATTCAGTTGACGTGCTTTAAGACACACAAGCCCATGACAATGTAACTACTCTAACGAGCACTTAATCAACACTTCAGCGGCGACTCAGCGATAATGCAGCCAGTCATGCTGTCCCTCAGAGTGTGAACACAGCAACACAGGACAAAATAGTGCATTTGTGGGACTATTTTCTGCAGTAGATCAATGCACAATTGTGAGAGCACAGTGTACCGGCTCCAAATGAACTACAGTGTGTTTGTGTTTATGGTGATGAAGTAACATGTCAGCTAGTGCATCAGCGCGGCTCACTGATGTGTTTTTAATAGCTTTTGGACAACAATTGAGCTCTATGGCACAGAGGAGTCATATCAGGCTTTGAATAGACAGATAATACTTGCTCGTAGATACACACTCAATTAGCTGACACACAGAATATCATCAGTCACTTGATCTGAGTATGAGAGAGTGTTCAGCTCCTTCGTCTCTGAGCTGTGATCTGTGACTTTAACAGAAACAAACATTCACTCGTCGTGATGAATCGAATACATCCACAGGAATCCATTTGTTTTGCATCACTTTATGCATATTTTACTTGTCTTTTGTTTCCCTCTGCATCACTTAAGGGGCCGGTATACTTCATCAGAACTGCTTGTGAGGTGGTTTAGAAGCTTTTGACCATTAGGAGGCAGCCTTAGCAGTAGGTTAACGAAAATGTTATACAGTTTTTACATACAAGTAAAAAAAAAGCCATGTTTGCCTATGTACAGCTTGTAGAGCCATTTTATAGCCTTAAAGGGATAATGCACCCAAAAATGAAAATTCAGCCATTATCTACTCACATCGGCATATGGGTGAGCTGGAAAAACGTCATTTGTTTTTAGCCTCACTGTATCCTGCAGCTCTAACTGCTATTTTGTGGTTTCAATTATGTGTTTTTGGACGTTTCTCTTCTTGATCTCTGCAAGTGCCTCCCTCGGCATATGGGTGAGTAGATAATGGCTGAATTTTAATTTTTGGGTGCACTATCCCTTTAACAGCTACTGTCTGTGCAGCCAAAGCTTGAACTATGTCTCATTCATCTGTGCCATAGACCTCAATTGTTGTTTAAACCAAGAGGAAACTTCCGGGACTGAAAAATGAAGTCAATGCAGAAGTGCCAAAAGTGCAGTTCCCTGAATGACCACTTGAGGCTGGCTCTTAGAGCGAGCAACCTCCGTGTTAAAATGTCCAACTTCACAGCAGAAATAAACCGCTTTACAGCCTGGTACAAAAACAGTTTTGGTCTCTATAGCTGATTTCCCTGTTCATGACAGCTGTACAGGGGTGAATTTTTATATTACTCACCCATTTATATTTTATCAAGGCTTAAATGATGCATATTGAAGGGCGGGGCCGTTTAGAGTGAGGGCAGTCTGTGTCATCACAGTCTATGAGTCAGATCCACCCCCCACTCCTCCACAGCTCCACCCTCTCATCCATTGTTGGTGAATGCTGGCTTCAAAATTCCAAGATGGCGACGGCCAAAATGATGACTTTAATGCTTCAAAACCAAGTCCACAAACCAATTGGTGACATCATGGTAGTTTCATCCAATATTTCATATGTTAAAACCCCATAAAACACATAAACCGACCATGATAAACACATACACTTGTACACACAGAAAAACACACTAGTGCACCAAATGTGTATTAATCCACAGATGAAAATAGTCCCTAAGAAATGCACCATTTATTCCTACTTTAGAAACATTTCCTAAAAACTACAGTGCCCAGTTGTTTTAAAGGCAACTAATGAGCCTTTTAAAAATGTAACTTATATGTTTTTGACCTGCGGGCTTCTTATGTTTCCCTTTTTCCCTCTGTCTTTCTTTGCCTCTTGCTCTCTTGCATCTTTCCCTCTTGCTCTCCATGTTTCCTCCTGAGGCTGCTGTGTGTCGGAAATGGCACGTTGACTTCCACGTGAAGGCTTTTCTATTCGCTGGGCTGCCTGCCTGCCTGCCTGCCTGCCTGGCATCCACTCTGTGACCCACGTCTGCACGGACTCAGTGGCAGTCTTATCATCCACCCTCCCTCCCGTCCTCTGTCTCTATCGCCTCTCTACCACTGGTTGTCTCCTCCACAACAGCTGGATCACACACTCTCTGGCCCGGTCATGAGGGGTGAAAGACAGAAGGATATTGAGATTGAAAAGGAGTGGGTGGTGGAGTACCTAAAGGCTGCTGCTTATTTACTTAGCTTCGATTGATAACAGAGCGTTTGGCTATAACCTGCCTGTGAGAGGAACCACAGTGCATTTTCTGTGAGGCAATTACACGTCAATTTCCTTGAGGAGAGCCAATACCTAACCGCTTGTACCATGCTATTCAATTATGTAAGAAGACAGAGAGCTTTCCCCTCCGCTGCTTGTCTTCTGTGGAATCAGAAACTCGCAGTCGTGTTATTTTAGATCTGTAAAAATGTGCACAGTCAGCTTCACAGTTTAAGAGAGAGCAATCTCGTCATTTCGGTTTCTTTTTCTTTATTTTATAACAATAATTAAAAACTTGCGGCTAACAGGGCCGCACACCTTGCCATACCCAGCTGACATCATGCATATACCCCCCGTCCTCTTTGCAGCCAAAGCCGTCAAATCAATTCTTCAGCTTCCCTCGTGCTCTGAAAAAGCATGACTGCATACAATGCAACAAGGCCCATGCTTCTCCCAAGGATAGGTTACCCTAGCAACAAGTTACGCAGAAGCAGTCTGGGCGAAGGCGCTACCTCAGAGGACAGGAGGCTGCCCGAGAATGGAGGTGGAGACTACCAGGATACTTTAGCAAAAACAATAAGTCGTAAATGGATTACACATTTCTGTTTCACTTGAATAACAAGCACACAAATGCAGCACATGCAGCGGAGCCACTGTATTTAATAAATAATGTTTCTGTTACATAATGTACGGACGGCAGCATCAGCTAACGAACATAATGCCTCACACGCACAAGTGCTTTGCTGTGGTTGTGTCTGCAGAGAGACAAAGAGCCGTTGGGTGCATGCATGGTCTCATCTCCTGTCAGCAGGGATGCTGGGATGCAGCCAGACAACCAGCCTGCATGATCACAAAGGTTCACTCATCGCTTCCAAACACACTCTGTGCACACACACCCGTCATTATCAACCTCCTCCTCCACAGGTAAGGCGCAGTATTTCAGGGGATTAAAACAAAACTCATTCAAAGACGATCCATTTTTTTCAAATCACTCCCTCCTGCCACACGAGCATCGAGACACTGGGTGTGTCCAAGTCGATCTCCTTACTGGGTTTAAAGCTGAAAGATGTGTGCAGGAATGTGAACCCAGAACCTTAAAACCACAATAACAACCTTCATATTTGTGTAAACTATGATATTTATGTAAAAATTGTTGGAAAAAATTGTGTTTCAGCCATTTTCTTTGTACCAGACATAACAAAGAAATTCCCCATCGGCTTGGGAGTGTGATGTGGGGTGAATGATAATTTAGTGAATGTCTCCATCTGCTGCACACAACCAGGAACTGCTGCGTTATGTAACAGGAGCGCACGGCTGTTTTGGAAGGAGCAGTAAGCATGCATGTCTCTCTTCATGCTCCCTTCAAGTGCTGCTTATATACTCTCACTCTACACCTCAGAAGATGAGGAAAATGATTGCCGCCATATCAAGTGCCTTTCAAGAGAGATGGTGCAATCAAATGGAATAGATTATGTAGCACAGCACCTGGCAGAGGGAGGATATATAGAAAAATGTACACTTAGTTATTCAGTTTGATAAAAGCTCTACACAGCACTGCACAACCACCACTATTGTATAGCTATATAAGCTACAACTTGAGAAAATCTCCTCTTGTATGCACTGATTTATTTGCTTGAGTTATTCCTGTGTCGTCAAACTGTAATTGTATTTGCAGTTTTTAACAAGTATAAAATTAAACAGCAGAACCATTCAAACCTTTTTTTTGAATGGATCAGGGATGCAGCCTTTGTCAAGAACACCCCGAAGCTATGAAACACACCACCTGTAGATATCAGGGAAGCTAGCTCGCTCAATGTTTTTTGAAAGAAAGCTAAAAACGAATCTGTCACTTTAGCCGTTAACTAGCTCTGACTTGATGATACAGGTGTGAAACTCTTAACGCTTCATGCTGCTGCAACTCTTTCTAAACTTAATTTTATGATTTATAGTTTTACAGTTGACCCTTTGCTAAGTCCCAGAGAGAGGCCACTGATGAACTGAAAGCCTGTTCAGACCTGGTATTGCCATGCTTGCTGAAGATCCGAACACAAGTGGACAGCTGAGACACATCACTGTTCACACCTGTGTTTATCACGCGTCTCCAGCTGACCACTTCTTTTCAGGTTCCATTACTGCCCACGTCACTTACCTTAGAAGGTCAGAGGGCCAAGAGCACAGTTATTGCGTCCACACTCTCGCTAGTCACGTGAGCAGTTGTGTTGGCCAATACTCACTGCAATTAACACACAGGGGCTTTTAGTTTTGAACGATGTGTCTAATGTAGAGAAGTGTGTTTGGTGCGCATAGTGTGGGCTGATGTTTTGATCCTTGTGTGTGGTGTGTGTGTTTTCTGACACAGCACACAGTCAATTTGTACATAAAACATTAGCAACACTTAACACAAAAATATAACAATCTAAAAGTGATAATTGATTTCTAGCTCTTTGCCTTCTTTAAGATCTTTTCCAGCCATCTTCTTTCGTTTTCTGGAACGATCTTCATCCAAAGTTTTACGCCGTCTTTGTGGCAGGCCAATTCCAAGAGGACTATTTGTCTGTGGTGCCTGTGGAGGAATACGTTTCTCATTTAGCTCAGTGTTCACAAAAATCGAATTACAACAGTGGAAACACTCAACGAAGAAACAAGACTTGCAAGATCACAAGACTGTGCAAAATGTTACACTGAATCTATCGAACCTGATAACCCACCACACTTCTGGTGCACCGCCCACACACATCTTTGAGACAGCAAGTGGACGTCCTTCCTGCTGTCAAAATACGAGCCGCTCCCAGGCTGTCAGCCAGCTGGTGCAGATGTTGCTGCCTCTGACTGGAGGGACAAAGACAGGAGAATATGAGACACTATGTTCATTATCAAACATGTCAAACTAGTTGCAGCATGACTTGTACAACAGACTGCTCTCAGTGGACAGATGAACCAAGATGTTTTTGTGAAGTGTGTTTTACGATTTTTATTTAAACGGAGTCTGGCGAGTTTGGCGAAAGCAAATTCAGGGCTGTTTCTGGTTAAACAAAAAGCAACTTAATTTCTGTAGGGTCCACTCCACCATGTTGTCAGACTATTATAAACACAACCTGAGCCTTTAAGTGGCAAAAACAAGCACTTGTAGTGGATGTAAATTGATGGTACACAGCCACCTATTGACCTTACATTGAACCATTCAGAAGGATTTTACTTCCGTACTGGTTTTTATTGTTTTATTGTTTAGAGGCATGTTTGAAATAAGAAAACTGTTGCCATCATCAACCATAGCATCCTTTCACACTGCTCAGGAAAGTTACTTTACTGCTGTAAAGTTTCAAGGACTCTTATGAAAAGCAGGGTCATGTATCCTTGGATTTGTTCCCGTAAACTATAAACTAATCAAGGCAGATAAGAAAATCACTCTATTGCTTATTACAAGCAAAACACACCAAAGCCAGATTCTGGAGATCCACTATCAGACCAAGTTTACAAGCCTGGTGAACTGGACTGTCACACCCCGTTGTCCTAGAAAAACTTGCTTTTATGATTATGGGTAAATATTCTACTTTTGATAAGATCCAGGGATGTTTTATGACATTTCTAGAGGGGGGAGGCTACATAAGTCTACTTGTCTTAAAGCTATGATCTACGTTTAGAAAGACGACGAGATGCTAAATGCTAAAAATGAGGCAAGTAAACAAGTGTTTACAATATTTCAGACAAAAAATGTTTCAACGCCGTCCAACCACACAAAAAACTAACGGCAGCTTTCACAGTCATTAGCCAGCGTTGGCATACAGTTATCTATGTCACAACATCCACAATAAAAACGAAATATTACCTGTTAAACAAAAACTCTGCTGTATCAGCATCACTTTTTTAGGCTCAGATCTTACCGGAGCTTTCTATTATTTATTTTCCATGTTGAAACTCGTGTAGCTGAATCGCTCAGGGCCTTACAAACCGCGCGTACTTTCAAATGCGGAGGGGGGTTGGGACGAGGAGATTGGACGGAGGCTAAGAGAGAGAGAGAGAGAGAGAGAGAGAGAGAGAGAGAGAGCAAATTTGAACAAGGAGTAACTCCATGCCTGCAGCTGCCAGAGAGAATGGATTTTTTTGGTTCCTTTTGCTCTTCACATTGTGTAGCTAGCACTATTGGGCCATAACCACCATCTAAATAATGTTAATAATAATGATCAGTCTTTCTAAACGTAGACTATGGCTTTAATATCTTGAATGCAACATGATTATGTGCATTTGTTTTCCTCTTTCTTTCCTTTAGACTGTCGATACTTGTAAAGGTAGCATTTCTGATTACTTATTTTCAACCATCAGAGTGATGTTGGTCACATAGAGGAGGAAACCATCATTGTGTATGATTCTGGTTGTGAGGAGGCCATTGTGTGGACTGTGGCCTGTGTAACAAAGAAAGATAAATGAAGTAGCATGATGTTAACTTTTTATTCTCTCATGAGGGAGACATCACCGTGGCAACTGTACACTGAACACGAGGGCTCAAAGTCAGTACACACTGTAGAGTCGGTCAGCTTCAGGTTTGATGTTGAGTTCAATAAGCTGGTGGTTTCATTTAATATTAACCACAGAAATCCTTTTCATACTAATATTTCTGAACTGAGTGAAACAGGCGTCTTATGTGAAAATCAAATTCAACAAGTCGTTTGGAGAGAAAAAAAACACATACAAAACAAACAAACAAAAAAAACCATCTTGTGGTCTAATGAGCATCACTGTCAAGACGCTAATTTTAAAGTTGTTTACAGAGTTAATGCACAATAACATATTGTATATTGTTTTATCTTTAGCACCTTCATTGGAAACATCTGCCTCCAGCTTCAACTGTTCTGCCCTCTGGCTTTAATCCGATCTTGAGACTACTTACTTCAGACTGTGGTGCTATTTTGTTTTCTGTAGTTACCACTCGCCTGTTTAAACCTTTTAGTTTGGCAGTTTGAGAATATGTTCTACCTGTACTATCAATAAAAAAGAGGAAATGCCCCAAAATCTTTTTTTTTTTTTGGTGCATATCACCCCCAGAATGTCTGAGAAAACAGTCTGAAGCTCCGGCCGCTGACTTACAAATAAGAGAATTAGAATAAAGACAGCATGTGTAAGAAGATGTGAAAGTACTTTTTAAAATGAAAATCATCAATATCTGAAAAGAAAATTTAACTCACCTTTCCAGATCAGCAGTGCCCAGCTGGTCCATCCCATCCACCTCAACATAAACAGGTTTAGATTTTAGATGTGAGTTTAGACTCTCCTCACAAAGTGTAAAGGCTGCATCATATTTAAGCGCAGCATGTCTATCACCTTATTTTGGAGTTCATCTGCCCCCTAGTGGCCAGAACATCAGAAATGTTTGCCTTTTGAAGTGTTTACACAACAGCCACACAGACAAACAGCCCTTCTACCAATTGAAGATAATCTCTGCTAAAAGAAATGATTCAGTTGTAGAAGTCTGTGCTTGCAGAAGCTTGCTCCACCAGTGTAGCAAACCTGTTCTCACAGAGACAAATGACGGGCATCTTCCAAATGTTAAAGCTGACCCTGTATTCACAGAGTCGCAGTTAATGGAGAAACTGTGAGTGAGTGAGTGAGTGAGTGAGTGGGGCAGAGCTGTGCGGAGAGTGTGAGACAAGAGAGATGAACACTGGTTTGCGTCATGTGGCGCAACTTGACCCTATATCTATATGAACGTTGTCTAAAGCCTAAGTTTTTAGTACATGTCGGGTCCTATTGATCGCAAATAGCTAGGAAAATTAAAAATGGAGGATATGTCCGTCTGTTGCTGCTTGTTGGGCTTGAGTTTGCCATTTTTTGGAGCATGCACTATCTTTGAGGTTATTCTCGAGAATCTTCTGGACAGTATTCGTCCCTGTTTTGGATTGTTGCAATAATAATAAACATACATTTGCATGAAGCAAGCGTATTTGTTCACTCCCATGTTGATAAGAGTATTAAAAACTTGAAAAAATATCCCTACATGTACATTGCAGGTACATTTAGAGCAGTTATGCAATTAGTCGTGATTGAATATTTTAATCAATGGACAGCCCTAATATCTGTACAAATATTCATGGAAATCCATTCAATTGCTGACCTTGCCCTCCACTGAGCTCTGCTGCTAGAGTGGCTAAATACACTGAAATTACATCATAATCATTTAAATATTACCCTTAGCCTATTTCATATAGCATAGCTTATGTGTGACAAAATGTAAAGGTCAAGCACTGGGACAGAGGGCCTTGCCTACTGCATAGAAATGACACTATCCAACACACAGTTGTATATGTAAAGCTTGTGGGTTTAATATGGCAATTTTCACCACTAGATAGAATCAACACATGGGATTCAATCCAGCTAAGTAAAATATATGCACCACTTAGAGATCAGGACACTACAAAATACACCTCTGATTCATCAACCCCATTAAAAGTGCTGATCGTACAGTTTGTGTAGACCACAAACACTTTCTCATCAGCATCAGTAGAAGTACAGCATCAGAGACAGAGGCTGGGCAGCGGCACACCAGGCTTTCCTTGTTGCATTTGTGAAACACATCCACATAAAGACACAGCCACCGGCAAAACATCTTCAAATAGAGACAATTACAAAACACCATTTCTTTGTGGGTACAGTATGTGAATAAAGTCTGGTAATCATACAGGCAGCATGTATGACACATGGGTTATACTACAATACAGTATATATACAGTCGCAGTGAGTGGAGAGATGACAAATGTGGACTCGCTTCTTCTCGCTCCCCCTCTTGCATCCTATTCACAGCTCTGCTTATGTGTTGATGAGTGTGAACAGACTTTTCTCCGTGCGGAGAGGCAGAAGGCGAGTGTGCAGCCATTTTCGGCATTGGAAACACATTGTGGCGGTAGTGTTGCTTGATGCCTGCTCCCGTGCCCAGTCAGCGGGCATATGCTGCTGTCGCTGCAAGAAGCACGCGCGAGGAGCCCGAGAAGCCCTGCTGAAGTTGACGCAAAACTCGACGCTCTTCCTGACAAAGTGTAGGATCTGCAGACGCGTTCCTGCAGAATGTTACAAAAGTGTTTTGTCTTTCGTTTTACAGTTCAAGCAGTAAAGATGTGTTAAGATACCTCCTATTAAAACTGAGGAAATATCAGTAGCCCAAAAGAGTGGATAACAGTACTTCACAGAGAAAGAACACAACACACGATTTGGGTTGTGAACTGCCACTAGGCACATTTTAAAGAGGTTTGGAAAGTGACTTTTAAAAGCAGCCTTGAGCAAAAATCAAAAAGAAATCTCCAACTTTTCTCAGTGTTATAATGAAGCAGTGTATACATTGCTGGCAGTGGGTCACTATTCTCTAAAGGAATGTCTCAAGATATGGACGGTTCTTCTATGTTATCATCTCGCACCATATGGACACCTTTAAAAAAAAAAATGGATCAAATCCCTGGTCGTTGTTGCTAGGATCAAAACAGTCTGCGATGAGGGGTAAAAACTGTACATTTACAATGTAGATATACTGTACAACAGCCTCACATCTGGAAACATACAGTACACGTTTAGTGTAAAGCAGAAGACGACACAAAAAGCTCCCAGTACTCTTAAATCTACTGTTTTCTTACGTCACGTACCACTTTGCATCCAGCTGGATTAAAAAGCTTCGATCGACTACAGGCTGCTATCAGAGTCCCTCCCACTATTGTTCATGTAAAATAACACACATCACTGAAAAACAAAAATCAGCAGGAAATGCAAGGGAATGGTTCATTTTACAGTTATGGGTTCCTGTTTTTCTTTAAATAAATCATACAAAAATAGTAGTGTACAGTATACAATCTGTCATGGTCCTTTTGATTCTCAGTGTCCGCGGTGAGTGTATAACTCACCTACACACACACACACTCACTGGTTCATGACTAAGTGATGTCTGACGTTTCTCAGATAGTGCCAGTGCCTGGCTCCAGTCTTTGGGGAGTCGGTCCGTCACTCGTCCTCCGTGGCTCAGCTGCTTCACAAACAGACTGACTCTCCAGTCCGATAATCATTCCTCCCACAGGTCGCCCTCCAACTCGCTCCTCATCCCGTCTCTCAGGTTATCTTTGCAGGTCTCCAGGGAGGTAAATAAACGAGCCCCTATGATCCCTCTTTCCCCTCTGAGCTCTCCGGCGGCGCTGGAGGCCCCTCCGCCGTGGGGGACTGGGCTCCTCCAGGACCATCTGCGCAAACCCCAAAAAGACACAATAAAAAATATGTTGCCGGATCCAATGCCGTGGGTAACAGTATGACGTCACATGTCAACAAGTCAAAATATAATATGAATTTTTCATATATTAAAAATTATACTGTTATTATTGTAAAGGAGATAAAATGGCACAATCCTAATGCATTCCCACAGTTTCAAGGTGTACACCCAAGATTAGAGTCACCAATCTGACCAAATGTCTCTCCTTCTGTTCCTGAGTTATGACATTACCTAATGGCCAGAAACTGATTTTATAATGTTACAATGTGAAACTGACCTTTGACCTTTGGGATCTAAAATGAAATCACTTCAACACCATTTATCCTGTAACTTGAGTTACAGCCAAAAACGTGTCTTCATCGTTGAATCCAAGTGGATGTTTGTGCCAAATTTGAGGAAATTCCCTCAAGGCATTGATGGGACTCGTTTATGCTTAACTTTGAGACTGAGACAGAGATGGTTGGAGCCTTATGTCTGTGCTCTGTGTCCATTTCATTAGTATTTGTGCATGTTTTCTGAAAGCTCATGAAACAGAGCAGATCAGGGGGGCGGTGTAGCCTAGTCCAAGTGAGAAATAGGAGACCACAAATAGAATTTAAATGATGGGGGATTGGAATAAATCGGCCACATAGTGAAAAGAATTCTCCGTTCACATGTCAGGATGTCGTTAACGGCCTCACAGTGTGTTTATCATACATATGGGACTAACTTGAGGCTAATAGAAATACATGGTGTCCAGAACTCCAGGATCAGGGGGCAACAAGCAGCAGTAGTGCTTGCCCTCTATTTTAATGTTTTGTATGTGTTTTATCTTTGCTGTAAGTCGACCTTGAGCGGCTTGAAAGGCGCCCTAACAAATAAAATGTATTATTATTATTATTATTACTTTAGCTAGTTTGCACCTGCATACGCTCAGGTGAGACACTGAAACACTGAGAGTGCACAGAGATAGGCTTGTAAGGATATGAAGAGCGAGAAATACCATAATTATGAATTTTTGGTGAATGCAAGACAAATTGAGTCATTATATGTGATTTAGCAGCATGCTCATGTCCTTGCTCCCCATGCAGTCAAAAATACTCTGCACAACAGTGATCTAAATTTGGCACGCCTGGTAGTCACACTCTTGCCAGAGTCGTGATGAACAACTTAGGATGATTATGGTATGAAATTGGCCTCTTATCGCTAATTCCCAAGTTGCAATCTGCACCCAAAGATGGCCCGAATGCTTCTAACTGGAGCTGATCAATCCAAAGTCTTCAGCCACAAATCTTTGGCATGTCTGGCAGTCGTATATGGACGAGGGCCAGGCCGGAAGGACTGGGTGTCTCAGCAGAACACAGGAAGCTAGCAGTGTCAGGCTTGGATTGAGTTAAATTAGAAGTGATGCGTCATCTGTTTACCAGTGATACCCATCATCTCTTCTTTATCTTAAAGACTTTAAATATAACCTATGCCAACAATTAGATATGATCCATTAAAGTTAAATATAATTTCATGCCAGGCAACCTTTCAGACTAAATTACTCAGTGCGTGATGTCAGAACTTTGACTACAAAGTCAACCTACAGATTGAATTGGCCTTGCGCTCAATATTATGATGATTATAAAGAAGACACTGTGTACTTTACCTTTGAGGGACAGCTCAGCCAGCTTTAGGGGCAGGTCGCCGGGGTTTACACCTGCTGGTGAGCCCAGGATGTCAGGCAGGGCATTTCTCCTCCCCGAGCGCCCCGAGGAGGCAAAGTCCAAAACTGGCTCTACTTCCGTCATCTCAGGACCCCTCTATGATAAAAACAGGGACAGTGTGATGCTTAAGTGTTGCCTACCCTTGATCACAACAAGAAAGAACGAGTAGTCTGTGGTTATCTTAGTAGTTTTCGACAACATTTCGATCCTTCTTGGATCTTCTTCGGGTCAAAATGTTTGGAAAGTTGAATCCACGCCTGTAGTTCTAATAATGCACAGCATGGTGTCATCGGCAAACATCTAAACCACTCAAGATGGTAAAACATCCGACAATTGACAATTCAATCAATTACACAGACAAAATACATGAGGAATTTCTGTAAACTGACGTTATCTTTTCAGTTACAGTGTAGAGAATTTAAATATAGGTCACACGGTGTGTTGTGGCCATCTTGGACGCCATCTTGTGAGATACGTGCTATGTTAACAAAGTGTTTGCACTCCAATCCAAAAACTAGATAGTTTACAGTGTGCGGGTATATGACCATCAGGGTCTGTCATCCAGCCTTGGACGTCCAAGTCGTGTGGATCTTTTGTCTGTTGTCCTTTTTGTCCCACGTGTTGGTATCTAACATGAGTATCTTAACTTTATTTAAGGGCTGACACCTTCTGGTTGGTTGGTTGTTTGCTTAGTCAGTATGCTCTTGTCTGACTGAAGTCACACTGGTCGAATAGCCGCTGGTGTTGCTTTCATATGGCCGTGAAAACACGAGAGGCTTTGGTAGCTATGATACATAATATGCAAATATGCTTGCTCTGGAGGAAGAGGAGGTTGAAGCACATATGAGAGAGGAAGGACCTGTTGGTTTCATCAGCAGTTTTAATTTCTCCATTGTTGCTGTTGTTCAGCGCCCAGCACCTCGTCACGCTGCTGGTGTTTGTAGTATAGTGTAAATATGTGGCAAAGAATTTGAAGAATGCACCAACCTGAGGAATAAAAACTCTTGGTGGACACACAATGCTATTTAATTAATCTAGAAATAATGTGCAGATTATTTTCCCCCATCGATCAATGTGTTGGAAAGTAAAATTTCACTTGGCCGAGATTTTCTTTGGTTGCTAAAGCTAACTAACGAATAGCAAAAGAAGTATTTGTAATGTTGTGTTATGATGTGCATTTGGGCTGGATTTAAATCAAAATGAAATACACGACATAAGGCGCACGGTCTTATTTCTAATAAGCCACAGTTCTTTTGCCTTGTTAGCATGTACTGTATATGGAAACCATCTGTGCAGTACAGTAACTGAGTCCGACTCTAAGTACATTTCCAATGATCTACTTAGCCTGGTTTTTCCCCCAAAACTGACGTTTACTGGTCATTTTAATGACATTGCTTTTGACTGATATGTTACATTTTGAGCGATACAGAGCAAAGCAGTGACCACTTATCTTGACATATCTCGGGAAACAAAATGTACCCCCTCTGTTTAGTGACTTGAGCATCAAGAGAAAAGATTTATTATTGAAGCGGAGGATGTGTCTGTCTGGTCTCATGGCAACCAGCAGCTGGGGAGTCAGCTCTAGGCTACACTGGTGACAGGCAGAATTACATCCCTCGTCACACGCACACAAGCACAGCACACAGTGAGAGCACACACACACACACACACACACACACACACATACAGCGGGCCGCTGTTGCCATGGCAACTATATAGAAAAAGCACCACTGGCAGGTAAACATATGACTCAAATCCATTCTCTCACTATCTCACTTTCTCTTCCCCGTCTCCCTCTTTTGTTGTGTTGCCTCGCTTTAAATAGCCATACCATTCTGTGGAGCAAAATCCCATTTCCCATCCCTCTCTCTCAACAAAGGAATGACATGTGAGTTAATGCGCACTTGCAGCTATAAACTCACACACATACAGACTCGCGCACACACACAATCTAGATCTCCAGGAAAAGGGCCACAGGTTGGCCATCTGTTAGCCTTAAGCACTGTTGTAGCTCCGCCATTGAGCTCATTGGAGCCACAGGAATAAATTGTGGCCTATTTTTAAAATCATTCCATGAGCATAAACATATTTCCTCCAACACTATCACATAATCACACGCTGACCACCACACCTGCGACTCTACACGTCCAGGGAGGAATGTACAGGGTGAACACAATGACATCATAACCATTGCCTGGCTTTGTTGATTACAGGTGACACATAGCATTTTTGAACTTCAATATATAATCATCAAATTAACTGCGCTACCTACAATTAGCATAAATGATCGATAGCCTTTATTTAACAGGAAAAATAATGTTTTGAAATCTATAATTTCATGTCCGCCCTCCCACCATGGCGCCCTTGGCTTTACTGTACTGGATAAACATACAGTAAGATACTATAATTAATGCATTCATGATTCATAGATGTTAAATTCTGTTGCACATTTAATATTGTGCCCTGTCAAGCATCCTTATAGTAGTCGAATCAGGGCCGCAGCCAGTATGACGGGTGACGTAATTTATGCCACCTGGTGGGGTTTTACTGGCTTTCAAGCTGTTGCTCCAACTACAGGCTGTACTTCCGCATTTTCATATTGCCCGCCACCCATACCGCCACGGACACAAAGAGCATAGAAGCAGATCAAGACACAGACCCTCACCTCTCTCTCCCTCCCTCAATCTCTAACTAAAAACCCATCAAATGGTAAAACTAGGCAGCACTGACTGAATATAAATCAAGATTATCTCAAGGCAATTGAATTGAATGCAACTGGACTTAGTTTTGTCTTAGAAGACGTTTCACCTCTTATCCAAGAGGCTTCATCAGTTCATGCTTGTCTGACTAGGCTGGAACTAGGCTTTTTTGTTTTTTTTCTGTTTTGGATCTTTGTTTTTAATCTCTGTAAGGCACTTTGTGTTACTGTCGTATGAAAAGCGCCATATAAATAAAGTTGATTTGATTTGATTTGAACTAGTCTGACAAACTGGTGTGGAAAAAACCCAGGTATTTTTACCTCTGAGGACGTCTTCACAAGGCCAATGATGTCACTGGTCGTTAGAGTCACATGAGGCCATTTGTGAACGACCATTGTTTTTAGAGGTTAAGCTGTTAAATCTCCCGGGCAAGGATGACAGGACAGCACTATACTGTAGGTGGGGGATCGAGTTTGTGAACAGGAAATGGGCATAGTGAAAATGGAGGCTAAGCAACGCAGCGCTGATCAAATATAAACCGCGATCCTGTTACCGCGTTGCTTATGTCTTGTCTCAGATGTTTTTAGAAGCACATGTTAGCTTCCTGTCTAACTGTTACAAGAGACTGTTTCCTGCCAGCCAGCCGCCACTGTCTCAAACCAGCGTGTTTGCAATATGGTGATGTGCAGTCTGGTAGTCGTCGTTTTTTTTCCCTCTTGAGCCTTTTCTCTGTTCTCTCTGGTTCTGTGGCACCAGTTTCAAAAGTATTTGCGTTTTCCACTGCATAGACATCCTATTTTTAATAAAAGGCTTTCTTTCCGGCAGTGAAATAGTCCGTTCATTAAGTATCATAAACTTTTATTTGCTAAGGAGCTTACGTTCTACAGCTATCCAAAATCCAATGGAAAAATCTCAACTTTTTAACTTTTTAACGAGGAGAGAAAAATAAGTTGTTTTCACATTAAAGCCCTGTTATATTTATCTTTACATTAAAAACTTAACTTGTAGGCGATGCGCTCAATGTCAGTTCTTCCCTGTATCGAAAGTAGTATTTAATATTGGTATTTTTGATGGTATTGTATTAAAATTAGAAATCACAGTATCTTGAAAACATCATTAGCAAAGAGAACATTTGCCTAGCAACTCAGGAGTACAAAGCACAGTCTGTACTTTGAATTCAACAGATGATAACAGATAATATATATGTATTTATATAATATACAAGTGACAGCATGTTACTGAAGTCCACTCATGAACATAAAAACACTGAGTAAATGGACTCTAATTTCAGGTCTTTGAATTGAAGTGTTCTCTTGTGAACCGTTCTGGAGCTGCAGCACTAAACTTGACCTTTCAGTTGGATCTTACTGTAGGCGTCCTGGGAGGCCAGAACATTGTTCCAGTTTTCCTTCTGTGGCCTCACGTGTCAAAGCTCGTCTTTGTCCAGGGGTTCAGAGGCCACAGTTAAACTGAAAGTCCAACAGTAGGAGTGTAATCAGGGCCAAGAAGCAGGAAGGACACTTCACACATCTCGTCTGTCCTTCCTGCTTCAGTCTATCTGACAGGCTCGTCAAGCCGAACGACTGATTGTCACTGAAAAGCTCGGATTTATCTGTTAATCTGGATAATTAAGGCTTGGGCTGAAATATTGACTTGCTGTAATGTCACATCTTTACTGACCTTCTGTTTAATACCAGATACTGGCCACAATCTCCCACAGCTAATGTGACAGCTTTTCAGTGCAGTGTGGGAGGATTTTCCTCAGCAGCTGCAGGGGTTTTAATCTTTAAAACCTGGATGCCTCAGTCCACCTTCAGAAGCTGTTTGCTCAGCTAATACAGACTGTTAGCTTTGTTTTCATATGCAGTAATGTAGGACTGGACTATATATCACTTCTATATTGATATGGTGATATAAGACTAAATATCATCCTCGATTTTGGAGAGTGTAATTCAGTTCAATTCAATAGAACATTATTTATCCTTGTGACAAAGAATGCTTCAAATTACAGTAACACTGGATACAGTAACCACAATTTAACGTTCACAACCAGTGGGTGTGCCGGGTCAGGGTCACTCACTGGGCCCAGATTCAGAACAACAGAGTATCAAATATCTGGCAAAATATACAAATAAGCAAGAGAGGAGTGTTTTCAAGGAGCAGAAGCAAAAACCAGTGCCTAATAGAGTTACAACAGGAGTACGATATGTACAAGGGTTACTAAAAATGAACTAAAATGGTGGAAAAAACTAAAATGGTGGACAAAAAACAGACAGACAATGCTATACTGACTATGATATAACAATGAGAGGCAGTATTGCAAATGACTGACAAGATGATATCGCATTGACAAGTGAACATGATATTGAAGAATAATTTTGCACATGATGGCACAGCAAGAGGGTTCCTGATTCGAACTCAGGGTGTGGAGCCCCTCTGTGTGGATGCATGTTCTCCCCGTGTAAGCATAGGTTTCCTCCGGGTGCTCCAGCTTCCTCCCACAGTCCAAAGACAAGCAGGTTAATTGGTGACTCTAAATTGTCTTTAGGTGTGAATGTGAGTGTGGATGGTTGTCTGTCTCTGTAGCCCTTTTTAGTTAGGAATTGTGCTAATTTGCAGGAAAGCCCAATCAGTCTTTTTTCGGCATTGGCAGTATAAAAGCAAAATCAGGGAGTGCGGCAAAATGCCGCCTACCTGCTTTTGTTTATACAGAATGCGCCTTTTTCGGGGCAATGGGGGGCGTGAGCAAGTAACAAAACATGTAGCTCAGTGTGTGACGTAAACAGTGACGTGCTCCGAGGGAGGCCGCGGCTGGTCAGTCCTTCGACGATTCTCTCATAAGTCGGCCCGTCCTTCACCGTTAATGGCCTCTTCGTTTGCGAGGATAAGGAGGGCGCGCAATTCCTTGTCTCCCCAGTTGCTCATCTTTACAGTGTTTGTCAGGTTTGTGTTTCCCTCTTGCTACTAGCTGCTCGCTAATTCCTGCTATCAGCTGTTTCCTGTTTATCCACTGCCAGTGGCTCGCACATGTGGCGTCATCAGCAGCTCCTCCCACAAGTCATCAACAGCCCCTCCTGTGGCGGAAGGACGCCTTGTTCTTTTTAAACCAAAAAGGTTCACCAATATGTCTACCCTACGAGGCGGATAATTGGGCACCTCGGATCAACTCGCCAATCCAGCTCTTAGTGTCTAAACCCTCGCAGCTTGCCGGCAAATCGGCCATTGCTTTACCCATTTAGTCATTATATCCATATTACTGAGGATTATTTACCAAAAATATCACTGCATAAATATTTTATAGTCAAATCTATGATATCATCATACAATTGAGATATTTGGTAAAAAAATATCATGATATTTAATTTAAATATTAAATCTAGAGGTTTTTCCCTCTTTGTAATTGTATGGATAAATATGAACAACTTGAGTGCAAAGCATTGGTTTCCAGTAGCTGAACTATCAGTGTCGATAACAGCCTCCAGTCCTGATAATGACATCTGTTTGGTAACTTTCATTAAGCCGTTGGATTAAACATTGAACAGGCAGTGACCCGTCAACTGAACAGGTTTATTTTAGCTGATAATCCAACAACAGTTTAGATGGGATTATCTTGTCAGGAAAGTTGACCTAGATACTAAGATGTCAGCCCCGGCACAGTCAGACACAGGAACAAGCCGCAGGTATGTTATGCAACAAGGTGGAGTGGTGAAAGCCTTTTGATTGAAGAACTGTCAGAGGTTAACGGCTGTTTACGCAGAGGGGAACAAAGATGCAGAGGACACAAGGGCTTTCTTTTCTTCTTTAAAACTGCAAACAGCTATTCTATTAAATAAGAGCTCATTAATGCTGCAAATTGCTACCTGGGCTTTTTCTAAACACACTGACCTCTATAATTTAGCAACAAATTATACAGTGCTTGAAACATCCTCCATATCACAGGGCCGCTGTGTGTAAATAATCATGCTGCCAAACCTATTCTTTCATATCTTGTCAGTATGACATGTGCAAATGAAAAAAAAAAGCCCCAATGTCTTCCTCTGTGTGTTTAACAGAGCAGGTCTGTTGCATCTCTGCACTTGAACCGCCCATTACATTCAACGCTGAAAGGTAATTCTGGCCACAACAGCACAGGCTATTGTCTCGATCAAACCTCACCGTGCTCTCAACGCCGCTGAGAGTGGCTCTATTCAGAAGAAGCCTTGCTGGCTTTGTGAGAGAGCGCCTGCTTTTTTTAAATGGAAATACAAGTCCAAGGACCCTGAGAAAGAAAAACCTGTTTGAACAGACATTTTCTCGGATGGTGAATGGAAGCTTTCAGCACCACGGACAGAGCAAGAAAGTGAAAGAGATGCTGAGAGCTTGATAGACTGCATCCAGGCAACCAGCACCGACATATATTACATATTGTCTCTTCTGCTGTGTTCAGAAAATGTCAAAACCAATTTCTATTCAAGAACCTGCCAAGTAAATGTTCCCTTGGTATCAACAAACGTGACACATCCTGTATGACATGACTGAAAACTTTCAGAATACCAACACCCCTTAACCTGTAACTAACTGCTTAATTTTTAAGGACACCAAAAATATTTTTGGTGGTTGACTGATTAAAGGTTAACTGTTGACAACCCTATTCAGGATTCCACTAATACCCCAAGATGCTTTTATAACCCTTAAGCCATTGGGTCATCATTCTATTAAACCTCTGCTTGCTAAAACACATTATGTAGAGCAGCAGCAATGCACTTAAATTTAACAGTAGCTCTCAATCGTTTCTAAAACACCAAAGTGAGTGCAAATTGTAAAATGTCAAAGAAATTTTAATACGGTGGCCAAAATACAGACAACGATACAATACATGGTGTAAGTGCTGTTAGATAAATGCTTTGTTCATAATAACTGACAGTTGATTCATGTTTGATTTCATGCAATAACTAAATAAATAATTATTGATGTAAGGTTAAAAGTAAAATCTGATGACACACATAGAAAATTTACATCAGTTCATTGTTGATATTTTATGTTCGGGGCTGAGTCACTGCTGATGGTACCACCACGACAGAATTTTTGATGGGCTCGCTCATTGAATCCATTCTCAGCTTTATTCATGGTACAAGTCACTCACCACCAAAACAAAAGCATAACTCTCCCGTATAACTAACCAGGCAAACAAAATAATCAGCTAACCCCAAACTCCTTGCCATCTCACAGTCCCGGAACAATATCTACAAAAATCCATCATTCCCTCCGCAAAAACCGCCCTGAACAATCTAAAATAGACACTTCTCTATCTATCTATACAACATAATCAGACCTTAGCAAGCTCTGCTGTAGTGCATTCAGGATTGTAGTTGTTAAGGCAAGGCAGACAATAAAAGAGACTTTCAAGGACTCTACCTCTTTTCATGATGAGCAGACAGCAAGGTATTTGTTGTATCTGTCTTTTGTTTCCCATTCACCATTCTTGTATTTCGCCACTCTTGTATTTTCATTTGATTTGTGATATGTTTATTCACAGTGTATGTTTTGTTTATTCATATTATTCATACTTCTCACGGCATGAATGCATCAGAGAAGCAGCGTGGCCAAGCAATAAACACACATTGAAAAAGGAGCCGAGCTGTGTCTGTGCTGTCATGAAAAGTTTTACGCGTGAGATTTAGTTCCAATTCTTTTGATTTTCTTTGGACAAAAGTCACCATGGTTCTCACATGTTAATTAAGGCAGTAACTCTGCCTGATATAAAGCCCTTATTGTAATTATTTTTAACATGATTTTATCTATACTATAATATTTTAAATTCATAGTGAGTCAGTTTTAGGTGCATTTTGTTAAACCTGCTTAATTAATTTTTAAAAAATTTTTTAGTCACCTGAAGGCAGCACAACAAGCTCTTAGCAAACACTATATTGTTTACAAATCCAGCTGACACTGAGCAACATAAGTCTTGATATTTAAGTATATATATATATTATTTAGATATTTGATATTTCTGTCCACCTATTCAATATTAGTCCAATATATAATATCTCCTTTTACCTTTGTTTTGGTCAATTATTAATAGAACAATATTGATGAGAGCAGCTTTAACATTCTGTTATCAGGCGCAGCAGCTGGTTTTATAAGGCTGATTTTAGCCAAATCCAGTTTGAGAATTCTGGTCCGCTTATTGGTTTCAGGCTTGAAAAACACCATCAGCCAGTCAGGTACAATTTCAAAACCATAATTCAATATGTGGGTCATTTTTGACACGTGGATGGCTGAGTTACATAAAAGAAGCTTTTAAGGATCAGCGTGTTGTGCAACAGATGCATGAAGGTATTTGAAAATGTCACGTCCATTACAGTCAGTGGTTATGCCAGGATAAATGTGTCATATTTTCTGCATTCTCATCTCCTTGAGTGATTTCAGACACTTGGAAACAGTGTTGTTTAGCAATAAACCAGGACGAAGCGCTGAGAAAGCCTTTCTCTAAATGGGTCAGGAAAACTCCGTCTGATTCTCCGTCTGAAATTATATCTTTTATAAGGCTGAACACTGCAATGACTTGAAAATGGCCTTCTTCGTCAAATAGGACTTGTTTAATTTCCCTTGTGAGAACACCTGCAGGCTGAAATTCTGTGCTTTTGTGACTTGATGACAAAAAGTAAAAAGTAAACCTCTAATATCATTTCACATTTTCGTTCATTTGGCTGATCTGCAGATATATGGGTGTTAAAAACATTGGATAACAGTGTTTTTTTTTTAATATCAACACATAACATAAAGAATCCTGATACAGATCTCTGATACTTTTTCTGTTTGGTATATGTAACCAGGATGAGGTGGACATTTAACAGTGTAAAAATCAAACTGTAACTGTAACAGTGTTTCTAAATGACCTCAAACATACAGTACATTGGTATTTCTGTGCTGCAATTTCTTCTTATCTTTCAACATAGCTATTATCTACCAATATGTCAGCCTGGCCAGTTTATCGTCGAACCTGACTGAGCATGAATGAAAGACTCTCCAGGCTACACTAACGTCATGTTCACACTGATATGTCAATTATCGTGTGAACAGTCGCCTGGTTGTTAACACCAGCAGGACATTTCTCCTGATCTGCTCCTCTGCTCTTTTCTAGTCTGCTTGTGTGTGTCCAGTCTTTTTGGAAAAATGAAAGAGTGATTCCAGAGAGAAGCAGACAGAGGGGTCTACAGTCTGTGTTTGAAGGATATATCCAGGATGTCAAACTGACTCAGCAGCAACAACAGGTTAAAAAGACAAAGATAGTTAGAGCTAAAGCCGAACTATAGGCTACAGATCACAGTGTAACAGTGAACCACCACATCACTGCTGATCACACAAGACGATGAATATAAAGGGAAACTTTGCTGATATTGAACCAGCTGTGTGGCATCACAGTGTGTGCAGATGAACAGTGTTTGGCTTCGCCCTCGTGCCGCTGCCAGCACCTGGACCTTGGGGATCTCCAGGAGAAGTCAAACAATGTTCATCTGCGCACAATGTGATGACACACAGCTGGCTGAATATCAGCAAAGTTTCCCAGTTTAATCAAACTGTCTTGAATAAGAGAAAATTACTGCCTCAAACCAGACATCACACTACAAAACCTTAAATAGAAACAGTAGAAACAACACAGTAAAGACATTATCCACGTATCTCCCCCCTGTGATTAGGATCCACTCCATAATTTAATGGGTTCTTGCTTGGCCCATGCTTTACCCTTGCACTGTGTTTCATAAAAATCAGGCCAGTGGATTTTCCAAAATCCTTCGCAGAAGTAATTAATTCAAAGTGTTCCACATGAACATGTCTGTATTAAAAAATTATTAAGACATTACCAATTGCCTAAACGTTAGTTGACAAGATATTAGTCAGCCAAGATTTCACTGGTCACTTAGTCGCAAAACCAAAACCAAAAACGTGAAACTCTATAAAGAGCTGTGCCTTGTCAAAATAAATCAAAACCTATGTGACTGGACTATGTGGGAATTTAATTCGAAAGGACAGACACAGGAAGTGTCCACACTCAGCAGTCAGACAGGAGTCAGGTTAATTTCCAGGGCTGGTACCTGCAGTTATTCCACAGGCTAGTTAATAACATGTTGGCAGGAAATCCAAAGTGTGGGATCATTTTGAGAAGGTGAAGGACGAACCCAAGGTGATATGTAAACTCATCTTCATTGGTCGACTACAAACATGACGTATCATCTGAAACATGGAAGTAGCTACATGCCCATTAGCCCACAGCGTCATTAACAGGCGGCTCGCTCAGTGTGTGACGTGCACTTGTAGATAAAATATAGGCCTATATTAATGAAGGTTCATTAGTACGGTTTTGTATTTCTCTGTAATGTAGCACAGTGTTAAAAATGTTACTGATATTATTCTTTCTCACACCTTCAACTCACACCATTGTGTTGCCCCTCCCAAAATACATAATTTAATACTTAATAATATCGTAAACATGCAGACGACTAGTCGACCGATGACTCTAAAAGACAACTATTGCTCAACTAGGAAAATTCTTAGTCGGGGGCCCTAGAAATTACGGACTCATACATTTTAGTGTTTCAGAGGCTATAAAAATGAAACAGTGTTTTCACTTTTCCAAATTTATTTTAGGCATTAAACTGGTCATAAACTGTTAATACATGTAAAGTAGCAGCACAAAACATAAGCTATCGGCAGCTTCGGGTGCCGGCCTTTGAAAAGCCATATCAGTCAAAGCTTTCTTCTCTCCAAACAAGAGACAATGATAGATATCAGCTCTGCGAGCCAAGCTGCCTGGCCCTGCCTGCTGCCTGAGGCTGACCTCTATTCTGCTTCTCATCAGTCTAACACACTCACAGTGTGACAGCCACAGTCACTGCACACACTGCAGCTCCACTGTCGCCTATACATTACAAATCAGTGCATGTCACACGTGAACTGGCAGTGATACCATTCACTATGACTGCATTATCATCTGGAGAGGTGTTTAATTACAAATGTCAGTGTGGATGTTAGTTTTGTTCTCATGTCACTCTCTATGATGCAGTCTTGCTCTGACGCTTCATCTAATATTCAGGAAGTGGGAATAATAATAGATAGCTTGCAATAATCCAGACAGCCTCATCAGAGCAAATCCAGCTCCTATATGTCCACCCAGGCTGTGTTGTCTTTGTGTTGCCATGTTTTCTCCTATAGCCATGGCATTAGTCAGTGAGTAAGACTGTGGGGGTTTAGGTCAGAAAACGGCTCGCCCGCCTGACGAGGAACTGCAGAAGAAATGATGTTTACACAGCCGGCACAGACACGAGACGTTTTAGATGAATAAATAATGCCTGGGATTAAGTCCCTTGCTATTTTTAGTCCCTCATACCCTGTGATTATTCCCTGTCCTTCTCCCCACTTTTTTCACTGTTATCCTAAAGCTTAACATGCTCGAGCTGCCATGGAAACTGCACCATTGCTATAAAGGCAGCTATACAGTGGAGGAGGAGAGCCAAGAAAGAAGCAGACTATCTTTATACTGCATTGTTTTTTTTCTGCTCACAGAGATGTCTTTTGTTATAACATCAGATTTTATGCTAACTGGGATTTTTTCTGCAGGTGTAAGCTTTGAAAATATTACATAAAAATAAAAATGAATCCATGTGAAAACTGACTGAATAGAAAAAGAACGAAAAATGCACCATTCTTGCTGCGGAAATATAATGAAATGCAATCCATGCAGTGCAAAAACTATCAGGTTATAAGCCAAATACAGCAACTGTGAGGGAATGTTGAGAAAAGCAGTAGGCTTGCATTAACAGGTGCACAGAAGGTCATACATATGCACAAAAGCTAGAAGGTGAAGCATGCCTCTGATATCTGCAGTTGATTTTCAGAAAGGCTGTGTTTTTCTTTTCCTGAGCAGCAGTAGCAGCATTAGAGAGAGAGAGAGAGAGAGGAGAGAGAGAGAGAGAGAGAGAGAGAGAGAGAGAGAGAGGAGCAGAGAGCTGAGACTGATCTAATGAGACAGCGTGATCACAGCCTCCCTTCAGATCTCGCAAACATCCCGGGCAGATCCTCCCGTCTTTTCCGCTGATCCGTGCAGCCCTTTTTCTCACTATGGCTGCCTGCTTTCATGTCTCAGAAGCCAGGGCTCACAGACAAAAAACGCATCAGCGCAGGCTTTTGCTTTGTAGATAATTTGCTTTTGAGAGAGAAATCGTCAAGGTCCTGCGTTACAGGTCTGTGCGTGTACAGTTTGGCGTCTCGAAATGAAAGACTTTTCCAGGTCTTCTATCGGAAAACAAACAGTCAGTATTGCCCATTTCTGAAATAATCTGATGGATGGATGAATCCTGATCATTATTATTACCAACGTTAATGCAGTAGTATTTTTCGGAGGATTTTCCTTAGGAGAAAAAATCTGGGGGAATCACTTAAAGGGACAGTTCACCCCAAAATCAAAAATACTGTGGCTAAAGAGGTAGAGTGAGTCGTTTACTTATCGGAAGATTAGCAGTTCGATCCCCGGCTCCTTTAGTCCCTTGTCGAAGTATCCTTGAGCAAGATACTGAGCCCCTAATTACTCCCGACGGCTGTTCCATCAGTGTGTGACAGTGTTAAAGTCGAAGTGTAAAAATCGCTTTGAGTGGTTGGAAGACTAGAAAGATGCGATACAAGTCCATTTACCGTATCTTTTCTCTTACCTGTGGCCTTACTTATCGTCTAGATTGTTTGGTGTGAGTTGCCGAGTATTGGCGATATCGGCCGCAGAGATATAATGAGTATAATGAGACTAGATGACACTCGGCTTGTGGGGCTCAAAAAATACAAAAAATACTTTTGAAAAACTCAACAGCAATGTCTCTTTCCTGAGATCATGACCTGGTTCTTTAAGCTAATCCACTGACCCTGTTGTGAGCAGTTTCATGTCGGAACTATTTTCTTTCTACCGAACTATATCCGCCAACTGTATCACTGTGCAGAAGGAAGCGTGCATCTACTCACAGACTGGAGACTCATCCTCGAGCTATAACATTAGCTAGCACAGTGGTGCTAGGTGAGCTAGCAGTAGATGCACACTTCCCTCTGCACTGTGATACAGCTGTAGTTCAGAAGAAGAAAATAGTTCCTACATGAAACTGCTCACAGCAAGGTCTGTGGATTATCTTGAGTAACCGGGTCATGATTTCTGGAAAGAAACAATGACACAGTGCCATCTAGTTCCATTATATTGGAGAGAAAGCAGACATCTCTAAAGACAATGACACAGCAACCCACACCAAAACAATCCAGACGGATAAACAGCACTACGGGTCTGTTTTCTATGAGTGAGCTAATACAAACACTAAGGAGCTGAAATCAACTTAACCTTCAGTAATTAGAACTCCTTCTTTTGCATGGCCGATTTATTGATATCCCACAGTTGTGGTCTTGAACTGTCTTGAAATACAATCCACAGTCCTTTTCTCAAGGACAAGACCAAGTAAAAATAAATTTGAGTCCGAGACGAGACCTTCAGAAAGCAGACTTGAGACCTTGAGACCAAGACCGATCTCAAGTACCACAACATCAGCACACAGATCCAAAGAGGACCTCCTGTCGCAGTCCTTCAAAAAGCATCTAAAAGCAAACTGCTCTCTTTGTAATTAACTGAGTTTAATGTGCAATAACAACAAGCCATTATACGAAATGAGGCCGACAAAGTGCCTTCCACGTTGCCAAATATGAGACAGATTGAACGGGTTTCATAAGGGTCAATCACAACAACAGAGCACCCGGCTATTTACAGCAATTAGCACACTTGACAGAGAGCTGTAGAGAATGGAGTGCAGGCAGCGCTGGCAATGGCCTCAGGGATGATCTGAAGAACAGAACATGTCGAACAAGAACAAACTGTTTCGAAGGTTGTACGACTTTTACACTAAATGTTCTGATTCGGCTGCAGTTATCAATTAATCCTGAGCATTCAAAAATGGTCCCCTAATTTGCTCTATTATAAAGGTCAAACATGAGAACATCACATCGCTCTGACCCCACAGAGTGGCCTATTTTGTGCCCGGTGGTGGCTTCGCACGTGTCAACACTGTTGCCATTAATATATCTCTACTTTCATTATAATCTGACTGAGTGAAAGTAAGCGTAGATTGGTGAAGTTCTTGCCCGGATTACTTCTCCAACCTCCTCCAGCCCCCAGTTTCATGCATTTCTGAACGTGCTTTTTCACTGCATGCTGGCACTGAATCTTTTAGGGCTACTGGCCTACTTTCACCCCTGTCTTACCTGTTTGGTTCAATCTCAGGACTTCACGCTGGAACTCCACCGATTTTACACATCAAAGCCAGGTTACTTGTCAATAGGAGTATTACTCTGGACTCTGCAGGAGCTGTCTGAGAAAATAACCCTGATAACAGCTCAGCTGCCTACCAGGAAGAGTGGATCTAACAAAATGACCCTATTGAGCTGCATTATGGGTCCGGTGCTGTTGAAGCTTGATGCACACCAGCAACTAAAAGTCAGGATAACTTTGCCTTCGCTGCTTTTTTTGCTGCTCCTTTTTTAATCCGTCTTTTGTGGGCTCCCCATCTTAAAACTCTGCAGCGCTCTTAATACCAGATTAATGCCAACTATCAGTCATTTAGACTGCAACTTTAATTTCACAATGGATGGTTTATTAGTGAGATGAGACGTAGCTGTAAGACTCAAACTACAGGAATTAGTTACTCAATATGATGGTGTTTGTGCGTCACTACATGATCCCTCAGTTATCTATATGGACACACTTAACCTACATCGACTGCACCTTTCTACCACAGTTCACACAAGAATGCATAAAGACCCTGTAACAAAACTATTAGGCATCGCAGTAATAGAAGTAGGTGGCATCCCGCATTGTCTTGTAGTGATGCACAGGGCACCCTTTAGTGTCTCTATGTGATGCACAACCGTTCGCGTGGTTAATGTTGTGAACGATAGTTAGGTTTAGGCAACAAAAAGTGTTGGTTAGGTTTTAAAGAGATCATATTTTGGGTTAACAACCGCACATTAATTGCGTAACGTTACACTGAAACAACACTGACTTTTGTTTACACCCAAGACATGAACTGCCGTCTCGGAAATGAAAGTCCAGTTTTGTTTGATTCATCCAGCTCACCTCCCTCCCCACTCTAAGCAGACTTTTTCAGTCTTTATGCTGCAACAGCTGCTCTTAGTGTCAACCATTGGTGTGGATGGGTTTACGCTGGCATTAGGTCAGGTCAGGTGGGTCTCATAAAGCAGTGGTTCCCAACTGGTTCAGCCATGGGGGCCATCCAGATTTCTCTTTAGTCCTTAGTTTAAGGTCCACACAGTTTAATACATTCAGCGTCATACTAGTTTTCCATTAAAAAAGGAGTCAAATGTCAACTGTTGTCACAACACTAGCAGCCGTACAAATCTGGCCAGACATTCAGTGCCAAGGTTCAATATTCGTCCCTCATACTGAAAGTGCCTTTCAAAATTATGAAAGAGACTGAGGTGACATCTTCACAGTGTTAGCTGTCAGGCCAACAAAGATCTTGATTTTACCTCGATATAAAACAGAGAAAAGCAGAAATATTCTCGATCAAAAAGCTGCAAGCGGAGAATCTTTGGCATTTGGCAAATGACATTAAAATGTATATTTCATCAAAGTTCTAACAAACAATCTTCTGTTCATAGACTACTTGTTTTTGCTCGTAGTCCATCCATCACTATAGTGTCAGCTTTCAGGATCCATACATCAGATGCACTCTAGTAGCTGCAGTAAGGCCAGGAGAATAAATCTACACATGTCCAATACGTGTGACACCGGGAGGACAGTGTGTGCTGCCGTCACATCAATATTTCAACACAAAGCCTGTTGTTCGGTGGAATGTAACCGAGGCCGCCCTCCACCCCGGGCGATCTCCGAACTAGACCATCGTGGCAAGAGCGATGCGGCCTGGGTGGCTGCGGCTGCACGTGCTGCTCCTGCACGCTGGCTACCACCCATGGGCCTCTAGCACTCTCTGACAACAACCCTGGCAAATGAGGCATCGGCTGAGAGACACACACACACACAGAAAACACAAATACACACGCACAAACAAAAAATGCTACAGAGCCAACACACACACTGCCACCCTGCATCAGCACAAGTGTCAACCTCTTGTGTTGTGTTAGTGTTTGTGATTAAAGCTGCACTCGTCAGTGGGGATAAAAGAGGAGCTGCAACAGAAGGGGATTTCATTTCCAGCAGGAGAAACCTTGGGATTTCCACTCATCTGTCCATATTCAAACATTGATACAGGTCCAAAGTTAACAGAGAATGACGAACATCTTGTTCCCCAAACACTTCCCACAGCTCCTCCTGGGAAATCCCAAAGTATTCCCACTTTGTCTTATTGCCTCACCTGCGTTCTCTGGGACTAAAAGATCGTCAGTATTTAAATTCAACAAACCCCATCATTTTCAATGTGGATTACACCAACCATTAGTTCTTATTTGATTTATAAATTGGCACAATTTCATGATTCAAGATGGTGGCATTAGATTACTGGTTTTGTCCAAACAACACACAAGACTTAAATGGATAGTTCGGATTTTTTTTGAAGTGGTGCTGTATGAATAACTCCTCCATAGTCAATGTAACACCTACAGTAGATGGTAGTTAGTGCGCCCCATAACGTAAACTAAGCAATGTACTGCTGTGGATGAGGGGCAGCAGCAAAATGCATTTTAGCCAACTCACAAAACTCCCACTTAAAAAAAAAAATCAATCAAGTGGACGCCGCTTTACCTCGCCATCAGACAGCCCTTTAGGGGTCGTACACATGCCGCATTTTTTGCACCCTGAAATTCTTTGTCTTCAATGTAGACGTGCGGCAGGCGTGCTGAAAAGTCAGACTGACACCATCAGGGCACGCACACGTACCTAAGCGCCTATTTTTCAGGGTGCGACGGCTGTGCTCTGAGATAAACAAAGTTCAACTTTTGACAAGCAGCAGCGCACACTGCACGTCATGTGACAAAGAACAACCAAACACAGCTGGCAGATATCTGTCTCTCAAACCGTAAAGATCAGTCTGTGATTAATGTGGAGGAGACGTTGATCATTTTAGTGCAGGGCTACTCAGAGCTTCATTTGTCTCACGGACAATGTTTTTGGTCCAATATATACTTACAAAACAGCACCAGAAAGAAGATCAGCTCTGCACTCTGGATTTCTGGTAAGTAGGCTGTGATAAGGTGCTGGTTATGGTCGCTTGGCAACCTCAGATGCAACCTGCCTCCATGTCCTTGACAGGTGGGCATGAGAGTAGTGCCCAGCGCCCGACCTTGCGTTTTCCAGGTGGTTAAGACACGGCATGTGTACAGTCCCTTACAGTGGCACTACATTTCCACAGTCATAGAAATTCCGTGTTCCTACGCATTAAGTATTACGCTGCAGATCAAATGTTTGTGCAGAGTTTTAGTGGTTTGTGAAGGGGACAAGAAACACAAAAAATAAAAATATGACAGTGACAAGGAAAATGCTGTTTAAAAGGATACAGTAATGAAATGCAGAGGCAAACTGAACAGGCCAAAAGAGAGGCGTAGAAATTTGGAAGCTCTACGTTTGAGAAAACGTCTCCAGGCTTGTCATTACGCACACAGTAATTTAGCCATCAGCGCTCTTCCCAGACAACCCTACAGTCAATCTGACTTGTAGGAGAATGTTTTGTTTCTAGCTGATACTTAAAATGTTCAAACATCTCTCTCTTGTTGCAATTTGAAAATGCAAATGTTTCCGGGTGCAGCTGCAGAGAGGTATCTTCAATGAAAACCACATGCCCATTGTAACATTATTCAAAACAGCAGTTGGCCCTCTCACCCTCTTACGGCCCCTCCATTAGCCGATCAACAGAATGAGCTCTTCAGATGGTCATCTGACAAAACGTTTTGAGATGCCGTGCCTGTTTCTAGGGCAGACGGAATTCCGTGCGGTAATTACGGGGGAAAACGAAGCAGCTGATTCTATTGTGTGGTCTGATACACTGAAAAGGTCACTGATCTGTGGACTGAATGGATGCCTTGGGAATTACAATAACCCCTTTGTCTCCACAGAGGAACCATCCCATCTCACCTACTGTTCCCTTTCCATCTAATCAGTATGGAGAGGCTGGCAGCAGGAGAGATGACATTGACGAACCACAGTCCTTTCCCATAGAGTCGGGGGAAGGCATGCTGGGGGAAGTATATTGAGTTATGCTGCCACCCCCTGCTTCTCGTTGGGCTGGGCTGCTGGGAAAATGGGCACGGAGAGGTTGAGGTCAGAACAGTCTAACACAGCTTCGGAGGAAACAGGTCCCCTCTGTTCCTATTATCATCCTCCGTCCTCTACATCTCTGCAAAACATGACTGGAGTCTTATATGTCCTCCGGACGCAGGAGGGGAAAGAATTGACTGACATGTTTTAATGAAAGAAAGATAAAAGTAGCCGTAACCAAATGGCGGCCAGCCATAGGTCACAGTAAAGGGCAATGGGCTTTAAAGAAGCACCGGCTTTGACTAAAGTCTTATAGGTCACCGGTCAATACATAGGAATAATAAATGACTAGAATTCAGCCTGGCAAATTACTGTTTCTATCCTCAGAGTGGAGAGAGCCGCAATCAATGGGAATTAAATTTGGTGCCTGGTGGTAAATTTGTAAGTAACAGGCGACACTTGGCTGTGGTTCATCTTGCTGCAAGGAGACACATTTGAAAAGAGAAGCACATGTTTCTGTACTTCAGTAGCCATTATATAGCGGACCGCACATGTAAGAAGAACAATATGTGTTCCTCCACTTTTAATTTTCAGTGCAAGTCTGCAGCAGGAGTAAGGAGGGCTGGGTATCATTCTAATTTTTTTATGCTAGTCTCTCCACAGTGCCTGAATTTTGGTGCTGATACAAAAATGCTGCGTTTTCTATACCTTACTGGTTTTCAACGAACCCTTTTTTCATCAAACAAAAGACAAACTTTGAGCTGCTGTACAAGAACTTCACTGAAACAAATCAGAGTCTTAAAGTTGCAAAATTGCGGCCTGATTATCAGACCGAACTGCCGTTTCTGCAGTGTTGATTTTTAATATTTTCCACGTTCATGGGTTGTTATTTGCCCGAACCACCTGCTGTCAGTTGCCCAGCGGTTTGATCGAAAGAAAAACTCCAATTTAAGATTGACTATCTCTGTTAAATTGATTTGCAGCAACCTGTAGAGCAGCCTCAATCTCATTCAGGCATGTTCTCATTCTTGTGTCTATTTTTCTGAAAAGGGTCCAGCTGCGGACACATTACACTTCATTGCCCTTCCCACTCCTCATGTGCATGTACTATAATAACAGTGCTGTTGTGGTTTGCTAATATCAGATGAGATGCTCGTGCTATGTTGTTTTTTTCCAGGAAGGCTAAGGTATGACCCGCCCTACTCTGCTTTATTGTGCTAACCCTGACATGTTTACGCTAACCCTAATCAATTTCACCTTCTGGCCTAAACTTATCCAATCCAATCTGAGCTATCGTGAACTGAGATGCTAGCAGACATGCTATGTGTTAAAAGTCCAGAGTGGCTAGCTAACATTAGCTGTTTTCTAGCCACAAGCTGAGTGTGTTAAACTGAAGCCGACAGTGCTAATGTTACCTGAGGTACTAGTGGAGGTAATAAGGGTGCGGGGGTATAGGGTGCGTTCCAAATCGCATACTTTTCGCTCTTTCTCTGGCATTGTTGTTTGATACTTATGCCGTTTTATTGTTGGTTGTATTTATGATTATTTTATTCAATTAAATAATTAACATCCCTATTATTACTAATAAATTGTTCATCAGTCACTTGAATGTGCTATGATCCATCACTGCAACTTCTGACGGTTGATGCGACGTATCGTCCGCTGTGCAGAGGATTGTGGGTCAGAATAGCTCATAGCTCTGGTTGGGTTGGTTGCAGGCCCCCAGGAAGTGTGCCAGGCTTTGAAGCCAATTTTTGTAGCGGCCAAACAGGGAACTTCTGAGTCCCATTGACTTATATTGTCTAAGAGACGTGGGTAAATCAGTGGATTCATTTTTTGGAGCGTCACAACTCACACAAAATAACTCAATTTACGATCTGAATTTGATCCATTCGATCCGATAACATTTTGAAAGTCTAGAACAGCCACAACATTAAATAATTTTATTCCCATTGAAGTTAGCAAAGTGCTAAATCGGACGTAATTCGCTTGCTCTGTGGGCCCAATGATGCAGGAGCTTTTTAGCTTCATGTGCCACTGAGCAACTTTCATAGGAATGAACAAGACTCCACCAGGTCTCTTTATACAACCATTGCTTTGATTTGCTCTGCTGCTCTGTCTGACTATTTGTGGTTCATAAACCTCCACAGTCAATTTCATGCTAATAGAGCAAAGCAAAATTTTGCTCAATTATTAATCTATAGTATTATTACTGTATATATACAAAGTTGTGATATTTGGAGCTTTGTGGTATGCACATTGGTGTTATATAAACACAAAATAAAGCCTTCCACAGATCCAGAAATATCTGTATCACACAAATGGCCAAGTCTATTTCTGTGTCTTGGCTCTTTAATGAAGCAAAGTTTTAGACAGGGGATGAAGATAAGCGGCTCAGTAATGCACAGGCCTCTGGAGATTAAAGAGATTTTATAGGTAAAGTAGTTACCTGTTTACTGATTGCAGAGGCAGCCTTTGTTCCCTGTAAAAGATAAAGGTACGGCTGCCTGTGGCTGTTTAGGAAGTTTGCGATAAAGGCTGGCACCTCTGGGACGCCACAGTCAGAGTTGGTGGGTGAGCACACGCGGCGTGATGTCATCATCTGTCTGCCATCATCTGTGTTAACGCACAGTGACATGAAGCCTTATTTACAAGAAAGAGCAGGATGTGGAAGGAGAACAGATGATAGGAAGTCAGATGATTCACCCGGCGGTGACAGAACAGCGACGGCAGTGGGAGCAAAGTTCCTTCACTTCCTAAGAAAAAATATAACTTGGGGAGTTTAAATCTGACTACAACTGACTGTAGTCCAATGAATAACACACTGCTGCTCCCCCTGCACCCACATTAAATCAACCAACCTTAGGTCACTGTTTGTCTAACATTCTTATAGTTATTTATTGTAGGTCACTTTTTTTGTCGATCATGGATCAAGTTATTAAGCCATGTAAACGGTGATGCTCAGAGTGACATTATCACCCAACAGTTCCCTCTTTAGCCTCTTTTAGCTTGTTGTTTGGATTTACTCTCACTGCTCTCATTAGCCTCTCTTCCAACTGCAGCAGGAAGGTGCTTTCAGCGACATGTCCAGCACCAAACAACAGGAAGTGTTACAATTTAGCTGCTCAAGAGCCAGCTGTTTTTCACAGGGCTTAATGGAAACCAAAACAGGACTAAAGAAGAGACTACTATTCTTCAGGTGGCCAGAAACACATATTCAAATGAATGTGAATGTTGCTCCGTGTCTGATGGACGTGTGAATAAGCACCTGTTTGCTAGTATATTTGCCATAAAGGCTCTAGAAATGGATATTACAGTATGTCACTGCTGTGTTGACAATAAGGACCAAGTGTCAAATTCAGCCTGTTACATGCATTTTCTTCTTTACAATACCGTTTTCACAGAAAATGTATAGTTTGCATACACTCTCTTTCAAAATAAAAGTACTTTGTCAGTACAATACCGCAAATTGACGTGTTTTTCCTCCACAATAAAAGCACGTGGTTGGGTTAAGGGAAAAAAGAACAGGGTCTGGCTGTACAATCTTACGGGAGGTGAACACCGGTCTCCCGGGTGAAAGCTGGTGATTGTTGGACCCATTCACGACCACTCCCACCCATCCCACTCAGACCTTACGTCCCCTTAACTTACACTGTTGTCCCACCATGTTTCCACCTGACGCTGCTGGGCACCATTACACAATAACAGTGACGGGCTGCATATCATGCTGACGTGAAAGGACGACTTTTTTAGTTGGTGTCTGACGCGGGAGGTCACTGCCCAAATGCTGATATTTGACGACATAGTGTGTTTTCAGTTCGTGAAAGTCAATGGTTACAATTTGGTCAGCTAAAAAAAAAAAGTCTCGTTCAATGTTTGGTTGTACTAAAAGATCCTCCAAAGAGTCAGTTGTACATTTTGTTTTAATGGTTTAAGCCTTTTTTTTCAGTACCAAAAATTGGCTAGCATTATTAAAGTTAACCATAGCTGTAAATGCACTGTGCTAACCAAGCTAACAGCTAGCGTTAGGGCTAGCTCCAACCTCTCTTCCAAATATGGTCACTTCTGACTCCACAAAAACAAGATGGCGACGGCCAAAATGCCAAACTTGAGGCTTCTAAATTGGAGTCCATGAACCAGTTGGTGATTTTATGGTGGTTTCGTCCATTAATTTATACAGGCTGGGGATGACAACTTGTTGTGCTGCCACCAAGTGACCAACAAATAAAAAACAAAATTGAATGCAGCTTTAAATACTTTTCATAACATTAAAACGCTGGTACTGTATATCTAAGTGATTTTAACTGATAGCCAGTTGTAAAAGCTTTAAATTTCACCTGTCCAGCAATTTTTCAAATAGGAAAAATCACAGGAACTGATGCACTCTATGATCCCAGTTTTTCAGAGTGAACAGAAGAAGATCTCTAAGGTTTCCATGAGCAGTGAAAACCAGCATGGCCGACCAGAAATGATGGGCCACTAAACCAGGACACAAATTTCGGCAACACACAAAAAAGTAAAAGTCCTAGCATTGCTCACACTGTTTGATTGACAGGTGATCACTGCATAGCAGAGCAAAAGCACCCCGGCAGCCAACCGCTGAGCCGAGCCCAAGAAATGAGACTGCTTTCCAAAAATGACCTCATGGAAATGTAATTAACACAGGGTGAAATCATAAAATTAAAGGAAGTGCCATGGAGCTAAAGTGAATATTAAAAACAGGGAGGAGCTGCCGGTATGCCAGCAGGCCCAGACTTCATTAAAATGTGGTAGATGAACTGCTAAGCATAGGACATGAGGGGCTAAAATCACAAACACACACTTATATAGTTATAATTTTTTAAATTTCAGTGTCAGTTTCTTCAAGAGCGGATGTAAGGGTAATGACAGTATGTCATATATGAGCTGTTAAGGTTGTAAAATATTAGTTTTCAGCATCTCACGGTGGTCTAAGTGGTTAATTATGTCCATTTTAAAGAAGGCAGAGAGGTGCCGTTTAACATAGTGCACAAAATACTGTCCACTGGGCTTTAGATTTGGCCTTCAAGGAGTGACAACCAACTTTAAATTCCTTTAATCATATGAGTCAGAGTGAATTAATAAGCAAAAGTATTATTTTCTGATGTTTTAATAGATTCTTCTATGATAATTTCATCATAATATTAAAAATGTTAGTTTTCGACTGTTTTTTTTAACCTCTCATATTCTGATCATCATCTGAAGGTCACAGTTTAAGCACCTTGTCTTAACCCAAATCTGCCACAGAGCTCTCTGTTGGGTTTTTATGTGAACAGCTGATACACACAATGCTCAGAGCCATATGGATGTGACAGGTAGGCTGCTGGAGTTGACTGCAGCCTGCTGCTTTTAACATCCACTGTTAGCTGTGGTTACATTTTGACATTTGGCTATAATTAATGTTGGCAGATAAGTTGGTCACGTGATGATTTGCTCTTTCAGTTCCTTTTATTTAGATTTTTTTTCAGAGCACATAATGGCTCAAGCCTCACTGATTCCTCCCTGCACGCGTTTAATCTACTGTAACATGCAGCTTCTCCTCCAGCTCTCATTCCTCAGCCTGCAGCCGCAGACACCGGCCTGATGTCCTACCTGTGGAGCAGAACAGGTGACAGCGTATGTGCGCAACGACGGACACTCACCAAGTGATTTCAGTGCGCTTCGCCGAGGAAAAAAACCACGGAGTCCGAAGTTGGAACTAGCCGCCAGCCACCATCTTCTGCAGGGACGAAGAAGAGTGCGTGCGGAGTGTCAGAGGGTCCGTGTGGTGCGACGCATTACACTGCCTCATCACAGCTGACACCGCTGGACCCGCCGCGGAGTGGACCACACCGCGCTCACAGCACACGGACCGCCGAGCGCCTCACTGTGCGCTCAGTCCCAGCAGCAACAGGGAGGAGCGTCAGGTGCGCGCACTGAGGCCGGAGCGCACCGGAAAAGAAGGGATGTGGCCTTCACAGTAAAGACAGAGCAGCTGTCGAGATACAGGAGAAGGGACAAAACTGTTTTGATTATTTCCATTGAGGAAAATGGAATAAATGGCGTCAGGATATGCATAGAAATAAAAAATAAATAATTTAAGTATTAATCCACAAATGTAGCCTAACATTTACGGCAAAAAAATAAATTACACGTACTATTTTTTTTTATAATATTATAAATATTTGTTAATAATGTGTTGCTCAGACCTGTACAAAATATATTGATTTCTAAATAAATTAACACTGTTTTAATTAAATCCAATGGAAAATGGAACCTTCTAGACAAAAATAAATGGCATCAGGATGTGCACAGATTTAAAATAATAATAATAATAATATAAGTATTATTCCACATATGTAGCCTAACATTTACAGCAGAACAAACAAACAAAAAAAGCTACATGTACTTATGTATTTTTTTCATGATATTATAAATATTTTAATAATATTTTAAGTGTTATTCCAAAAATATAGCCTAACATTTATGCCTAAAAAACATTTACAGCTATATTAAAAATATTTTTATATTATATTGTAAATATTTTGTGACTGATGATAATATGTTCAGACCCACAGAGCTACACAGAATATATTGATTTCAAAATACATTCACTACAATATATGAATCCCTACTCTTTATGCCTAAAGGTAGCTTCTCTGTCTGACCTGAACCTCTCATTGTGTAGTATTAATAAAAATAAGCTTCACAGCTGAACAGCACATCATGTTTCCTGCTTTTTCATCTAAAAAAATCACCATGATACAGTGTAAAGCTTCAAGAATAGTATTTTAATAATGTTTTAGATTCACTTATTCAGCTCAGTATAGATTTTGAGATTTATTTGTAGCCTATTGAATCGTACAAATATTATTTTTGTTACTATCACTGCTATGTACAAATAGAGGTGGTGGTGCAGGAAATATACAGTTTTAAACAATTATTTAATAATGTAATAATATGATTTTAAAATATGTTAGATAGATTTTTAAAATATTTTTTTAATGCTAATATTTTTTAAATATTTTGTTTTATTTTGAAGTCACATTGGTACCGTTTCCTGTGTAACTCTGGCTCCTTTATCTCGCCGCTGCTGCTCAGAGGTTTGTACCATTGTTTTGTCTCAGTCAGGGGCGCGCTGCTCACACTCCAGTGTTAACAAATGGAATCGCCTCTTCACCTGTCGTTTGATAGAATTCGATCACAAGTTAATTTCTCCTCAATTCTAAATTATACGGATAATTATTTTGTCTTTCATCTCCATTCTCTCTTTCATTCTTAATGCAGAGACAATGAAACGCACTGGCACATGTGATGTGGATACTGCCACCTTAAATAGAAACAGAAAAACAGTGGTGCACAGGCAAAGCACAGGCTGTCATGGTTTCAGTCAACAGGCCTTTTTACATTCTCATTTAGTAAATGATAGCTACAGTTGCAGCCCAGCATTAACCCGCTGACACACCTGCACAATCACACAATAACCTCACAATCTGGCACAGAGAGCTCCAGGACATTCAAATGAAATACATCATACTGATAAGTATTCAGCCTAAGCAGACACATTGGGTCCTGGGATTATTATTAAAATATCAAACATATCAAAGATAAAGATGACAGCAGTGGTCACATTAACCAATGTCAGTCCCTCGAGGAATGTTGGCATAACATTCTGGTTTCTTCTGAGGATGCTCAAAGCCTCGCTCTGCTCTGCAGACGGCAGCAAAAAGAAGACATGGAGAAGCTTTATCTTTGCTCCAGGTGAGCGCCTTCACAGTGTCTCTGAAGGTCAGACACAAACAGATGGAGGTTTGCCCCCCCGTTGCTTTAAACTCAGTATCTGACCTTTGCTGCCGCGCCTGTTTACTCACTGGTTGCTACTTCTGGTGACATTTAATTAGTAATTTTTCTATTTGCTTCAATCTGGCTGTGTAATTGGGCCGTAGTGACTTTGCAATGGTCGTGGTGTGCATGTGGGCGATTAATGCTTTCCCACATGATTTCACTTATACTATTAAAGATATAAATATGCACTAATGCATTGTACATATTACTATAAGGGTCTTATTGTTGAGCAATTATATGTGTATGCTATTCCTCTGTGTATAACATTAGTTGATTTAATTCTCTCCACATAGTGTACATTTAAAATTTGCACACCTATGATACTGTCAGTCTACTTTCTAACTATATCAGTCAGTTAAAATGAAGCATAGATCACATTATGTCATTTTGAATGCTATTTTCCCCTCTTCTTTCTTACTCAGTGGTTATTAGAGATGTGCTTCCACTGTGACTCTGCTCCTTTAGCACTCTGATATGTTCCTCTATAAGTATCCACAGAAAGGATCTTGTGACCCTTTAGAGGACGAGCAGTGTGTGTGGATCACTGAGTGTGAATATTTATTGCAACACAAATGGAAACAACATGATCGTAATATTCTTGTAATGATTTACCGGCTCAGAAACTACAAAATAATGCACAGACCTCATTGTCTCAGTGTGGTTATTATAGAATATAAGTTATACCAAGTAATACCATTTTCTGAAACAGCCAGCCTGCACATATATCGATATATATAGATATACAGGGTTCCCACACGTCCTGGAAAACCTGGAAAATGATTGACCAATTTTCCAGTCATGGAAAACATGGAAAATGAGAAAAAAAGTCAAATGTTCTGGAAAAGCCTGAGTTGCCCTTGAAAATTATTTATCATCCCTCTCTCTGCTTTATGAGTGAACGCAAACAGGCTAAAAGTTTTGCGCATACATGTCTGTTCTCAGCTGTCTTTAATTCAGTCCCTCCTGAAAAGTTTTTTTTTTTTTTGTGGTTTATGTGGGCAAAAACCCTCGATTATGCAATTGACCCCAGAGTGGTCGCAAAATAAAAAAAACTATGACCCCAGAGTGGTCACAAAAAACAACAAAAAAAAAAACAATATTGTAATTTCAGTTGGTTATAGCACACTGTAATCTATGGGTGTGATGGAGCTATGATACCTTTTTCATAATTTCTAAGAATGTAAGAGATTATTTTATAGATATGTCATAGTCATAGACTGCACATCTTTTAAATCAGACATCTGGAGGTGGGAGAGGAATAAACATAGAAGCAATCTGGGTAAATGTACAAAAAGTGAGGTAAAACTGTCAAAAAGAACATTTCTCCAAAGCATGGGGGCAGGAGATATATTAGTGTATGGTGTTGCATAATGTAGCATCTGAAAATATCCTGGAAAAGTCCTGGAAAATAATTTCAATAAAAGAGTGAGAACCCTGATATAACATAACAGTAAAATACTTTTTATTTGATTGCAATTAATGTTGATAGCAGTGGATGTGCCATACAGTGTACATACAGTGTAAGAGTGCATATTGCTTTATTGCAAAAAACACTGGCAATAAATAAAACCATTTGTTGATTGATTAAAGATTAATTGATTTTGCTCCCTGGCAGCAGGTGACACACACCTGGCCAGTTTAGTGAGTGATGTGTGTGAGGTGGTAAAATGACTTGACTATAATATATATATTAATATTAAATATAATATAATCTTTGGACGATGTAAATCACAGTCTGTGTGTTGTACAGCAGACTATTGTTAACAGCAACGCCCTAAAGTGAAGTCATAGATGTATTAGTGTTAATATTTCCAAGTTTACACAGACAATACCGGAAGTGGAGTAAATACGCTGTTAAAATATAACTGAGAACGTCAATGTTGACGGTGTCTTCTGCAACGACAGCTTTCATAACCCCTCACGGCTACGTTGCGATTCATGTCGACATGATCCCTCAAAATGTGCAAAGAAACAAACTGAAATAATGTCTTAATGTCCATACTGTGGAACATATCCGCGTGTATGTATAAAACAAAGCTTTTATTGTGAAGGGAACACACGGACATCCGCCTACTCATTTTAATATACTTGACGCCATCTTGAGTCGGACAGTTTCTTCGTGAAGTTTTAAAGCTTTTACAACTTCAGTCGACATCGTGAAATAAACCAACATGGGAGCGTGTTTGGCTGTGGGATCCCTGGCCAGCTGTGTGAGTAAACATTTACCGGTTGTTGCGTCGCTTTTTAACAAATGTACACTTTGTGGTTTTGACGTTTTTGTGGCTAATTCGGCTGCGCGTTGTTTAACGTTAGCTAAGAAAACACTGCGTTGCGATATCGACGCAACAGCAAGTGAAACCAGCGATTAAAAGCTGATGTTTAACCGCAGGCGTAACGATGTGTGTCATGTGACATTACATTTACTTTAAATAGTTTAACACTAGTTACTGTTTTAATGTGGCATAACGCTACATATTAAAGCAGGATAAACTTTGTTACGTCAATTTGAAATCCCCTGTGAGGAAGTCGTTAAAATAATAAGCAACCCAAACATTTAACGTTGACAAACTGCCGTTTTGTGAACGTTATATTCAACTTAAACTGACTTTTAAACCAGCTAAATATTTAAATATATATATAACGTTTACAATGTTAATTTTAATAAAGCTGATACCAGATATGTGAATGTAGGTTAGTGTGAGAGCAGCAGGGCCGTCTGTGCTGTCATATGACTTAATGTACAGTAACGTTTAACTTTCAGGCCAATTTCCACCGTCAGTATTTTCACATGACTGCAGTCAGATAGAAATATGAACATAATATCACGCTGTCTGTTAGATATGCAAGGTGTTTTGTAGAGAGGCGCATTTCCGGGTTTTACCCAGGCTCCATTTGGAGGCACGTTAGGGCGTCACTGTTTGGTTTCTCTGTCTCTGCTCATCTTAATCTGTCCTGTCTTGGTTTAAATTTGATCCTCCTGTTGTTTATTTACCACGTTTTATATTTTACAACATATAATTGCAGTTCGTATATCTGATGTCTCTGACACTGGTGAAAGACAAGCTTTTACAGACTGTGAAAAGTCAAGTGATCAAGTGATTGTAGGTGAAACAAACCCATATCCAGAAGATCCAGCTGCTGCTTCGTCGACTTATAATCATCAGCTGCATAATAACAATAAAGGAAGATTCCAAATACATCCACAACAAGGTTATAACCATCCACCAAACAGGGGAAGGATACAATTTCCAAGACAAAACTTACACCAAAGTGCAAGCCAAAATCTCAAGGCACCCCTGTAACTATGTGTGTGCAATAGCCTCTATAACATGTCTTATCATGACTTGTATGAAATAACAATTGACAACCAGCTATTACTTATGAAATATGTATTACCAAAATTATTCAAGAATCCATTTTAAATGTTTTAAGATTGCACCAATAACACATCCATTTAATGCGAAATAATGTAAGATAATACAAGATAATATGATGTGTCACACACTTATAGTTCCCTCGCATGAATGGCAACAAATAGGTTCCCTGTGAAGGCTTTTAAATTAAAATAAGTCAAATTGTATTTGTTAATCAGGAAATGGGTGTGTACAACACACTGATACAGTCTGTTAAAAATTCATTCATACGTTTTGTATAGGTGCAGTTGAGTATTGCAATAATAACGTGCGGTTATCAGAGAATCCCAAGGCACACCTGGATTTGCATCATGGCACCATTTGAGAACCACCGCAGTAGGTCACTAATAAAAGATGCAAGGAAGTGTGGCACAGCTGTAAGTTTGATACAGGTAGACAGATCAAATTTAAAACAATATCGAGAGGTGTTTTTTTTTCATCTATATTATGATATTTTCAGTGTATCCCCTTCACTTTTCCTGTGATTCAGTGTTGGGCCTGGACGTCCATATGTTTCAGTATTGAAAACAAGACAATTTAAAGATAAACTTCTCAAATGTTAAAGGCTCAGTGTGAAGGATTAAGGGCAATATATTTGAAAGAATGGAATACAGTATAATAAGTGTGCTTTCTGTGGTGTATTATTACCTGAAAATAAGAGTCGTCATGTCGTCACCTTATGATGAGCCGTTTATATCTGCATAGGAATAATTCAGTTCTCAGTAGAAACTTCCTGACTGTGTGGATCTTTAGTAATCAGAGAAAAAAGGTGAGCACACATAAGCAGGTGCTGAGCCATTGACCTGTCTGAAACCAGCCACACGGCATTGCAGAAACACTGATTTGTGACGTGAAACTGCTTTATTTAGTGTTTTAACCAGTTGTTATCACCTGGTCTGTTTGTTTTGGAGTGGAGGAGGCCTTTGTGGATAATTTGGCTCCTGTTAAAAACCTTCTGAACAATTAACACTGAAGAGTTGACACACAGCACATGGGAGAAGTTTCAGCTGGTTGCAAACTGCAGTCCTCACAGCTAGATGCTACTAAATCCTACATACTGCTCTTTTTAATTGTCAAAAAGCAAGCAGCCATAGCTAAAATTATTATTGCACAAATTAATATACAGAATTCTGATACTCTTAAATCAGCAAACATTAGATGCCAGCTGTCAGTCCCTGACTGTTTCTGATGCTGGATGCTGCACACTTCGTTGTGCTAGAGACGTATTGTTGTTTCATTCACAGACCTTTTTTTTAGTCTTACAAAATAAGACATGTAAATGGCACCTTGTATTTGTGATGTGATTTTTAGTATCCTTTGTTACCACCATGAGTTTTTTTGTAATATTCCTAAGTGAACTTGAAGTTGTGATTTCTGTAGTTTTTGTCTTGGCTGTATTTATTAGAGTTATTTTTAAGAGTTGGTTGTTGCCAAGGCAGTAATGCTTTGGCAAGTGTGAACCATGGCAACTGTATTCTTCTCGTCACGGTCACAGTGTTTACACCAAAGGCCTGTGTACTCTGGTGCATATTTAGGGATGGATGGCTGATCTCAGCTACAGTCTGCGCCTCAGTGCTTCAAATATCTCTCAGCAGTCTGTGTCTGAATCATGCAGGAATCCTCAGTGATCCTGTCCACGGCGCTGGATGAGAAACAGAGAGGGAGAGCTTTGTTACGATGGCAGCTCTAATCGCAAGCCTGATTACTGCTGCTGTAAATCATCATTTGTCTTTGCTTTTCTGGAAGCGTGTAAAAGAAGGAGAAAGATGGTTGCCCTGACAGCAGACACACTGTTACTTGTTTTGTTTTTTCCACCCACCGCAGTTGTTGCAAGCCATGCATGCATTACCCTGATTATCCCGCCCTTGTCCTTGAGTTTAATAAAACATATGACTCTGTACGAATGCCCAAGCTAATCGTCTCCCTCGTCTGTTCTCCAGGCGTCCTGTTTGTGCGGCTCGGCCTCCTGCCTCCTGTCGTCATGCTGCCCGTCAACGTACAGCTCCACCATCAGCCGGCTGGCCTTCTCCTTCCTGCTGCTGCTCGGGACCATGGTGTCTGTCATTATGATTCTCCCAGGCATGGAGGAACATCTTAAAAAGGTACATCAAATGAGACTAGATTAGATCAAACTTAATGGGCCACACTGGGCTGTTACATAAGACACCTTTAATCGTTTCATAAGACCCAAGTATCTTTGAATTTTCTCAGCCCACATTTCATTTCCAATTCGAGACGAAATAGGAAAATAATTCAAATTAGTTTCATAAGGCTGTAACCCAGCAACAGTGACACTGTAAAGCGGCTGGACAGGATGCTCGGATTATGTGTTTATTCTTCTACCAGCAGTGTCTGTCTTTTAAAGATCATCCAAATTCAAAAAGCTTTCCCCTTGACCCAGTTTAATCCTTAGTTCATTGACCCATTGTCTCCTTTGTGTGCTTCACACAATCAGATTCCAGGTTTCTGTCAGGGTGGCTCGTCCATACCTGGCATAGAGAACAAGGTGAACTGTGACATCATTGTGGGCTACAAGTCAGTGTACCGCATGTGCTTTGCCATGGCCTGCTTCTTCTTCCTCTTCTCCATCATCATGATCCGAGTGCGCAGCAGCAAGGACCCCAGAGCCGCCATCCAAAATGGGTTCGTATTGTGCACCACAGCCTCAGCACCACAGTCCTATACGATGAAGGCATACTGAACTCTGCTGGCCAAACGCAGGGGCTGCACCTGTAAGACTGTAGTGTCCTTGTTCTGTACTTACAATAACCTTTTCTCCTCTCAGATTCTGGTTCTTCAAGTTCCTGGTGCTGCTTGGCATAACTGTAGGTGCTTTCTTCATTCCAGAGGGCATGTTTACTACAGGTATGAAGCCCAGAGCTGTTATCAGAGTCTTTATTTATCAGTTACTTTAATGCCAGGTTTCTATTTTATCTGAACCGAGCATACAAGTACGCTCTGATTAAGGTCAGACCGAAAGCAGCATAGATGTAGGTGTAAGTGTGTTGAAATCTTTTCTACCACCAAATTGTCAAGAACCGAAAGCTTCTCTTTTCTTAATTGTGATCAGAAAGTCTGTGATTTAAATGTCAGCTTTCAATTTTTGATCATTTTCTTTAGGCACATTTTTTGTATGACTGTTCAGATAGCTTCTAATTTTTAGAGATGGCTTATCGTCAGTTTGGGTTCATGGTAAATAACTACTTGTAATCATCAAATAAAACTGCACTTCATGTTGTAGAGGAAATGTTTAAGAACTCTCAGTTGTCTCTTCTGATCTTGATTGTTCATGTATGAGCTAATCAGTTCATATATAATAACCAGAACTGGTCATGTTGACCTACAATGACCTGCACTAATAGTTCTGCTTCATGGTTTGGTGTTGTAAATAAATGCCATTGTCACTGCACAGCTGAGTAACCCTCTGAACCCAAATCCATTTCTGTCTGCTCTCAGTGTGGTATTACTTTGGCGCGGTGGGCTCTTTCATCTTCATCATCATCCAGCTCATCCTGCTGGTGGACTTCGCCCATTCCTGGAACCAGGTCTGGCTGGAGAAGGCAGAGAATGGAAACCCAAAGTGCTGGTTTGCAGGTAGAACGACAGCACACTCCCTCATTTACCCCAGTAAACCTTTAAGCGCAAGTTTAGAAGTTAGTGTTTGTCCGATTTGAAAGGCAGTGCCTGTATTCTAGGTTTCAGAGCGCAGCATTGCTGTACTTTGTAGTTCTGCTGTGGAAGATCTCAGGGATCTGGAGGAAATGTATTTGACCAAGTCCATTACAAGATTTAAAAACTAAAAGCAAATGAGTAACGACATTTGTTTTTCTCACAGGTCTGCTTTTCTTCACCATCATCTTCTACGCCCTGGCCTTCACTGCTCTTGTGCTCTTCTACGTGTTTTATACCCAACCTGACGACTGCACTGAGCACAAGGTCTTCATCAGCCTCAACTTCATATTCTGCATCGTTGTGTCCATCGTGGCCATTCTGCCCAAAGTTCAGGTAATAGAAGACATGCTGATATTTTGTGCCCTAACCCTTCACGTATAATATGCCACCAATTATGTCTGTATATCAGCAATTAATGAGCATAACTGCTGTTTGATGCTGAATCTCAAAGACAAACTTATATGAAATTAACATTGGTCCTAGCTGTGACCTTTTGTTATCTCTGCATGCAAGGAGAAAATCACTTGACCACTGAGGAGAGTTTTGTTCTACAGGCACAATGATTTATTTTCTGACTCAACCCCATACCATTATCTTTACAGGAGGTTCAGCCCAGCTCAGGCCTGCTCCAGGCCTCCATCATCACCCTCTACACCATGTATGTCACCTGGTCAGCCATGACCAACAACCCCAGTAAGTCCGATGAATCTGAATCGCAACACAACTGACAAAAGAAACAAAGAAAACAAACCCCTGTAGCTGCAACAATTACTACTTTTCAACTTTTTTTTTAAACATCGTTTTCTGTGTTTTCGAACTCAGACCGCAAGTGTAACCCCAGTTTGTTGAGTTTGGTCCAGCCCAGCAGCCCAACTCCAGCGCCAGGGCCTGCTCCTCCTACCCCAGCCCCTGGAAACACCCAGTGGTGGGATGCACAGGGCATCGTGGGACTGATCATTTTCTTGTTCTGTACTCTTTACGCCAGGTATGTTTCTTATATTGCTGGTTTTTTAGGCTTCATGTTGTCGTGATAAGTTGCCTGCATAAGAATACACTTTTAGAAATAGTCGTGAGATGACCGAAATAAAAAGCTTATTTGGAAATAGTTAAGTTTACTTTTGCAACACATAGTACTATAATATAAGCTGAGGGAGGGCAACAACAACCCAAAACAGGAAGCAAAGGACGACAATAACACGACAATCAGATAATTGAAAGAGTCAGAGAAGAAGTTACGAAATGAAAAGTGATTTATTTACAAATGTAACACAAGGTTCTCCAAATGTGACAGAGTGGTTGTGCCAAATAAAAAAAAGCCAAGATAACAAACTACTAACCTCTACCTCTTAAACAAAACACAAACTAAAAACCTAACTCTCTTATCCTAAAAAAAAGAGCTTCACCAAACAAATACAAGGGCGGCAGCAACCTAGTGTTTCTACCACTATCACTATGTGAAGGAGATGTATAAGGTACCCGCTCACCTGCTGTCCTCAACCTCCTGCCACATACGTTTAATTTCTGACAACTTAATTAAATCGGGCGGCCGTTGCCCGTCTGCTAATCAGAAGATCAGAGATTCGATCCCAGGCTCCTCCAGTTGAAGTCAAAGTATCCTTGAGCAGCACATTGAACCCCAAATTGCTCCTGATGGCTGTTCCATTGGTGTGTGAGTGTGTCAAAAAACTGAGTAGGCAGGACGCTATGCTGGCTCTATGCATGCTTAAATGACTGTTTATTTAAATGGAGTCTTGTGGCCGTGGCAATAGCGATTTGGAGGCTGTTGCTAATTTAACAAACAGGACCTTACTCTATAGCAAAAAGATCTATTTCTGTAGGGATCCTTTTCATAATGTATTGTTGTCAGACACTTCCAATAACAAGCCGAGCCTGTCAGTGGCAAATACAACCACTTAGTAGTGACTCATTACATTGCAGCCTGCTTGCCTCTGCCAGCTGCAGCCCTGTCGCTCCAGAGTAGAGCAATTTCAAAAAACCAAACCTGCTACAGCATAAAGAAAGACTGAGTTGACACAAGCCTCCAGGATCAAGTTCAACCTGGAAACATGGAAATCTTAATTAAGAAGAAATGATCAGCATGCAGAATTAGAAACAGATGGTCGTTAACTTTGGTCCTGCCATTTGCTCTCGCTCGCCGTAGTATCCGCTCCTCCAACAACACCCAGGTGAACAAGCTGATGCAAACTGAGGATGGCCAGGGTCTGACACCGACATGGTGGTAGAGGAGGACGGAGTCCGACGGGCAGTGGACAACGAAGAGGACGGCGTCACCTACAGCTACTCCTTCTTCCACTTCAGCCTCTCCTGGCCTCCCTCTACATCATGATGACCCTCACCAACTGGTACAAGTGAGTATCTGTTTTTTGTTGTCCTCAGCAAACCCTTTCAGACTTTCTGCAAAACTGACTCCTCTCTGGTTTTGCTTTGGCTCACCAGGCCGAACACCGAGTACAACACCATGCAGAGCACCATGCCGGCCGTGTGGGTGAAGATCTGCTCCAGCTGGCTCGGCCTGGGGATCTACCTCTGGACCCTGGTGGCCCCGCTGGTTCTCCCCGACAGAGACTTCAGCTAAAAACGGTGAAGTCTGACAACATGTGGCCACTCGCCTCTTGCTATTTGCACCTTGGAGAAAAATATCTTTAGCCTCAAATTCATTGATTTGCTTCCAACTCCACTTGGAGAATGTAAAAGTTTATATGCTTAAATGTTGATTGTTGTAGCTCGAGTTGAAACGAGCAGTTGTGCAGGAACATAAAAATATTTGAGCTGAGCTTTAATCACACATTCCAGTTTTTCCCACCTCAGGTTGTTTTTTTTATATTTTTTTCTTCCACTGTTACAATTATTTTAACAGAGAGCACTACCCGCCTTTTACAGGACAAGACCAATCTAACCTTTCGGGGAACATTTTGATATTTTAGCTTTGGTTCACTACATGTATGTTAGCTGTTCCTACTGAGATTTCACTTTGATTTTAAGGAAAAGTATCCACATTTTTTTAGATGAACTCTTTCCTACTTATGAATTTTATATGACACAGCTTTGTTCTGTTGCCTGATTTTATAACAAGAGTGCCTTATTATATTTTTCACACAAGCTATTCAGGAGGAACACTTTTGATATCTTTTAAAGGGACGTTCTGTCTTCACTGTCAAGTTACTTCCTCAATATAGTGTATGTTCACTTTTCATTATAATCAATAAAGTTGACATTGTTTAATGTCTTTAATCCGATTGTATGCAACATTTCTGTCCTGTAGGTGGGGCTGTTGTCCATCAAGTTAGACTCCCTACGTAGGATAGGTTTCATTATGCAGAGTGCATTTGTACATGAGTGTTGTAACCTGTTCTTTTTATACATTCGACTTTGTGAGTTGGCCCGTGTTTTCTTTAGAGGAGGCAAACACAATGTCATCAAGTCTGCAGCAGGGATTTCCAAATGCTTCACTGCCCTCCCTCCATTAATCACATGATCCTGCTAAAGTGTGATTTATTGTGCTCCTTCGATGCAGGATCCCCATACACACACACACACACACACACACACACACACACGCATTTGGCAAGTAATGCAGAGGGAATGTGTTTTCCCCTATCACAAGATCAGCATGAGCAGGGGGGCTGAACACAACACTTCATTTTCCTTCACAATATTCATTCAAGACTTGTGTTGGGGAGGAACAACAAATGACCGGCCTCTGACGTCGTGCTTGGACATCCAGAAACATTACTGTGTACATTTCTACCCAGATAGTCAAAATCTATTTTCTTAAACATGGGATACTCTTTATGACGTCCGCTGCTTGTTTCTTTTCTCTTATCTGTTCCTTTCATATTACACATAAAATCAGTTTACATGCATTATGAGCCATCACACTACAACTAGATTTTAGTCTCACTAAATATACTATAAAATTACAAACATGCAGAGCAAAGTTGAGGGAGAGCAGCCATCTTGGTTGTATGCTGCAGAAGCTGTATGTGCAGCAGATGTGTTTTGCAGTTATATGTCGTGGTCCAATGAATGAAATGCATTCGCAACACTTCTAATGCACCTCATAAACCATAGTGATGGAGTAAAGTTAGTAGACTCACACAAGAGACCATGTGAAATAGAAAAATAAATATATCCAATGATTTAGATCTCATATCATGCTCCAAAAACACTAGACACTAATTTGCCATAATGCAACCAGTAGTATCTTTTCATCAGACCATCACTGGTTGATAAATTCAAATGTCTTTCAGGTTCTGCATGTCCAGATGTGTTGCAAGCTGTCTTTAAAAAGTCCTCAAGTCTAAGCCAAAATAACCTCATGACATCATCAGGTTTTTTTTCCACAGATTTATCCTTTAGATTTGCCCTGATAATCAAGTCTGAATTTCTGTTTCAGTTTACTTTATTTACACAAACATTATTCAGTCTGTCATCATGTTCATATTAGCTATTTCCTGTTTGGAAGAGGTTGTCATAGTCAGATCCACTTAACTCACCAAACTAATAACGATTAAAGGAGCAGTGTGTTAGATTTAGGTGGATTTTGTGCTATCTAGCGGTTTGTAGATTACAACCAGCTGAAACTTCTCCTGGTTAGAATTCTGTCAGTGTTCAGTAATGGGTAACACTTTACTTGAAGGTATCTACATAAGGGTGACATGACACTGTCACAACTATGACATGACACGGTCATGAACCTGTTATGAACATGTACATGTCATAAACGTTTGACTGCTGTCATTAAGTGTCATTCAGTTTTTGTAATGACAAGTTGACATTGTTTGGGTTGTCTTGATTATGACAACTTGACATTAATCAAAGTGACATTACCAGAAGTTGTCTTTGTCATGACAAGTTGACATTAAATTTGTTTGGGATGTCCTTATCATGAGAGGTGCATTTCTTGTTAATGTCAGCTTGTCATGACAAAGACAACTTCTGGTAATGTCACTTTGATTAATGTCAAGTTAACATAATCAAGACAACCCAAACAATGTCAACTTCTCATTACAAAAACCGAATGACACTTAATGACAGCAGTAAAAAACACTGAATAAAGCAGCTTCACATTACAAATCATTGGTTTTCCTACACTGTTTAGCATGTCAGAGACGGTCATAAGCCTGACACCCGCTGATGTGTGACCACCTTTTTTCTCTGATTACTTAAGATCCAGATGTTCAGGAAGCAAGACATCACTTCCTCTTCAAAACGCCTGACCTGCTGATTTAAACCAATAAAAACACTGAGTAAAGCAGTTTCACATTGAATGCTTTCATCACAGAGGGGCTGCCAACGCCGGTGCCCGACACGAGAACACAAACGGCCCTATCCAGAGCCAGTGTTTGGTTTGTCTGTTCTGAGCTACTGTAGAAACATGGCAGTGCAGCATGGCGACCTCTGTGGACGAGGACCCGCTCCTTATGTAGACATAAACGCCTCATTCTAACATGATGAAAACGCAATTCTTATTTTCAGGTGATACACTAAATTAAACTTTTTTCCTGCCAGTATAACCCCATAATTCCTACACTCTTGACCTTCAAGTTTCACCCCTTAAAAGATGAACCACAGAGGTAACATCAGGAAACAGTCAGTGGAAGTGTCCCCTCTGAGCTGACAGGTTTCTTGACATACTGAACACCAAGCAGGCTAATTTGGCACAGTGACTGGTCAGGAGTAATCTCTCTCTTGGCCCATTTCTTTCTCCAGAAATCCAGCCTGCTCACACAGGTAGCATTTAATGGTTAGTGACGTGCAGGCGCACCCCTGCTACACCTTGGCACTCCTTACACACACACGAGCCAAGTTGTGATCTGCCCCGCATTGTTACAGCTGAGGTGACAGTGGTTGCCCCCCGGCCCAGCTGCGAGCAGCCAGCTGACCTAATGCTGTTACATAAAGCTGAATTAGGCTCTGATCAGTTGCATAAGCCAGTTATAGGATCACACTCTCATTGGGAGCTCATTATGCTCCTTTGCCTTGAGGGACCTTCGCCATCACCATCACCATCATCAACAGCGACCGCACCCTTCCTCCTTGGAGGGCAGGGAACACCTGGCAGCCAGGTAGAAAAACAAGCCAGACACATGGAGGTTTTTACGGGCAGCCCCAGTAGTCTTCATTAGACAGCTGTGATGTTTATGTCTCACCTGTTATCACAGGTTTAATAATAGTGGACGACATCACGCACAGTCACAAAACATGATGTGGGTGTGATGAGATATTAGGAATATTTAACAATTTATTTTGTTTGTTTGTGTGTGTTTAATTATACATGTTTGTCTCCTTGTATGTTAAATGCTGTTTAAGAGACTTTCACACACTGACAGTGAAAACTATTTATGAAAAACAAGTGAACTCAATAGTAGGACATTTAATAGTATTAATAATGAGACATGAAGCTTTTCTTAATTTGTGTGACTCTAACCTTACAGTAAGGGGGCGGGGTCTCGCGGCAGCCGCGTGCAGCTGTGGCGGGATGTTGCTGGTGTCAAGCTAACCGGAATCACACGCATACAAACCGGAAGTCAAGCGACTTTATCTTCAGAATAACTGCGGAGAGATTTGACAGCGGACAGGTTTGGTCACTTTCTATGATCACAGCAGCCTTGATTAATCTCGTGTGACTCGTGACGCATTATATGTAACGTTAATAATTAATAGGCAGCGTTTCGTTGCTGTATCTCTCTTGTGTGTGTGCGTTTGTATTAAGTTAATGGCTTGTATTATTCTCTCGTTTGAATGGTAGCGTGTGTGTGTGTGTCCTGGCTTTTGTAGGAAAAGTTGTGCCCGGAAACGCAATGTTTCCCGTCAGCCACACATTGACAGTGATGATGTTAGCGCGGTGGCAAATTGCAGCATCAACTTTCAAGAGGATTCATTCCGTCCCGCTGCCGCCGCATCTGGACCGGACCCCTCGCAGCGTTAGCCGGGATCAGCTAGCCAAGCCAAGCTAAGCTAAGCTAAAACACGATATGAGCAACTACAGCAGACGTTTACTGAGAGATCAGGGAGCCAGGTATCAGCAGCTGGAGGTGTTACGGTGAATTAGCATAATCACAGTTGACCGAGGTGTTGCTGAAGATGCCAGTAGCATTGTGTCAAGCTAGCTGAAGTGAAACAAGGCGTTTCCGGTTTAGTATGTAGCCGTTAGCTGTGGAGACACGACGCACTCAGTGAAGCTACGACCGAAAACAGTTGACTGTCGTTAAGAGTTAGCGCTATATATGAGCTAAATAGTCGACTCACACAGGAAGAGCGTGTTTTGCTTCAGTATCAGAGCCCTGCTGACCGTCACGCCCCGAGCTTTGTGTTTCCCCTGCTTTTACTCTGGACATTTCCTGCCTCGTCTTGACGAACCTGCGCTGCCTTGACGCAGCTGGTGGAGCCGTGGCCGCACCGCAGAGAAGTGAAGTTGAGCATCCTGCAGGTAACGTAAGCTCACACATGCTGCCGGTGAGGCGTTGATGGGAATATCAGCGTGTATTCTGCAGCTTTATTTCACTGTGATATGTTGCAGTGCGCGGCGGGACGGGCGATTTCATCCAGCGTGTTTTTCTTGTCGCTATCTGCTCGGAATGGTGAGATAATGGTAGCTCGCGTTAGGATGGACAGCGTGACCGGAGCTGAGAGGGAGTGATGTCCCGTGTCTGTGATGTGTCCTCGGCTAACATGTCTGAAGGGTGTCCAGCTACCTGAGCTCATCCTGGGCTCGTCCATTCCCAAAACTGGCTTCATTCATTGTTTGAGAGGGAGGAGGAGGAGGAGAGCTGCGGCAAGCCAGCCATAATTTTACCCAGCGAGACAGGAAGTGAGAGATTTCGTGTTCAAAATAAACGTCTTGATTTTGCTTCTTATAATAAAATGGGCTCTGGGCGCAGTTGGGCGTTTAGTTCAGCTGAGATGATGTTGAAATACTCGTGTTAAAATACAGAGCGGGTCCTATATCAAACACGAGCATGGGTAGAGATGGTTGGTGTTGTGATGCAGCTTCATTGTGAAAACAGGTGATTTGGATGCTGTGATGTTACTGTGAGCTTGACGCTGGTTGTAGTAGCAGAGCTGCATGTCTCTGTCTCTGGTACTGTGGAGAAACTGGAGTAGTCTGACTCCACGGTTGCTCAAATGTTGCCTTCATCAGTGTTGCCCAGTAGTGACGCTGCTGTTGCTTTATAACCCAGGGCTGCAGGTGTTAGTGTCTCAAATATGTGCAGCTGTCGCCTGTCACTCGGCTACACCATGATAAAATCTTAAAAAGACACACACAGGTGTGTATCATGGCTTTGGGCTATTCAGCAGTTGTGTTGCAGTGGGCTACATCACCGCTATGCGCCCCGTTTGTAGCAAACCAGCCTCCATTCAAAAAATTGGCACTTTAATATATTTTATTAATTCGCCTGTGAGCGCGCATGCCCGCTCTGAACATGACGTTTTATAAACTATAGGTGCTTCTTTAGCAAATACATCACCCACCAACTGGCACTAATTTCACCCCTGTTTTTATGTCGTCCAGCCATTTCTGTGCACTTACTTTGCACTGTGAGAACCAGCACCAAATGTCCATATTTACTGTGTTTATTAATGCCGAATGAACAAATAGACCCCCGATGTATATAAAATACTAATATGTATGTTTTTTAATACATGCATCTTGTTGAGAAGCACATTCAGGCTAAAATGCGTGATTCGTTTAACGGACTTTGGCAACAGAAAACGAAACCTGTGGGCTCCAGCACTGCCTGCATAATGCCTTCCTGCTGCTCGGACATTTCTGCCTAACCTGCTTGCAAGGAATCCAACATGACATCATGCGTGAGAAACAGTAGGCTACCGTTCAGGGCGGATTTTGTGTGTGTGTGTGTGTGTGTGTGTGTGTGTGTGTGTGTGTGTGTGTGTGTGTGTGTGTGTGTGTGTGTGGCTGCAGGATCAAATCGCCGATAACATTACATAATCACAACTGAGCTTAAACTGGTGTGCTGATTTGGATGTCAGTGTTGTGGCCAAGTGGATAAGCTTTACCCATGTTTCTGTGGATTTTGGCAACCCTTGTGGTTTTACTATTTGTGTTCCCGGTCGAACTCAAAACAAATATGCATGATGATGATGATGATCATGGTGATGATGATGATGATGGTGTGCCTACAAAGGGCAAGAGAATGACCTACTGTACGGATCAGCGCTGCAGCCCCAAAACACTCCTCATTGCAATGATGTCTGCTGGATTAGAGGGCATCTGAGGACAGCTGTGGCTGGCAACATTGCTCTGTTACAAAAACACTTGATACAACGAGGCTTTTTTATATTCATTTCCTCCATGTGAACTTGATTGGTTTATCATAAGATTTAGAGTAAGATTATTTTCCAAAGGATCAGAACTATATCTGAATGGCTTTACTGTATTTGATCAATATGATGCATTGTTTGTATCATACTGCCAGCATGAGAGGGAGGGAGCATTGTCTGCAGATGATGATTATTTTCATTGATGAATCTATTAATCATTCTTTTTTATTATTCTATTTAAAAAAAGACAGAATAAAGCAGCAAATCCTGACATTAAGGAAGTCGGAGCCTGCAAATATTTCGCATTTTTTCCTCAATAAATGATTAAAAATCAGTCATCCAACTTGTTTTGGTTAATTTTTCTGTTAATTGTTAGATAAATTGACTTGATATTAGTTTTGAATGATCATTTTAAATCTTGTAATACAAAAAAGGTTTCTTGTTAATATAATATTTTGTTGTCATGATGGCAGCAATGCACCGCTGTTCATCACAGATACAGTCAGAGTACAGCGATTTCTCTATCATTGCACTGTTACAATAAAGTCTTAGTGCTTGCAGTGCATGTGCTCTCATCCCTTAACTTGAACCTTAGGCTTCCCGTCACTCCATCATGTCGCCCTGCTGTCTCACTCCGCCGTGATGGGGTCAGATTTTTGCCATTCTTTTGTCAGACTGAGAATTTCTATCCTCAAACCAAGGCTCCATGGACAAGCCAGTGGCTGTGACTGTGGTTGTTTATGATCATTTTTCTTCCCCTGGCGTTGTCCTTCACCTCAGGAAGGATGCACAGGGACACAACACTCCACAACTCTGTGTTCCAGCAGTCAGGTTTGATGCTGTGTCCCTGCATCAATCACTCACCCAGATGATGAACAGGAGGCAGCTCCTGTCGTTTGTTGTTGTAGACAGACCGGTCAGGGAAACACTGACCTCGTGCATCTTTTCAAAGCACAGAATATATTCTTCATGTCAGAAATCTGTCTGGAGAACGATGAATATTACATATTTAAAGGAGCACGCCGCTGATTTTAGACTTTGCGATCAGTTTACTCACCATGAGTTGTACCACTAAGCCTGAACAAACTGTTGTATAATGTCGTCTGTGGCTCTGAAGGAAGGTTTTCAAAGTCTGGAAAAATAAACCAGATGATGTCACCAGTGAGGGTCTGACAAAGGATGCTATTGAGTTGTAGTTCGGGAATTGTAGAATCCAATCCAACTCTTATTAATCTTATCATAGTGCGGAGACAAAGCTTAATACATTGCTTAATGCAGTCTTGTCCAGTCCAGTAAGAGCGCCAGTGTGTAGTTATTTAGGCAGGCTTTTACAAACACCTGGCACTTGGCATTTTGGATTCAACTTCCCAGTACCCAGCCCTATGTTTACGTGCCTCAGCTCTATGGAAGTTCAATACTGCAGTGCCCTTTTAAAATGGCGCCATGCAACTTGTGATTCAGCTTTGTGTCCGTCTCTGCTACTTGTTTTATTGATGGTGCTGATTTGTCTCTGTAAGAGCCATGTTGACCATGGCTGCTTGCATGAACTCCCCATTCTGACACCTATTTAATGGCCTCACACGGAAAATATAAAATGCATAACTTCCTATATGCTAGAGTGTACTTCCATTTCCCATTAGTGTGAATCTCGTGATCAGGGTACGGGTTGAATCATTATTGTTTTATATAAATAAATGATGAAAAGTGAGTATTTACTTGACAAAAAATATTGATGGCTCCGGCCGTAATGTGTTTTTCCAGTACTTTTCTCCAGAACAACTTACCAAGCTCTTGATGTGTCATCCAGTGTATCAAGCATAAACAAAACCATCATCACCGCCATTATCGACGTTCCTGTTTGTTTGTTATGGATCCCTGTAGGTTAGAGTTGCCTCTATCAATCGGGATGTTTCATGGGGGCTAAAGTGGGAGCATAATGGCCTTCTTGTGGCACTGATAGGCCCCGAGCCCAAATGGCTTTCACTGTGTTTTCCACTGGAGCCAGAATGGTGTGTGTGTTTTTTTTTGACACTGGACATGAGTAGCGCGGCTCAAAGGGCAACCAGTCTCAGAGTTAACCCTGCCCGGCTCATAACACATACAGTGGTGGTATGGTAAACATTTATGCGGTGTGCGGAGTCTCAGAGCGTGTCCTGAGGTCCCACGGCGTGCTTTTGCATTATGAAACGGCATACACTCTGGGTTTTTGCTACGGCCCTGTCAAAGGTCCCTCTGTTCAGCCAAGGGCAGCAGAGCCGGTGAGGACAACATTGATATTCATGCAGCTCGTTCTTATGGAGTCACCAGCGGGCGCCTCATCCCTCAAATGTCAGTCATTACAGTGTCCTTGGTAGCAGGTGAAATGTGAGGGTACTTGTATCTCTAGAGCTTCACTGATGTTGTCTGTATCACTCTTCCAGGCACTTAGCGCAGGGAGAACATGCCAAGCAGACATACAATCTGAACCTTATTGAATCATAAACAATCTTCTCGGTGGGAGAGTAGAAATGTATTTACCCAGGAGAAAATGTGGAATCGTCCTTTGTGATCATGCCTGTCTGAACCCTGTGAGGACGAAGTGAATGTATTTATGACAGGAAATACTATATTATTAACCATGTAGGTGTTATCTGGCTCTCCTTAATTCAAATATTTATGTTACTTGAGTTAATATGTAATTGAATTACACTGCAGTACCAAAAAAAATTTCTTTTTTTGCAATACCTTAAGGGGTCAGTGCACTTCAAAGAAAGTCACTCTGTCAGTTTTTGTAAATCGTGTGCAACAGCACAAGTACCTACAAGAAAAGGCCATCAGAAAGTGTGCACAGTTATGCTCATATTTAAACTCATATATAACTCGATTATGATTATCACATGACGTCAAGCTTTTCATCCTGCCTTCGAGTGTGGCTGTTGAGAAGACTTTCCTTCAGGCGTGGTCAGTCAACATGTCGTTACGAACTCATTTGTGTCAAGCACATGACAACTAGGGCTGCAACTAACGATTATTTTCATTGTCGACTAATCTGTCGATTATTTCTTCGTTTAGTCGACGAATCATTTTATCGAAAAATGTGTTAAAATGCTGAAAAATGTCGGTCTGTCTCTCCCAAACCCCAAAATGATGTCATCTAATGTCTTGTTTCATACTCACGCCAAAGGGTTTTGGTTCACTGTCATGGGAGAGTGTGTAAAGCTGCCAATATTTGAATTTAAGAAGCTGCAATAAGAGTATTTTAGGGCACTTTTATAGTACTTTTTTTTAAGAAAAATGACTCAAACCAATTAATCGACTACTAAAACAGTCACTGATTATTTTAATAGTCGATTAGTCATCAATAAGTCAACTAATCATTGCAGCCCTAATGACGACCTTTATTTTGGGCATGTTTTTCTACATTGAACAAAAGAAGCCAAAAGTCTCAAATGTTAAAAATTGGAAAGCAAAGCCAGATAAATTCAACCTTCTGCACTTTACAGTTTTTACTTTATTGAAAGGCTGCAGCTAACAAATATTTTCATTATCAATTAATCTGCCAGTAAATTTCTCAATTATCTGATTAATGGTTTTGAAGTTTTGAAATAAATCCAGTTTACTGTTGTAGATAACACCTGAAAATATTCGTATTTGATCATCTGGAAACTTGTTTTAATAGAGTTTGATGCAGATTATTTTAATGGATTAATCAGTTTAGCTCTTCTCTATGGACACACATGGTCAGTTGGTACCACATAAGTATTGAGGCTCAATGTGCAGTCTAAACAGTTTAAACATAAAATCTGTAGTGTTCATATAAGTAAACAAATTAAATCTGTGTCCAAACATCCTCTGAGTCATAAGAAGCCAGCTCGGGACACCACAGCATTAATTCTTACTATCTAGTACAGTTTAAACAAGAAGTAGGAAATGATCATTCACCGTTCCCTACAGTGGATACTGTACATAATGCTGAACTAGCATTGCTCTTATTGGAACAAATCTCTTCCCGATGTAATATATCATCAAACCCCAAGCTCTTGCCTTCCAACCTGGAAAATACAATTTTTTTTAACTCTAAGCGACTACAGCAGTAATAAATCATAGATTCCTGCAGAACCTTGTGTTCATGATTTAAGGTGTGTCATGTAACCAGCACTCACATGCAAGTTAGGATGTGTTGGTGCGCACACACACACACACACACACACACACACACACACACACACACACACACGTACATCCATGCGTAGATAAGGGTGACAACATTCCAGCTAGTCATGCAGCAGGGGACCTTAGGGTGGCCCTGGTCATCAATCTTTAGGACTTCCCCCAGCAGCAGAGACACAAGCTTTAAATGTCAAAACTGCCGTCAGCGAACAGATTTCCTCCCCGCCGGCAACCGGCCTAAGACGACGGGAGCGGAAATTGACTCTCATCCTTGTTAATGAAAGGACACACTCGCTTGTGTGTGTTTGTGTGTGTGTGTGTGTGTTTACATCCTCGCCTACGCATTCGCTTGCCCATGTGCTTGTGCACAGGGAAACGTGTTGGCAGAAAAGCTTGCACGTGTGCTTTGTGGACGCCGTATGCTCGGGTGTTAAGTGTCGTGTTTACATGCAGTGCGTGTTTGTGTGTGTGTGTGTGTGTGTGTAGAGGTGCATGGGAATCGAAGCATGTGTGCACTCGCAGCGAGTTGTTAGGCCGTTGGCTGAGCCGCAGCCCTCTGCTGGAAGGGGTTGGATGCCGTCAGTGACCCTGGAGGCGAGCGTATGGGCCCAGCTTGGGTTGCTCTGCGAGGTGGAAGGGCCTCTGGTTTCTGTGACCCCCGTAGAGAGAGCAGCCTGTTAGGCAGAAGGCCTGTCAGCTGCAGTTCTCATTCACAAATCACCTAGTATACGCACACACACACACACACACACACACACACACACACACACACACACACACACACACTCATAAGCCACAAAGTGTACCCACATTCTTATCCTAAGCTGCCCCTGCTCTCTTGAAACATGTCACTCACACAATGTACACATAATAATTGTATATCATTATTGCATTATGACAAAGTCAGATTGGATACAAATATGCACGAGGGCTTTATTAATGCTCTAACATGTTCTTCTTGTAGTTAGTTATATCATAGTTTAACTTAGCATTAATACTGACTGGATTCCATAGAGCTGAATGTGTATATAAAGATGGACGACGTGACAGCCCCCAAAAAGTGAAGCCAAACAAGAAATTGAGTGACCTGGAATATGTGCTATATGGCATCTAATGATTATTAATCTTTCAGTTGTTTCCCTAACTAAGTGTTTAGTTGTTTGGTCTATAAAATGTCAGAAAGTGGTGAAAAGTTTTGGTCAGTTTCCCAACACCAAAGACGATGTCCACAACCCAAAGATACTCAGTTTACTGTTATAAAGGATTAAATAAAACAGAAAATATTCACATTTATCAACCTGGAATCAGACAATTCATACATTTGTTTTTTTTCTCTCACAAAATAACTCAAACCAATTCATCAATTCTCAAATTCAATTCTCAGTTTGCTTTAATTTAATTAAGAAGAAATGGAGTGTCCAGACTTTACCGTGGCCAAAACAGTCTCCCAGTGACTGGCTGCTGCAAAGGTCATAATGCAAGCTCCCTCCATGTTAGCGGATCAGACATGGACCAAACTAAAACTTCGATGTACACGTTAAAGTTTCCCCAAAGATAGTTTCTGCTATTTTAGGTAGTTCTTCTCAGGCTTATGTTTGTTCAAGTGTTCATTTTTCTGATAAGTTTGGTTTAAATTAGTTATCAAGTGCTATAAATGGGGCTTTGATGTCATGATTGTCAGCTACGTGTGCCAGTCAGTGTGCTCGTGATCAATGGTCCTGCTACGATTGATTGGACGATGGGTGTATGAGCGGGACGTGGAAGCCTTGTATGTCCAAAAATGTTACTTAAAGCGTTCACTGTGTTTTTAAAGTAACCAAACACTGCGCCATCAAAGTTTTTATGGCGTCTTGCATGTGTTATATGTTATAAATATTTTATCAAAATCAATCTCATACAGAGTTACAAGGTTTTTGACCAGCGAATGACAAGATACATGTTTTGGAACAGCTGCATTTAAGGCATTAAGTTTATTGTTCAAATAAACACAAGAAATTTGTGCTCCTGAGAAAGGATCAGCGCTCAGTGAATAACTTCCTAAGCCCTATGATAAGCTATTATGGCAAGGCTTAACTCTACAGACCAGTGAGCAGTGATAACTAGCATGTAGTGTTTAGTTTTTTCTGTTTCGGCCAGTGCAAACCCCAGCACCAGGATTCACAGCGTCTGGTGGCAGTTATTGACGTTAGCCTTCATGTAGTTTTTTTTGAGAAAAGAAAACGCTGTACAAACATCCCCTTCTTTATGTAAAATCAGATAAAATCGCTGTGTCACTATTTGACTTCAACTTCACTGTGTGTGGCACCAAAGATGCTCAATTACAGCACTTCATTCAGCGCAGGTGGGGTGGAGCTACGAGGATCTGCCGACAGTTTGAGGATCCAGAGTTATGAAATTAAATCACAAGCTCTTTCTAATACTTTTCATTGGATGATATTTGTAAAAACAAACACATACAGACATAAAGGGAGACTAATAAAATTGATTTATGAAACAACAACAACAAAAAGGCCAAATATGGAGATACAAGCGATGATATACAGTCTATGGGAAAGATGCTGAAAAGCTCTTTGGAGCTGAGAGGAAGGGTAGAGTTAGGTGATAAATCAATGGTTTGTCACAAAGAGTGACACACACACAGATGACACAGTGTTGGTATGAAAATATTGATCATAGCAGCTTTATTGTAGCGTAGACACATGCAACATTTATAGTAAGGAGAGAGTATATCAGAGCACAGGGAAACTGACCGGAGTGCATCACAATGACGTCCGCACCACTCTGTGTGTCCCCTACTATCCTCTGCTTACTCCTGTTGACATTGTCATCGTCAATCAAGGTCGTATTTTCTGCGAGCGCAGAGGACTGTGTGGCACTAGACCGCAGGCTTTTTTTGTTATGTAACTGCAGTTGTGTCTATTTTTCTGGATTTGTCCCACAGTAGGTCTTTTGTCCGTGATCCTCCCGTGATAGAGGCTGCAGCGCTGGTAGATAGCCTGGCTTCACGCAGAGCTGCTGCTGACTCAGCTGGTACCTACAGGTAGACCTCGGTGTCATTGGCAGCCACGTCCCAATTATTGCTTTGCATCGTGAGTGTATGTCAAAATATTACGTCTGCCTACAGTAACACTAGCCGCTCCCTGTCTCTCTGTGTGGAAGATATAGATTCTTGGACAGGCAGCCTCTTTGGCAGATTGCCTCACCCCTGTCTGTTGATTCACTGTTGGTGAAATAAGAGAACATATGGCTGCTCTCTGCCTGCATTACATCACCTTGAGATCCAAGCAGATTGGTTTGCATTTACAGCCCGGCTCAAGGAAAAAAAAAAAAAAAGAGGCTCATTGTATTCTGATGGTTTTATCCGAGCTGTGTTTGCCACAAAAGTTGGCATGCTTTTTTTTTGTTGCTTGAAATAAAAGCAGGTTGGGATGTACTGTTTTGTACTCTGTATCCTGCTTAACCCAGCGCACAGCCCAGCCAGATGCATCAGGCTCAACAGTGTTAGTATTGATCCATCTGAGTTATATCACATCATGCAGAGTTACTGCCCGCTGAACACGTTCAAGCTCCTGTGAAGACTTTGCATGTGGTTGTTATCAGCTATTCACTGGTTTCCATTAGCTTCCTGATTTCACTTTTCTCCCTGGCTCTTTTCATGCACTGATGCACTCTCACTGCTCTGATATTGGTACTGATTTGGTTTGAAGCCTCTTTATGGCACCCTGACCAAAAGCACTGCCTCTTCTTCCCAAAGCCATAACACTGTCATTATATGTTCAGTCTGAAATGTAGACTCAGGCTAACACGCTTTATTCTTTAACCAGATCGGTCCCAATTTAAATCATAGAGAGGTTTTTGTGTTTTGACTTGTCGTCACTTAAAAGCAACTTCCTGAGGTGTCATGCAGCACCTCACAGCCTTCATCAGCAGATGGAGTTTGCTCAGTTGTTGTGGAGATGGATGTGCTGACGTGGCAACTTGGCAGCATTCTCATCCATGTTGGCTAAAAGTTAAGCCCGGAAGTTCCTTGACCTAGAAAATAGTTGGGCAAAACACTCCCAGCTCAAGGTCCACTTATTAACTTCTTTCCAGAGCTTTCATCAGGGGCGAGGAATACTAAAGATGCTTTTTATGAAATCACAGCTGCGTGTTTCAGTGTAGGGAATCATATTTAATATGCATATTTTTTAGGCACCAATTCCTCTTTGGCATTCGCACTTTTCATCTTTCATCTTCTCTCATTTTGTCACACTTCACCCCTTCAACCATTAAGAGTAGCACGGCAGCACTGGTCGAATGAAATGACAAAGAAAAGCAGCAAATACCCACGTTAAAAAGCTGGAACTAATAAATGATTAGCAAAATAGTTGCTGATGAATTTTTAATTAATGGACTCATTGATTAATGCACTAATTGCAGCAGCTTCGTCATAGTTGCGATACACCCATTTTTAATTGTTGTTCCAGTCATTCCTAAAGTAAAATCAATATCTCTTACATTGTAAAGTGGATTAACAAGCAGAGTGTTTGCTATTATGATTGTCAAGTACACAACTAGGGAAATGTAATAGACACTTAGAGAAATTTTTGCTTTTGAATGAATCACATGGAGGTTTTGTTTTTTTTACTTTAGAAAATGTAGGCAGGTGCAATTCCTCATGCACCAGGTCATGTGAATCTTGTTTTCCTTCTGTCTTCAGAGATATTGATTCACACAGTCGTACGTGATGCTGGCTATTCATTTGACTGCAGGTGTATCCTTTAGAAAAACATCTTTGTCATCATGATGGTGATGAGTGTATGCAAACAGTGTCACAGTTTCAGTCAGTGGCCTTACCGAAACCCACACTCACTCCCTGAAACCACAAACGCTTGCCTAACTTAGATGTGGGGACAAATATAGTAAGTGGCCGGTCATTTGTCCTATATTTAGCATTTCCTCCAAATATTTTTAACTTGCTTACTCTTTGCTCACACAATGCCTCCCATTCTATGGCTCTTTGTGCCTCTTTCCTTGTTCCTGATTTGGCTGCTGCTGCTCTAAATATACGTGTTCCCTACGTTTCTGTAAATGAACCTGCTGTCAGTGAGTCTGTAAATATCAATTTAACACTATTTTTACTGTTTTCACTATTTTGGATTTTTTGAAGAGGGGTTGTATAGGGTAATTATCCATAGTTAGGGTATTACATCCACTCGGCACGCCCATGGTTTGGAGAAGCAGGCTGAAGTATGATACAGAAGCTAATCCATCTACTGCTGTGGAGGGGTCAGCAACAAATCTGATTTTAGCCTCCTTAAAACAATTCTCACCCTAAAAGATCTGTATCAGTTCAAAGCCCTTTGTAAATAGGAGTTGTGCAAGTTTGCAGGAAAGCCCAATCAGTCTTCTTTCAGCATTGGCAGTATAAAAACAAAATCAGGGAGTGCAGCAAAATAATTTTAGCTCACTGAACAAGGGAACTGCTGGTCTATCACTGCTTTGATCAGTTAGTTAGTCAGTGTAATTGTGTGACTCTTGTGAATCCAGACTAACCCTTTTAAATGCCAAAGTCAGATAATAGCAGAAACAGAAGAACAGCTCAAGGCAGCAGTAGACCAGCAGCTCCTGTGTTCAGCAATGTTAAATCACTGTTTTTCTCAATGGAGTCTGGCTTTTTGCGTCATTTAACTGCTTCATTTTAATGCTGGAAATCATTGTCTGACAGCACTGGAAGCACTGGAAATTGTCTAAATAAAGTGTACACTTAACAGACATTGATTTTTTTGTTTACGTGGCTCTAATATGTTTCGTTGCTAACCCCTTCATAGCAGTAGATTGCGTAGCTTCCATCTTAGACTTCAACCTGCTTCTCCAAACTCCAATACTGTCTATGGATAAGTAGTACAACCCCACTTCAAAAAATCTTTACTATCCTTTAAATAGCAGAAAAGGAGTTTCCAGTATTTAGATACACTGGCTTTAATAGCAATTTTACAATGATCATCGTAAACTGTGTCCCTATTTGCAAGTCACAGGTACAGTATGTGTTTCGTGATTCAAATCCTTTCCCCTGCTGTATAATTTAAGGCCATGAAGTATCGACTTTTATCGGCCTGCGATGCTGACCAAGGGACTGCAGGAACATCAGCCAGTGTCTGGCACAGCTTCCCGCGGCCTGTAAGCAGGGTTTTTCCTGGCTCAAAATAGGGCTTTGGTGGTGGACCACCCGTGCAGATCAGTATGCGGAGCATGATTGACTGAAACTGTAAAGAGAATGCTCAACGCTTTGGTGGTCCATGCTGCACATCTGTCCGTGCACATGAGCTTCCTGTAAATGTTGACAAGGATAATGGAGCATTTATCATTGCTTATTACTGACACTAAGGCGCGTGGTTTAAAATAAAATACGTCCAGTAACATTAATGCTCCTAAAGGCATCAGCAAAAATGAAATGCACATTATTGTTAGAACTCTGAGTCACATCAGACAACTGGTCACAGATTCACTGGCAGACTATTAGTTTGCAGTTCTCAGACTTTGCTTTGTTTACAAATTATGATGCAATGGCAGTGCAGCTTATGTGTCACCAACACTCAGATGATCTAATATAAACGAAGGTCAGACTTGATGAAATAACTGCCACATATGCTGAAACAGCAATTAAGAGGTGATAATTTCACGTTTATGCTTTAACACTTGGCAAAAAGTTCCTGCACAAGTGAGCAGAAAACAAACGTGTTGACATTCACATTGGAATATATGAGCTATTCTTAGTTGATTGTGTTGACAGCTCTGTGTCCACTTTGGCTGTTAATGTTTCACAGTTTGACAGGACAAACCGCTGCTCAGCCCTGAAACAAAATCAAACAACATAATGAAGATACTGAACAAAATTTTAAATGCAACTCTTTTGTTTTTGCTCCCATATTTCACAAATGGCTAAAGACTGATGACTTTTTTATGCACTCAAAAGACTAATTTCCCTTAAATTTTGGTCGCAAATTTGTTAAACTCTAATCCAATCATTTCTACACAGGTGTGTCTTGGGATGCTCACAATAAAAGGCCACTTTCAAATTTTCAGTTTTATCTTGGTTGGTGCTACAGAAATGCATTTTTGATCACAGATACCCCAAAGAATCTGTCAGTATCTGGTGTGACCACTATTGGCCTCATGCAGTGCGTCACATCTCCTCCTCATAGAGTTGATCAGGTTGTCGATTGACACCTGGATCTTCCACCTCGTGGATTCCTAGAACAAGCACTTGAGACTTAACGCAACTGAGCAAACTTCTGTCGGCTGGGTGGCTAACTTGCGTTTTAGCCATGTGCTCTTTTGAATTGGGATAAAAAGATTTATTTGTGTATTTACTCATGTAGACTTTAGAAATGTGATCGGACTGAATGGATTAAATTGAAAGTGAAGTCATTGCCCAGGACTTGTGATGCCTAAAAAAATGTATCCACTGAATTATAGACTTCTCTTTTACCATTTAAGTCTATGTGAAAATGTTTTTTGGGTCTCATGGCATCATGTGAAAGACGCAGACATTGAAATTCCACATTGGGCCACTATGTAAAAGTTCTAGGGGTTTGCTTAGAACCCAGCGGTCTGGCAGAAACATGTTTTGCAGGCAAGGATCAAGATTTCGTGAGATCCAGTGTAGCAAGTGGATTTTGTGGCCACAGGTTTGTCTTCCTTGTGCTAATCTCTATAAACATTTATCTGCATATAAATGCACATACCTTTAATAAAAGCTAATCTAAAGCTAAATCGCCATCATGACAATAGCCGATTGGGTCAAAGACTGCATTTCGGCCAATGCATTTCGTCTCTCCACACATACTGTTTACTTTCTGCTGAAACTTGACTGGTCAAACCACTTGGACTACAAACGGAAACCAGAATGCTTTCAGTGACTAAGTGTTGTCCTGTTGTCTACAGATTGAGCATAAATATGCAGATATTTGTTAAAAGAGATTAGCCTGGCTCTGTCTAAAGGTGTACCAGCACTCAGGAGACGCCATGAAATTGAGTTAGAATATTTTTGAATTTATTTAGTAGAGTTCGAATACTATTCAATGTTATTACTATTATTATTATTATTTCTTATTTTATTTATTTTAAGCGACGGTGCTTTGCGAAGCTTGCATTTAACATGGCTTTTATCCGCTTTGCCACTGACAGACAGGAATCCAAAGAAATCCCACACAGAACTTCTGCTGCTCGCTAATGGGATCATCTCCTCCTCCCCCTCAACTGACGCTATTTTCACCGTTCCTACTAATATGAATGTTTTTGGTTTGATCCCCCAACGTTGGCGCGCTTGATTGACGTAGGCCTATAAGGGCTGGAAATGAACGTTTTGTGTATGAGCATGATACCCCGTGATATACAACATTATTAATAGTATTAATTAATTATTAATGATATTCAAATTATAAAATTTAGGTTTGAACTTATTAAAAAAAATAATAATTCGAATATATTTTGAACTTGAAATTTTTTTGACAGCCCTTTTGTCACATTAGCGTATACTGAAGGGTTTCATTTTCCATTTCATTAGGACCACGAATAAAATCCTGGCTGTGACGAGAAAAAAATCAAGAAAAGAGAAACCTAATAAATGACTTGACAAGTGAAAATGTATTTTGAAGCATGGTATGTAGAATTGGGAGTGTGTTAAAGGGCAGTGGGCTGGTTACAGTGCTGTGGTGCACAGTAAAAATCTTAATTATCGCGCCTTGTGCACACACAGGCCTCTTTGGTCCATAAAGGTACATTTGTACATACATGGAATTAGTATGTTATTGGAACGTTTGGTAGTAGGGTTTGAACCAGCACCGCCCCACCACAGCGGAGCTCTGCACAACATCTGTCAACATGGTCTACTGTTGGATAGTCAGCTCGTCCAGCAAGCAGAGCCTCTTTTTTTTCCAGATACTTTTTAGAGCTCAGATGGCTATTTCTCTCTGTGGACTCTTTAAATTGCGGCAGCACAGCCTACCATGTGTTGGTCACACTGCTGTTTTCTGTGGCTATCAGGGCAGCTTGAGGTTGAGACGGGTATCTATTCCGTTCTGGCTGCATGGTGGAGGAGGGGGTCTCTGGTCTGTCTGTGGCTGGGCGTCTGAAGGGAGGCAAGGGGGCCTGTGGTTCTGGTTATTTGTTGGGAGTTATTGGCTGGGTTTCCACACATATTATGCACACACACATACTCAACCCTCTAGATCCAGACACTGTTATTTTTATAGCCAGGTACACACACGGTACATAAAAGGCTCCCTTCTGCTTTGCTGTCTATACCCTCAACCTACAGTCTGCACTCCTATGGATGTATCCGACATCACACATGCAGCTCCAACTTTTCAACAGACAGTGATAATGCATTTCGGAGGTCATTAAGCACTACAGGCTGAGTTGGTAGAGACCACCCTGTACTGTGCGAGGCAGCGGCGGTGACAGATTTGGCTGTCTCTGTGGTGTTTAAGGGCCATACGTGAAGCCCTGGACAGCTGGGAAGCTGAGGAGGACACTGCCTGTGTTTTCTCTCCTCTGACAGGTGGCTCAGTGCCCAGAAACTCCCTCTGTGACACAGCAGGATGGAGCCAGCACTGTCCCCTCCACCGTACAACCAGAACGGAAGCTGGGATGCTGCTGCTGAGACTCCACCACAAACCAACCAGGGTCGGAGATTTATGTGTTTGCCAATATTGGCCTTTTAGTTCAAATCAGATAATGACCAGTCACTGCTGTCCTCCTGCAGTTTGATGGAGGTTAACCCTGTTAGTTAGGAGTTCATCAAAGATCAGTCGGCACAAAGGAAGTGCGTCAACCTCCAAAAACAGTCTTTCAGTGGTAGCTTAACTTGTTGTTGTGACCACCACAGAAGGCACAGCTCTCAAATCATCCGTTTGGACAATGGAAAAGTAGCAGAGATGATGTGGGGCGCTCTTCTGAAGTTTTTTCAACTTGAGTTCAGAACACTCCAGCAATAATGGCAGGTATCTAACGGGCCAAAACATGGACGTGTGGCAGCGCAAAAAACAAGAGCAAAAAACTTCATTCTCATTAAAAACAAATACAAAAAACCGCCTCCACCTTTCTGTATGATTTGGGCCTTAAGCGCCAGTTTATTTGACTTATGGATCAATAAATCTCTGTTCAAAAAACATGCCGGATGTTTTCCATGTTGTCTAGATGAAGTGTGGAAATTCTTAGAATTTTGTTTTGATAACGGAGCTGTTGCCTTTATATTCCACACTGGTGAGGTAGCTCAACTTGACAACAACTTGCTATTGATGCCTGAAGTCTGAGTTCAAGTCCTGGGAGGTGCAGATTAAACATCCTTTTGCCTCCTCAGACATTCACTACAAGCCCTTCTTGCGCGTATCACAGCCATGCATGAGTAGAATAAACAGCACATGGGCCTGTATTTAGTGTTTCTCCATCCAGCCAGAGGCATTAACAGCCTGATTTGCCTCCAGGCTTTTACTTGAATCCTGCGCTCTGTTAGTCTGAAGGTTATCTGTCGCTGCCTTGTCCTGCTTAAGTCTGTTGTAAAGTAGATCACTATTAGAGATTATGTGATTGATGAGATGGACGATGCAAAATGAAAACACAAGGCTTTACTTTAAAGCACTGTGTTGAGAGAGGTAGGGTGCTTGACCTGCTTTAAGTGTGACCAACCATAAATGATTTTCCTTTCTTTTTTTTTTTTTTTTACATAAACACATGCCTTTGTCATGTTGCAATTTCACAGTATACAAAAACCTTTTCAATTTCAGCAAAGCATTAGTGTGTGCTTTTTCCCTTGAAAGACCCTTTCTTCTCCACCACAGGTTTATGCCTGCTTTAGAGGCAGAATAAATGCTATTCTGCAAATAAAATGGTGGCTGAAGTGAAATTAGGCAGATTTACCCTCTGCATCTGCATCTTTAAAAATAGCCCATCATTTTTATTCAGCCACTGCTAAATGTTAATGTATTGTATAGCTTGAGGTTCAAAATGAATTCACAGTGTGCGGTTTGGGAAAGAGTAGACATTTTTGTGAGACCTTATCTTTTTGTTTCCATCCCTTCACCGCCCTACATTCCAAACAAAAAGAGATATTCCTGTTGAGGAAACGTGTTTGGTAGCATGATGTTCACACTGTGACAAGGCCATCCAGACGAGCCCCAGCTGCACCGAGGCAAACCCACCCTGTGAAAGAGCTCAACACTGGCAGCTCTGTCACCTCCAGAAAGGCTGACAAGTGGAGTAAGGCGGATTTACTGAGCCAATATTAGTCCTCATGTCATAGTCAAATAATATGACAACAAACTAAAATATGTTGAAAGCAAAAACCACTTTTATTTTCAGAAGATTTAGGCCTCAATAAACAGTAATCTATCATAACAGCAAGGTGTGTATGATGTTATTTATAAAAAATATCCCTTAAAATAACGATTGCAGGTGTTAATATACATGCGTGTTGATGTGTGTGGGACGTAGACAGACGTGCAGTCAGCCCAAAATTCAACAGTTTACAGTGATTTTCAGGATTCTCAGAATATGTTTTATATATTAAAGGGATAACCAGCTTAGTTTCACAACAAACGAACTGTGGTGAAGTCCCCTCCTTCTTTCCAGAGGATTATTTGGCAGCTTGAGTTCGCAAATGCACCATCCGAATGATTTTTGCTGGCTCTAAATGTACTTCCTCATTTTTAAACGCCTGCCACCACAGACACAGAGTATAGAAGTATAACTGTAATTAACTAATACAAGATAATTTGTTACCAGCCCTCCACCATATTGTTTTTTGGACTAGCTGGTCAAAACCAACTCACATTACCACCCACCAGCGAAAGCATTTAATGCTCCGGTGTGGTGAAGTGCCTTTTGGTCGAGCAAAGCGAATGCTAGTGTCCTTTTCCTCTAGTTTTGTAGCACCCATTTCAAAAGTATTTGCATCTTATTCTGCACAGACAGCCCTGTTTTATGAAAAGACCACCTTCCCAGCAGTGAAACACTTCTTACAGAACAAGTTCAAATTCAGTTTTCAGTACATAACCCTACCTCTGATATGATGGGTATTTCTCTCTCGTCCCAGCTCTTAACCATGTTTATTTTTGTTCTTATATCAAATGTAAGAACAGACAGTCAAATCCAATGTGGGAGGATTTTACCACCCACAGTGGGAAGTAGAGTTGCCAGGTGTTGCCAAATACCAAATAATTCCACATTCCAGTATAATCATATTTTTGGGGGGGCAAATTATTGTACACTAATGCAAATTTTGGCCACCCAGAACTGAGTTTGTAATGTATGTGAATTTCTACCACAGCACTGTCAACTGCTCTTCAATTGTTTCAAGCGAAAATGAAAACGACTGTCAGGTTTCCAGCTTCTCATTTATGAGGATTTGCTGGGCAAATCCTAAACTGGTCAGGCAGTCTTAACCTGACAGAATCTGTTGCTGGAAACTATTTGGAAAAGGGCAGGCGCTTAAAAAGTACTTGGCAGGTGACTGGATGACCCAACTCTCTGTCACTGTCGTCATCACTGAGGAGCGTCAACACATTTTCCAATAAAGAAAACTTCACTTATCTTTCAGTCAGAGCCGGACTAATATGGGCCTGTAAAAGATGTATTCGTATTGGCATATGTAGTTGTCTGCAATACGTGCAAAGCAAAGATAAGCCAGGTCTCTAGCAAATTCAGCCATTTGTTCATTTGCTCTCTAATAAATTTAGTATGAACGTAGCCTGCTGAGAACTTCTGCATGGTCCTATTAGTGAACAATCCTCAAGGAAAAGATCTGTTGTAACTCCAGCTCAAAAATGTAATATATATTACTGCCATATCAACTATCTGTGAATTTTCCCCTCTAAATTTGGTCTAGCGTCTATGCTAAAGAGCCATCATTGTTGTTTTGATTAATAAGTCAAGACGGATTTTCGTGTGATCTCGATATCTGTGATTCTCAAGTAATATTGCGAGAATAGCTGCCATGCAAGGTGAGCTATGTTTGATTTTGGACTATTGGTTGGACAAAACAGCATTTGAAGGTGTCACTGTTGGCTTCAGGAAATATTTATGGATATTTTTCTTTTCTGGTATACAAATGATTGATTAATTGCGACAATCAAAGACAATCAATCATTGAAAACCACCAGTTGCAGCCCCAGACCGAAACAAACAAAACTGCCCCAGTGAGTAAGCAGTTTAATTTTGGGCCACAAAACGCCTTCAGCATTGTTAGCTACTGTTAGTCCTGTTAGTGCTGTTAGCGGTGTCAGCACAGCTAGTGGTGCTAACAGAGTTCACCACACTAAAAGGGTTTTGCAGCTCAAAACGAAGCCATTTATTCACCAAGGCTATATGGGAGGAGTCTGGAGCGTGGGCACAGTATTTCTATAACAACAGCGTTACTAGTGGAAACGGCCGAATTAGCGTCACTGCTAGCTTGCCTCCACCAGACCATTTCCCCACCTCTAAATGGATAGCACTTTAAAATGTGGCACTAAAGCTAGTTGAGTCAGTGCAGCACTGGACTTAAAGGAAAGGCCTTTTGTATTTCACATTATTTTGCTTTTTTCTTCTTAAAAAGTAACCGATTAGCTACTGGCTAATGGTGTCGGGCTATTGAGAGCATTCATTAGCCAAAACTGACAACCCCACTATGGGAATATGACAGGAACAACCACTGTGTGCAGGGCTGTAGTTGTCGCTGGAACATTTCCATGGTTTCATCAGCAGTATGCAGTTTCCACCCTCGCAGACTTTATGTGATCCAGCTGAAGTCCATGGGGACTAAGTCTGAAGGGCGGACATTTGAATTCAGCCTCTACCTGTCCACTCACTTACTGACTTTTCCGTTTGTCGTAGTCACCTGACTCTCACGTCCAGCCTTTCCCGCCATTCCCATTATCTGACCTTTCCCACCCACCTGCTCACCTGTTCCTACTTTCCCTCATCAGCTCTGCAGAACATAAACAACCCCTGTTTTCCCCAGTCACTGTCCAGATTGTCTGGGCTGTGTGTAAGATGGTTGGCAGCACATTTAATTTTGGGTGTGTTTGAAAGAAAAAGTCAAATCAAATTGTCCGTCAGCAGCCTTAATCCAGACATGTCAGCATGGGAGCTAGCCGTCATGTACCATTTTCAAATTTGGAGCCCTTCTCACAAGGACTCTCTGTTGCCTGGTGCAGGATGGACACCCTGGGCTCTCTTCCATTCCCCTCTTAGCTTCCCCTTTTCCAGATGAGCGGCTGACCGCCTGCCTTTATCCCACCGGCTGGTATTCCCTCAATGCTCCACATGTCTGCAAGCTTTCAGCCTGCTGAAAAAAGTCAGTTGGCGGAGGGGGGGAAAACCCATGGCATAAAAGAGCGGAGAGTGATGTCAGAGCTGCCTGGACTCGTTTCAGCCGGACCCCTGGCAGGAGCATGAACGCCGTGCTGTGGTGTGTGGACATTCTCCAGAGCTGCTCTTAAAAACTGTATCCCTGTGCAGCGCTTTTTTTTTTTTTTTCCTCCCCCCATTCAGGTCCTTATATGTTTTCAAATTTTCCAGGGTTTTCTCAAAATGCAGCAGCAATAATTGTCCACCTATGCTGGAAAGTGAGACCTGAATGGGGAAACTGTGTTTTAAAAATATGAAGTAACCCCCTCCGCCCCCTTTTCCCGGTCAAATTAAAACACCAACCACTCACCCTGCCCCTCTACCTCTCACCGCTCTGCCAGCTGTGCAGCCCGAGACCGCTGCCAAAAGAAACACAAGCTTACGTCAACTTCCAAATAAGGAGCTGCTACTTCACTTTGACCTGAAAGAGAGACACTAAGGGGGGGTGTATGAAAGAGGTGGAGATAGACAAGGAGAAAGTGTCCCCTCCTCCTCATTCATACGCATAATATACTCAGCTACCTGTTTGTCAGCCCAGTGCACGTAGAGCGGAGACTCGATTACCCCTCTCTCTTCACCGTCACTCTCATTCATCCTTTCTCGCTCTCTCTCTCCTTCCCTTCACCTCCCTCTGGCTCTCTCCGCTCTCCTCGTTTCCAGTCATTCACAATCGGAGGACAACACCACCACCTGCTACCAGGTAAAAAAGCCATTCATATGCTTTCTGTCATCTGCAGTGATTTTGACGCGTGTGTGGTGGTGTGAGTGACATGACGTGAGGGCTGGGGGATTTTCTCCATTCAGGTCTTTGTTATTGCAAAAGGCTGTTCCATCAATGAGCCAGTGAGAGGTGTGGAAAAGCAAGAATCATTTGTGGAATCAGAGCAAACAGAGACATTTGAGATGAGCTGAATATTTTTGCCGTTTTAAACATATGCAGACAGTGCAGCTTCTGCAGTGAGGGTGTTTGCGTGTGTGTGTGTGTGTGTGTGTGTGTGTGTGTCTGTGTGTGAATGAAGGAGAGGGAGAGTGCATATAGTGAGTGGTCCGTGGGCTGTGCATGTATTAAAGCTCACAGCTCAGACTGGGAGTGAATGAGCTCCCTGTGTTGTGCATCCAACCTCCTATGCTTGGCATGTCCCCCTGTGGACTGGGGAGCACTCTCGAGGTGCACGTACACACACACACGCACACAGAGGAACGGCTGTGTGTGCACTGGATCCCTGAGGGCTCTCCTCCGTCCCTGGAGAGCGCCGCTATCAGGCTGCTGATGAAGCTGCGCCTTCTGACTCGACGGCATTGCTAAAGCTCAGCTGACATCGTGTTGGAAACAACAACAGATGAGGGCATGTGTTGCTTGAGTCTGCAAGATGAAGTTTATGTTGGCTTATGTTTGCGTTGTGTTTCATCATAATATTGTCAATGAAACATCCGGATGCTTTGAGACTGATTTTTTTTTTTTTTTTTTTTTTTTTTATTGGAACCTAATTTTAGAAACCACTTATTAAAGGTCCAGTTTGTAGGATTTTAGACCATCTTTTGGCAGAAATTGTATATAATATTCATAATTATGTTTTCCTTTGTCTGTAATCATGAAAATAAGAATTGTTGGGTTTTCATTACCTTCTACATACGGAGTGGCTCCTCTTCCACAGAGTACACCATGCTGTTTTAAAGTAGCCCACATGGTGAAATCAAACACTGGCTTTAGATAGTGCAGTTAGCGTTTGCACGTCGCCAACACTTTGCACGCAGAAGTTTCAGTTCTACAATCTCTAATTCCTATGAAATCATACACACCAGACCTTTGAGCGACCTATAATTAAGCCAGTATCCATATCCAGTATTTGCCACTGTCGCAAAAACAGTCGGATCGCTTTTTGTTTTCCTTAGAGCCGAGCAATTTTCCACAGTTACTTCAGCTGTTTCACCATCTGCCATTTTCGTGACTTGAGAAACTAACTGCAAAGAACTTACCTTCATGCTGTGTGGTAAATGAGAATAGCCACTGATTGCCAATGCGGAAAACAAAAGTGCTGTCCTCGTCCTGTTTTAGTTTCACAGTGGTTTCTTTGTGTCGGGGCTGCACCGGTTATCAAAATCGCAATACCGAAATATGTCACAACATATCATTATGTTGATTTTCTGGCCGACAAATCATATTCCATACGTAAGGGATCGTGCTTGTTTGGCACAGACCTCAGCAAAAATCACATCGTCATCACTTTTATATATTTTTTTCAGTGACCATTACATTACTGTACAATTCCCACGAAAATCGCGATACATATCAATATCACAATAGCAATATCTTTTTTTTTTTTTGCATATTGTGCAGCCCTACTTTGTGCCGCAAATCGAGTCTTCATTTCCCAGGAGATCGTACATGGTGGCAGACAAAATTGCATATTAAAATCAAGGCTAATAGGAAACCAGTCTTAACAAAGATGGTGTCATTATTCTGTAGCCATTGCATTATGCAGTCAACATGTACTTCATAATAATACGTTAAAGCACAAAACTAGTCTATTTCCACTTTAAGATGTTGCCTTTTTAGGTAAAGCTTAACAATGGAAATGTTTAAAATTGTATTTGGTTCAGTTGTTTGAAATAATGTAGCTTATTTTTTCATGGATACCGGTCCAATGGTCTTTGTCATCCCCCGTGTGTGCATTTCCCTTTCTGGTTCCTCCTGACAGAATGGAGGAGTATCAGTGTAGTACGGATTTAAGACTCCCAAAGTATTGATTTTTTTTCCTCCAAAAAGACCGTAGCTTCGAGGAGGGAGGCACCTTCGCCTGCCTCGCTCTCTCCCTCTCTCTGTAGTCAGTGAGGATGCTGGAAGATAAATTTAGCCCTCCAGCTCTCCTTCCATCTGCTACCACATGATTTAGGGCCGTTACCATAGGAACCACCGCTGGGTGCCCATTAGTGTGAGAGGAGGAAATTGACAAGATTTTTAAAAAGCCATTTATACAATATTTTCTTTCTGTGTGGTGTGTGAATGGATGCAGCATTTCACAAATTTATATAAGAGTTTTTTTGTTTTTTTTTAACTCAGCTGAGGTGTTGTGTTTCAGTACCTGCAGATTTTTAGCTCACTCTGCAGATTGTAACTGTAACTGCATCCCAACACTGTAAATACATCAGAAAATTACTTTTAGATTGTGCAGGTCGTACAGATTTTTGGGACATGCATTAATTTATATTGCACATATTGCTTATATCACTGCTTAATGCCTTATGGAGAACCAATCAACTTTCCCCTCACTGTACGCTCTATAGGCTGTGATGGGCTGTTGTTCATGGCAGACATTTGCAGGAAAAGCCCAGGCGTGATTAGTAGCAATAATGACGGCTGCATTACATTGAGGGGTGCCAGTTTCACGAACCTGGTATTGTTCACACTGACTCACTGGTGTGACTTACTGGAACACATGAACAACACAAAGCCATGAATTGTATAAGCTATGTCAGGATGTCTGCTGAGAAAAGACCTATTGTTTTTTTGGAAAGGATGTCGTGCTCCACCCATTTGGCTTTGCACTTTTAGATAGATATCGTCTTTTTATTTCATGCATTCTTCATTTTTGCCCAAACCTGGTGCCTACATTATCCACAATGCAGCTTGACTGCTAACAGTGGGGGCAAAGATTTGGGTGGGTTATGCTAGTTGTAGCTAATGTAATGTAGCTTTGAGCTGCTGGTCTCAAGCACAAATGAGCGGACTGTGGAGGTTTGGTAAGCTCTCTTCTTTCTAACGCCACACCCCAATTTTTGAATTTTCAATCTTTTAATCCTCAGACCCAACTGACGCTTACTTCAGTGACTCATTTTAAAGCTTGAGAGGCAAGTTATCACATTTTGTGCAACTCCTTCGAGAGCCACAAAAGACTTGACACGACTTTTTTTTTCATGTGCAGCTTAGGGATGTTAATTTTGCTTTCGATAGCTGGACACCGATAAAAAGGTAACTCGCTGGTTAATTTTTAAGAATAATGAAATACAAAATAATGTATAATACAACAGGCCTTTCCTTTAAGTCCAGCACCCCATTAACCCACTGAGCTCTAGTGCTGCATTTTGAAGTGCCACCGGTGGGCAGTGAGCATTACTGGTTAGCTACTTTAGCCTTGGCCGTTCTACACTTCGCAACAACTGGATTAGGTAGGAGCTAGCTAGCGATACTGCGATAACAGCGTGTGTCGGTGGCAGGATGCCGTTGTTGCGGAAATCTGTTGGCCACCCTTTGGTTTTTTTCCCCATGTAATACTGTTGACTAAGCAATGTCATTTTGAGCCACTTAAACCCCTTTAGCATTGTTAACTATGTTAGCACCACTAGCCACACTGACACTGCCAACTGTAATAACACAGCTAACAGTAGCTATGTTTCCAAAAGTGATTTGAATAATTGGTAAATGCGCATTAAAAGAAATACGAATCCTGTGTGTTTCCATTAAATGTACGGACTTTGGTGAAAACTACGAACTCGCGCAAGTTTTCCGCAGAACTGGAAACAAAACAAGTCTCGCATTCTTTGTCTTCTACGTTTTCTGGTGGTTGGCAACCAGCTTGTAAATGCATTACCGCCTTCCTGACCTGGAGTGTGGATATCACCATGGAGAGAGGTGCGCTACGTCAGACTTAATTCGAGCATAACTGTTTCCATCCCCGGCTTTGCGAATCAACATTTTTTCGAATCAACCAAAACCCGGCTAAAGCGAGCGTATTTTATTTTGTGCGAAGCAGGGGATTTTAATTCGAATTTTGGCGTTTCCATCATAATTCTCCAATGCGATACTTCTAGATGCGCATCTAAACAGGCTGATGGAGGCTCAACATGGAGGTGGCTGAGCTGGTGGCTCGCAGCTAATGGTGCTAACTCCATAAACAATGCTAAGTAACTAACAGCACCAAGAGAGGGGTAACGCTGTTAATCAGGAGCAACCTGCAAAGAATGCTACTCTTCTGCGACAATGATGTCCCACGATCAGCGGTAACTGCCATATGAGCGCAGTATAAAGTGGTGGCAATCACCCAGCTATAGGGATCCACATGTGCGCTAAAATTAACAACTGGCCCGGCTTACCACAACAAACCACAGAGAAGATACGATTACAACACACACAGGGATACCATGACTTCATTTTCTGCTAAGGACGCCATTACTTAACTATATCTTTCCAGAGCAAATAGTGGTTTGCTGCTATATTAATGCGCTACATGTGGCATACGGGAGCTTTAAGGAGAGATATATTGTTTTTGATGGAGTTTTGTGATAGAAGCATGTTGGTTTTCAGTTCTTAGTAAATATATAGCATTTTGCCCTAACAAACATCTGTCTGACTTCGGCTCTGAAAACATTACATCCAGATGTGTGTTATCTAGCAGAGCCTTGCAATCGTTCACCTAGAGAGAATCACTGAGGCTGACAGCCAAAGAGAGGGGAAACAGAATCCGTGTGGAGAGAAGGGTTGAAGAGAAAAAACTGCCCGCTCGGTTCATTAACACCATGAGAGGTGCAAATGAACAGTCTTAAATTGACTGAAGAACAAGTACGACACCTGCAAGTGTAAATGAGCAGATGCATTGCGTGATTTTAAAAATGTCAGTCGGTTTAAGGTGCTAGTTCTGTACTGCAAGTGCTCCATCTGAAATTTATTTCACTCCAGTCATTGTCACCCTCATGCAGAGTGTGCGGGGGCTCTGAACGTCTCACAGTCTGAACTCTGAGGCGTTATTTTCAGTGAGACGACTGAGTCTCTGACTCTCCTCCAAAAGCTCTTAGTCCAGTTACACTACCTGTCTGACCTACATTTAGCACTTCCTAGTCTAATTTCAAGACATTTAGGCATCTGAATGGTCCTCGGCAAAGTTCAGAGATAATATACCTTTATAATAAACCTGTTTTTTGATGTGTAATGTTGGTTTTATAGTCATCCAAGACTGGCATGTATACTCTTCCCACAAGTTAAACCAAAGATGGTTATCAACCTGTTATCAGTAATTTGGACGGAATCCAGCAGCTTTGCCGTCTTCCACCAGAACGTGGGTGTAGAAACCAGCTGGTCAGTGCGTGGGATGCCTTGTTTACTGTTTCAGTATGCTGGCACAAAAAAACATTGGGAGTTCTCTTCAGTACCTCCACTGAGTCACCTTGTGTATGTACTCACAGCTAACAGCCATCATTCCTCCGTTCGGCTTGGCTTTTTTTTTTTTTTGTTAAGTATTTAAAATCACAGCTAAAACGACCCATGCGCTGTAAAGTAATGAAGCAACCATCCACTTAATAATTTAATGTGGCAGCACTGTGCTGCAGCACTGTCTGACGATCATCATTTTGAAGGAAGTGTGGTCTGATATGTGAGGACACAACATGTCAAACATGCGGCATTAATTTAAAATTTAATGCAAAGCAATTTCATTAAGACCAAAAAAGAAAAAGGTGCTTTTATGACAACAAATTTTAATGTGAGTAACTCCCCCCTTCCGTGTGTCTCCTTCTGAAAATGACAAACTCTTCATGGGGCATGTTTTTTTTCTTGCTTTGACTCATTTTACTAGAGTGGGTGGGATATCTGAGGCAGCCCAACAGAAAAATATTGTGGTCCACGGCTCTGAAATAACAATGCACGGTTGATTAAAAATCATTGAACACCTCGACAGTTTCCGATTATGCTGTCATTGAAATGTTCCTGTCACAGTCATTGGACATAGTGCCGCTCTCTGGGAATGTTAGCAGAATCATCATTTCTGTGTGCTGCATGCTGATATATTTTTATACAAAAATATTACATAAACCATTCTAATTCAACAGCTTTCAGCAGCCGCGGGAAAGTGAAAGCTGAATGTTATGACACATACAGCGATTATGTAACACATGAAACATAAATATCTATATTTGGCAAGTGGAGGGTCGGAGGGTCATCTGTGTTGAATTGTATGCACTATTTTATATAATGAGTTGTTTGTCTTCACAGATCTTCATGTTGAGAAGACAGAAGAATCATATACTGAGCTGAGTCAACTGAGCGTCAGACTGTGTAGCAGCAAGGCTGGCTGAGTGCTTCATGATGGGATACTTTAGGTCAGCGTGGCACAGGACTTCCTCCACAGCACATGACATATCACAGCTGAATTCTTTGATGCCGCCGTTTGACATTTGATGGCATCATTTTGCTTTCAAGCAATAAAGTTTCAGCAAAACAAGTGAAAATGATGAAGTCAACTAAAGTGGATATAATTTGATAGAATTCACTTACATTAAACCCTTTATTCAGTTAATGATTTGGCTTGAACTCTGTAGCCTGGCACAGGCAGACGCATCCCACGTGTCTACCTGAGGCTGTCCTTCCATTTTATGGAGGCCTTGCATAGTCGCCTGACGACTGGGGAGCAGTCCGGAGGTCAAGAACATTGTCAACCAGAGTCGCCTCACCGAGGCCCACAGCCTAAGTCTCCCTCCCAGCCCCGTCGGCAACAGCAAACTGGCTCACCGAAGCCCCATGGCACACAACAGCAACCCAAACAGTCCAGAAGACAGCATCCTGAACGTAAACGTCTCAGGCACCAGCGGCAGAGCATTGACTCAGATACAGCCTCGAACAGAAACATGAAACCGCAACCACAGTTTCCAGTTTGTCACCAGGAGCCCCACCTTCCTCAGCAGGTGGCCCCGCCCAGTCTAAACCAGAAACCCAGGAGGGCACCCCAAAACAGAAACGGGAGCGTAAGCCTCAGAGACCGGGCAAATATGTCTGCACTTACTGTGGCCGCGCCTGTGCAAAGCCTAGTGTCCTGCAGAAACATATTCGCTCCCACACAGGTGAAAGACCTTATCCCTGCGCCCCATGTGGCTTCTCTTTTAAGACTAAGAGTAACTTGTACAAACACCGCAAATCGCACACCCACAGGGTGAAGGCAGGTCTGGCTTTAGGAGAGCCGAGATCTTTAGAGGAGCAAGTCACTGAGTCAGAAGATGAAACCAGACAGCTATCATCAGCATCTTCCCTTACAGAAAGACAAGGCAGTGTAGCCTTAATCAAGAGTCACGAAACAGACAAGGCCAAAGACTGCACTGGAGGAAACGATGACTCCTACGCAGTTAAAAAGAGACTGGCCTTGCGTCTGAGTCGAGGAAAACATGGTCCTCGAGACTTGTCTGATGAAAAGTCCTCATCTCTAATTTTAGGGAGTAAAGGCAGTACAGAATCAGGCTATTTCTCTCGCTCTGAAAGTACAGAGCAGTCACAGGACAGCCCCCCGAACACAAGTGCCAAAAGCTACGCAGAGATCATCCTCGGCAAGTATGGGCGTCTCGGACACCTACAGAGGATGTCTCGGCACCATAACCAGCAGCCCTCTGGTCAGGAGGACAAAAACATCCCATTCACAGTCCCCAAGAAGCAGGTCATCGACCATATCACCAAACTTATCACTATCAATGAAGCAGTGGTGGACACCAGTAAAATTGACAGTGTAAAGCCAAGGAGATTCTCACTCTCCAGGAAAAATAGTTCAGAGTCTCAAAAGAGTTCATCTATGAAAGAAACACTTATTCACAGCCCCAAAGCTGGAGATCTGGGCTACAAAAACAGTGGCTCCATCACCATGGGAGTTCCATGTGAAAAATTTCACCATCCATCCTTAAATGTGGAGCAGCCAGCTGGCCAAACATCCACTGCCCCTTTGGTGAGAAGTCACTCAATGCCGTCTGCAGCTAGTTCATTTGACACGTCCAGTGGCGGCCTCAGTAAGTTTCGCTTAACTCAGTCCTTTGATGAACGAAAGCCTTCTGAAACGCAGGCCCGTCGTTTTGGGATGCTAAGACGGCAGCCAGCTATTGAAATCCCACTTGGTGCCGAACTCACAGAAGAGGAACATGAGGGTTCCCATTCACTTTACCCTGACAGCGTTACCACCGTGCCTGACCCCAAACAAAGCCAACCGCAGCCATATGAGTGTGAGGCATGTGGCACTGGATGCAAAGATTGGGAAGGTTATAAGAAACACAAGCAAAGCCTGTGCCTAGCACATCATCCCAGAAATGAGGTGGTAATTAGTCAAACAGGGTGCTCACAGCTAATTAACCACGCAGTCAGAGCAGGAGCTTCAGCAATGCGCAAAAGAAGGAAAGAAGAGAGTTTTGAATTTGATGACCCCTCTTCTCCTTCATTACCCTCTCCTGCCCTCTTAACAGGACAGTGTAAAGATGAAAGCAATGTCGTTTATGAGGGCCCCAGAAGACCGACACTACAGACCTGTTCAGTAATTCAACATACTAGTTCATTTGAAAAACAAGAATCTTTGTGCAATGAGAGTCAAGGCACTGAGGCGACAAAAACCTCTCCACCTCATGAAGAATATCAACTAGTGCCTCAGAAACAACCCCAACAGTCGACAAAACTAACAACTCGAAAGCTGGTCCGTCAACACAGCGTGCAGGTTCCAGAAATACTGGTCACAGAGGACTCCAACATGAGCACGACGACCTCAATAGAGTCAATATCCACCGCCAAACATTCAGAGAAACCTGATGAGTTTCAGTGGCCACAGAGAAGCCCTTCTCTGGCCCAACTCCCCATTGAAAAGCTTCCTCCAAAGAAGAAGCGCCTGCGTCTAGCCGAGGTAGCCCAGTCCTCTGGGGAATCCAGTTTTGATTCTATATCCCTGCCCCGCAGCCCTAGTCAGGACAGTAGCGCATCTTACGCATCCAGTCGTTCCACATCCTTTGAAGAGTCCAACAGACCAGACATGGAGATAGCAGGATCAACCCCACTGAGGAGATCAAGAGCTCCTCACATGTTGACGGTGCCTGGGGTGCATCAGCACAGAGAAATGAGGCGCTCAGCATCTGAACAGGCGCCTCATGACCCACAACCAAGCGTCCTATTGGCTGAGACCCGCAGTAAGTCTTTTGACTACAGTTGCCTGTCCCCAGAGCGCACTGCAGTTGGCTGGAGGGAAAGAAGAAAATGTCTCCTTATGAGACACACCGCTATAAAAGATCCAGATGAAGAGGAAGAGGAGCAACAGTGTACCATACAGAGACGTAGTCCCGAACATGTCACTCCACCACATCTTCTCAAGCAAGCCCGACTTCTGTGTACTGCAGCAGGTCCCCTGCTTCTCCTTCATCAGGTGACATGGTCTTGCGTAATCCAGTGAGATTACAGTGCAAAGAGATCTTTTCTCAGTGGAAACTCAGTCAAAATATTCAGTTAACAGGCAGCACAGAGGCCACATCCGTAGATCCTGTAAAAGAGGAGGCCTCACATACAGAGCAGCCGCCTTCTCAGGCACCACAGCCCTATCCTACACACGGACCATCAGGGGCAGCCAGAGCTCACTACCTCCCCATGTCTACAGGGCTGAAGCTAGAGATTCCCTTACTGCATGATGAATATCCAGAGGTTCGAGTGAGTCACTCCCACATCCAGCACTCTGTCCCTCACATCACCTCCAGTCTGGAATTACTGAGGCCAGCCACATCTCCAGCAGTAGCAGTGCGCCTCCAAACAGACACCCTCACCCTAGCATGTGCCATATACACCACATTCTCCCAGTCCACCTCCCCCAGGCCCCAGGAGGCAGTCGATGCTGTGTCACACAATATAAGTATCCCCACAGCTGATTACAGAAACCATAGGAACATGGGTCCAGACTATCAGTCGTGGTCTGACGATGGCCTGAGGATATCAGGCTCAGGGGGCAACAAGCGCATGCTCTCCCCTTCAAACAGCATAGAGCTCCCGCCTGAGTCACAGCAGCAGCAGAAACGAGTCAAAGAGGAGGGGGAGAGGGAGGTGGGATGTGTTGACAAGGCATCAGTGGACCCATGCAATCAGGAACTCAAAAGGGAGACTCAGTCATGTCTACCCAGTGTTTGTTCTCCCATCACACATGTTGGACCATCGTACCCCAGCCTGCTGCCCAGCACCTGTAATAGCTGGTGCTATTTGAACTACATTAAACCAAACCCTTCTACTCTGGATGAACAGAAGCCCTCAGTGTATTCATCATGGTCCACGAGCGGCTATGACCCCAACCCACCTGGCCTCTCAAGCAAGACGGCTCTCTCTCTGCTGCACTGCAAGCAGAGGCTCAGTCCCTCCATCTACACTATATCCCCCATGTCAGTCAGGACAACTGAGTCGATGGAGCACGAGGACGACAAAAGACCATGCTCCACTGAGGTAATTACAGCACCACTAATTACAATTCAATCTATACAACAATGTACCAACACAAGAGAATTTCCAGGAATTTCACAATTATTATACCGATCAAAATGTAGACGGATGTGGACACCTGAAAGAGGGTAGATGATGTGCAGTAAAGGATGACAGGCACATTTGAAACCAAGATACAGCATTTAGATGATTGGTGCCCAAGGTTAAGTTATTCTATAGACCATGAGGCTGGGTTCCTCCAAAAAGGATTGGTTTAATTTAAGATTAGTTGTAATCAGAGTTTAACAAAACTAGATTTGAAATTGTGTAAATCCAGGTTTCCAGTCCAGATCACAGTGTTTGTTTACAATAACTTCCGGGTAGAAAATCCCAGAGTCATCAGTGTTGGAGAGTAACATGAAATGAAATGAGGTAATTAAATTACAAAATAAATTTAATTGTAATCAGTCACACTTACACAACGCAGATCAGCAAAGCCATTTGAACAAATTTGGGTACTTTTGCACTGAATTTGCTAGAACTTTTCAAATTCATTGCCCAATTTAAAACATTTGTTTTAAAAGTATTCAAAAACTAATCACGTTACATTACTTTGAAGTAATTAAAATAGTATATTACTTATTCCATTTTTAACAGAGTAACTACTGATCTGTAACCAATTGTATTTCAAAAGTAACCTTCCCTACACTGCGCGTCACGTACACAAAATTAAAAGTGCTGGGCAAAAGCCATCTCAACTGGTTTGTCTTTAGCTACCTAAAAAGGCCCACTTTAAAATCACTATCTGTATAAGTGTAAGCTATATTTAAAGTATTTTAAGTATATTAAAGTATAGACGTTAAGGTAAAGTACCCTTTACCTTGCCAACAAATAGCCCTTCCTGATGGGGAGCTAAAGCCGTTATCTCGAAGACACCAGACTTCATTAAGGTTTAAGGTGCGAGGAAGTATAGCATGCAAAGAAACAGATATTGATTTGTTCTTAGGTGGGGTTTTTAGGTGGCCATCACAGATGTTGGCAAAGCAACATAGCACTAAAATAAGCACAGCAAAAATGTCAGCAGGTCGGACGACTGTGTTTAAGTATATATCTGTAAATGCTAAAATGAACAAGTTAGCCAATGTCATATATCATAGTGATACGGTCTGTTCAAAACATTAGGCTGTATTCCTTAACAGAATGTTACGTTGTTTGCCAGCTAGCTAAAAAGTCGGTTAGCTTGCCTAACGTTACTCATGATGGCTCAACGGAGAGGCTCTGATTTCTTCTCCTGTGCAAAAAATTTAATGGCCAAATGATAGAAGATTTTTTAAAAATGGATAACAGCACAGCAAAGAAAAAGAGTCTGCCTGGCAGCAACTGGCAGACAGTATTAACATTTCTGTCCTTCACTGCCATGTTGAACAGTTGGTCCACTCTTCCTTTTCAGCTCCGAATCTTGAGAGGAATTCAGCAGCATTATAAAACTCAGTTGGGTTGAGTCGATTTCTTAGCTTCCCTTATGGAACTTGATTGTTTTGCTTAATCTGTGACCAAAAGGCAGACATTTTAGAGGTAAACCTCCTCTAGTGTAGGTTTAACGTTCATACTTGATCACATTTTGAATTGGAGGTTAAAGTTTTGGTACAACAGAATTAAATTTGATCTTGGTTTCAAGTAAAAACTTATCTCATCTATAGGGATCTTTATTGTAAGATAGTTCCAAAGTTTGATGCAACATTATTTAAGTTAAGTTATTATTTAATTAGGTTTAAAAATGAATCCTCGTTGGTGCCACCCAGCCTAAATTCAAGTTACACAGTTTCACATTTATGGTTTACATAGTTGGTAGGTTAGCATAGTAAGCCTCTTTGCTTTTTCCTCTGGTGAATATACATAGTGCAGCAAACTGGGGGTTAGCATTGCGAGACTGTATCTCGTAGCCTCAGTCCCCAAAAAGGCAGGGAAGATACTTTGCTGTCTTTTCTCAGCACTAAATTCATGTTGATGACACGAGTACAACAATCTTTACAGTTATGACACCAAAAGGCAAACAGTATATGTGCTTTAACAAATGCTATCAAACACAACGTTCAATGAGACTTCCCAACTTTTGTCTCCCTGGGCATGCTGGAGCAGAGTTGGTGAATTTGCCCATGTCTCTTTCGGGTGTAGGTCTACAACAGCCAGTCGTACTGCAGAGACCACGAGGGAACGAGGAAGGGACAGCAGTCAGCAGACGACAGCGGGTCAGACAGAAAAGAGGAGCGGGAGGAAGAGAAGAAGGATGAGGAGGAAGCGCAGTCGTGCTCCAGGAATAAACACCCTCCTGAAGTTTGGATCTCTGAGAGAGGGTGAGTATGAACTAGTGACAGCTTAGCACTATGCAAGATGCAAAATTAAATGACATGCTGTCTATATTTACAGTGTTAAGTCAGTCATTACTAACAGTGTTTGAGGGCTTGCGTCACATATTGTGGTATGTTGTGGAAACCGTTGGTCTGTCCACCATGTTGGAGGGGCCAAGGGTTGGCCGTCTGCACCAACAGAGCCCGTCTGTTGAGGGGCCGAAGCCAGGAAACTACCTAGCTTCCTTTGCGCCTGCGGAGATTCATTTACACAGACCGTCACAGCCACTCACATGGAGCGACAGCAAGTTCATACTAGACACTAATGGAATGAGCGGAAGATATACTGTACATACGTGTACATACATAACATCGGTCATTTGAAGGGAGCCATACTGGATGGGATTGGGTAGATGCAGACAAGCTGTGTAAAAGAAAGATGATGATGTAACTGAACACTGTCCGTCACTGTAAATGGGCAAAAAGTCTTATTTTTTCTTCCACTGCTGTAGAAAATACCTTCCTCTGATTGGCTGGCTGTGTCTTTTAAATCTGTATAACAGAACACCTCTAATAAACACCCAACCTACAGTTTAACCACCGCTCTAAATCAGTTTGCAGTACAGCACATTTAATGGTATCTTAAAACGCAAGTAACCATAGCAACCATACTTCTGCTTAATGCTGTATTGCCAGATAATAACTCTCGCTGAAATGGACCTAACAATGTGTTCAAACTAACTATGGCCAACACAGCCTGCTCTACTATGTGCTTTTTGCCCCAGACTCACAGCTCAGGACCCCTCGCTGTATATCTCTCGCCTTTTTTGTTATTCGAGCAAATGTAATTCAATGGCCGACCCTCAAGTTGAGTAAAAGGCAGTATGCAAACATGTACGGTGTGAATTCATGTGGACACAGTTCTGTTATTGCTTTGTCTGCACACGTCTTCTCAAATTAATTTGCACCGAGGTCAAACCAGACACGCTCAGTACTTCTGATACCCATCAGAAATAAACACTGCTGCGATGCAGGCGAGTGCAGAGAGGTGCCATCTGTGTGTCTCTTTTTGGTTTGGGAGTGTGTCTGTGAACAAATCCCTGTTGTGACTCATGTTGACGCTCCTCACAGCCTTCCTAAAAGAGTGAGTCATCCTCACGCCTGCTCGCTTTCTCCCTCGCTGTCTGTTCAGTCTGTCTGAGGGACAAAAAGACCAAACTGAGGCTGCAAGCTAGTTGAACATTGCCTTTTTTTGTTGTTGTTGCAGAGGGGGAAGGCAAGGACACCTAGACTTAAATCCTGGGTGTGAATAGGTGTTGCATGAAAAGCCTGTGAATACAGCTGATTTATAGTGTAGTATATGAGGTATAGTGTCGTAGCATGACGGAAAAACTGTTTCTCTTTCATTAACTTGAAAGTTTTTTTCAGGACTAAAAACCACCGTTTATGATACCTGCCGAGTTTATCCAGCCGTGAAGCCTGTAGTGAAAATAGAAAAGAGAGCCGATTATAATCAGAATGATTGTTTGTCGTAGGAATGTGTTTTCACTTTCTGTGTTTTTTCATGCTTATTTGGAGCAGCAGCTGGTCTGGGCCAGGGTTTCCCTCCCTCTCCAGCCTGTTTTTATTGGCCCGACTGCAGCAGGCCCCGGACCTTGGGCCACATCGTAGGCTCCCCCTTGTTTGGACTCGGTGGTGGTGTGAGCTGTGATGGGGTTACGAGGCAGTGGGAGGGTGGGGGTCTGGTTTTGGCTTATGAAAGCTGCTTTCATGAAGCTGAAGTGGGTGCCTCGCTGAGGGACCCTCAGTGTACATGGAGGGGTGGACCCCGGGCCCAGCTGCCACAGTGTGAGTTCACTGTGTAGTTAAGGCCAAACAGATAGCGTACTTACGCTGGATAAATACAGGCACTAAAAAGCTGCTTACAGGTGCTAAAGGGCCTGCAGCCTGTCTGTCAGCTCCAGTTACACTCATATTGATTGTGACTATCATCCCGAGAGGAGCAGCATCAATAGACAACTGACAGGGGAAAGCTCTGAGGACGAAACTGAAACCTCTTGCTTTCTTCACACCTACAGATCAAACGGGAAGTATGCTATCACGCATGGTGGAGGTGGAGGGAAGTGCCAATGTGAGGACTGTGGATTCCACCCAAAGAATACCAGTGCACATCACATCACAGAGCCCCCACCGTACAACTGCAAACAGTGTAACCTTTCTCTTAAAGCCAAAGGTAAGGAGAGGATTTTGTTTGTTTGTCTGTGAGTTTATGAGGTCTGTCTTAACTCTGCATCCATTATGAGCTCAGCCTTTGTTTCATATTTTATAGGAAGCCTCATCGAACACCTGAGATCTGAGGCACATGGAAAAGACACCTGTTGTTACCCAGATGGCACAGAGGAGGGTATGTTATGTTATTTATTTTTACGAGGTTGTTTTTTATGCAGCTAAAAGCGCCAGTGCTGATGGGTTTCCTTGCAACCCAGTCGCCAGAATAACTGTTGGTATGGTGCATTTCTGCAAAGCAAGGATATGTTACATTTGTACGTTATGTAGATAATAGATTGAAAATTTACTTTTCAATAACACGTTAGCTTTAGGCACAAAAACAACTTGGATTACAGGATTATGTTATGGCTTAAAATGCCCGCCTTTGGTAGCACAGTCCCAGCAGAAAACACAGCTATGTCTGTAAAAACATGGCACTATCCCCCCTGGCAGCACAGTGAAAATACACCCATGTTTGGTGGATAAAAACTGCTGGAAACGCAGCAATGACTCTCTAAGAAACAACCATTTCTGTAGTTTGTTGGCCTCAAACAGTGGTCTGCAGCTTGGCAGGCATTTCGCCGAGGTGACACACCATATTCCCTCCACCTGCAGGTGACAAAGTCAGCCCATATTCTACGTCACTTTAGAAACAACGTATATGAAACATAAAAATGTAGAGTGTCCGTGGTTTGCAGAAATCTACAAAGCCAACATTTTCTCCTTGTGACTGGGCTGTGTTTTTGGATTGGATGTGCTATTTTATTATTATTTTTTCTCTGCCACTGCTCGTTTTGAAAACTAAAAACTTTACAAAATTATTGTTAAAACATCTTCACTGAATATTTAAGTCCAGCTGAAATCAAACGACCTTTTGTTTTTGTTTCTAATGCCAAGCTACCTTGTAAATTACATGTCTTATGCTCTCTTTTTTGTGCTAGTTTTGGCTTATTAGCTCTTCATTAGCATCCACGCTAGCTTCATAGCATGTAGCTTTCTGGCTTATAAGTCCTCATCTTGGATTGTGGACATTTCAGAAAAGGTTGTGTTGTACCTTCGTTGATAGATTGATTTTAGTTGGGTGCTTCCTTCTGCGATGATGCTGTCCTGATATTAGCAGCAGCCAGCAGTGTGGATCGATGGTGATGATCTAACATGAATGTGTGGCCGGACCAGCTTACCACAACAAACCACAGAGAAGCTCAGAGTACAACACACACAGGAGAGTGACTTACAGTCTGCTTAGGATGTCATCTGTATCTGTACCTCTGAATGTCGCGTACAGAACATTTAATTATCCCTTTTCTAGAGCTGGGACTGTGTTTACTTATTCATTGGTTGCAGGATCACAAGCAGTCCTGTTACTGGTGCCCACTCACAGTGATATTCACTTCTGTAACTTGAGCCACGTGAATTTTCTTGCTCAAAGACTTTGAGTTGATTAATAGCCTCAAACGGTGCAGTAATTCTGTTGGCTTACATACTTTGTCACGTTGAATGAGCTTAAACATTTCACATTTGTTTGAAGAGAAATGTAAATATTGGTCTGCAGCATATCAAGATCTTAGGCGTCCAAGATCGAAGATATGTGGGAGAAGGGTTGCCATGAGAAACATGGGAGAGGCTCTTATACGTTACACCCAGGATAAAAATGTACTCGGCTGGTAGTAATTGGACACAACCCAGCACACTTACACCTATTTAGTTTCATGTCTACACATTGGTGCAGTGAGGAAAGTCAAGACTTAAATTTATCAGTGTGCCTAATGCTAAATATTGACACAGTTTTCTAACTAGCCTTTATACTTGAACAGCACGATAGAATTTCTGAAATCAAACCATGGCTTTTGGTTTTTGTTTTTCACCTCAAGACACCTCAGATTTCTGGGGGCGCCACTGACACGACAAAGCAAAATAAAACAAAAGGCAGAGGAGTAGGAAAAGAAGACGGAGATAATGGGTCCACAATAAATTGAAATTTCTCTGCCTTGCTTTGTCGTGTATACCTAATCTTTTCAAGATGCAAGCAACTCATTAAATCCCTCATCCAGTTTATACGAAAGGCAGTAAAGTGGACCTCCAGCCTATGAGAATCATCCATTTGGCGATCATGGTGCAGAAGACCAAGGCATCTTTGTGGGAGTTAGAGAGTGGAATACTTTTTGGGTGAGAAGCCAAGGAGAGCAATGAGTGGGGAGGGGTCAGTGTTAAAAAACTGACTTCCAGGAGGTAATTAATGTGGCACAAGCCCAAAACGTGTTTCAGTGCAGCTGGATCCTTCTTGCATGTATCTCATCGGAGGCCGACGTCAGGTTTGATTTCAGACAGCCATGGTCCAGTGTATTCAGTGAATGGGCTTAGCTGAATAAGTCTGTTACGGGTGCAGATGGAGGAGGAGTGGATTCTGTCGAAAACTTCATCCCACTCATCATCCTGTCTAAATCAGTCTCCCACTGCTGTCTTACTCATAGATCTTGAGAATATGTGGGGTTTGATATTGACATTTTTTTAGCTAAAGAATGGAGATGGTTAGAAACTGTGTTGACAAGAGATTTCTCTCTGTCCTAGGAGTCTGTGAAGAACGTCCAGTTCCCCCAGATAAACAAAAAGATCTTCAGTACTCAGATCTCAGACAAGACGAGGATGACAGTGTAAGGGACAAAGATGGCAGACGCGTTGAGGACAACAGGTCCGAGGTGGCTAAAAGCTCTCACACTGCCACTTCTGATAGCGAGGAACCTCGTCCAGGAGGCCTGCCGATGGAACCTGAACCCAGCCGATCCGTCCAGCTTCCCCCCAAGGACTCCACCCAGAGGAGCTCAGCCAGCGTCAGGAGGGCTCTGTTCGCCCGCAGACGCTTCGACGCTTCGTCATCAGCGTCCTCCCGAGTCTGCCATTCTCCAAGTACTCAACCCCTGATTCCACAGAGGGAGCCGTCGCCAGCTCACAGCCCGTCACCCAGGCCTCGCCAATCCCCCGCTCCCCCGTCCTCACCCTCCCCATCTAGTTGTCACATCTCCACCTCTGCTCTGAGACCAGTCTCCCCTGTTAGAGGTCTTTCTCCTGTAATAGTCCAGTCCCATGGATCAGAGTCCTCTGGGCCTCCAGGATCCCTGGCAGACACCTCTGCTCATTGTCAAGCCTGTTTTCACCCAAGAGACCGACCGTCTGCTGCTAGACGAGTGAGTCACTTCAGCCTTTCTCTCAAAAAAACATTGTGACATAACATCTTCATTAGTTTTCTACACAGAGCGTAACCCAACCATTGTTGTTTTTCCATATTCTGAACTCTCTTTTTGTCGCGTGTATAATTATCGCTGGTCAAACCATGGCTTTTGTTCAAACCGCAGTCTTCACTCACCTGTGACTTGATCCATCTCTGTTAGTTTAGCCGGCAGTTTTAAATAAATCAGCTTTCGGCTCACAAAGCTAATCTTGTGTGGCTCAGTTAAATCCCAGTAAGTCAACATCTAGAACAAATATAGATAGGCTGGTACATATGAGGTTATTTTAAAGTCGCACATTTATTGGAAAAGGAAGGAAAGGCATCTCTCTTGTTTTATATCACTCAAACCGATGCCTGCAGCTCCGGACCTTAAAATAATGCAGGAGAGCTCCCAAATAGACACAACATGTTTTCCCTGGGCAGCCGCTGATAAAACGAGAAGCTGGTCAATCGTTAAATACCAGAGATTGGAACCACATGTCGACGACGAAAACACCTCGGGTGAATATCTCAGTTCACCCTCATCAAATAAAAAAAACATGTCGACTCCAAACCTGTGGTTATGTTATGGTGTAACCTCACCACTTCCTCCTCACACTTATAGGGCTCATAGGAGTAGGTTCTCCACAGGGTTGTTTTTCACATCTGCACACATAGACATTTCTGTTGACATGTCAGCTACACCTGCAAACTGGCTGTATTTGGTAAGGGGAGCCATTTTTATATACCTAAATATTTGATTGGTACATATACTATATGAATGTATATTTTTAGTAATTTGATTGCTTTAATATTATTTTGCACGATTATAAACCCACGTTTCCACCAAGCAGTACGTTTCAGTCCAGTTTGGTTCAGTGCGCATTTTTTCTGTTTCCATTGTGAAAAGTTGTGGATGGTACCAACAGAACCGTCCCCATGTTTGGTCCCCCCTCTGTTGGGGCACCTAGCACACAGATCTGGTACTAAAAGGTGGAGCTGTGAACACTGCAGTCTGATTGGTCAGTAGAGGACGGTCGCTCTGCTCAGGGTTGAGCTGTGTCTGGTTTTAGGCTCATGTAACTGTTCACACCATGGCAAGTTTAACATATATGAATGAACTATAACTTTAAAAGTAAAGGATGTTGTGCTGCCTCCCACAGCAGCTGTAGTTTGAGAAAAATAATTTAGTGAGCCGACTGCCAGCGACTTTTAAGGTGGAACGTGTTCTTCTAACGTTACTCAATGAATGAGTTGACGACGTGAATCCATCAAAACATCTTAAATTTCATTGTGACAACGTTGACCATCACTTTAGTTTTTATTGTTTTGCTTGGATGACAAACACTTTTAGTAACAAGTGGAGAAAAAAAAAACGTCACGGACCTTTGTTCCTGTGGGCTACATTAACACTAAACCCCTGAGCTTGCCTGAGAAGGACTAAATGTACAAAGCCGCTATTTTTAAATATCCCATGGAGAGAGACTCTCACTGCAGCCTGTTTTATTTTGTTCTGAAAATGTCGGCGTGCAGCCTCGTTCTGTGGATGATAAACAAGGTGCAGACTTACATCTGTGTCACGCTGATGAGGAAATACAGCGAGTGCTGGACGGAGCAGTGAGTGACAACAACCCTGCCCACATTTAAGAGGACTGTTTGCAGTGGAAACACTAGGGTCTAGGTACCATGTCTGAAGGGTTACTGTTGGATCCAAAGGTACCATACTGAAAGTGTTTGGTGGAAACAGGGCTTTGTACTGTGACGTAGGCATGTCGCAACACCAATACCAGTGAAATTCCACAATTCTTGATATCCCAATTTAATACCACGATAATGAACCAAAACAAAACAACAAATCCCAGGTACTAAAATACTTTGTCATTGTTATATTCGACGCAGAACGTGTCATGCATCATCGATGATACTGCAGATTTTGGCTGACACACAGGCAGGAGCTCCAGGAGATGGCGGCACGGGGCGTCTAAATTCCGTTTATAGACCACAATCTAGTCAGATCTTTGAATCCACCCACAGCACTGAGTTCAAGTTGACTGATTCGTCACACATTGTGACATGAAACAGTTTCTTGGTTGAAATTAAAAAACACAGATAAGAGCTGTGGTGGGACTCAGGTAGCCAATCAGCATCACGGGCAGGACTAAGCTGTTTTCAAGCTGTTGAGTTGAGCAGTGAGGAGTAAGAAAAAGTTGCTCTCGAGGCTGTTTTAAATCGACATGTCCTCTCAATATTGCCTGACGTCATAGTTTGTTTTTACTTTGCTCCGCTCCGCCCTTTAAGACCCGTCAGAGTCTAGTTTGTTATTGTGTTAAATCAAGTCTCGTTAAAGGAGAAGTCTTTTCAAACACCTTGCAGACTTTTTCTCTTCATATCAGTTAAATATTCTGCCATGATACGCTATCTGTGCTCCAACACAACAGACTATTACCAGCACTTCAGCTCTCACTAAGGATTCCACCGTTGCAGCAAGTCAGCTCTCGTGAGATTTCAGAACTTCTTGTTAGCAAGACTTAGATACAAAACAGACCGGAACAAGTGAAAAGAACAGAAACACATTTCAATAATCTGAGCCTGCCAGTGGCAAAAACCAACACTTTTAATGGACGTAAATAGACGGTTTCGTCCCTGCTAGCTGCGGCCTTCTCTCTCAGTGTTGGACCAGTTTCAAAACTTGTTGTCTCACATGGGAGCATAGGGTCCAGGTTGAAAGATAATAAAGATGCTAGATCTTCGCTAATTACTCCCAAAAGAAATATCAAGTCACAATTTAACTCACTGGCTAAACTTCTTGAGATGTGCATGTATTGCTTAGGAACAAGGCTTTTTAATCCTTCAGAGATGAAATGTCTGGTCGCTAACTCGCAGCACCTCGCCAGAACTCTGCTTTTAAAAGTTGTTTTCTCAGCACCAAGGCCAAGTAACCGTTGAGTCATTGCTATTGATCGACAGCATCAACAGTTATGGTCGTTGTTTGCTACAGCACTTTAAATCTGCCTCATTGACCTTCTGTCTTGTCTTTACTGTATTCTATTCATTTTGCTGCTGTAGTGACCTAATTTCTAAAGCAGAAACATTCAACTTTCATTTCATCTGTTTTGTTGCAGTCTGTGGATGAGGTTGGTCTGACCCACATCAGCCCACATCCCACACGCCCTCGGGGAGCCCACAACCTCCTGAGTCACCTCCCGCTGCACTCCCAGCAGCCAGGCAGGGCCCCGAATCTCCTGATTCCCATCGGGGGGATTCACATGATTCAGCCCAGGTCCACCCTCCCTGTGTACAGCCTGGTGAGCAGCCCCATCGCAGCCACATCCAGCCCCGCAGGGACATCCTGGAGACTGAGTGACGCTCCGAAGGGGAGGTTTCCTCTGCTGCAGCGCCAGGATACTCTCAAAGAGACGTCGCCCGGCAGTCGAGCCAGCCCACAGGAGCCCGAGGCATCAGAGGGGGCGTCCGGGAGCAGCCGATCGGACGCGTTATCACACAGAAACACTCGAGGACGCTTCCAGTCGAGTTCCGGGACAGAGACGAGGCATCCGGAGGTCGACACAGACGCACATGTTACGGAGAGGTGTGTTTACCCCGAGACCACCCAAGGCCAAAAAAAGGCTCCTTCCTCCCAGACACAACTCTGATAGGAGGGAGAGCCTGAAGGGACAGTGCAAAAGACTGAAACCAGAGAGCTGTTAAAACAGCGCTGGTTCGGAGATGGAGGACGAAAGGCAAGAGCACTTGAGCACCGCTTCTGAATGACGCTATTATGTAATTATATGAACAATATATATATAGACACTATGTTAGATATGCAGTATGTTTTGTAAATCTTTTTTTACCCTCTTGTTTGATGTCATCGGTGTTAATTTATTTATGTGCTATTATGCAAATTCTGTACTATATGCAAAAGCAGCTGGAATGAAAATAGACAAAGTTTTAATCAGTTTCCCTATTAACCCTTCGACAGCTCTAATATACTATTGCTGTGTTAATGTACTGTATTACCAAAATGGATATAGAAAGGTACTACAAATATTTATTCACCCCGACCAGTATTTTGAAGTGCAATTTTATGTCAAGATTGTGGTTTGAAATGTCATTCTTCTTAAAGGCTGTGATTATTATTATGATTATTATTATTATTATTATGATTATTATTATTATTATGATTTGTCAGGTTGTTTTTGTTGTTGTTGTTGTTGTCGTCTTTGTTTGTGTTCAAAGAAGCAGGGTTACGATCACCTCCTTTTCTAATGTCTTCAGGAAAAGAAGTTTCAGATCAAGACATTTGGAGTGCACTGACAAATAATTTGATATCCAGAGGAAACCTGTTTCACGTACATGGTAGCTACGGTACAGTTTTTTTTCATAAACAGATACATGTATTTTTGTGTTGTTGCTTTTATAAATGATACAATCACTCTGTCATTTTCATGTTTACCATTAAACTTCTCATTTTTACAGATTTATATTAAAACTGTGTTCTGTGTGTGGTTTGTGAGTTAATCACTGTTCTTCTTTGCCAGCGAAGTGGAGGCTGAAAGTACGAGGATCACGGTCCGCACAGATACAGGTACTTTATCCTTTTCGTTCTCGTCCATAAAAAACATCTCCGTTCAAATTAAAACATAATTGAAGTATTGTCAAGAGCACACTAAACCAACAGGTGGCGATATAACCATAACTGTGAAGTTCTGTGAAAGAAGAAGATGACATGGACCAATCAGTCTACCTGGAGCAGTGACCTCTGCAGCGCATTGACACCTCTGCTCTTCAAAGTAGTGGATGAAAAACTGTAAGTGTAGGTGTGCACTAGCTTCATCGTAATACTGGAGTTTCTAAATGCGATACAATACCTTGAAAAATACTGATATGTAATACCAGTACAGCGTCCCCACGTTCAGGAGCATTCCCACCTGTCCCTGAGCAATGCAACAAGCATCCCCAAAAAATCCAGAACCTGTTCCTGCCTTTCACACATTTATTTTGTTTAACGAATAAAACACAGATAGTTTCAAATGCTGCAACCAGAGATAACTTTTTTAACTATTCAATTCTGGTCTAAACTTAGAAACAACTTAGTTATAGTGAATCATCAAAGACATTATGTCCTCCTGAGACCCGAGCTTCTGTTTGGTGAACATTTTTAATTTCTCCGAGCTATTTGAGATCAGTAGGACTCAATAAGTAAAAAAATGAAATATTGTCAAAAAATAAAATAAGATGTGTTGCCATATCAAACTACAAACATTGATAATCATAAATTAACAAGTTTCAGCCATAAAATGTGATCAGGTTTTGGACACTGTCCACTTGTGTCGGGGTCGGATGCAGACTGACTTGGCAGTTTGTTTGTTTTTACATGGATTAATGTATTGTGCTCTCACTACCACTAGATGGCACAAGAAAGTGTCCATGAACGAGGTCAACAGGTCTAAGTTAAGCAGCATGTAGAATCAGGTGCAGCAAACCCAAAATGTGATGTGTCATATGGACACAGGGTCTCAGAAGGACATTTGTATTACTGTATTTGTCCATATGTGAACATGTGAGAGGTGCCTTGTAATGTGTGAGGTGCACATGCTGTTTTGACTCTGACTCAGGTATGTAGAATTACAACAGACAGATTCGATAAATGTGTTCCACAACAACTAAACTCTGCCATGTTTAGGCATTATTATGATCACACACACAAATGAAATTAAATAAAATAATTTACTGAAATCTCAACAAATCCAGTCCAATAAAACAGAGAAATGAGTTTGAAGGAAGGTTTGCACGTTGTGTGAGTTCATGGCAAAAGGCCCGGACCAATAAAGGCATCTGCTCTTCACTGGCACTGTAAGGATAAACACTAGGACCCCCTGTCTGTGTAAATAAAATAAAGTAAAAAGTAATACATATAATTATGCAACTGTGGACTTACAGGGTTAAAGAGCCACATGCCCAGAAATCCACTTATTAAAAATGCTTAAAGTGAGAGTGAGACATTCTGAAGGTATGCAACAGTATTTTTAAAAAAAATAATATTAAATATATATGTAGGCAGTTATTCACTCCAAATCAAACTAAGTATCATAATCCAACTGATTTTGAATGTATTTATATATTTTGATATGTAAAAGTTGTTTGTATATTGGCATGTTAGATCTTACACAGTTACATCTGTACCAGGGGGATGCAACCTGTGGCTCTGGACCCACATGTGGATCTTTATCTCTTCTACATAAAAAAGTTTTTATTTTCATACATCATTGTTCTACGCCTTAAGTGATTTTACATTCTAAAGATTGTGAAATCTTTCAATTGCAAAAATGTTTTAACATTTCTTAAAGCAGCTGTGTGGAACTTTTTACCATTTATTAAACTGTCCCTAGTTCGTATCACCTCCCCTAATTTTTGTTTTTATTGAGAGAATATACCGCAACTTGTTAGACATTGTTTCAATATATGACGACATGGAAGTTATAATCAAGCTAAATGTAACGTTTGCTGATGTGAACTACTTTTGTCTAGTAACGTTACAACAAACGCCACAAAATTATCTGTGACTGTGACCATGAACACAAATACACAGCAGGCAGTTGTCCTCAGTTTATAAGAAATTCAGAGCTACACCAGAACATTTATGATTTTCCTCTCGCTCTCCAAAACAAATTCACGCGGTAACTGCCGGTTGCAGTCGAGATTTTATACCAGGCTGTGGGCGTCATACTGCTTCGACCAAAGGGGGCGCAATAATCAACAAAAACATAAAGTTCCACACAGCTGCTTTAAACTAAAATGTGCATCATACGTCTATGACCTGGCGCCTAAATTTTGCCATATAGTACATAATTTCTACCAAAGAAAGTCTATGAAAACTTTTCACAGTGTGCTGTGTGGATTAAAAACAAAGAGATGTTGCTGTTGAATTTCTTTTAAATGTTATTTTCAATGCTTTGAGCAACACAAAATATTAAAACTTGGGTTCACCCTGATGAAGGTCTAATACAGGGGTCAGCAACCTTTAACATTAAAAAAAGCTATTTTTGGTCGAAAAATGGAAAAAATATGTGTGATGAGCTGCAGAGCATATTTTAGCCTTATAATGAAGTATCAACATGACCAATGGCTCCGAATGAGCGTTCATTAATATCTTTTACCACAAGATGGCTCCTCTGCAGTGGGCTCTTCATGATTATCTGCCACTTTAACTTTGCAGTGTTGGACGGGGAAAGCAAATAAATTCTCTGTTTTCTTTTTATGAATCCGTAATCCATAGTTAGCCTCACTATGGAGACTCAAGACGAGCCATCGCCAGTAGGGTTTGACAAAATTTAGAGGAAAAGGCGCCAGGTCTTAGACGTATGACGCATATTTAATTTGAAGAAATGCTAAAAGGTTTTTTAATTGATGTATAGATGACACACTTTTACGGCTGCAGAATGTAAAATGACTTTAGGCCTAGAACAATGATGTATGAAAAATAAAGATGTTAAAAAATTTAGTTTCTTTTTGTTGACAAACCCTTGAGGACACATGTGGCTCCTGAGCCGCAGGTTGCTCAAGAATAAAGTAAAACACTGCATAGATGTAAGTGTGGAAATGTTTTCTACAAGTTGGTGAATAAAACCTTCCAACATGCTAAAAAAAAAAAAAAAAATCCATAGATTTGACACTTTAAAGAGAAAAAATGCATTTTTAGCATTTAGTAAGAGCTCCCTGTTTAGTTGGACATATTCACTGCACCTACAGGATTAACATTATTATTATTATTTCTTTCAAGGTTTTTAACAGAATTGTATTTTTGTCTTCTTTTTTTCTGCTCTTTACAATTAAATTTCAGGCAGATAAAAGAATACAGAGAGAGCTTCCAGACACTGAGGTGATGTACGGCACCACCCTGTGGCTGCAGTAAGACGACTTCATGTTGAAATTCCACTTCCCAGAATGGAAATGTTATTTTAAAAATCTGTTTCATTGCCTTTATTTATTCATCTATTTATTTTCATCATGTTGTGCATGACATTTCTCTCCCCCTCTCCCCGGTGCTGGTTTGGTGCACAGGCAGCTTGTCTTTGTTTCCCAGACCTGAAGGTGTCACATGTGACCACTGGGTGGCAGCACGAAGCAGCTTTATGTCCACATTGGCTCTCGCTGCCTGTTTACTGAAAGGGGTGACGTCACACACTGAAGGTATTGGAGCATGTATTGAAACCTCTCCTGGAATAAATCATCCAGGACATGACACACATACAGCAGGAATAATCACATGAAGGGATCTTTCACATAGTTTCAAAGCCAGCAGATAAAAACTAAGATAAACAGAGATTGTTTGATATCCACACCTATGATTCATTTATTGTTGTATGATTACTCCACCTCTTTACAACACTCTGCAGACCATTGTCTTTCTGTGTGTTGGATCAGGCTCCACAGCAACACGAATAACAGCCAAAGACTCCCACAGCAATGTGAATACTGCCAATTATTAACTAAATGTTATGACGTATTTCCAGAGGAGACGGGCTGTGATAAGGTTCACCAGAAGGGAAGATCTTGGGGAAATTTCATCCTTTTGCCGTAAGACGAAGCAAACATGAATGAATAGGGGATTCCTTTCACCTGGGGGAACCAAACGGATTTGGAAAAGCAGGATGACCTGACAGTGTCATGGTAAGACTTGAACAGGTCACTGACAACAACAATATCTCGACAAAACCGAGAGAAATACTGTGAACGTGTTGCGAATATTTTATGTTGTTGTTAGTGAGAAGCACAAAAAAGTAACGCTGATGAACATAAACATGATTTCTGTCGCCATAAGTTGGTTAAATATGAAAAAGAAACGAATCACTTTCAGTTTCTCTTCTTGTTCCTGAAATATTCTTAAAAAATCACAACTAAATTATGCATCACTTTCATTTTCTCCAGCATGTCCCTCCATTTATATTAAAACCACAGTGGAAATTTCAACACGATGTGAGTCAGCAGAAGTTCAGGGGCATATTAAAGCTTTGTCGACGGGGGTAAATGAAAAATGAGTGTCTCCTTTATTTATGCATGGGGTCCTGTTTTTATATTTTACAGACAAATTTCTCCATGATCAGATGATTTATTTATTTAACCTTCATTAAACCAGGAAGTCCCATTAGGATTGAAAATATCTTTTACAAGAGAGACCTGGCCGAGGTAGCAACAAATACAACATGTAGTACAAAAAAACAAGCATGTCTCTGTCACCACGTTCTTTATGATGCTCTTAAATTCGTCAATAAAGTGTTTCTAATTTTAGATCTTTTTGGAGATTGTCCAAGGTGCACAGTAGGAGATACATTAAAAGCAACCACCTGGAGGAGTGTAGCCAATAACGACCAGAGCTGACACACATAAGGGTGCAGAGGGAGGCCGGAAGTTTTGTACAAACAAATGTTTTGTTTTTCCAGTAATCTCTGCATTAGACTTCCTTGGTCACACATGTGTCCTCTGTTATGATCCAGAGACAGATGTGTGTTAAAATGGCAGGTACAACACAAATAAAACACTGGAAATATCTGGAAAGATATGAAATGTTACCAACGTCTCCTCTTGCAAAAGTGCCAATAAACACTGATGTTGATCAAAAATGACCTGAAGTTCAATTCTGAGATTGTTTTATGTAAATAGTTTTCTAGTAAATAATAGATATAGCAAATTCTGATCAACTCATATAAATTTCAGGCTTAGAAATGGCCACTTTAGAATGAAAATACAGACAGTACTTATCACCCTCATGCCGACAAGACGTCCAGTGTAGTTTTTTAATCCATCAGGCTGCACCCACTTTCTATTAAGACTCCACCCATTACAGATAATGGCGTCGTTGCTCATCCCTAATTAAAAGAAATTATTAAATTGTCCTAATATTGAAATGTTTTTAACATCCCTGGTTGTATTGTGAAGTAAGAGTTAGTAATATCTCATGTCGCTCTATTAAGCGCGATGCACAGATTTTTGCGAGACAGGTGGAGCCACTGAACATCTTGTGGTGGCACCAAAACTAAAAGCCATCACTGAATTTCAGGAATTTGATAACGCTGTTCAAGTGTATATGTTAGATTCAAAGTATGTCAATATGAGTGTGAAGGAATGTGCACTGATGTACTGATTTGATCAGTTATCTGATGTGCACTGGTATGTTTAAGATTTTGAGTTCCAGTAGGTGATTCAACGATCTTCAGATGTGCTGGTGGTCCTTTTCCTTTAAAGACAAATATACGCTGTATGACGCCGGACGAGCACGTCATTTAAAGAGACTGTCAGTGTTCAAAGTTAAACCATGAGGCAACTTAGGATTTCATACTTACACACAACTCTGTCATTCATGTGTGTGTGTCCTGTGTGTGACGATGCCTCTGGTGTCTGGGGTGTCCAAGAACATCCAAGTTATAACACAATGCATTATAAAACGATTGGATCCTTCCAGGGTGTCCATACATTTACTACACTTCTGGCCATTAGTGGAGATACAGGATGGGAACCTCCAAACATCAGGAGACTAGGAGTGAAATGTTTCGCATGTTTGCTGCTGACGTGTCGTCTCATAAAGAACAGCTGCAGTGTGGAACCTGTGTGCAGAGACTGGAGGGCATAACGCCGCCTCAGAGGGGGACAGAACGTGTTTGTTGTGTAATTTCGGTGAAGCTGAGAATGAGGTTCACTTTCTGTTGCACTGTCCCGTATATGACGACTTAAGGAAGGTACTTTTCAGTTAAATGATCTCTATCTGTGTTGATTTATTTTGGTTGGATGATCATGAAGAATTTGAGTTTTGTTTCAGAAAGGGACTTTTTTTGTAGCTGAATTTCTTCGCCAGGACTGTGTGTACATGACAACATAGTGAAAAAATTTGATCATCTTCTTCTTCTTTCAGTTGAACACTTTTCTTAATCATCATATCACTGAACAAGCTCATCACATGACTCAGAGTTTCCATCAGCTATGTTTATTTAATTGGTCTGACTGGTATCAGAAGGTGACCGCTCGCTGCGGACGCCCTCAATTCCACTGAAACTGTCTCCCTATATTTAGTTTGGTAGTTTCTGTCTGATCCATCAGGGGTTTGGCACATATTGTCCGCCTCACTCATATAGGGGTCGTGTGTGTGTGAGACAGTCACTGTTCCCTGCCCCTCTCTTACCTCACACTCCACCAGCAGTTGCCAACTTTGCTTCCTGTCTTCTACACATTCTTTCTTTACCCATAAGGAAGAAGGATGACATGTTTGCATTTTTGTCTGATGTGGTGTCACATGCCTGACAGTGGTAATGATTAAAGGAAAGCCAAGATGAATGAATCCTGCTGATCTCATATACTGTATAAAATGTGCATCATACAGCTGGACGCCTTTTCCTTCTTTTTTTTTTTTTTTCCCCCAAACCTCAATAGACCTTTTTAGAGCCGACGCCGCAATGACATCGGTTTGTTAGCTGGAGGTGAAACACGACTCTCCACCACAGGGCTGTAGCTACATAGGAGTGCTAAAATGTGTTTGTCTTGTCGTGTTATTGGGAGCCAGAATAGAAGGAGTCATGGCTCAAAACCAGCTGCTACTGCCCGTCATCAAAAACAAAGACAGCTATGGTTAAATGCGACAAGATGAAAGGACGAGACAGAGGTCATTATCAAAAATGCTCACATGTGCAGTGCACGCTTCATATCAGGTTAGGGAAAAAGTATTTCCTGTTGTAGGGGTGAATAACGTTATGTGAATTAACGTGTCATGTCCACCTCATCAGAAACTGGCGAGGGATTAAGAGGAATATTGGATTTCTCTGTAATTGCGAGGTTTTTAGGGCATTAGCTAACATTAGCTTTGATTGCAAAACAAACTGGAGGAAACAGTTTAAGTATCGTCCCCCATTGTAAGACTGACTTCCTGTGACATCATCCATCCACTGAGTGAGAGCATACGGGTCGGCCAGTCTGGTCCCGTTGCTCAGTGTTTACTTATTCAAATAATACTCGCGGTCCGGAGAGTGAGTGACCTGACATGGTGCTTTGGTAAAGTCAGTCTTGTTCCTGAAATATTCTTAAAAAATCACAACTAAATTATGCATCACTTTCATTTTCTCCAGCATGTTCCTCCATTTATATTAAAACCACAGTGGAAATTTCAACACGATGTGAGTCAGCAGAAGTTCAGGGGCATATTAAAGCTTTGTCGATGGGGGTAAACGAAAAATGAGTGTCTCCTTTATTTATGCATGGGGTCCTGTTTTTATATTTTACAGACAAATTTCTCCATGATCAGATGATTTATTTATTTAACCTTCATTAAACCAGGAAGTCCCATTAGGATTGAAAATATCTTTTACAAGAGAGACCTGGCCGAGGCAGCAACAAATACAACATGTAGTACAAAAAACAAGCATGTCTCCACATTCTTTATGATGCCCTTAAATTCGTCAATAAGGTGTTTCTAATTTTAGATCTTTTTGGAGATTGTCCAAGGTGCACAGTAGGAGATACATTAAAAGCAACCACCTGGAGGAGTGTAGCCAATAACTACCAGAGCTGACACACATAAGGGTGCAGAGGGAGGCCGGACGTTTTGTACAAATGTTTTGTTTTTCCAGTAATCTCTGCATTAGACTTCCTTGGTCACACATGTGTCCTCTGTTATGATCCAGAGACAGATGTTTGTTAAAATGGCAGGTACAACACAAATAAAACACTGGAAATATCTGGAAAGATATGAAATGTTACCAACGTCTCCTCCTGCAAAAGTGCCAATAAACACTGATGTTGATCAAAAATGACCTGAAGTTCAATTCTAAGATTGTTTTATGTAAATAGTTTTCTAGTAAATAATAGATATAGCAAATTCTGATCAACTCATATAAATTTCAGGCTTAGAAATGGCCACTTTAGAATGAAAATACAGACAGTACTTATCACCCTCATGCCGACAAGACGTCCAGTGTAGTTTTTTAATCCATCAGGCCCCACTCACTTTCTATTAAGACGCCACCCATTACAGATAATGGCGTCGTTGCTCATCCCTAATTAAAAGTATTAAATTGTCCTAATATTGAAATGTTTTTAACATCCCTGGTTGTATTGTGAAGTAAGAGTTAGTAATATCTCATGTCGCTCTATTAAGCGCGATGCACAGATTTTTGCGAGACAGGTGGAGCCACTGAACATCTTGTGGTGGCACCAAAACTAAAAGCCACCACTGAATTTCAGGAATTTGATAATGCTGTTCAAGTGTATATGTTAGATTCAAAGTATGTCAATATGAGTGTGAAGGAATGTGCACTGATATACTGATTTGATCAGTTATCTGATGTGCACAAACTGACACCGGTATGTTTAAGATTTTGAGTTCCAGTAGGTGATTCAACGATCTTCAGATGTGCTGGTTGTCCTTTTCCTTTGAAGACAAATATACGCTGTATGACGCCGGACAAGCACGTCATTTAAAGAGACTGTCAGTGTTCAAAGTTAAACCATGAGGCAACTTAGGATTTCATACTTACACACAACTCTGTCATTCATGTGTGTGTGTCCTGTGTGTGACGATGCCTCTGGTGTCTGGGGTGTCCAAGAACATCCAAGTTATAACACAATGCATTATAAACCGATTGGATCCTTCCAGGGTGTCCATACATTTACTACACTTCTGGCCATTAGTGGAGATACAGGATGAGAACCTCCAAACATCAGGAGACTAGGAGTGAAATGTTTTGCATGTTTGCTGCTGACGTGTCGTCTCATAAAGAACAGCTGCAGTGTGGAACCTGTGTGCAGAGACTGGAGGGCGTAACGCCGCCTCAGAGGGGGACAGAACGTGTTTGTTGCGTAATTTCGGTGAAGCTGAGAATGAGGTTCACTTTCTGTTGCACTGTCCCGTATATGATGACTCAAGGAAGGTACTTTTCAGTTAAATGATCTCTATCTGTGTTGATTTATTTTGGTTGGATGATCATGAAGAATTTGAGTTTTGTTTCAGAAAGGGACTTTTTCTGTATTTTTTTTATTTTTTTTTTATTGATATTTTGGTCCAATGTTTAATGAAGACATGAACATTTCAAGTCATTTCCTTGGACATTTTTATGATATGAATACCCCCTACCCATCTAACCCTTCCTATATCTCCATAGCTAAGAAATGAATAATAATAATAATAATAATAATAATAATAATAAATTAAAAAAAAACCTGAACCAAAACTTAAGTGTATCAACATACCTTGACAAGCCAATAATAAATAGATATTAATGAATACACATAAATAAATAAATAAATAAATAAATAAATAAATAAAAGGTAAGCAGATGATCTATACCTATTCATTTAGTAACAGGAAGCTTTGTTAGCTAAAATCCATTATACAGGATGTGTGAGATCAGTCCTCGGGCATTGTCCACTTTCAATGTAGTCCAAAAATGGGTTCCATGTTCTCAGGAAGGAATCCTGGTGTCCAGAGAGTCTAACTATGACTCGTTCATAGTTTGCTATGTTGGTCAATAATTCGATCCAGTTATTAAAGGATGAAGGTGAAGTCGTTTTCCACTGTCTTACAATAATTCTACATCCTGTTAACATGGCCAGTCGGCACCATATTTTTTTCAGTTCACACATCTTAAATGTACTAGGGATAATTCCCAACATACATAGTGCCGGACTTTTGGTCAGCGATATACAGTACAGTTTATTTATAAAAGATATTATTTCATCCCAAAGGTTCCTAACCATATCACAGCCATACAACATGTGTACCAGTGTTCCAGTTTCCTTATGACAGCGCCAACATAGAGCATCATTTCTTAATTTGAGTGTAGCCATTCTGCATAGGGTCCAGTAGGATCGGTGAAGAATTTTATAGTTGGTGAACTGTATCTGGACCTCTCGAGCGGGGATGTGCCAACTAAATATGACTTCGTGCCACTGTTGTTGTTCAATGTATTCTCCGATATCTTTCTCCCAAGCCAATTTTAGACTCCCAAGCTTCGGTGCATTGGCATCTCTAATGAGCTTATAAAAGATTGATGCACCACCTTTTTTACAGCTAACATATTGTAGCAAACTTTGAATTTTAGTAATTGGGTCGGGTCCACAACTCATAACTGAAAGGAGACAGTGCCGGAGTTGGAGATATTTCCAAAAGTCCTTATTTGTCAGATTGTAATTTTGCTTCATAAATTCAAAGGTAACCATGTGACCTTTATCATAAAGATCCCCCAGCTGCAGGATCCCTGCTTTAGCCCACTGGTACCAGCAGAATGGCTTTTTAGCTATTCTAATCTTAGTATTAAACCATATTGGTGCTTCAGATGTCAATAACGGATTACTTTTAACATGAAGGTGTGCCATTTTCCAACTTTCCCTCGAGAATTCTAACACAGGATTATGAACTAGAAGAGACCGACCCGTCTGGGTCACAAAAGATTCAATGCAAAAAGGATCAAGTATTTCTTTTTCCATTTGCACCCAGACAGGGGCTCTATGAGGGGGTAACTTATTTTTCGACAGTTGTGCAAGAGAGAAAGAACAATGATACCAATCTAATCTTGGAAGAGATAGTCCCCCGCCATCCATGCTAGCATACAATTTAATACGGTTAAAGAGAGGTTTTTTCCCTTGCCATACAAATGATTCAACGCATTTATTATATTCTTTTAGAAGTTTAGCAGGAAGGGAGAGTGGCAACATGTAAGTTATGTAGTTAACCTTTGGCATTATAATCATTTTTATTAAGTTAACCCTACCAAGTAGTGATATATTCAACTTACTCCAGTTATGTAACAGGGATTCTATATTTTGTATAATTGGCTGGAGATTTGCCTGCATCATTTTCGTAATGTTGCCCATAAGTTTGATTCCCAGGTACGTCATACCCGTGGGGACCCATTTGAATGGCCATTCATTGCTAAGTAACTCAGTACAAGTATTTGATATGGGCATTACTTCTGACTTAGTCCAGTTAATTTTATATCCGGATATTTGAGAGAAATTATCAATCAAGGAACCAATTATTGGGACAGCAATTTGTGGATTGTGCGAGACCAATAACATATCATCTGCGTACAAAAATAATTTATGTTCCTGATGTCCAACTATGGCCCCTTTAATATTTACATTGTTTCGTATTGCTATAGCTAGAGGCTCAAGAGCAATTGCAAAGATGAGGGGAGAAAGTGGGCAGCCTTGTTTTGTGCCTCTGCATAGATGAAATGGAGACGACGAGATACCATTGCACAACACTGATGCCATGGGATCCACATATAATAATTTAACCCATGCTGTGAATGATGGTCCAAAACCAAATTTCTTTAATGTATAAAATAAAAATCCCCATTCGACCCTGTCAAAGGCCTTCTCTGCATCTAGAGAGAAGGCCATGACAGGGTCTGGGCTGTCTCCATTTCCCCATAGTATATGTAGCAGCCTCCTCAAGTTATCTGCAGATGATCGTCCCCTAATGAACCCTACTTGGTCTTGATGTATTATTGTTATTATTGTTATTATTGGGACTTTTTTTGTAGCTGAATTTCTTCGCCAGGTCTTAGATATCTGATTGATACTGCAACGTCATTGTAATGGTGTCTTGTAAATCCTTGAGGGTTGGGTACATGTGTGTGTACTTGGGGCCTGTGTGTACATGACAACACAGTGACAAAATCTGATCTTCTTCTTTCAGTTCAACCCTTTTCTTAATCATCATATCACTGAACAAACTCATCACATGACTCAGAGTTTCCATCAGATATGTTTATTTAATTGGTCTGACTGGTATCAGAAGGTGACCACTCGCTGCAGACGCCCTCAACTCCACTGAAACTGTCTCACTATATTTAGTTTGGGAGTTTCTGTCTGATGCTGCTATCAAGGCCTCCATCAGGGGTTTGGCACATATTGTCCGCCTCACTCATATAGGGGTCGTGTGTGTGTGAGACAGTCACTGTTCCCTGCCCCTCTCTTACCTCACACTCCACCAGCAGTTGCCAACTTTGCTTCCTGTCTTCTACACATTCTTTCTTTACCCATAAGGAAGAAGGATGACATGTGCAGCGCACGCTTCATATCAGGTTAGGGAAAAAGTATTTCCTGTTGTAGGGATGAATAACGTTATGTGAATTAACGTGTCATGTCCACCTCAACAGAAACTGGCGAGGGATTAAGAGGAATATTGGATTTCTCTGTAATTGCGAGGTTTTTAGTGCATTAGCTAACATTAGCTTTGATAGTAAAACAAACTGGAGGAAACAGTTCAAGTATCGTCCCCCATTGTAAGACTGACTTCCTGTGACATCATCCATCCACTGAGTGAGAGCATACGGGTCGGCCAGTCTGGTCCCGTTGGTCAGTGTTTACTTATTCAAATAATACTCGCGGTCCCGGAGAGTGAGTGACCTGACGTGGGGCATTGGTAAAGTCAGTCTGATGCTCTACACTAAAACGAGAGGCCTGTTGGTGGAAGAAACGGAGCGTTATATTTCTACATAAATTAACCAATGGTTAAGTTAATCACACATTCATTCTGCTTGTCGCTCCACTGCTCCGTCTCCACAGACAAGAGTGTCCATAGTGCGTTCTGCCACTCTGAGAGTGCGGTGCTCTGAATAACGAATGGTACATTCACAGTGCTCTGAATTTCAGAGCACTGTGAATGCGCATGTCATACTGTTTAAGGGGTATATTGCGGTGTCTTGTCTTGGATCTTCTCCGCTAAGCTAGCTATGGATTCCAGATCGAAAAACAAGTGTTTGAGGACAATAAAAAATTTAACAGTCAAGGGCATATTTGTTTCCTTTTGTACCACCAACCCCTCAAAGTTAAAGCACCAAATCATAAATAGCTCATAGCTCAATAAAGGCTCATTTAGCCCTATTAGTAAGGTTGACGGGTCATTATAAGGATCATTTGAGAGCTTTTTTGGCCAAAGGTAGGTCTGAAGCTAGTTAGCCAGACATGCTATGTGGCTAACATTAGCAAAGATAGACTGATCTTTGCTGCACTGTCACCAGATATTTTGCCGTTTAATGACGTCATTTCTGCATTTCTAACCTCACATTGGCCTCAGCATGCACATTTTTAACCCATCCACTGTGTCCTGAGTGTGTTTGTGTGTTATTGTGTCACAGCTCCTGCGTTTAATCTCATCCTAGAGGAATTTCAAAGGATTCTGCAATCATGGTTCTGCTGTTTGTTTATCATCGTGCTGCCGCACATTCCTCCGTCGCCCTCAGCAGCAGCCGGAGGTGAGAAATAGATAAGGGCACATTTTTTACACTGCGACTGCAGAGTCACTGTGTTCGTCTGCTGCCTTGTCTGCAGAGAGCAGCAGGGGAAGGGGTTCCTTTAGCTGGAGCCCATTCCTCCAGTCTGCACCGCTGCACAAATATTTGCTCTAGATGAGTTTTTTTTTTCCCATCACTGTAACAAATAGTTGGTCAAATGCCAGTCTCTCTGCATTGTGACATCCTTTTGGCATTTCCCCCGACGACTTGACCCCTATAATCCATGACCTTACACACGTATGTGTCAGCAGTGTTGTTTTCCTGTGTGTGGCGGTGACTCTCTCTGTCCTCTGAGTTCCTGCTGAAGCTCTGATGTAGAATTCCTTAATATTTGATGTTTCCGTTCTTCAGCTGAATGCCCTTTAAATCTGCTTCCTGTTTTTTAGCGCCTTTTTTGGTCTGGTTTCTGTTATTGGTTGGATTTAAAGCCATTTATGGTAGAGAGTGTGTCACACTAATCCATTTCTTTATACTAAAAACTGACCCATAGAAAATCCATAGAAACTCCTGAACTTCCAGAGGATTTTATTTTTTCAATTGAACTGACTTTTCTACGGAGCACAATGTTTTTTACTCTGAATACTGATTGTTGTACACTACAGGGAGAACAATAAGGAAAGTTTTCCTCATCAGTGTCATGGATCATTTTACCAGATGAGCAAACACAGTAATTTTACTCACAGAATTTTAAAGGGTTTAGATTCTAGCGGTGCTTAAAGGTCCAGTGTGTAGAGTTCAGTGCAGGGCTCAGCAACCTTTAATAATCAAAAAGGCCCCCAAAAAGCTCTTAAATAATCTGCCTGGAGCCACAAAACATACCTGAGCCCTCGAATGAAGCCAACAGTAGGTGTAAATTCGCACATTAACCAATGCAGTGGACTATTTATGATGGTGTTCTGATGTTCTGTTGAGATGTTTCAGCTGGTTGCAATCTGCAGTCCTTACTGCTAGATGCCAATAAACCTCCCTAAGTCTCACACACTGGACCTTTAATACAAGTAATACTAAAGTGAAAATTTGAAAAACAGGACTTTTAACAATCAGCATAAATAACAGATAAGGAATGACGGGGTATATTTAGATGCCATTGTTAAATTTTCAAGAGAAAAGTGGGAAATTCCATAAAAAGGAAGTTGCTCCTGCATGTATGAATATGAAAGTATGAAACAGAAACAGATTCACTTTTGTTTTGTCTCCTGACTGATTGCCCTGATGTGAAGTCTTTCAGCATGTCTGCCGGGTTGCCTGTATTGTGACATAACGTGGCTGTCAGGTTAGCTCTTTGCATCGACCGTGTCTTTGTCTGAGTCTCATTCCAAGTTCATCCTAATCCTCCCATTCCTCCCCGTGGTGTCCAGTTATCAGACGCACATACTTCATTAGCTCCTTATGATTGTGCATACCTGTGGATTTGGATTATATAACCTATCCTATAGCTGATAGCAGAGAATACTTGAGGGTGTTTGCATGACACACTGTAACCGTTTTTGCAGCCAAGCTGTGGTCAAATCCATGATGTCTGTTTTTGTCTCTGGTAAGAGATAGGCAGCGTAAACTGACAGATACAGTGTGACTGTGTGTGTCATCGCACTATACGCATGGTGGTGTGTGTGTAGCGAACGGAAAGCTGATGTGGCAGGCGGCTGCGTATCTCTTTAAGAAGGTCAAAACACATTACGTGCTGGGATGTTGTTTGTGTGACAGTATAGAGGCGTGAGGGACGATTGTGCCATGACCTCACTTTTCCTGCGTGGGGTGCTGACAGCTCTCCTTGACTTCATCATCCCCGTATCAGCCGTGCGGCACATGCAAGCCCTCCGTCTGTTTCTACTGCCACTGCTCATCTCTTCCTCTGCCGCCTCCAGCCTCATCCGCCGCTGGAAAAGAAAAGAAGGAAAACACAAGGCATGTCATGGCCTCACATAACCTCCTGTCTCTGTGACAATCATCTGCTGCCACTCTCTACTTATTACTCTGCACGTCAGGCCGTTCATCAGTCAGGATAAATGAAAACTGATTTTTTTGATTTCCTGTTTAAAATGTATGAAATAAAGACAGTGAATGAAGCAGATAAAGATACGTGTTCTTTAATGTAATCTTGCATAATGCTCCTGCTGGTGAATAAAGGAAGAAAGAATGTCGTCATTTTAAATACATATTCTTCACATTTCATGAATACTTTAAATCGCAGATTTGTTGCAGAATAAATATTGACATTTTACATTTCTGGAAACCATGAATACCTTACATATGTACATCATTATGTAACAGATATGCTGCATTTCTTTATGTTTCAACATTGTTGTGGTGAATGTGTGGCGAGGTGGAGGCAAATAAACCACTTGAAGATCATGTTTTAGCTTAAAATATCAGGTTTCAGGGGCACAATCCTGGCAGGAGACTACCGCCACTTTTTGTGACGGTATCTTCGCTGTAAATGCAGCAACAGGTCACTAAATAACAGCCATGTTTGGTGACTGAAGAGCTGATGGAAACACTGTGATGACTCATTGGAAAACAATGAGGAATGCTGGAGTTTGTTGGTCTCTGACGCTGGTCTGCAGATTGGCAGGTGACTCGCTGAGGTGACAGGCCATCCACCATCCACCAGCCACCTCCAAATCTTCTTTTGGCGATGAAGTCAGTGAGATGCAGCTGAAAGCTCAAGAATAAAACATTCACACGAGACATGTCATAAGTTTTGAACACGTTTATAAGCAGTGTCTATGCATAAACAGTTAATCATTGTTTGACACTGTATGGATTCATTCAGCTGTATGTGTGTGAAAGTCAAACCTCTGTCGGATCAGATGTCATTTTGTTACAGAAATATTTTCCTTTGTGGTGTAATTTTACTCAGCTGTCTTCCGGGTCACAGGAGAGAGAAACGTTAAGACTTGATGAGCGTCTGAGTAAAATATGTGGTTAAAGAAACTCGGTGATGTCATGACTTGTCACACTGTATTGTTGGTATCACTGTAGATGGAGAGCTGGTGTTTCATTTCTTCTTTCTTTTTTCTGTTACCTCATTTTTTGCCACTTTTTGTCTCCTAATCTTTTGTTTTTGTCTGTCTACAAACAGACAGACAAAAACATGCTCACACAAAACCCAACTTGGACATCATACTACTTATATAACCACTGTTGTTACTGCACTCAATTTTTGTCTGTGTCCTAATCAGTGGTGACACAGTGAGTACATGAACTCAAACACTGTACTTTAAGCACAGTTTCAAGGTGCTTGTACTTGTATTTGAGTATTTTCACTTTATACACCCGAATACTTCTACTCCACTACAATTAGGAAGCTGATATCATACTTTTTTACTCCACTACTTTTATTTGATAATATCAGTCACTAGTTCCTTTGCAGATTCACATTCTAAATCCAAAATATGAATCCAGGATGTATTTGATGTCATACAATACTATGAGGTTTTTCATGGTTTTGAACGACATACTATACTATGACTTTTTTTCAAGATTTTGAACGACATGCTATACTATGACTTTTTTTCAAGATTTTGAACGACATGCTATACTATGACTTTTTTTCATGATTTTGGACGACATGCTATACTATGACTTTTTTTCATGATTTTGGACGACATGCTATACTATGACTTATTTTCATGATTTTGAACGACATGCTATACTATGACTTTTTTTCATGATTTTGGACGACATGCTATACTATGACTTTTTTTCATGATTTTGGACGACATGCTATACTATGACTTTTTTTCATCATTTTGGACGACATACTGTACTATGACTTTTTTCTTGATTTTGAACGACATGCTATACTATGACTTATTTTCATAATTTTGAACGACATACTATACTATGACTTTTTTTCATGATTTTGGACGACATGCTATACTATGACTTTTTTTTCATAATTTTGAACGAAATGCTATACTATGACTTTTTTTTCATAATTTTGAACGACATACTATACTATGACTTTTTTTCATGATTTTGGACGACATACTATACTATGACTTTTTTTCATGATTTTGGACGACATGCTATACTGTGACTTATTTTCATGATTTTGAACGACATGCTATACTATGACTTTTTTCATAATTTTCGACAACATGCTATACTATGAATTATTTTCATGATTTTGGACGACATACTATACTATGACTTTTTTTCATAATTTTGAATGACATACTATACTATGACTTTTTTTCATGATTTTGGACGACATACTATATTATGACTTTTTTTTCATAATTTTGAACGACATACTATACTATGACTTTTTTTTCATAATTTTGAATGACATACTATACTATGACTTTTTTTCATGATTTTGGACGACATACTATACTGTGACTTTTTTTCATGATTTTGAATGACATACTATACTGTGACTTTTTTTCATGATTTTGGACGACATACTATACTGTGACTTTTTTTCATGATTTTGGACGACATACTATACTGTGACTTTTTTTCATGATTTTGAACGACATGCTATACTATGACTTTTTTTCATAATTGTGGATGACATACTATACTATGACTTTTTTCTTGATTTTGAACGACATGCTATACTATGACTTATTTTCATAATTTTGAACGACATGCTATACTATGACTTATTTTCATAATTTTGAATGACATGCTATACTATGACTTTTTTTTCATAATTTTGAACGACATACTATACTATGACTTTTTTTCATGATTCTGAACGACATGCTATACTATGACTTTTTATCATAATATTGAATGACATGCTATACTATGACTTTTTTTCATAATTTTGAATGACATACTATACTATGACTTTTTTTCATGATTTTGAACGACATACTATACTATGACTTTCTTCATGATTTTGGACGACATGCTATACTATGACTTTTTATCATAATATTGAATGACATGCTATACTATGACTTTTTTTCATAATTTTGAACGACATGCTATACTATGACTTTTTTTTCATAATTTTGAACGACATACTATACTATGACTTTCTTCATGATTTTGGACGACATGCTATACTATGACTTTTTATCATAATATTGAATGACATGCTATACTATGACTTTTTTTCATAATTTTGAACGACATACTATACTATGACTTTTTTTCATGATTCTGAACGACATGCTATACTATGACTTTTTTCTTGATTTTGAACAACATACTATACTATGACTTTCTTCATGATTTTGGACGACATGCTATACTATGACTTTTTTTTCATAATTTTGAATGACATGCTATACTATGACTTTTTTTCAAGATTTTGGACGACATGCTATACTATGACTTTTTTTCATGATTTTGAACGACATGCTATACTATGACTTATTTTCATAATTTTGAACGACATACTACACTATGACTTTTTTTCATCATTTTGGACGACATACTGTACTATGACTTTTTTCTTGATTTTGAACGACATGCTATACTATGACTTATTTTCATAATTTTGAACGACATACTATACTATGACTTTTTTTCATGATTTTGAACGACATACTATACTATGACTTTTTTCTTGATTTTGAACGACATGCTATACTATGACTTATTTTCATAATTTTGAACGACATACTATACTATGACTTTTTTTCATGATTTTGGACGACATACTATACTATGACTTTTTTTTCATGATTTTGAACGACATGCTATACTATGACTTTTTTTTTCATAATTTTGAATGACATACTATACTATGACTTTTTTTCATGATTTTGGACGACATGCTATACTATGACTTTTTTTCATGATTTTGGACGACATGCTATACTGTGACTTTTTTTTCATAATTTTGAACGACATGCTATACTATGACTTTTTTTTTCATAATTTTGAATGACATACTATACTATGACTTTTTTTCATAATTTTGAACGATATGCTATACTATGACTTTTTTTTCATAATTTTGAATGACATACTATACTATGACTTTTTTTTCATAATTTTGAACGATATGCTATACTATGACTTTTTTTCATGATTTTGGACGACATGCTATACTGTGACTTATTTTCATGATTTTGAACAACATGCTATACTATGACTTTTTTCATAATTTTCGACAACATGCTATACTATGAATTATTTTCATGATTCTGGACGACATACTATACTATGACTTTTTTTCATAATTTTGAATGACATACTATACTATGACTTTTTTTCATGATTTTGGACGACATACTATACTATGACTTTTTTTTCATAATTTTGAACGACATACTATACTATGACTTTTTTTTCATAATTTTGAATGACATACTATACTGTGACTTTTTTTCATGATTTTGGACGACATACTATACTGTGACTTTTTTTCATGATTTTGAATGGCATACTATACTGTGACTTTTTTTCATGATTTTGGACGACATACTATACTGTGACTTTTTTTCATGATTTTGGACGACATGCGATACTATGACTTTTTTTTTCATAATTTTGAACGACATGCGATACTATGACTTTTTTTTCATAATTTTGAATGACATACTATATTATGACTTTTTTTCATGATTTTGGACGACATGCTATATTATGACTTTTTTTCATCATTTTGAATGACATACTAAACTGTGACTTTTTTTCATGATTTTGGACGACATACTATACTGTGACTTTTTTTCATGATTTTGAAAGACATACTATACTGTGACTTTTTTTCATAATTGTGGACGACATACTATACTATGACTTATTTTCATAATTTTGAACGACATGCTATACTATGACTTTTTTCATAATTTTGAACGACATACTATACTATGACTTTTTTCATAATTTTGGACGACATGCTATACTATGACTTTTTTCATAATTTTGAACGACATACTATACTATGACTTTTTTTCATGATTTTGAACAACATACTATACTATGACTTTTTTTCATGATTCTGAACGACATGCTATACTATGACTTTTTTTCATGATTTTGGACGACATACTATACTATGACTTATTTTCTTGATTTTGGACGACATGCTATACTATGACTTTTTTTCATAATTTTGAACGACATACTATACTATGACTTTTTTCTTGATTTTGAACAACATACTATACTATGACTTTTTTTCATGATTTTGGACGACATAATATACTATGACTTATTTTCAAGATTTTGGACGACATGCTATACTATGACTTATTTTCATAATTTTGAACGACATGCTATACTATGACTTATTTTCATGATTTTGGACGACATACTATACTATGACTTTTTTCATGATTTTGAACGACATGCTATACTATGACTTATTTTCATAATTTTGAACGACATACTATACTATGACTTTTTTTCATGATTTTGGACGACATACTATACTATGACTTATTTTCAAGATTTTGGACGACATGCTATACTATGACTTTTTTCATAATTTTCGACAACATGCTATACTATGAATTATTTTCATGATTTTGGACGACATACTATACTATGACTTTTTTTCATGATTTTGGACGACATACTATACTATGACTTATTTTTCAAGATTTTGGACGACATGCTATACTATGACTTTTTTTCATAATTTTGAACGACATACTATACTATGACTTTTTTCTTGATTTTGAACAACATACTATACTATGACTTTTTTTCATAATTTTGAACGACATACTATACTATGACTTTTTTTTCATAATTTTGGACGACATGCTATACTATGACTTTTTTTCATAATTTTGAACGACATACTATACTATGACTTTTTTCTTGATTTTGAACAACATGCTATACTATGACTTCTTTTTCATAATTTTGAATGACATACTATACTGTGACTTATTTTCATGATTTTGGACGACATACTATACTATGACTTTTTTTCAAGATTTTGGACGACATACTATACTATGACTTTTTTCTTGATTTTGAACAACATACTATACTATGACTTTCCTCATGATTTTGAACGACATGCTATACTATGACTTTTTTTTCATAATTTTGAATGACATACTATACTATGACTTTTTTTCAAGATTTTGGACGACATACTATACTATGACTTTTTTCTTGATTTTGAACAACATACTATACTATGACTTTCTTCATGATTTTGGACGACATGCTATACTATGACTTTTTTCTTGATTTTGAACAACATACTATACTATGACTTTCTTCATGATTTTGGACGACATGCTATACTATGACTTTTTTTTCATAATTTTGAATGACATACTATACTATGACTTTTTTTCAAGATTTTGGACGACATGCTATACTATGACTTTTTTTTCATAATTTTGAATGACATACTATACTGTGACTTATTTTCATGATTTTGGACGACATGCTATACTATGACTTTTTTTTTCATAATTTTAGACGACATATTATACTATGACTTTTTTTCAAGATTTTGAACGACATGCTATACTATGACTTTTTTTCATAATTTTGAATGACATGCTATACTATGACTTTTTTTCATAATTTTGAATGACATACTATACTATGACTTTTTTTCATAATTTTGAACGACATGCTATACTATGACTTTTTTTCATGATTTTGGACGACACACTATACTATGACTTTTTTTCATAATCTTAGACAACATGCTATACTATGACTACTATGACTTTTTTCATAATTTTGGAAGACTTGCTATACTGTAGCATGTCTTCCAATATCATGTAAAAATGTAATAGTATGGTATCGTCCAAAATTAAGGGAAAAAAAAACAAATCATAGCATAGTATGTAGTTCAAAATCATGAAGAAAAGTCACAATACAGTATATCTTCTAAAATCTTGAAAAAACATTAAACTATAGTATGTCATCCAAAATACTGAAAAAAAAAAAAAAAAGTCACAGCATAGTATGTCGGTCATAATTATGAAGAAGTCATAGTATCATTTGTTATCCAAAATCATGAAAAAAGTCATAGTATAGCATGTCGTTCAAAACCATGAAAAACGTCATATTGTAGTTCAATCAGGAGAGACACGTTTTCATAGTAAATAGAATATTTATTAACATGTGCACATCAGAATGCAAACTGTAAAATGTCTTTGGCAACTAGACCCCATAGAGATGCTATGATTTAAGGAGACCCTCCCAGGGTCAAGACGCTGGTGGTGCTAGAGGTGGTGAAGATGAGATGAGAGGAAGATGGAGAAGTGCTGATCATCTGGATGAGTAGAGGAATGAGCCTTTGTTGAGCTTGTCCTGTACTCTGGATGCAATGCCTGGAGGTTAACAGAGTGGAGGAGGGCACGACCAATTTGCCTAAAATGATGGCTGACAGCAGCAGGAGAGAGAGCAGATTTAAGATTTTACAGTAGCATCCTGAATGGCACACACAAATCGTGACAAGGTTTGATTGAGTAAGTAAAGGAGTGAACAAACATAGTCAACTGATAAAAGGAAGCAGTGGGAGTGGGATGGAGAGAGCTTTGAAAGAAACAAAGAAAAGAAAGTATTCCTGATTGAACTTTTGCCGAGCTTCATTATGTTGTCCAAAATCATGAAAAAAGTCATAGTATAGCATGTTGTTCAAAATCAAGAAAAAAAGTCATAGTATAGCATGTCGTCCAAAATTATGAAAAAAAGTCATAGTATAGTATGTCGTACAGAATCATGGAAAAAAAGTCATAGTATAGCATGTCGTCCAAAATCATGAAAAAAAGTCATAGTATAGCATGTCGTCCAAAATCATGAAAAAAAGTCATGGTATAGCATGTCGTTCAAAATCAAGAAAAAAAGTCATAGTATAGCATGTCGTTCAGAATCATGAAAAAAAGTCATAGTATAGTATGTTGTTCAAAATCATGAAAAAAAGTCATTGTATAGCATGTCGTTCAAAATCAAGAAAAAAAGTCATAGTATAGTATGTTGTTCAAAATCATGAAAAAAAGTCATAGTATAGTATGTCATTCAAAATTATGAAAAAAAGTCATAGTATAGTATGTCGTACAGAATCATGAAAAAAGTCATAGTATAGCATGTCGTTCAAAATCATTTAAAAAAGTCATAGTATAGCATGTCGTCCAAAATCATGAAAAAAAGTCATAGTATAGCATGTCGTCCAAAATCATGAAAAAAAGTCATGGTATAGCATATCGTTCAAAATCTTGAAAAAAAGTCATAGTATAGCATGTCGTTCAGAATCATGAAAAAAAGTCATAGTATAGTATGTTGTTCAAAATCATGAAAAAAAGTCATAGTATAGCATGTCGTTCAAAATCAAGAAAAAAAGTCATAGTATAGTATGTTGTTCAAAATCATGAAAAAAAGTCATAGTATAGCATGTCATTCAAAATTATGAAAAAAAGTCATAGTATAGTATGTCGTACAGAATCATGAAAAAAGTCATAGTATAGCATGTCGTCCAAAATCATGAAAAAAGTCATAGTATAGCATGTCGTCCAAAATCATCAAAAAAAGTCATGGTATAGCATGTCGTTCAAAATCAAGAAAAAAAGTCATAGTATAGCATGTCGTTCAGAATCATGAAAAAAAGTCATAGTATAGTATGTTGTTCAAAATCATGAAAAAAATTCATAGTATAGCATGTCGTTCAAAATCAAGAAAAAAAGTCATAGTATAGTATGTTGTTCAAAATCATGAAAAAAGTCATAGTATAGCATGTCGTTCAAAATCAAGAAAAAAAGTCATAGTATAGCATGTCGTTCAGAATCATGAAAAAAAGTCATAGTATAGCATGTCGTCCAAAATCATGAAAAAAAGTCATAGTATAGCATGTCGTTCAGAATCATGAAAAAAAGTCATAGTATAGTATGTTGTTCAAAATCATGAAAAAAAGTCATAGTATAGCATGTTGTTCAAAATCATGAAAAGAAGTCATAGTATAGTATGTCATTCAAAATTATGAAAAAAAGTCACAGTATAGTATGTCGTACAGAATCATGAAAAGTCATAGTATAGCATGTCGTTCAAAATCATTTAAAAAAAGTCATAGTATAGTATGTCGTACAGAATCATGAAAAAAGTCATAGTATAGCATGTCGTTCAAAATCATTTAAAAAAGTCATAGTATAGCATGTCCTTCAAAATCATGAAAAAAAGTCATAGTATAGTATGTCATTCAAAATTATGAAAAAAAGTCATAGTATAGTATGTCATTCAAAATCATGAAAAAAAAGTCATAGTATAGCATGTCGTTCAAAATCATGAAAAAAAAGTCATAGTATAGTATGCCATTCAAAATTATGAAAAAAAGTCATAATATAGTATGTCGTACAGAATCATGAAAAAAAGTCATAGTATAGCATGTCGTCCAAAATCATGAAAAAACATCATAGTATGTCGTTTAAAATAATGAAAGTCATAGTATAGCATGTCATTTAAAATCATGAAAAAAGTGATAGTATAGCATGTCGTCCAAAATCATGAAAAAAGTGACAGTATAGCATGTCGTCCAAAATCATGAAAAAAAGTCATAGTATAGCATGTCGTCCAAAATTAAGAAAAAAAGTCATAGTATAGCATGTCGTTCAAAATCATGAAAAAAAGTCATAGTATAGTGTCGTCCAAAATCAAGAAAAAATTCATAGTATAGCATGTCGTCCAAAATCATGAAAAAAAAAAAATCATAGTATACTATGTTGTTCAAAATCATGAAAAAGGTCATACTGTTATTGAATCAAGAGAGACACGTTTTTATAGTAAATAGAACATTTATTAACGTGCACATCAGAATGCAAACTGTAAAATGTCTTTGGCGATTAGACCCTGAAGAGATGATATGATTCAAGAGGGTGATAAATCCATAGCTGAATCTGGAACCCCCCCCCCCCCCCAGCATCAAGACGCTGGTGGTGGAAGAGGTGGTGAAGATGAGATGAGAGGAAGATGGAGAAGTGCTGATCATCTGGATGAGTAGAGGAATGAGCCTTTGTTGAGCTTGTCCTGTACTCTGGATGCAATGCCTGGAGGTTAACAGAGTGGAGGAGGGCACGACCATTCTGCCTAAAATGATGGCTGACAGCAGCAGGAGAGAGAGCAGATTTAAGATTTTGCAGTAGCAAAAAACGTCATAGTGTAGCATGTCGTCCAAAATTATGAAAAAAAGTCATAGTATAGCATGTCGTCCAAAATCATGAAAAAAAAAGTCAGTGTCGTACAGAATCATGAAAAATGGTCATAGTATAGTATGTTGTTAAGAATCATGAAAAATGTCGTAGTATGTCGTCCAAAATCATGAAAAAAAGTCATAGTATAGCATGTCGCCCAAAATCATGAAAAAACATCATAGTATAGTATGTCGTACAGAATCATGAAAAAAAGTCATAGTATAGCATGTCGTCCAAAATCATCAAAAAAAGTCATAGTATAGTATGTCGTTCAAAATTATGAAAAAAAGTCATAGTATAGCATGTCGTTCAAAATTATGAAAAAAAGTCATAGTGTAGCATGTCGTTTAAAATCATGAAAAACGTCATAGTATAGTATGTTGTTCAGAATTATGAAAAAAAAAGTCAGGTTAGTATGTCTTCTAAAATCATGGAAAAACATCCCAGTATAGTATGTCATTGAAAATCTTGGAAAGAAGTCATAGTATAGTATGTCGTCCAAAATCATTAAAAAAAAGTCATAGAATTGTATGTCGTTTAAAATCATGACAAAAAGTCATACTATTTGATGTCTTTCCATGACGACATTCTGTCGTTCAGAATCATGAAGTCATGTTACTTAATATATATTTTTCATGATTTCGCACAACATGCTGTAAACTGTGACGTTTTTTCATGATTTCAGACAACATACTATACTGACTTTTTTTCCATGATTGTGGATGACATACATACCATGATGTCTTTCCATGATGACATTATGTAATTACTTTTACTTTTGTTACTTAATGTGTATTTGTATGTACGATTTTAAATGCAGGATTTTACACTGTACTGTTGATTTTTACTTTGCGATTTTGCAATTTTTTCTTTTTATTTCCTCTTTAATTTTACCTTTATTTTCCCAGAAATTTCCACTGATATAAAAAATCTCTGTTACAAGTAAGAGATCTATGTACTTCTTTCAGGACATTGAATGAAAACCACATACTACTTCTAGTTTGATATGTCAGTGTCAGTGTCAGTCCTAGTACATTACATTCTTAGTTTAGGTTTAATGTCCAGTGATGATCCCTGTGCGTTTTAGGGACATGTGACAAATGAACCTCTAAAGGACAAACACTAAATACTATTGTTTTAGGAATGAAACTTTCACTGAAATATACTGAATACCAGCAAAGGAAATTCCACAATCTGTAAAACATTTGATCCCTGACATATTGCATTTCTTGGCCTGTTGGGGGCGCTGACAGCACTGCATGTTAAGGTCACTTCTGGAATGTGAGGAGGGCATAGAGTATGTGCGTATTGTGTAACAACACTGTTGTGACGAGTACAGAGGTAGGAGGGGCCATCATGATATCACTCACGGGGGGTATAAATGTCCTGGCAGGAACGTGAACACAAAGCACCTGTTGCTGCCCTCCAGCCTCAACTCACACATCTGTAAAGTGTGTCAACTGACTGCTGCTGCTTTTACACATCAGGACATCAGGCGCTACATGATGATGGCTTACTTCATGTGCAAGATACTGGCTTTTTTCGTCATCTGCATGGCTCTGCAAGAGGGTGAGTAACAATTTTTGGGTTTCTTGGAATTTTATTACTTAATTTAAATACTTTTGCAGATTTTTGTGGGTGAGAGCTTGTAAAAATGTATTAAATTGATTTCATAATATATTCCTTTTGGCTCTGCATGTAATGAATTATGAGTTTCTTCTTGGCTGGTTTCATAGGTGTAGATTTTAAACAATTAGAACATGTAAATTTGTTTCCCCTGATAACAACATTAAAGTAGCAGAGGACTTTTATTTTGGCAGAACTGATGACAATTACAACATCAATTGATGCAGAGAAGAGACAAATTGCAGCAAAAAAAAATTCAAAATATCAAAATAAGCAATGTTAAAATATAGTAAAACAGCACAAATTAGTTGAGGAAAAGAGGAAGATGCTGGTATGAAGCCAGCAGCAGCCTTTGACTTTCTGCCAGTCACCACAGAAAGAACTGGGTTCACCCTTCCAGAGAATATTTCCCTTTGATAAGTCACCCACCTTAATTGAAAAGTAATCACATTGATATCGCAGCATTATTGATACAAGCACTTACAGCATGACTGTTTGACTTGGATTGAGTCCCTAGATGTATAATATAATGAATACTGTCTAACATTAATCACAATCTTATTTTTCTAACCGCACAAGTAGGTGTTAACCCGCCAACTAGATCTCTATGTGTTTACATGTGATAGTCATGAACTGCACAGTCATACTGCAAAGCATTAGTTGGCGCTTTTTAATCTCGGGATCCTTTGTGTTTTTCTAGGTTGTGGACTCCCCTTATCAGAGCGGGCTGAGCTGCCATCTCAGGCTCCACATCCACACAGAGTCAGGACCAAACGCTGCTCCTGTTCCAACTGGGATGATAAAGAGTGCATCTACTTCTGCCACCTGGATATTATCTGGGTCAACACACCAAGGTGAGGCTGCAGAGCACTTTGGACACACTTAGAGAACTGCATTTGCTATTAGACCAAGAGACTGAGTAAAACCTAACCCCTAACCACCTGATCCTAACTGTAACTCCAATACGACTGTCCTAAAATGTTTTGTTTTTCCTTTACAGTAAACTCCTCCCTTACGGCCTTGGAAGTCCCCTGTCTCGCCGCCGCCGTTCCGCTGAACGCTGTGAATGCCTCAACCCAGCCGATAAAACCTGCTCCGGCTTCTGCCACAAAAGGTGAGTGCCCCTACCTTCCTTCTTCCTTCTACCTTGATCTACAGCAAAGCAAGGCTGTCCCATCACGTACCCTACTTTGCCAGATAGTATCAAAGAATTTTCTGTGTCTTCTTCCACTGTAAGCCATGTGTGACGAGCCTCAACAGTCGGGTGATGCTGAGTCAGAGAGGAGGCAAAATGATTCAGTGTGCGATAATGCTACAACAGTATAGGGGTAGTAGTCAAAGCGCAAAGAATGGCCCGCATTTCCCTGTCGGCCTTAAGAGAAATCACAAAGGTTTATTAGCAGTGCAGCTATTTTTGGAAAGTTTAGATTTCTGCTTTTGCTCAAGGGAACTTTGTTGCGTCTTTGACTTATTGCGGTCATGAAAACACCTGTATGGTTTAGTCACCGTCTCCAGATGTCATCCTTGGTGGTGTTTAGAAAAGGCACGCCCTACATTTCTGCCCATCAGGCATCTTAGGATATGTTAGTCTGGAATTCCAAGGAAATTGCTTAGTTGACCCTGAACTACTTTTGCTTCAATGGACGTAATAATGCCAGACAAAATCCTCCACTTGTAGAGGTTTGACCCCTGAGGCATTGAAAGGGTTATGTCCTTGTTTTAATGTTGTTGTTGTTTCACTCCACAGCTCAGAGATTCCAAGTTCAACTGCTGTGGGCCCATCGGTAGAATCTGCAAGCACAAACAGCAACAAATTGCTGGCCTCTCTCAGGTACATGGAGATTAATTTAACCTTTAAATGCATATTGTGCAGGTTGACAGTCATTTCTCAGACATGAAGCATCTCTTACCTGTTTTCTTTTGTTCTCTCTGCAGATCTGTGGTCAAGTCCAAAACCGTGATTGCACAGGAGATTCTGTCAACACATGAGAAACTGAGTGGAGTAAACCGGCTGAGGAGCTTAACAAGGAGGTAGAGGACTAAGTGAACGCCAGAAGTGGTTCAACCTCAGTGGATTCAACCTCCAGGGGTCGCTGACTCCTCCAGCTACCTTCAATGCCAACCAAGGTTGCAAATTGTGTCAAAAGTCTTACCAACTCTAGGGCTGCAGAGGTGAAAGGTTGGAAGGCAAAAGAGGCAGCTGGTTAAGCATTTGATCAACAAAGCATCAGAGGACAGGCAGCTCACCAAGCCAGAAGCCCTAAAGCAGGAACAATGTTGGGTGGAGACATTTAAAGTCATTTCTTGAACTCTCTTTGAACTAAAGAGATACCAAGGAAGGATCAACTGTAGCCAAGAACATGGACACTTTTATCCATCCTTTTGTGGACCAAAATCAAGAAAATGACCGGTCTCTGATCTGCTAGTCTTGGTTTCTGTGGACATAACTCTTACGACTCGTCTGAATGGACAGTTTTAAACCCACAACTCACCTTTACTGAGGATTATAGGATCATCACATATTCCACACTCACATCAACTCTGTATTTAGTTGGAAACTGTTTGTCAATGTTTACTCATATGTCCTTGAAACTATTGTGTCATTGTAGACCTTTGGTTCAGTTTAATATTCCTCTGTATCAGAGCTAGAATCTGCCGTCCTGCCTAGTGTTTAGGACAAAGAAGCAAATTGCTTTTTAATGATCAAGCAGTACTTGAAAATGGCAGCTCGATCACGCTTGGCCCACACAGCCTTAGTGTAATGAAGGTCATCTCTTTGAGATTCACCCCACAAACAATTAGCTTTATACAAGGTCCACTGCACGCACGCACACACACACACAGTCAACTCGCTCCATGCATAACAACAGCAGTAGGTCTATTGTGTTGGCAGAGTGTTTATTGCATAGCTCCTGTTTAATGTTTTGATTGAAGATAAGCCAGAAGGTTTCAATGATGTGCAGCTTGCCAAAAAAAATGCAACAATTGTTTTTCTCCCCTGACAAATGTTCTCTTAATTCTTCTGTAATTAGCCACTAGGACGCAACAAGCCTCGACTTGTGTTATGCAGCTATTTGCAATCTATTTATCTGTGACCTGCACTTTTTTCTTCTTCCTTTCACTCCATCTGCCGTATTTCAGAAAATATTCACCCTCAAATATCTCAGTGCTGTAAACGATGGATAGTTTACAGGCTTAGAAGTTTACTGTTAAATGCTGAATTGTAAATAGAACAATTTATTTATTCTCTAACTTATTCAGAGATATATTTATATTTGTTTGATGCACTGAATTTTGTGTGAGAAAATAAAAATGCAAGAAAATATTATGTAACAGAATGATGATGTCATTATTTGAGTTAAAACTAATTGCTGTCACTCACTGGAGTCACAATCACAATCACACTCACCTACAAATTGCTTACTCACCATCTGTCTACGTTCTTTTGTTTGATGGCCTTGTTTGTTAGGAACTTAAGGCTTGCCAGACTTAAACAAAAGAATAACTTTGATAAGTATCTGGGTGTGACACCACTTTTATCAAATGTAAGACATGACAATACAAGAGGAAACTGATTGGATTGTGAAAAGGCCCAATATTGATCTGCAGTGGAGGATTTCAGTCTATAAATTATATCCAAAACTTCTCTTCTTGTTTTATCAGGTAGGAAATTGAAAATGAAGAAAATTGCTTTTCAAACTGTCTATTGACGACCTATCAACATGACCAGCACAGAAAATCTGACCGTGAAATCAGAGATCTTTCAGCAAAGCCAGTAAATCATTTGGAGAAAAAACCAAAGAAGCTATTTTCCATTTTTCAAGAGCTGGTTAATAGTTGTCTACCTTTATTTAATGTTGGTTGAGGTTTTATTCACTTTCCTTGAGATTATTCTTGCAAGTATATATAAATTATGGAATCATTTATGAACAGGTCTCCTGATGCTCACCATAAAGCCTCACAGTATGGTAGATTGACAACAAATCTGTCTGGTTTCTCTGGAGCAGATCAAACAACAACACCAAGAGCTCTTGAAAAGACTGGTCTTGGTTTGTTTGTGGTCTTAAAACAAATGGCCCGACCACAGGATTTCGTGACAGTTTAAATTTGATTTTGACATGATTTCAAAAGCTGAACTATTATAAAATCTACTTTCTGAACTCTTCAGGAAATGATCTCATATATGCAATCTGTACAAACCATTTAACCTATAGTCATGCAGATCATTTGGTAACCATTGTAATAAATCTGCACATCAGCACATTAAAGTGAAAAGTGATGGACACTTTAAACTGCAGTGTGTTGGACTTGTGTCCTACTCTGTGTACTGACAGCTAATTAAGTCCATTAAAAAGAGCATGATTACTACCCCATGGTAAAACAAATCCTTATAAAATGTTTTGTGTGATACTTTACAAATTAGCCCCCCCACAAATCAGTAAATTATGAATTTAACTTTAAATTACGTAGATTAGGTTTAGAAAAAGAAACATGGTTAGGCGTCATCAGTTATGTACTTAACGTAAAGTTACATAGGCTAGTTTTACTAAAGTAAAACAATGTATTTTAGGATTAGGAAAAGAAATGTGGCTGGCATTGTCACATTACGTACTTAATGTAAAGATACATGGGTTAGATTTAGGAAAGTAAACTTACATAGGTTAGCTTTAGGTGGTTGGGTGTTGTCACGTTATGTATTTAACATAGAGGACATGTTACATACTTAATGTAAAGTTACATGGGTTAGGTTTAGGAAAAGAAATGAGGTTGGGGTTGTCACATTACAAACTTAACATAGAGGTTACATAGGTTAGGTTTAGGAAAGTAAAGTTCCATAGGTTAGGTTTAGGAAAAGAAATGTGGTTGGCGTTTAAGCAATGTTACAAAGGTTAGGATCGGGCAAGTAAAATTCCGTTGGTTAGGTTTAGAAAAAGAGACATAGTTGGGCATTGTCATGTTATGTATGTAATGTAATGCATGTAACATAACGTGATGACGATACTATAAAATAACTTCACTTGCTTTCACATGAGACACAAACACTGATCTCCTGGTGAAGGTCCTGTGTTGCCTCCTAACAACTTTTGCACTTTATACTACAGCTTTCCAGATTACATGGGTAACATGCAAATTCTGGTGCATTACTTTTTGTAGGCTTATGTACGAACACTGCATGGCAACAACCTGTACAGTAATAATCCTCTGCAATGCTGCTGTACGGGGTACATAAAGACAGTGCAGCAGTCAAATTCTTCCAAATTACCAGAGTTGAAAATGTGCTTTGCTACAGTATCTGCCTGAACACACCTTTAAAGTGCTGCATGACATGTTGCCTGTCACCAGAATCTGACGTCCCCACAGTGATCCTGATCTTTTGATCATGCAGGACGACAGTAGCCTGAGTTACATTTCAGTCCATGCAACTTCATGTTTACAGCTGGTTCTTTGTAAAAAGTCACTGTGAACCAACCTACAGGTGTGAAACTACTCTTGGTAAATTCCCCCAGTGTGTCAACAAGTCCCAAGGGTGCAGCTTCTCTCCTTCCTTGATTTCCAAGGACTTGCATTACATGATGTCCTGGAGCTACGTTTCTGTGGACAGGTGCATGATGCTGCTGGAAAAGACAACAGGGATATAAAACAGGTTCAAAGAGAAACCCATCTACGCATTTAGGCATAGCTGAACTCGAGAATATAAAAAGCATCCTGGAAAACCGCCATAAGTGTACCTTTAGTATGAACGGAGGTACTATACAGAATTAAATCAGTGGATTGACGGTATAACTCTCTATATCAGGATCAAATTAAAGAAGACTGAAATGGTCACAGCCTCCTGATGCATGTTGCTGTCAGTAAATGACTTGAACTCTTTAAAGCGTTCACTTTGTGCAGAAGAAAAATGAGGTGTGTCTGTGACACAGTAAAGCTGATGAAGTATGTAGTCATTACACATAGCATATCTTTGTCCATAATGGAACGTGAGGTGATTATCATGTTGAGTCTGTGCTCTCGTTGCTCCATACAATGATGTTTACTTTAGATTGGCTGTTCTGTAAGAGGGACGTGAGCTCAGAGTGTGTTTATTATAGAGGATGTTGGAGACTTTCAATTATCTACAGGACATCCCAGGTTGTAGGTCAAGTGTTAAAGGAATGGCAGATAGCAATAAGTCACGCATTAGCACCATTCAGAGTCAATCACAGGTTAGTATGTTTTTTGTTTGTGTTTTTTGTGCAGTGAAATTGGCTTGTGTTTGTGTGGGAGAGGAAGTATTGCAGGATGCAAAAGTAAACTAGGCCATGTGGTAATAATGTGCACCTGTGTCTCAGTACCCTGTGTAGTGGCATCCTGGTTATTTACTCTGACGTCAGTTAAGAACTCGCGGACCCCCCCAGCGTATGCCACAGAGTGTGAATAGCTGACTAAGAGTGTGGAATGAAAACAGGATGCTTTTTCTGCATTCCTCCTGAATTCCTTAAGCACAGGAGAGAACCGGGAGAGGAAAAGAAACAAAAGGAAAAACAGGAGGATGACTGCTGTTTGCTCAGGGAACTGATATGAGCTCAATGTGGAATTGAGATTGCAACCTTAATCACCCTGTTGTCATAACACTAGCTGCATTGTTGTGCTTTGTTTTAGTCCTTATTCCACGTTGTTGCCCTCATTTTTCTTCTCCCCGACATGCTGGCCGATGGTAAATCATGATTATGTGATTATAATGTTTGTGTAAGTCTCACTGGGCTCCTGCCTGTTGTTTATACGCTTATACATTTAGGTTAGGGCATTGTGCTTGCTGTGCATTTAGAGATAAAATGTCTTATAGGGGTTGTATGAAAGTTAGTGGGATAATTAGGGGTTGTAAATCTTTTGTTTTGAAAACTTTGTCTCACTGTCAATGAAATCTCTCTTTTAAGAAAGACCTGAGAACAAGACACCATCATAATCAGACAGCCCCACGTCCAGACAACCACAAAGAAAACATCAGATAATAAAGCTTTAAAAACACCAAGAGAAATGAATGAATGTCGCTGCAGGACAGTCTGTAATTCATTCCATTTAAAGTTGTGGACTACCTGAAACTACTTTTGCCAAAATGAGTGCGTACACATGGAAAATCTGAGGTTATCGTTATTGGATTAAGTGGTATACTAACAAGGTTTTATAAAAGAAGAGATGTGAGGTATTTTGACAGCTTTGACATTGAAAATACATAGAGATGATATTAGATCAAATTTTCCTCGTCAAAAAGAAGGTAAAGAACTCCATTGAACTTCTGCTGCATTTCCACTGCATGGCAATTATAATCTGTATAATAAATACAGTAAAAAACATTCCCACCAATATTCAAATATGTTCAAAATGCCTCCCCAATATATTGACAAAAGTATGAAGAAAAAAGATGCTGTGCTACAACAGGACAGCAGGCAGCTGCACGTTGCAGTCCAAAACAATCATTAGCAAATGGAATCAGAATCATAAATAGACTTAACACGGTGCCATTATGTAGGCTACTAGTACTAGTTGTTCTAATATAACAATGTACTCATACACAGATTATGACACAATGGGTCCCTGTGACACGTAAAAGGCCCCCCTATCCCCCCTAAGGCAGGTACAACATGCTGTTGTTTGTCCCGACAGAGTTGAAGGGCCCAGAGAGAACTCAGCCCCTCTAAAGTCCTGTTGATAAACTGTGGGAATAGACCTCTGTGGCCTCTGTTATTGACATGATGACTGAGCCCTCTGACAAGAAATGCAAAGTTAGAAACAGTGGCTTCACAAAGAGACTCTGGCTTAGGGGTCCCCTGAGCATTTGGGCCCCTGGGCCTGGGCGGCCTGTTTGGTAATACACCCATAACTTAACTGCAGTTCTGATTGTGGTTTGTCCAACTTACCATACCCCGGCAAAAGCCATTGCTCAACTGTTGTGAGTAGGTAAAATCAAATACTGTCCTGTCTCTCCATTTCATTACTTTCAAATGTATTAAAAAGTGAAAAGATGGCTATGTAATGTCAGCGTTATGGTTCGAGGTCCACAGTTTAATACATTCAGTGTCATACTTTTGTTTGGACATGTCGTCAAGCTAGTTTGCTGTATCTGTCACGTAGTTGTCCATCAGTCACGCACTCTACAGCAGGAAACAGCATTTAAAAATGAAAGCTCAGTGCTTGACATTCACTGTACTTAAAAATAAAGTGTGTTTTTTTTTACAAACTTGACATGCTTGACAAGTCACTTGCGGTCCATTCAGAATGACTTCGGACCCACCAGTTGGGAACCACTGATGTAGACTATATCACTGTTGACTGTGATGACTTCATAAAGTAATAGTATGCCATAAAAAAAAAAAAACTCAGAAAAGTCACAGTATAGTATGTAATAAGTCATAACATGTTATTAAAAAGTCATACTGTAATATATCAGAAAAAATCTGTGCCGCCCTCAGTCATATGCTGCCTACAGCAGACTTACCTAAAATGGTACTCAGACCTGTGTACACCAGAAACATTGTTTTTTACTATTTGATTAATTTTTATCACATCCTATAAGGGCATGCAGAGACATAACTTTAAGGTGTTAAAAAAAAGACAAGAAGAGTCCCCTCCCCTCAGAAAACAGGGTTGGGGGGCTTGGATCACTGGCATCATCATTTTTTGTTGGATTTGGATTTGATGTTAGAACTTGCGCTACTACAAATAAAACCAAAAGCATTTGACAATTTGTGTAATAACATTACTTGTACACTATAAAACGTTGCAACACATAAACTGTTTTTGTTTTTCACTTGCTGCTGTACTGTTCCTGTCCCAACTCGCTGTGATTACAGTAAAAGCCGGCGTCGGTACATTCCTCATCTTCCTGGTTTTGTTTGCTAGGACCAGAGCGGCTCGGGGACAGACTGGGGACAGGCCTATCAGCACCGCCGGTCCGAACATGCCTGCTGATACCAAAACATGAAGTCTAGTCATAATCAAACAGCCGAGTCCTGCAGGAAGGAAGCAGGCTTGGTCAGGGAGAGAAGGAGCTGCTGTTTCACTGCATAAATGGGTAAGTCATTCTTTAGTGTCATGACTTCAAAGAACTGGCTCAAAGTCCAGTGAATAAACAGTGACATAGCTGTTTTGAATAGCAGGCATTCCTGGATGCTTCCTCACCAAGCTGAAAGGTGAGCCTCATTAAGCAGCAGCCATCTAATCACTCAGCGTTTAACAGTGTACACTATGTATATGTAACAGTCTGTGTGGTCAGTGTTTCTGCAGGGAAATGACCTGTCTGTCATTTTTCTAGCAGTAATGGCCCCAGACCACCAGACGTACTTTCTCCAGACATCTTCTTCTTAATACAGCTCATTGGCATGCCTGTACTGGACGGCATTCTTCACATTATACTATAGATTGTCATCGCATCTTCTTCTGTGTGCGGGCACACGTACACCAGATCCAGTGATAGCTGATCACATTTCAACAGTAGAAACAACGTATGCAACTCTGTAAACAGCCAATCGTCTGTGCGACACTGCTGATCCAAATCTTAATTGTCCATTCAGGCACCTGACGATGTCCATCTACAATCAGACAGGTAACATGCAGCAGGTGAATACGTGATGGATTGTGGCAGATCGGTGTCAACGAGGGCAGAGGGGCAGTGTTAATATGCATGTCCACTGGGACACTACGGACAAAGGCTGTGTGTAAGGCAAGGCAAGGCAAGTTTATTTGTATAGCACAATTCATACACAAAGTAATTCAAAGTAATTCTGTACTTGTTTGCATGAACTGAACATGACTGTAGTGAGCAAGCATACAGTAGTCATGTGCAAACTTTATCTATCAATTCATCAAGACCCAAACAAGATACAGTTCGTTCATTTTTTCATTTTCTGTAACTGCTAATTTTGTTAGGGGTTAAGGGGTTCGCCCTGGGGAGGTCACCAGACTATCACAGGGCTGACACATAGAGACAGGCAACCATTCACACTCACATTCACAGCTATGGGCAATTTAGAGTCACCAATGAACCTGCATGTCTTTGGACTGAGGGAGGAAGCTGGAGTACCTGGAGGAAACCCACGCTGACACAGGGAGAACATGCAAACTCCACACAGATGGGCTCCAAGAAACAGTGCTGATAACATATTCAGCATTAGATTATGTAGATATCTGTAAAATTAAATACAAGAGTGGTTAAGATTAGTTAATAAAATGAAAGGTTAAATCTTAAACAGAATTTAAGAGGTAAATCAATAAAAAATAGATAAATAAAGTTTACATACAAAAAAAGGTAATTCATTTGTTGTCAGAGGTTTCTTAAAATATATTTCTATTTGGACAACTTATTGCTTTTAAGAGCAGAATAATTGATAGTTCTTCTCATTAAAGGATTTACATACCTGTTCAAGGGATAGTGCACCCAACATGAAAATTCACCTAATATCTACTCACCCATATGCTGATGGAGGATCAGGTGAAGTTTTAGAGTCCTCACAACACTTGCAGGGATCCAAGGGGAGAGGAGGTAGAAACAAAACTCCACCTAATGGAGGCTTACGGCGCCCCAGATTCAAATGTGTCCTGAAGCCCTGAAATAAAAAGTTGTTTGGAAAAACATCATTTGAACACTGTTTTTAGCCTCATTGGAGCCTGTAGCTCTAACTGCCTCTCTCGCTCATGTGTGTGTGCTTGCGCGAGACCGTGATACATGGGCAACGCATTCATGTGTGTGTGCTTGCTTTCGCTGGTCTCGTGCTGGCTGGTTGGTGCAATCTGGACCAAAATGTTTTTGTTGCCATTTGCGGAGCTTGGGCTCCCTTCAGAGCCCGGACATTTTCACAGCATATTCAGAGGACATGTAGCTAACAGATCTTATTCTTATTTCTATTGTCTTATGTGATAACACACGTTATAGAAGCTGTTGCGCACGGATGTAAATACAGTTGTGCCTTCAGATTTCAGCTTGCCCTTTTGTGTGGGTGCTAAAAGTTTGAAACCCACTGGCCTAATACATTCATAGTGAAGACATGGAATTAATTAAATGCCAACTTGCATTGTTAAATTGTGCAGTTTTTGAGTATGAGCTAGACAGACACTGTCCAGTCTGTATAATGGAGGCAAATCAGTCAGGTCTGTAAAAAAAAATGTTTAAAACTTTTAAAAAGGTGATAGGCGGCAATACTGAAAATAGAGTGGAAACATCAGTCATGGTGAAATAACAGCACATTAAACTCACACAGTGTTATGAATATCAACGGCCGAAGCTGAACACCCATTCCACCCATGACTGAATGCATGTGAGTTTTGGAACATTGTGACAGCTCATACTGATTTGCAGTTTCCACAGTCTTTATGAAAAAGTCTGTCAGGAAAAATCTGTGAAACAGCGACTGCTTTCTTTGAAAGACTTAAGAGAACATTGAAATTCACTCCAAGAAAACCCTCCGCTATCAGTCAGGACGGCGGCTGTCTGATTAAAAGTTGTTTAAATAGAGCAAAGGTCAGGTGACTTTGGCATCATACACTGTTTCCCTGTTAAAAAGGGACTGTCCTGCATTCAGAGTTGTTTAATGTGTTTGGTATTCAAAACTGAGCGGAAATTGACTCATAATTATGTCATCTGCACAGACAATCTCCAAAAATGGAAATGCATATCCACCTGCACAGGCATACATACACGCGGAAGTCATGCAAGAAGAATTTCTACCGTCATTCTTCTCCACGTGGGGTATCCACTTGGTTGTCTATTAAGTGCTTCCTCACCTATTTCAACCATTATGTGGGCCATAAATCTTTTGCACCGTCCCACCACTTCCAGCGACAGGGACAGCGAGTGAGCACAGGATCAATATAACGCAGCGTATCTGCCCATTAATCATTCTGAAACGGGGCAACAGGCATGCAGTGCTTGTTGATTTGCTGGAGAAGCTCACACTCCTCACACGCCTCACACCTCATCTAACAAAGCAACGTTTGTTTGCTCGTGGGAAGAGATTAACCTTCTAAGCATTCTTCAGAAGATATGCTCTTTGTCATCTGATACTAAAGTACAGAGCGTCATCGATCCTAAAAAGGTCAAACAGACGTGACTGTCAAAAATAGAAGTGATGGTGATAGATCGTTTGACGGAAATAGTTTTTACTTCAAGTAAACTGTTTTGCATATTGATTCATATCATACCAGCAGAGCCTCTTAAAGGTACAGTATGCAGGATTGTCAGTCAGTGGTTTTAAAAACAACATTCAAACTTGGCCCCCTCCTGCCTACACTACTGGTGTGTACCAAGTCCTCAAGAAGTGTCGGACTCGGAAGCCAATTTTCGTAGTGGCCAAACAGTGGCCAACAGACTTACATTGGGAAAGAGATGTCCGTAAATCAGGATACATTTTTTGAGCATCGCAACCCCCCGTAAAATGACATGTTTCACAATTTGGATTTAATCTATTCATTCTGATAATGTTTGGAAAGTCTAGAAGGGCCACAAGATTAAGATATTTTATTCCCATTCAAATTAGTGGAGCACTAACTGAAAGTAGCCGCGTCAGCCTGCAGAAGTCCTTAGTGCGGTTGCTATATGGGCCCAGTGATGCAGAAGCAGCACTGCAGTCATAACTTAACACAGAAAGAGCATTTTTAGGCTTCATGTGCAACTTTCATCGAGACGAATGGGGTCCTGCCTTCAACGCTGTGTCCACGTCTCTTAACACATCTATGGTACGTACACACAACCTGCTGTACTATTTAGGAACATTAAATTTGTTGTAAGATGGAAAAACCGAAGCTCTAACAAGCTAAGTTAACCACCGGCAAGAGTTTAATTTTCTCGAGGTAGTTGAGACATATCCTGGACTGTAACAAAACAAACTGAAGGAGGACATTTGCAAACACATTCGAAATCACAGAGGTTCTTACAGGAATGAATGGACTCCTGCCGACTCAGGCGTCACTCTTGTTTTGGCGCTTGACATCGCTATATTCACAATTTCCATAGCTTCCTCTTGGATGCATACTGCTTGCAGTCCTTGCTGACTACCTTTTTGTGAATCACCCAGGAATGTCTGAACACAACAAAATAAGAAGGAAATCCAAAAATACAGGCAGAGGGCAGAAAAACACACTGCCACACACCTAAGAGGTGATTAAGATAAATTACTTTCATCTATACATTGTTATTTAGAAAAAATGGTTTGTATATCTTCTAGGCGTAACCAAGTAAATGCCAAGTCTGTATTTCCTTATTCATCCATTAATTTTCCGTAACCCCTTATCCTGTTAAGGGTTGCTGGGGGGCTGTTCTATACATGGCGAGAATTTGAATCCGAGACAAAATAGAAAGACACGTCTTCTCTCTTGCTTCTATTCACTGAAGGTACCTCCCTGGCTGTTGTCATTTTCTGCTCACATCATGCATTTGACACTACAGCTACCTGAAGGGGCTGAGCTGTCATCCCTCTCTGTCTCCACAGACATGCTATGCACCATGTTCTTCTCTTTTATTGCGGATGTACAGTATATGTGTAGGTAACACCACATTTTCTAATTAGGTTCTTAGTCAAACAAATCTCTAGGCTTTTGACAGTTGTGAAAAATGTAGAAAATAGAATCGATTACGAAAACTGACATGACAAACAAAAGTCAAAAGGACTGACACAATGAGAGGTTGTATTTATCTTTAGAATTACGTCATTTGCGGACAAAAAATATGGACTTGGTGTGTAAAGGCCTTTATTTTCCATGTTTGACATTCCTGCTTTTAATCAACTTATCAGCTCAATGTGCGAAAGTGCTGTTTTTAAAGGTATGAACGTGGATATCAGAGTGGCATCAATCCTGACAAATGAATATTCCATGATAATATACTAATGAGCTAATAATATGAAGAAAGATTAGCTGGGTTAGGATATGCAAAGGACAAAGCAAACTCTGTGGAGTTTTTCTCATTTGATTTCGACATAGTCTGAAAGTCCACTTTCCCAAAGGCTAAATTAAAATTGTAACACAAGCAGCGTCATTCTGTATAATTGCTATTATGCAGTATAATGTAGATAATGTATAAAGTATAGTGTCTCTCAAAACTTTCCCAATTCTCTACCCTGTCAGTCTGTCTCATGCCCTCTGGTTTCTACTGACGACATGAACCTGTAAACATGGCTTACAATTCTATTCTTTCATTTTTAATAAAGGCTCAGTTATTTCCAAAAACAGCTTGGAACAAACAGGTGTAAGTTGCTCGTGCATTTGTTTGGGACTCTTTCAATGGTGTATTAATACACATTTGGTGTTCTAGTGAGTATTCATGTCAGCAGGATGGTGTTTGTGGGACTGAGTCAAATATATACTACAGTGTTCATGGTAAAGAAGGAACATGTCACCCAGGGAAACAGTCTAGCTCAGATTTTATTTATGACTAATGATGACTATGAACATGTATTTTAATGAGGATTGTAGACTTTTTTTGCAGCACACATTCTGATTTCCAATGAACATGGTTATGACTCTGTTTCAGCATGTCCCCCAGCATGAAGTAGTTTCTTGGAGCTGGCTTGCCTAAATGGAATGCAGCCATCGTCAGTGTTATCTGTTACACCTGTGCGTTCCCTGCTTTGACATCTCAAAGAAAATTCCAGTGTTATGAGTTTTTCTTTTCTCTTGATCCATATTTTGTATTTGTAAATGACCCATCAGAACACTTAAAACATTTTAAAAATTGACGTATTGTGTAATGATTTACAAAGTTAATGTGTTATCACATTCTGCTTGTTATAACAATATCTAACTGTTGAACAAGGACTAAAGTGCATTCTGTGCAACTGCATCAGAACACTATCATCACTGTATCAGGTAAAACAAACAATTAACTTCTTGCCACTGTTTCATATTTACATTTCTGGGAGAGCGACGTGTTGAGACAAAACATGAAGGCATGATATAATTTCTGTTTTCATTTTCACTCTTAGTTGCAAACTAGTCAAGGCAACTGCCAAACTTGGGAAGGAAAAAAAAAAAATAAATAAATATAAAAAAAAAAAAAAAAAAAAAATTTACTGTAACTCCAGTCTGATCTCACTTCCAGGACATCAAAAATAGCTGGGTGGGCAGTGATGCTGAGGGCATACTTTAGTGTCTGTATGAGATGCACCAGGCTTGTAAACACATCCACATATTTAACAGACATTCAGACTGGTGGATGGATCCAACAAGCGCAGGACTTTTTACCTATGAGATCTGTTTTTGTATCCCGTCTGAAATTAAAGGTCAACATTAAATTATATTGTCACGTAAGTTGTTACTCCTTTGTAAGTCAGTCATCAGTCCTGTGAGTCAGCTAGAGCCTGACTAAGTATCTCCAACACACTCTCACTCCAACCTTGTCACATATCAATGTTTGGTCATGCACTTTCCACCTCCAGATACAACGTGAAAAGTATCCTTGGTGTGTTGGTTGTTGACGTTCTGGGACGCAGTGTGAAGTCCTGCCTGTTACATGCATTGTCCTCTTTCAAAATACACTTCTGTTTTCACAGGAAATTTAACTTTTACATACCGTCTCTTTCAAAATAAAAGGTACTACGTCAGTACAACAATGCAAATTGATGTTTTTTTTCCTTCAACAACTAATGCATGTGGTTGGTTTTTGGCAACAAAAGCATGTGGTTAGGTTTAGAAAAAAAAAGAACAGGGTTTAGCATTACTATCTTACGGGATGCGAACACCACTCTCCCGGATGGAGGTCGGTATGTGTTGGATCCATCCACCACCCCTCCCTCCTGCCCTACTCAGACTTTCACTGCCTTAAGTTTTGTTCTAGTCCCGCCTTGTGTCCCCCTGACACCGCTGAGTGCCTTTAAACTATAACAGTGACCGGCCACGTATCATGCCAGTATTAACGGATGGCTTCTTTCCATCAGTCTCTGATGCCGCAAGTCACTATGCTAGTGCCTGATTTTGATGACTTCCGAGAGGGACCAAGTTGGTATGTTGTTTGTTTAACCAGGTGGTTGCAATTTTAGAGGGAGTTCTGCTTTGGAGCTACAGTTTATTGCAATAAAATACACAAATTACTTTTTTTAAGAAAAAGGTTAAAGAAAAGTACATACATGTTAATAGTTTAGCTGTTCCCCCCTTTTTGCTAAGCTAGGCTAACCAAATCCTGACTTTAGCTCCTAACACAAAGAAATGATATCAATCTTTCTTCCAGCAAAGCACTGAAGACCCCTCTATGGTCCACTAAGCTGCACAGTCACTAAGCAGAGGACTGAAATCTGAAGTCGTCTTGTCTCGCAAAATCTTTAATCCAAGGCCTGTTTCTTCCTAAACCAGTGGGCACCACACCCGTGTTCTTTTTTTTGCAGAACACAACACCTAGACCCACAACGCAACCCATCCAATCAAAGCTATTACCCCAGCCTAAGGCCCTCTGCTTGTCTTCAAGCTACCATGCTAATGCCCATTGATGATCAGACAATGGGTGCAACTGCATGGCAATGACACACTTTATTTGTACTGCCCACTGAAACCACAGTAAAGACAATTACACAAATCTTTAAACACCAACATGCCTTCAGGTAGCATATGGGCTATGATCGTCAGCACATTATTATCTAATACTTTAATGTGTGTACTCAATTTCCCTCCTTGTTGGATATTTTTTTTCTTTTTCAGTTTTAACTTGTTGATCCAAAAGGGTGGGAGGTAAAACCATTACAACGACCTTGTTCACAAAGGAATGTAAATTCCTACGGGTAAATTCCATCTCAGTCTGAGACACTAACATGCCATCATTGTACATGTGGGGGGAAAATGGATCCAATACCCTGCTGGGAATGTTTATCCTCTTATAAACATTACAGACACTGGCTCAAACCTCGATCTTATCAATCTATGCGCTCACAAATTCCATAACTTCAGACACCTTTGTTTTATTTTCTAGCCTAAATATATCTGACACTCTGCAGATCTTTGGGTAACTAATTATAGCCTGAGGAATCTCCCTTCAAAACAAAGACTCTTTCCTCGAGCAACTTTTTTATCAAGTTTCCGTGATGCTCCAGCCCCTCTGGGTAAACTCCCATCCTCAGCTTTATCGTGCGGGGACACCCAGGATGATTATTTGTGTTGACAGGAGAGAGGTTGGCAGTGGATGACAATCACTGTGCCACACAATATGTTAGGTGTTAAGGCAGCAGAAAGTGGAACAGCAAAAGTAATGTGCAAAATATCTGGTTCTAGAGTCATGGGGATGCAGTGACGCCAAATGACTGAAATGACTGCAATCTTTTATCACTGCATCATGTGGTGGTGCAACGTGATGTGTTAAAATTACATGGTGGCAGCGTGGTTGGGTTTAGGCACCAAAACTACTTGCTTAGGATTAGAAAAGGGTATTTTTTAAAAGTTCTGTATTTAGCCTTCCAATCCTTGATACTAGTGACTTCAGATGCAAATCTTGCGAATATATCCACGACATCAGCGGACATCACAATTCGTGGGTGGGTGGGCCAATAAAAATTAACATTGTAATTAATTTCGGGTGGATTGCAGATGATTTGACAGTTATATTCATATTTAAATATTTTTTTATAATAATGTGAAATGTGACCACATTCGAAAGTAGCCTATAATCTTTTAATTGTTTAAGCAGAAAATGCGCCTATATGAAAAAGCGAATGAGCATGAACAGCTGGACATTTAAATGTAAATACAATAACTTAATGTTTGGCGCGGGTTAGGTGCGGTGCGGGTCTTTAAATTTCAGAAAATAATTATGTCGGGTGGGTGGCGGGTGGATGATTGATGAGTGCATGAGGATTCAGGTGCGCTAAAACGCCATCCGCACATCTCTACTAATGACACCTCTCTCTGAGGTCGTTACATTAACTGCAGTCAGCATCGTCTACACACCTGCATCGACAACAACAGTGACTGACTGTGATTGACCAGCATCACGTTGATAGAATAGTGGAAAATAATTACAATCACATTAAGTGTAGGAGCCTAAATGTAGTTCTTACTTTTGACCTCTTATATCTGTAACTTTTTTCTTGGTTGTCCTGAGAACAACATTTTATATGACAGCCTTGGGACAACAACTGCCTCAGCCAATCAGCATTTCTGATGTTAAGCTAGCTAACTTGCATACTAGCTATCTCTGTTATATGATGTTGTCTTCAGACTATCAAGTCAATGTTGACCTCAAGTCCTCATTGCTTTATTCTGTTATGTGATGCTGTCTTCAGACCATTATGGATGTTGTGCATTGATAACACAATATTGTAGCTAGCCATATTTTTTGTTCATGCTTTCTATTTATCGATTGCTTGGTCATTTTAGTTAATAACTTCCCCTGCTGCTCATTTAAAAAGGCCAACACATAAATAGGTTAGTTTATCATGTGCTTTAGATTGGTTCCCCATAATCACTTTCATTATACACAACGCTTTCTGTCACTGGGCACAATCCTGGAAAAAAATTAAGCATACAGTTGGCGAGCTAGTGCGCCAACGCTACATGACACACTACACGGTGGTCCACACCAATCAACCCGGTCGTCTTTCACGACATGCGTGATATCATTGGGTTATTCTTGTCCTAATTTTATTACTTTTACTATTATTTCAGTCACTGTGTCTGTTCAGAGGCCAGCTGAAATGTTGCAGTATTGTAAAAAAGCGGCAGCAGATGGCAGGAGCTACATTTGAAGTACCGTATGCAAACATACAAGTCACTGAATCCTCCCCACAAGTCCCTGCAAATTTTACACAATAGCCTATTTAGAAAATGAAGGGATTCTCTAAACTGACGTTATAAGGGGCTTTTAATTTGAAACAGATACAGAGTTTGAAATGACGGTGTGATGCCTTAACTTTATCAAACTGGAGCGATCATAAGTAAAAATATAAAAATACAGAGGGAATAATAAATAATGGCCCGTTTATAATGTTGTATGTTTCAAATGAAGCTGGTAGCTTTTCTTTGGGGATCCTTGCAGATTCTGTCCATTTAATCATTAGTACAGGGTCTCTATTGTTTTGTTAACGCTCTGGAATTTTGTTCACCATTGTGCACTATTCTTATTAAATAAAAGGTTATTGAAGGGGGAAATGAAGCTTTTGGAGCTAGCACAGCAAGTTCACACAGTTCATAAGAGGCATTATACTTCCAACTTGTCTCATAACTATGCAAAGCATACCTCTTTTGTGGAGCAGTTATACTCAGAGAGGACTGTTAAATAAAAGTGAATGTTCTATCTGGCATCACAATCACAAACACTATTACTTGAATATTATGACGAGACAGTGTGCCACTGTAATGCTCCCTGTGACTGATGTTGGAATGCATAAACCTTTTTCCACCTGTCTACCCATCATAAAACTGTTTGTTCTGTACAGCCACATTACTGCCTTGCGTGTCTGTGAGTCCATGAACAGACGATGTGTCATCACTACAGACAGACTTTGTCGAGTCCTGGCAGAAAACGTTGTCTGTGAGATGTGACCTTTCTGTTAAATTTGTTCAGATAATGCTGTTGTACTTTTCCAAAACCCTTTTTACAAGTAGTGGAAACTTTCCTGAAAACTTTGTTCTCACTCACTTTGTAACTTTCCTTATTGTCCTCTGTTTGAGTTGTCAGGTCATAAAAAGCCTGAAAAACGTGGTTTCAAGGTTGTTGTTTTTTACTGTAAAACCCTGAAACCAAGTTTTTACAGTTGCTGTAATGGGACTGTTTTATGTGATACATTTTCAACTCACAGGAAGTGACTTTTCCAGAACTTAACTTTTGATGCAATGCACTGTGGTCCTATCTTTGTATCAAACATTGCTTTTGTTTCCAAATGATCCTGTCAGCCACCACATTATCAGTCGCTGTAAAGCAACAATAAAAAAAGCAGCAGCACCTATCTTCTGCAACAGCAAAAATCAATACCATCCATAAAACTGACAAGTAACCATTTGGGTGAAATTGCATCATGTGAGGTTTGCATCATTCTTTTCATCCCTTAAAGACTGTAATATCAGCCTCCAAGCTTACACACGATCACAGATTGTCTCTGTCTCCCTGTCATTTCAAATATCCCTTTGTGAGCTATATCTTAACTGAGCTCACTCCTCACTTCTTTGGAAATGTTTGGTATTATCACCTGAACTAGCCACTGGAGTGTCTGGTTCCAAGAAAGGTTCAGCATAAGGATGCAAAGACAACTGCAGTGACCTTATCCAACAATAGCATCCACATGATTACCACTTGTATGAAGGAATGTTTTATCCTCCAGACACCAGCTAGCACCTCTGTGCTTCATTCTGTGACAAAGCCAAATGATGTGTTTATGCCACAAACATGGGAACATGATCAGGATTTGCAAATGACGTGTTGAAACCAGATATAATACTTTGTTTTTGTTGAACTGAATGTGAGAAGATTAGGTGTCACAGACATATTTTCACTGAAGAACATCTACAACCCACTCATTGTCACGTATCCTTCTCTTTTCATTTGAAGGTGTTCTTTATACTTTATATTCAACAGTATATTTGTTGCAGCTTATTTTTATCTCTTTTGTTATATTTTCATTTCGCATATTTTCCTTCATAGTCATTTTTCTGACCACGCTGTTGTTGTGCACACCCTCACAAGTCACCCATGTCTTTGATTTGAAATACAGGCCTGAACGTGTTATTGTATTACATTCATGTAGAGGTGGAGGCGGCATTCAAATCCTTTGTTAATAGAATGTCATACTCCAATAACACTTTATTAGATCTTACATTTAAAGTATAACTATAAGCTGTCATGATCAACATTAATATTTCAACAGTTGATCAAATGACCAAATGTCTATATGAGATGTGTCACTCACAGTGATAAACCTACACAGACATTTTACTGTTGTAGTTGATCAAGGTGGAGCTTGGCTGTAATTGATTTATACGCAGTCAACACTAGACTTGCATCGTATTTTACCAGATAATCCAACCCCATCGCCGGAATAAAGGTTTGCATTGTACGTTTCTGCATTATACGGATACATTGCATATGTACATTACTATGTAGCAGTGGATTGCCCTCTCTGGGTTGGGAGTGAGTCACTGCCTCAAGCGAGGGAGTCCAAGTATTTTTGAGGTCTTGCTCATGAGTGAAGGTAGAATGGAGCATGAGATGGAGCGGTGGTTCGGTGCAGCATCTGCCGTGATACAGGTGCTGTACTGGACCGTGGTGGTGAAGAAGGAGCTGAGTTGGTAGGCAAAGCTTTCGATTTACTGGTCCAGCCTCCTGTTGGAGGTGTTCTGGGCACGTCCCATTGGTAGGAGGCCCTGGGTAGACCCATAAACGCTGGGGGGACTATATATCTTGTCTGGCCTGAGAACACCTTTGGGTCCCCCAGGAGGAGCTGGAAAGTGTTGCTGGGGAGAGACTTCAGGGGTGATCTGCTTGGCCTGCTGCCCCCACAACCCTGCCTCTGTTATGCGTATGAAAATGGATCAATGGATATCCCAGCAGGAAATGCAGTGATGCCTTGGTAAAAAACAACCGCTTTCTGGGGCACTATCCACTGTGGAAACACAGCAACAGGACACTAAAAACACCCAGTTTGTGGCTAAAAAGACACTGAAACACAGCGATGACTCACTAAAACACAGCTGTTTTTGTTTCTGTACCTTGGCAGGCCTGGGTGACATTCCATCAGTCATTCCGTCTACCTCCTGATGACAAAGTCAGCGTATGTCTCAAAGTTCAATATCTTTATTGTCTCTTACAGGGAAATTGGTTTTCAGCCAGGATTAATGCAAAACACATTAATACTGTTGGACAACAGCACCAACAGGATATAGTTTACACAGCAGTTCAATCGGAGTTTCAACAGCGCATGCGACAAAAAATACAAGGAAACAATGTGAACAATCTGTGCAGATTAGCAATCTGCAGGTAACAATTAAATACTAACTACAGTTTAACACGTAGATGGCATCAAGATATAATATCGCTTGGTCCTCACAACAGGCACTTTGAACCAACGACTTGAGGGTAACAAAATTCAATTCTCTGACCAAAGAGGGTTACCCTGATGTGATATAAATAGTATAAATGTAATCAATCCATGGTTTGCAGAAACGTACAATGACAACACTTTCTTTTGTGACTGGCTGGATCATCATACAATGTGTATTTCTGCTGCAACAACCCAAGTATGCTGTATCAAGCTTTCTCTATCTTCTTAATTTCCACTCCACTTGACACAACACTTGCTGGTGTTATGGCTTTATAGGTATCTGATATAACATCCCATTCAGGCAGTAACCTTTAGAGAACATTTTCAGGCCAAATTTGCATTGAAATGATCAACAAATTTGCAGTTTGCTATACTAGATAATAGCATAATTAGTTTGTTTGGTACAACTTGTAATGAGCCTGTGTGGTGATGGATAGGGAAGTGGTTTTAAATGCCGCTGAAAGCTGTCATGGATTGATGTTGCCGTGCTGGTTTCGAAAGGTCAGTAATGAGGGTTATAATCATGAGTCACCCACAATCTGTTTTTCAGGATTGCTTGGCAATGGGCTTATCTACTGTTTGAGTGAAACCATGATACGGCAGAGTATAATCAGCCCCTGTGTCCGCAGTGATGAGCTTACTGTTTTCCTGTCTGTTTCCTGCAGGATGACAAAAGGAAAGTGTAGGCGGGTCTATTATCAGGACAGTGGTTTCCCCCTTGCTACCAAAAATATCCCACATTTTGTTTTTTGCTGTTTCACTTTTTCCACCTTCATGTTATGAATGGTTTGTTGTTTTTCTCTAGAGAGTAAGGATGAAAGGATGTCTAACCTCAGTCTATTGCTATACACAAGAATATAAACTACATCATCATTTTGGCTATAAACAACACCACCGTAATTTATTATAATATGTACTGTATTATTGGTGGCCAGTTTTTATATTACATTATGAAAATAAGCTGCAAGTACATGAATGCGTCTATTATCATTCTGCAGGATTATGGAAATCTTCCCATGACTGGTCCGAAAAGTAAAACTTCTAATGTGAATTAATTCTGAGACAGTTCTAAACTTTGCCAGCAGGGGGTGCAAAGTCTTTCAACAGAGTATTTTAGCATCTACCTGACCTAACATGTGAGCATACTACTGTAATACTACTGTGGCACATAGAAAAAATACTGTAAGATTATGAAAACATTCTACAGCTAAGCATCACTAAACAAAACCACAAAATAATATTAGTTTAGACACAATAAACACAGCTTAACTACATTTACAAGGACATTAACTCAAGTTCTGTGCTTTAGTACAACTTTATATTTATATTATAGTCTGTACGAGGCTGTTCTGCATAATTAGCACTTTTATTATACTAACTTTAAGAAGGGGTGACGGGGGGGCAATTATAACATCTCAGATGTTACAGATGAATAAGTGATTCACATAGTAAGGAAAGTTATATGTAGAATTTAGCGCAAACCTGAGATAGACTTGTAGTGACATGTAAAAGCTCTGCACACTACCTTTGAATGGTCCCCGTCTTGAAGTCTAATCTTCTAATCCTCTCTCTTTTGACAAATCTTTATTGTATTCTTTCCATATTTTACCCACTTGTTAGCGAAATAGTTAAAGAACCTCCATTAATCGCGTATTTTAAATATGAAAAGTCTCATTGACTGACCGTCACCTGTGTGTATGCGGAGAAGGAGAGGGGCAGAGGGAGCGGAGCTGCGGAAACATCCTACAGTCCGACATACTACCATGCGTTTAAACAACATATTAGATGGACAGATATACATAAAGAAAGGCAACGTTTAGAGAGCAAGCTTTCAGACAATACCGACTGGTGGCATAGAGAGTGATTCTGGAGTGGGCCCTCAAGGGGCAACAACTTGGACGTGGAAATCGAGTTGCACTGCCCAGATGTGTGGTGTGGGCCATCAGAGACGCGTTCCCTCCCTCACTGGACAGTATGCAGAATTCACAGCGAGGGAGATAGAGGATTTATTCTGACCTCTGAACCGAACAACAAACTTCATTTCAACAAAAGCTATTATTTCTTATCTTTTGAGTTTTTTGTAAATAAAATACACATCACACTGTGTAAAACTAATTTCACTCATTTCTGAGTTTGTAACTGTGCGGATGCTTAGGTTTTCAAGTATCGGTGTGGCTGGGGAATCTTGTTTGATGCTTTATTACTTCTTCCCGTTTGTAGGCTGCTGAATATGCGGTATGTCTTCTCTGGTATTTTCCTCCCTTCTCTCCAACACACATTCCACCAGGTGGTTGGTGAAGTACTGACTTGTAGGCTTGTAGATTTTCTTTGCCACTCATTCCTTGCTCTGTTTAGTGAATGGCAGACTGAATCTTGGAGTCCCTGTAAAGAGAGAACATTAGTTATTTATTATTACATAAAAAGAACTGGAAAAAGTTTTAAAGGTCCACTTTTACAATCTCTCACAATACCTTGTGAAGTCACTGCCTGCTCTCTGCCTACATTGTAGTTGTTGTCCAGGATGGCTAGTTGTGTTCGGGCTACCATGGTATCCTAACCGAAATGCAGTTGTTTAGGCAAATACTTAAGTATAACATTGGGGTACACCGCCACAGAACCTGCAAATGAACATCATTTATTATATAGTGAGAGCTATTAGGTGAACAAAGCCCTGTAACAATAGAATTTCTAACATGCTTGTGTGATTTTGCATAGATATGCTTCATAAGGATGTGTACCAGTATGTTTAAAGTGAGTCATCTGCTCAAGGTCTTTCAGAAGTCTTTTATCTTTGACAATTGACAGTAGACTTTTCACAGCTTGGGAATCTGGGTGGAACCATTGCTTATTCCTTTCCTCATCTGGCCTTAGGGCAGGGTGAGGGCATGCCCACATTTTGCTGTCTTGCTTCCATGTATGCTCTCCACATATATGGTGTAGGAGTGAGTTCCTACAGAAAAGATTATATTAGATTACTTGTAAGACTATCAGATTGTCTTGTGGCTGCATTTGAATGTTTTTATGTTACCTATGAATATCTTCCATGCCGCCAATATATTGGGGAAATTACCTCTGCACTCCCACCGCAAGATGAGCAAGCGAACCAAAAATGACTGAGGATCGAGCAAAGCCAGCCCTGCAGGTCCCGGTTGTCCCTTTTGTTGGCGAGTGTTACAAGTTTCTTTTTAATGCCTGTGTACAATCAGAACGAAACACAGAAATAGGTTGAAGAAATGCAAGTGCGTGTGTGGCAAATATAAAGGCTCTCCTTCCCAGTGCAACGTGCTGTCCTAATGTACAGAAGTTTTAGCACAGGTCGGCAAAAGATTTACAGAAAAGTGATGTTTTTAATCTTGATTTGAGAATGGTAATTGTTCCAGCTACAATACAAACTGGTATGATAAAACTAACTTCTGAAACATGCCACGGATCTAATTCGTGGTGGATATTTTTGAATTCCTCCCTGATTTTTCTTACTGATGGGGCCCAATCTGTGGTGATGAGGTCTATGTCCAGTCTTTCAGTAAAGATGAGCTTGTTCAGACCCCTCCTAAAACCTTGGGACTCCATGATGACTGAACTGCTAGCTTCAGTGACCTACACATTGAAAAGAGAGAAGAATAAGGAATGAGCAAAGGATTTCTACATCACTTGATGTTCAACCTAATCCTCTTTGAACCTACAAGGTATGGGAAAACAAATTCTGGATAATGTTTTTCCATCTACTTCAGTCAACCAGTATGGTCTTATAACTAGAACAAAAATATTTTAGGCCTACCTGTAACAATTCAAAATGTATGACCTCTTCAACAGAGTCAAGCTGAAATTACCATGAAACACAAAAACACTCACCTGGTGAGTCAGACCTGGCATCCCCACATAGCTTAATTGACTTGCCTTCAGCCTTTTCTTTCAAATGCCACCTCATGAGGTTTTACTGATGGTCCTTATATGCAAAGTGTATTACAGGAATGCGGTAGACTGACTCAACGGAATAGTGTTGCAATCTCTTGATGAGTTGTAGGTTTAGCAGTCTGGCCCACTCATGTACTTCTGTAAAAGGAGTTTCAGTGAAAAGTGTTGTAGCAGATACGAGCAGGTTATTCTGACCCATTCCTTGTCACTTGTCATGATGATTGTTCATACATGTCCATTCCATCTTTATTCGGCTGCCAGATGTTGTGACTCTTTTGTCGGAGATGGGTACACCACACTTCTGACAGGTTCTAAATAGTCTCATGAGCTGGACTCGTTCACAATCCATTATCTTTCATCCCACTCCCCTGGAGTTTCTGAGGGACTTGACATTGAACTGGAGGTGGTACTTGACATTGACTGCTGACTGAGGCTAAAGCTCATGTCTTGTAGGTCCTCCATGACTGAAGACATGCTGCATCCATTTCAGACATCTCAGTTGGATAATTGTCTGACTGGTGAAAAGTGAAGCAAAGGAACATTTGAATGCAACAACAACAGCATCAACATTAACTAGAAAATGCATTTCCTGTAGAAAATGCGTGTGGATGCTGAACGCTGAAATGAAAGAAAACATACTGACAAAACCCTCTGTAAATTCTTACAGAGCTGAATGTTTTGACATTTGAATGGTTTATGTAGTGTGTGTAGAAGTAGTAAGTAATCAAAAAATGTACAGGATAACTAGTAGAAGCAGTACCACTAGTAGAAGTAGCAATTTGTTTGATATGCAAACGCATACTGACATCACTGGAGGAGGAAAGCCTGTCCTTTGAGCTTTGAAAATAGAAGGTTCTGCCCCACCGACAGCCTGTAACACAATTAAGTCACAAAACTTTAATATCTCATCAATATCATTAATCAACTGGTGTTGTTGTTTTGTTGGTAATGAAAGTCTATGTGCAATGTTGCTAAATCTATAGTTTATAAATCAAATGGCAATGACAGTGCCAACTGAACATTGAATAAGGCTACTGAAACATTATTGTTGTTACACTTTTCCTGGGTGATTTGGCAGGGAATTATGTCAGTTATGTGCCATGCTAGTCCTTAAATCAATAGTTCAATAGGCTATCAATAATTAATAACACAAAAAGCCTTTCTTGCACATCTGCAAAGGCACAGCACTCTGACATGAATTATGAAACATGAAATAAGCAACTTATCAGAGAAAAATAAATTGTGAATATTCTACTACTATTATTATCATTGTTATTAACGTTATTGTTTCACAATAAAATCGATTATAATACAATAATAAGAATATTTACAATTTAAATAAGTGTATGCAGTAGCCTCCTTTAACATAACTACCCCATAACTTACACAGGTCTACAATAAGCTCAAATACACAGCAAACAGTTGTTCAAAGTTCAATTTTAGAAGTGCCAAAAGCTCAAGTGCACTGAACTGTTACCTGAAATATCAACACGAAATATAAAACCTTCAGTTATCAACAAAAACAATATAAACATGTCATTGATCTCACGTCTCATAGGGGCTTATCAATAACAGCAAATATTTCTCAACAAGACAGGCAACTCACCGGGACTAATGACTTGGGTGAGACTGGGATCTTGAATGCAGCAAACATGTCAGGTCTGGTTTGAGAGCGGTGGTTGTGATGTGTAAAATATCACGCAGGTGGGAATCAGTTAATCTGGACCTCAAGCGGTTCTTGTTCAGGTTCATCACAGAGAGGGCCTGTTCACACATGTGCTTTGACCCAAACAAGCTCAGCATTTTATTGTCAAATTTCCGTATTCCAGGGAACCTGTCCTTATCCAGCTGCTGATAAAAGTTAACAAGCGAGATCTGCTGGTGTCGGCTGTGCAGCTCATGACACTGCAGCTCAATGAGCTCCAGTTGCAGGTGATGTGGGGCATCATCGGGATCCATAGAGAAGGGAGACGAGAAAAGTAGCATGTCCTTTTCAATGACAGCAAAATCCTGAAAGTGTCCATTAAACTGGGCAGAGGGAGAGATGCGATCTCTGTTGCATATTTTCCCACTTTCGCACTGAAGTTTTCTCGTGAAAACTGTCCCATTACCTCTCGCAGTGTGGGGAAGTGTGCGGTGTTGGGCTCTCTTTCTGACAGGTGTTTTTTGAACAGCTGGAGTTTGGTTGTAAAGGCCATCTTTCCCTTGCCGGCTGAGCGCATTCAAATGTTGCATGAGGTCAGTCAGAAACGCCAAATCTGCCAGGTAGGATCCGATAGTTCTCTCAGTGGCTGCCCCTTTTCAGCCAAAAACTGTTCAATCTCCTTCCTGAGAGAGAAGAACCGTTGCAGTGCAGACCCCCGACTAAGCCACCTCACAGCGTTGTGGTAAATCACATCTCCATACTCTGCCTCTATGTCCAGGAGAAAGTGGGGGTGGTTCAGCGCTTTAGCGCAAATGAAGTTTATAGTTTTCATTACTGGTTTCACAACATGTTCAAATTTAAGACATTTAGCACACAGGACCTGCTGGCAAATTATACAGTGGAGTTTAATGGCATTGCCCCCGTGCTCACCGCCTTTGTTGCATATCAGCGAGGCTAATCCCCTTCGTTCACCCACCACTGCAGGAGCGCCATCTGTTGCTATCCCGCTCAGTTTTCTCCATGGCAGTTTCATGTCATCAACAACTGAAGTAAATCCACTCCTCTGGTCTGGCATTTAAGACTCTGGAGATCAAGCAGTTCTTTAGTAATGTTCATATTGTCATCAATTCCTTGCAAAAAAATAAGCAACTGAGCCGTGTCAGTGATGTCGGTGCTTTCATCGCAGGCAAGGGAGAAAAAGTCAAAATTCGAACCTCTGCTGCTGACTCTTGATGTCTGAGGACATTTCTTCAATTCTCTGTGCCATTGTGTTGCAAGCAAGGCACACATTTTTAAACTCCTGCTTCTTTTCAGGGCAAATGTTATCCACCATCTTCAGCACACAATCTTTCACAAAATCACCTTCAGTAAAAGGCTTTCCATGTTTTGCAATAAGCATCGCCACTTCATAACTGGCCTTGGTGGTGTTTTCCTTTGACTCCTTGGCCCGAGTAAAAAGCCGCTGCTGGGAGGCTAGGCTAGCTTCGAGCTGCTACAGCTGCCGGTATGAATTATGCTTGGTCTCGAAATGTTTCTTCACATCGAACTCCTTCGTGACAGCAACAGTCTCTTGGCAGATGAGACAAACACCACTGTTTTGGCTTTCAGTGAAGAAGTATTCGAGTTTCCACCGCCTCACTGTCAACTTTTCGCTTCTTTGCAGTGGCCATGTCTGCTTGGTCTGCTACCAAAGATGCTGTGACCTTGATTACCGTCTGTTTACATATGAAAACATTAGTTCCGCCTGCATGGTTCCTACCTGATGTCCTACTTTGCATGTCTACAAACCACAAACTGTGTGACAGTGCTGCCATCATGAGGTGAACAGAAAAATTACAAACTGAACTTGTTTGATTAACCAATACCACGTGGCAGGCCACAAATAGTATTTTTTTAGCAACAAGCCGCAGGCCGTTTAAAATCGGTTGAAGGGCTGCATTTGGCCCACGGGCCGGACTTTGGACACCCCTGCCATAGGTAGCAGTGTTAAGCCAGGCAGGGGAAAGCCAAATTCTCAGAAAAGCAATGGTCACAATTTTGGTTTTAACCACTCTATTTCATCATAAAAACCCAGAAATGGGGCTCAAAGTGCAAAATACTGGACTTCTCCTTTAAACCTTTTTCTCTAATGCACATGTGAGCATCAATGGAGTCAACTAAAATAAGTGCAGAGGGAGCTTCACTCGCAGAGAAAATATTGACTATATCTTCAACTGATTCAGTCATGGTTGGTACAGTTGTGACATCCTCAGCTGTTGCTGTACCACTGTCAGCTGACACTGCATTAAACAGGTCAGTCGTTGCAGAAGCGGTTGACGCTTCAATACAGGTGGGGGTGACTGCAGCTTCATCACTGTCTGCCTCTGAACCACCACCATCTCAGTCTACACTAGCAGGTAAGCTGTCAAACCTCACTCTGTCCTTAAAAGTTCTCCAAGCAGGGGGCGTAGGTGGCTTGGTGGGTGAAGTGGGGCCCCATGTACAGGGGCTCGGTCCTTGCTGTTTCGGCCTGTGGCCCTTTCCTGCATGTCGCCTCCTATCTTTCGCTTCCCCCGTCACGCTACACACCGTCTTATCCTTGAGGGGAAGAAAAGCCCTAAGAAATATCCAAAGCAGTGTTCAGATTAATACACCATAGTACTGGGCTAATTCTTTACTTGTGACACAAGTTTGTCCGTCTGGATGACCTGGATGATCGTCACCAGGACACCCAGACGGACAAACTTGGTTGACCAATACCTCATACAACAGTTAGCACATCATCCTATGAATTAGCACCTCATGAAGGATGTTACATACTTAACTTTAAGTTAAGTACCTAACGATAGTTAACGCTAACGATACTGTAGTTGGGTTTAGGAAAAGAAACATGGTGACCTCAAAATGACTCAAAGTTCACTCAAAGATTTCACAATTACAAACACCAGTTCCCTGGGGAAAGCCCCAGAGGACAGTCTTATGTTTTATGACCCATCCACCGCCCCAAAGTCCCAAATACATGGGGTTGTACACAATGATGATTATTTGGGATATATTTCAGTGCATTACTCTATGCAGGAGAATATTTGAACAGTGCATGAGCACAGCCTAGGTAGAGCTGCCTCTGTGTTTTTGGGATGGGAATACAGTCACAGCCTTGTACTGATCAGTCATCTTAAACAGTAGTGAATATATTGAAGATGCTTTTTATCAAACAGCTGTGGCTAAATCTACGACACACATCTGCTCTGCTTGATGCAGTGCAAGATGGAGTTACATACCTTGCACCTCCATGCTGTCTTTGTGGAGTCCTGGTTGGGGCTGAAATCGAGCAGGATGTGGATCCTGTCATTTGGGAGCTCGTCCTCATCAGACAGCAGCCAAAAATGTCACGTCTATTTGGTTTCCAAATAGTATGTGCAGCTATTTTCCCAGACCTGTTTTAAGTAGGGATGTGAGGCAACAGGGTTTCTGAGCATACAGAGGGGCAAAAGGCAAGGCTAACACATTTAAGAGGCTTGCCTGTCTGTGGACTGTAGAAACACATTCAGACATTGGAGACAACGTGCAAACTTTTAGCGTTCACAGTAAAATCAGAGGTGCTTTATCTGACTCATAACTTTGTGTGGAAAGCAGCATAAACCTATCAGATATCTATTAATCAGTAATGTTCTGAGGTCACTGAGCAGATCAAAAAATGTGCACTTTTTCCTTCTCTTCCATAGAATTTAGAGTCAGATCAAATTTGACACAGGAAATAAGCGCTAAAAAGAGACACAACAAAAACTTTATACAATTCTGCTGACTAATTATAGATTTGAAGACGTGGGTGTAGCTAATCAAACAGCACATGCATTGTGCAGATTCTATTCACCGTGAAAGGTCCAGACTATCTAGCATATTTATAGTTAGCCTTTTCAGGGTTCAGTGATGCCGGTTTCCTCTGTTTGTTCACTGTTTCTAAGTTTAATAGGAGGGTGTTGCACGCAAGATCACAACGCTGACTGGCAAATTATTCATTTAAGAGGAAACATGATGAGATGAAATCTGCCTTGTGGAAATATACCAGAATAAGGGGGACATGTACACAACATGGTCAAGAACAACATGTTTCTGTGACTACTATATCTACTGGGGATTATTCCTGAAGGCTCGTCAGAAGGATGTGTTGGGACCTCTTAATTAACACTGTAAATCTGTTTTCATAGTCTGGGTCCAGCTCAGTCTATTTTAAAGGTGCTTGGATGGATTCCTTGAACCTTAGTTGACTAGGAGTGTTTATCCGAAGATGAAGTTAAATGTTGTTGAGAAGTGATAAGACATTCCGAGAGAAAAATGGGACTGGAGCACACTGATTGATTTGCAGTCTTTGACCTATTTAATCCCATTGGTCACAACAGCGACCAGACGGGCGGACGGACAGTCCTCGGCATGATTTAAATTAATATGTAATTTATCTGGAGTAATGTCTCCACCTGAGTTTTTATCATACAAGTGTGAAAAAAATAGACAGAAACTTCATAATTTACACCTTCCAATGTGTCCACTACCACAAGATTTTTTTGAAATAACGTGATTTAGATAAAACATATGATTTAAATTCATCATTCACAGCAGAAAAGGTGCACTTAGTGTCCTCTACCTCCACCATTCACATGATAACCACATGATAACTGCCTTCATTCTGTCAGCTTCAACAGGAGTATTTTTGGGGGAATTGCGGTGAGAACGGCCAGAGTAGACACATTAGAATATCCTGCAGGTCAAAGCATCACTCATTTGTTTTGAGGTGAGCATATATCAGAGGATTATGCGGTCAGATGTTTCAGAGCAGCTCAGCTCATCAGATCAGATCTGCTATTCATGTTATTGTAGCAGTGTGTGGTAGCACACACAGAAAATATGGATCACTTTGAAATGACAGAGTGATTCTGTGTGTGAGTCTGTTTAATAAATGATCATTTAGAACCTTTTCAGCTGTTGTCTTTACTTCATTACTGCACTTACTCTTAAGTATGATCCAGAAATATATTCTCCCTAAAAGTCACATGATTCTGACAATACTGATACATTTGATTAAAAATGTACAACATTAGAGTGTCAAAATTATCACGGTAACTGAAAGGACTTGTCCTCCCAAGGAAGGATCCTTGACTTTAAGAAACACCCTAAGCGCTGCGACTGATTGACTTATCTGGCAACAGGTGTGCCTGATAGCAGGCAGGAGGGACTCAGGGTTTCAGAGACAAAAGACAGACAAAAGAAAGTGGGTGTATCACTGACCAGGAGAGTTATGTACCTTTAATATTTTTTATGTATTTACTTTATGTGTGTTTGCAGTTGGAAAAACTGTGTGTGTAAATTGCAGTGCCTCCAGTAGAGGGTGACAGCTGCCACGTTCACTGGTGTGCCTTTAGTCAGAAGTCTGGTCCTGTTTTGAAGTGTTTACGGTGGATAATTGTGGAAGCCTTTTGTTGGGTGCATTGTGGGTGGTAGGGGTTCCCTGTTGCAGTTCGCCCAATTTAATGGATCGTGTCATTTTTCAATTATGTTATAATTACTCATTGTATTTTGTAAATATGGCATCCTGTCGTTATCTGACGCCTCTGACCTGGTGGCAGTGAACTCCTGCCACACATTATGAAACCCTATAATTATTGCAATAAGAAACATTTATAAGTCACCTACATCCACAGTTCATTAAATACTGTTTAAGATATTTAAAAAATGACACAATTAACCTCCACATTTCACACGCTGCATTCAGTTTTAACAGCGCGCACATATTAACTTACATACATTACAACTACACATACTGTATATTTCCAAATAGTCGGAGTGGTGCACATGACTCGTGCTACGGACGGACGGACAGCCAGCCACGTATCTAAAACAGGTAATACATCTGGCTACAAAATGACCCCCTCTAAATGTTAACAGATTTTTGTACACGGACTCACCCCTACATTATACAGTATTTTTGCCTTAAAAACATACTGGACAGGAACTGTAACCAAATAACAGCCTGGTGCAGGTCAAATCGATTTTGTGAAATACATGCCAGGCTGCTGTTTGGAAAAATACAGTAATTACTTTGTGAGCAGTGGCTCTGGATGTAGCATTTAGCTTAGCCTCCAGCATCTAGGCTGCAATTAAGCCAACAGTGTGGGCGGCTCAGTTACATGGTCACAGTATATACATAACTTCATTTCACGCGTAATATCCTCTCCTCATAATATACTCTGTACATCATGAAATAAAATGGCATATCAGTGACATGTTAAACAAAGGAAACTTTCCCGGCTAATGAGCTAACTCACCTGGATATCCACCTTAATTGGAGACCACACCCAACGCACCTTTCAAACCTCTTCCACGCGGTGACAGCTCTCAGTAGCGCTGTCACTGGCAACTCTGCCGACTCTTCTCAAACTCACTTCAATTTGTGTTGCGTTATCTTACCTCTACGCGTCTAATTACGCTTTTCTTAGACACACCTGCTCAGCTGTACGTTCCGCAGCCGCCATTTTGCGCAGCCAAGAGTGTCAACCGGAAACTGGCTCGCGATGCATTCAAGGGCAAATCGAAATTACGTAAACTCTACAAATACTTAAAATAACCTGCGTTACATTAATATAAAGAATTGATTTTGATGCACATTATTTTATCCCAATGCATACAGCCATACAGTTGTCCGTAAAAATAAAAAAAATAAATAAAAAAAAGATTCTGTCTTCAGCGATTGTGATAGCGATGGGTGAGATTTAGACTATGAGGGATAGACTTTTCTTTCTTTATCAGTGACCTCCCTCTTCACGGTGTTCTTATTCTGAAGGCGTAGAACACCGTCTCTCTGTGCTTTGCTGGTAAAGATATAATAAGGAGCAGGAAAGTCTGTAAAGGGTGGGTGAGTGTGTCAGCAGATGGGTCCAACAAAGCCGGGACTTTCACCCGGGAGCCAAGTATTTGCTTCCCAAATGCCAAACCAAGATGTGTTTTTTACAAACCTAACCATGTGCTATTGTTGCCTAAACTCAACCATTTGCTTTTGTTGACGTCCTGGAGTTGGTAGCGTGTCCTGGAACATCTACAGCAAACGCAGAAGGATTCCTAGCACATAATATGTGAATGTCAAAAGCCACTGACTCAGCAGCAGTATGTGAGAGCTTGGGATGAGAATGTGTTGCCCCCTCACCACCCCTTCTCTTCCATCATCAAAAGACATGTTAATTCAGTCAATAAAGGGTAGATACAACAAATTATCCCACCGGTCACAATTATGACCATATGCACCTAAGCTAGCTACCGAATAATCTTATTGTCACATGATCATACAGAGATGACAGTAAACACCGACATACATATCACCTAGACGGCATCATTGTGTATGTGTATAGGACAAAAATACTGTATTCTTTAATTGAACAGTTTGTTATACCTTATGTATAGTTTATGTAGAATAAGCATATATTTTATATTTCATTACATATTTTGTTATTGTTCGCTACAGGCTATTTAAAAAAAAAAAAAAAAGAAAACCATGATGGAGATGAGTTTGCCTTTACAGAGGCATACAGCACATGGCACTGTCAAATTAATTTTTTTCTTTGAACACAGGCATATTTCCAAGCTGGCAATTTGACTGATTCACAAGGGCCCATTTTCTGCCTAACATACAGTTGGAGGGCCCAGTCTCTACTGAGCCCCAGTGCAACTGCCCTGCCTGCACTGTCTATATCTCCACCACATTACAGTCATAAAACCACAAAAACATTTAGGAAATGATGCAACAATGCAAAATAAATAAATAAATACACATAAGGTTAAAAGGGCTGGAGTTATGTGACATTTAGACATAGAAACAGAATTTGCAAGTATAATGAGTGGGTCCTTTGCCGAGCTTTGTCTCCCTTTTAAACAAGTGGAGCCAAACAGGAATATTTAATGGGTGATCAGGGTGCACTCTGGCATATAAAAAACCAACACTGAATGCTTTTTAAGTGATGAGTAGAGTGTTTAAAATCAGCTCTGAATTCTTTTGTAAAACAAAGTATATGATAGAGGTTATGTGTTGTTTGAAATGCATTGCTGGGGCATGATACATCCATTAGATGTGACCAACATTTGCCAATTAAATGCAAAAATTTAACAATGTAGGCCTGTACATGTTCAGTATGATGCTGTCACAGCTACAGTATATCATCTCTTCCTTTCCCTGAATCTTAAAAGGTAACTTATTTTTCAACCTGGAAACTTATTCTTCCATGTTTTTGACACAAAGTGGCTGATGGAGACCACAGTCTTTTAACAAGAAGGTGTGTCTCTGCAGGGACAGGGATTCCATAATGTTGTGGGACACTTAAGATAATAATCTGAGCCTGTCAGTGGCAAAAACAACTTTTAGTGGACCTAAACTTATGGTGCAGCTTGCTTTGTCGCTGCCGTCTGCAGCAGTCTGACACAATACTGGACCAGTTTAAAGAATAAAGACACAAAAACACGGGAACAATGGGTCCATACTTTAATATCTCAACACTTTAATAATAAGAGATCCCTCCCAGTGTCATAAATGGGACCAAATCATGAAAGGGTTACTATAATTAAACACAGTGCAAGGGGCCAAACCCTGTCTGGGGCAGTTAGACTAAACTGGGTCCACCTAAAGGTCAATGGCAGGCTTGCTTTTGTATGACTTTTCCTTCATAGACCACATTCCTCTCTCAGAGAGCTGTTCATTGCCAGTATTCAGCAGAAAAACAACTTCATACTGGGAATGGTTGTGGCAGCTATTCTCACAGCAGGCAGCGCTGCATGTGTGCTGTGTTTACTTCCTTATACCGGGCAAACAAAGGGCACATAAATTTTAGCTGGCTACCATGAATTGAACTGCTGCAGTATCAGCTCTGGCATCAACGCCTTGTTCTTGGATTACTGCAAACAGTAGAGAAGTGTCTGTAAAAGGATCTGAAATAAGTTCTTTTTTATTGTTTTGTTCTTTGTTTGATTAATACATTTGAATGTCACAGGAAATAGTTGGACATAAAACAATAACTTTGGTTGTAATGAGTCCTGGGATAATGTGAGCGACAACATTCAGATGATTCTTGGATTGAGTTTTTGTTTCCAGACTTGTTCAGAAACTTTATGTCTACACTCAGTGACAGGGGCTTTACCAGCCCAGCAGATGGCAGGCGAATCTCTGTCTCTGATCTATAGTGTGCGGTCTACAAACACAGCCACTGTGCTCACAGCATGTAGTTCATCAAATGACCAGGAGAGATCACAGTATTCAAACTTTTGATTGCTGTGCCTTGTCCAGACAGGACAATGCATGACTCAAGCTTCAGAGTTGTTTTGGACTCAAAATGTACAGAGCAGTGCATTTAAACAGCAAACATAACAATTGAGAAGACAAAATCTTCGCCCGCATGAATCAGTATTTCTCACCTTTCAGCCAAAATCTCAGTTACACTGATAGTTCTAACACATCTAACTTTTTCATCTGAGGAACATTGCCAAAAATGGACCATTTTAAACTCATAACGATGCTGAAATGCTGATGCCTGCTTTTTCACAAGATGCTTATATTACTGCAATTCTCCTTTTCCCTGGCCTCTCTCTAAAAAGTTACAGCTAAGTCAGAAAGCTGCAGCCAGAATTTTGATCAGTACAAAAAAATTGCAGAGATCACATTGCGCCTCTGATCGCATCCCTGCACTCATGGGTGGATTGTGAGACTGTGGGCCCCTGGTCACAGACATGAAGTTGGCCCCACCACCTCCTACATCGGAGGCAGACACACAAACTCTATAGATGTTGTGCCTTTTTTGTTGTTTTGCATCTCTTTTTGTCTCTTGTTTTGCTCCTTTATGCATGATTTTGAAGTTATTTTTTGTCTCTTTGTGGTTGCTTTGCTCATTTTTTATTTGTAGTAAGTCTCTCTGTGTCTCTTTGCAGCTGCATTGCATCTCTTTGTAGTTTTGTTGTGTCTTTTTGTGGTTATTTTCAATATCTTGTGGTAATTTTGTGCCTCTCTGTGGTTGTTTGTAGTTGTAGTAAGTCTCTTTGCAGCTGCTTTGCACGTCTTTGTGGTTGTTTTGTGTCTCTTTGTGGTTGTTTTACCCCTTGTAGTTGTTGTAAGGCTCTTTCTGTCTCTATGCAGCTGCCTTGCATCTCTGTAGTTTTTTTTTGTGTCTCTTTGTGGTTGCTTTGTGTGTGTTTTTTTTTTTTAATATATTTTATTTCGTAATTTTGTGTCTCTTTGTAGTTGTTTTGCTCCCTTTTGTAGTTGTAGTAAGTCTTTATGATGTGAAGCCTGCGGAGCTAGTTCAGGCAGACAACTCAAGTGCGCCAATCCTGATCAGCTGATCAGCCACATGCTCTCCTCAGCTGATAGGGCGGGCTATTTAAACCCCCTGTGCTTACCTGATCATTCCTTGCTACTCTGCTGCTGCATGCTGCGCGGTGCTACTGTGGCTCTGCTGCTCTGCTGCTGTGTTCTGCTGCTGATCCTGCTGTGTTCTGCTGCTCTCGCTGCTGCTGCTGTCGCTGCTGTGTGCTGCTTATGAAGCTTCTCAAATCCCACCAAGTCCCCAGCATCCACCTGTGGGCTCTGTTTCTAGGATCTCCAGCTGGGGGTCTGCTATTCATTCCCTGTAATGTCTGTCATGCAGATCATTTTCAGGGAATGAATAAACTGAGATAGAGCCTGACGCCAATCTTGCTTCAGCCATGCTAAAACTATTTATGCTCTGCTTCAGTATGCAATATTTATGCTCAATAAAAATGCTAAATTCAATCCAGAGTTGTCTGACTGAACTGTCTCTATGCAGCTGCCTTGCATCTCTGTAGTTTTATGTCTCTTTATGGTTGCTTTGCGTTTTTTAAATTTTATTTCTTTTAGTCATTTTGTGCCTTTTTGTGGTTGTTTTGCTCCTTTTCATAGTTGCAAGTGTCTTTACAGCTGCTTTGCATCCCGTTACGTGCCTCTTTGGGGTAATCCTCTGCCACTTCCTGGTTGCTTTGCATCTTTTTGTAGTCATTTTCTTTTTTTTTTGTGGTCATTTTGTGTCACTTTGTGGTTCTTTTGCTCCTTTTTGTAGCTGTTGTAAGTCTCTTTGTGTCACTTTGCAGCTGCCTTGCATGTCTTTGTAGTTTTTGTCTCACTTTGTGGTAATTTTGTGTCTCTTTGTAGTTGTTTTGCTACATTTCGTAGTTGTTGTAAGTCTCTTTGTGTCTCTTTGCAGCTGCCTTGCATCTCTTTGTGCTTGCTTTGCCCCTTTCTGAGTCTTTTTGTGACCCTTTCACAGCTGTTTTGCATCTATTTGTAGTTATGTTTTGTCTCTTTGTGGTCATTTTGGGTCTCTTCCTTGTAGCACGTGTTAACTTGAGTGCACATTTTGGAGGTGAAGGCCAGGGGGGCTCTTGGTCTGTGAGTGTTAGGCTCCTCCATTAATCCACCCAGCACTGGCTACCTGTGCCTTTAATCACTGATTTTAAACTACTTCTACCTGTCTACAAAGCCTTGCAAAATCTAGCACCCTCATATAACAGCAGCTGCCTTTCATTTTATGTCCCGACAAGACCTCTCAGATCCTCCACTACTATTCCCACAATTCCCAATTAAGTATCCCACAAGGACTCTGGTGCGGCTGCTTTCTGTTTTTATGGCCCTAATTGTAGAGCTCCCTCCCCTCAGATCTTAGAGCAGCAATCTCCCTTTGAATTGTTAAGACAGAAATTAAAGACCTATCTTTTTCATTTGGCTTTTAATGTGGGTTGGTTTTTACCAGTATCATCAAGTGTTTTTTTTTATTGTGACAACACTGTTGTTACTTGTTTTTATGTCTGTTTTTCTCTCTCTTCTTATTGTTATAGTTATTATTTATATTTCTTTTTTATTGTCATTGTTTATTTTCATCTTACATTGTCTTGTTAAACACATTGGGCTGCATCTTTGCATGAAATTTGCTGTATAAATAAAGCTATTGTTATTGTTATTATTACTAACATTTAAAAACACAGGTTTTGCGATCAAATGCACTTAAACTGAAAGATTTTTTTCAGAAATTTTGGAAAGAGACAAATTAAATGTGATTTTAATAATAGTGACATTTTGCATGAATATTGATGCAAGAATTCAAGCATTTTGTTTGATTTTATACCGAATATTTGTATTTGTGATTTCTGTCTGGTCGTTTTATTTTATTTTTTAACTTTTATTGTATAGTACAGAATTGCTTGATTTTCTGATCTATGGACACATTGCTGCTTGTTTTGTTTTTTTTAACTGTGTCTTGTAAGGTGAATGCTCTGAAAGGTGCCTTTAAATAAAATGCATAATAATAGTAATTACTATTATTATTATTATTATTATTTGTAACAGCCTATCCTCTTAAGCGTTGCAGAGGGCTGGAGCCTATCCCAGCTGACATTAGGTGAAAGGTGGGGTACAACCTGGACTGATAACCAGCTTATCACAGCGCTGACGCATGAGACAAACATCCTTTCACACTCACATTCACACCTACGAGCAATTTAGAGTCTAGTCTACATCATGTTTACTTTAACTTTATTCAATTAACTTTATAATGATTATTTAGTGTTTCAAATCTCTATTTAAGAGCATGATGACCCCAGGTGAGAGGGGACCTGTCTCTGCCTCTAACCAAGGGCTGTGGGTGCCAAACTTACACAATACCTTAACCTTTTTTTTTTTATGCCAAAGCCACAGTCTTACCAACCTTCACCAAAGAGAAGTCATGTGTTGGGGCACTGAGAGGTCTCACTTGGTCACATGGTCGCTGTGGTTTGACTGTGGCGTGTGGTTCACATTTTACTCTCTCGGTGGGGGAGCAGCGCCACCCTGCCACGGAGTGCGCATGCGCAACAGTTTCTAATCTTCCTACCGAGTTAACGTGCAACACCTTTTGACAGCAGAGTGTTAAACATTTAGCTGCAGCAGTTAACGGCTCCTTCGCACTTTTGTTTCGTACCCAGGCGATGTGTGGATGCTTTACTTTCCCCCGCCCGCTCCTGAAAGTTACTTCTGTGACTTTGCTCGGATCAGAAGGTAGTTATTGGAGCTAGTTCCGCCTTGGTTCTCTCTCTCTGTGATGGACAGCAGCGACAAGTGTCAAAAGTAATCAGGGAGTTATCAACGACACACGGGACAAAACACGTCTCCTGCCTTTTGGATACACTTCCACTCAAGTTGTCCGGCTACAAGGAAAGGTGAGCAGCCCCTGTGCGCCATAATACACGGGTCCTTTTGAGCTAAAGTGACAAGTTGGAGCTAATTTACGCGAGCTAACAATGCTAATGCTAAAGGGGCAGGAGCTACCTGTTGCTGGCTCTGACTCAGTGCAGCTAGCAGCAGCCAAGGATTAGCATTATGGCAGTGCTCTTTGTAATGCGTTTCTATCTTTAGCTCTAGTCTCAGTTGGTGAAATAAGAAAGGGAAATACACAAGGAGACCGGGAAACACTGGAAAACACTGGATTCAGCCTGTTGCAGTGTGTCTTACCTTTAACCAATCAGCATCTGTTATGCGCCACCTGTACCTGCCTGTTAGCTTATGTGTGTACATGTAACACCAGCTAGGGCTTTATTGTGGCCTTTAGCTGGCTGCCTGTTGTTTTCAAGACACTTAAACACTGTGAATGTTAAAATCAAGATTCTTTACATTTGTATTCTCATGTACCTAAAGTCTTCCAACTAATTTTAGGTGTCACTGAGCCCCCAGAGCTTTGCATGGCTGCTCCTGCATTAACTTTACATTACTTTAACATCATTTAAAAGGTTAAAGTGAGGCTTCAGGTGTCAACAGTTTGACTTCCAGGGTTGAAACTTGCCTCTTTGTGAAGCATTCCCTCTGCATTCCTTTCACAGGCCCGTCTACTTGTTCTGACAAGCACCCAATGCTTTTTCAGCGCAGCCTGAAAGCAGTAATACGCCCAACAGGACATCACACAGTCTCTCAAAAAGAGGCAAGACAAAGGGAGCTGCAGCTTTATTGTATTTGTTCTAGATAGACAGCATTGTAATCAGGTCAGTCATGTTATTGTGCTCTGTATACACATAGTGGATTGTTTCATCTGACGGGATTACACCTCGCTTCATCAGCAGAAGAGGTGTTGGTAAATTTCATCTCAGACTAGACACAAAGGTGGGTAGCATTTTTGAATGAGGCTGATAAATTGATGGGGATACGGTGCAGAGGAATGGCATTGATTTGGATTCAGATGGTGGGAATTAGAAGGCGGCTGTAGCTCGTAACTGTAATCTCGTTCACAATAACACCTTCTGTGGCAGCTTTCCAACTGTTTTCCTGAGCTGCAGAGGTAATGCTTTTGGCTCAGTTGATCTGAAAGTGAGCAGAAGTCTATGAGTATGAAAACTTTTTAAATTAAATTCTTGGGGAAGGTAGGCATTTTGCCCAGAAACAATTTTTGGTGTATATCCAGGAATGATTTCTTAAAATTGTAAGATTGGAATCTTTGTGCCTTTTTTACCTTGTACTGCTGCACATCACGAAAAAAAATGGCACATATAATCCTAGATACTCCTTCTCAAATGATAACTTACAGCATTGTTCAGCCTTTATAAAGGTATAATCCGATTTCTGAATAATTAGATTGGAAACAAACTGTTAAAATGGCTGAATTTGCTAAAACAAGCTACTATAAAACAGAGTTTAGATGAAGTTGTTCAAGCATATGAACATCGTGGGTCTGTGTGGGACTTATATAATCAGATATGTGCGCCATTATCAGCGAGCTGTTGACAGTGGCTTATTGAGATCCCTGCCGCTCGCTCCCAAACAAAGTCCAGCTTGATTCTTCATTCAGCGATTGCCAAGTCTGCAGAATGAACTTGGCCCAATGGCGGTTTGTACTCCTCTCAGCCCTGCAGAGTTCTGCCCTATTATCCAGTGAACAGGGAGTTCTCAATGAGCTAATTGGGAGCTTACAGTGAACAAACAGGATTGTGTAAAATTTATGAACTACCAGTGCAGTGCAAACAGAGCAAAGTTGATTTTAAACATTGACTTTTCAAAGGAATAATGTCAGTGAGAGTATGAAATATCTCCGACGTCTCCTAAAGTGTTTCATTCATCATTTAGCAGTCTCAGGAGGAGTTATTATTGCTTTGCTTTGGCATTGGCAACACAAATGGGTTATAATAAACTTTGGTTCTATTGCAACTGAGTAAAATCTACATAAACAAAGTTTGTTTACAGTTTGGTTTGCTTATATTATTACAGAGGAAAGTGTCTTGGACTTGGCTCTGAATTCATGTGAATAAACACTGTGAATTGAGAGGCTTTGATGAGCTGTTGCAGGCATAGACGAGGTGCATTATTTGTGTTTTATTGAGATGACAAGCAGCAAGCGTGACAGTGAGCTTAAGCAGTTCGTATGATGCCAGTTGACATTGCTGGTTTGCAAACCTCTCTGTGGCTTCCCTGAGCGCACTTTTATTCTTTTATTCATGAGAGTGAATTACACCCCTGATACCAATGCTTTAGTTCCTAATGAGTTGTTTTTCAAAGCATCATTTGAAGAAATATGCTGTTTCTTTGAAAAATTATAAAGAAAAGAAGCATCAGATTATACCTGAGTGAAAAATCAGTCACTGTTATGGAAAGTAAGCACAATGGTGGTTAAGGTGAATTCAAATGCAGAAAAATTATAATTTTATTTAGAAAATAAAATCAAGCAATATGCCTGAGAGGCAGTGGTTTACAGTGATTTTGGATTAAGCTAAGGGGTGTTGTTGGGCAAGACCGTAGACTTGAATTGAATTGAATTGAATTGAATTGAATAATTGCTAGCACAGTGATTGGCACAAATAGCTGCCAGTCATGACATCAGACTTTTTTATAGCATCAAACAACTAATTAAAACAAACTATAAGAAAAAATAAGACTTATTATTTCGAAATTAGCACTGGAAAAAATTAAAACCATCTTTGGAATTTTTATTTTTAAATGTACTTTAAACTTTTAATTTGGCCCATCTGACAACATGGAGAAGGCACGCTTTACACATGCGTGCAGTCGAAATGAAATCAAACATAAATCCCTGTGTGCTTTCTTTGTTTCTTTGCACCATCTTTGTGGGTTGTTTTTTGGGCATCCATTGCATGCCGGTGTTGCGTACTTCTGTCTGTTCTCACCTTTGGCAGATGATAAATAATTTGGCCATCAGTTGGCAGTTGCCCTCTTGAGCTCTGTGCCCCATATGGCAATAGGTGACTAACTGGTGCAGTGATACTGAAATAATAATGCGGTCACACCTGTGTGTTCATAGTGTTTTACTAGTGCTTGGAATGCAGCTCAGCCAACCTTGAGCAAGAACTGGAACTGAATCAGATTGATCGTCAACAAAATGTGTGAATAGGAATTTTGTTTTAAGCTGGACCAAGACTTGGTAACTACAGAAAACAACTTATTTTGAAGAGGCAATTTGTGGCTAAATAGAAAAAGCACAGCACCTGCTCTTATTTAGATTGTCTTGCTTCTTGTATAATTACTAAATATGCGCATTCATGTAAAACAATGTTTGGAAATCTTTTACAACGCATTAGTTTATTGCCTGCGTTAGTGTTATAATAGAAGCACGCAGAACATGCTCAGCCTCTTGTTCAGTATCAACCTGATTTAGTAGTCTGTGTGTGTTGTGCTGTCATACATGTACATTCGACATACTGCCTTGTATTGACATGTTTGCAGATTTTTTTCACGCTTCATACAACTTGAAAACTGTCTTTGATAGTTCATGATTCAAAGCTTTAATGTGTAATGCTCACCCCCATGAAAAATACAAAAGGGTGTACACTTGCACTCATGTGAAATACTGAAATACCGCTGCTACATCCTGTTACCAAACCAGAAAATCTGGCTGCCATTTTGCCTACTGTTCTTTAAATTCTACTCGGTGTTGTTTACTGCTGAGACATTTCCTGTGGGCATGCTTCAAAGAGACAACAGCAGTGACTTGAAACCGGACGTAAGGTAACTCACAGGCCAGGCTCCTCAACCTTTGGATGCTGGGTGAAATAACGACAGGACTGGGTGTGAACATGTGTGTGTTTGTACATGTTCACGTGGTGTCCTGAGGGCTCCAGCGTAACAATGCGGGGACTGAGTCTCCCAGCTCAGCTGCTCTAGTTTACTGGCTTGTATGCTCACAAAGCGTACACATTAACTCACCTCTGTGTTTGCTTTGCTGTCAGCCTGCACCAGCTAGTTGTTGCCTTTTAGAGCTGGACTTCACCTCGGCCCAACGCACCGGGAGGATATTTGAGAACAGAATTGGGTTGCAGCCGTGCTGAACTTTATGTAGTAAATTATTTGTGAGTTTACGTGCGTATCAACTTCTCTCTGTGGGCAGGTTGGATGCAATAAATCATAAATGGATTAAGGTTTTTTTTTAAATGGTAAGAAAATAAACAAAATAAAACAGGGCTATCATTAGTGTATGTGTGCGGGTGTGTTCTGTCTGTCAGCGTCCAATCTTGCAAACTACTGGACCGATCAGCCTCATATTTTGTGTGCACATTTCTGACTGTATGATCAAAAACCTTTTGTGGTTGTGATGATTCACACTTAAAAAAGTAAATGTTTTATACCGTCATTGACTGCTGATTCCTCACTCCTTAACTAGCTGATAGAGGCTGCAGGTTTTCTGAAAATCAGCTCGGCTACGAACAACAAGCCTTGCTATCTGTTGCAGGCTTTGTCATGTCTCAAAAACTGTAATCCATGTTAAAGTTTGGTCTTATTTTAAACTGGATCGTCTGAAGATTGATTCCATACCCAATATGTCACGATCCACTAAAGTTAGGCACAATACGAGGAGTAATTCCCTGTTTTTGTTATCGTCACAACCCGACCAGGCACAGCAAAGGTTTTGTTTCGTCCTCTGCACGATGTTGCACCACACCAGGATTATTTCAGAAGCAAAGCACTTTGCTCACCCAATTTTATAGACCAGTTAAATGGTTTCTTTTTTCTCTAGTTTACTTGTTTATTGTGGTTATTTTCTACTTTTTTATGGTGTGGTCTTCAGACAACGTTAAAACCAATAAAAGTCCAGTTATGAATGACACACATCAAAGATTTTTAGCTGTTGTAGTCACTAAAAACGCACTCATCCTTATGATTATACTGTATGTATATTTTACATACAGTACCTTTTAGCAGGAAAACTTGATCATGACATGGATCTGTCAGAAATAGACAAGGTGTACATTTTTCTTAGCATCTGGGACGCTTCTGAAACATGCTGTGACGTGTCTGCTGGAGTTAAAAAAAAATTGTTGAGAGTGGCTGTGGTTAGCCCGAGCAGCCGCCCTGCAGAGATCTGCCCTCAAGTGCGTGTTGTTTGTTTGTATTGGAGTCATACATGCTAATCCATACAAAACAGTACAAACAGCACTAATTGTGTACAGCACGCACGAACTGTAGTTCAATCAGCTTTTCTGTTGTCTGTGTAGTGGGCAAAAAAAATGAGTAATTCCAGTCCCAGTTGAAAACATTAAATGAATGATAATTGGTTGATTTAACTTTATTTTTAATGTACCAGGTGGAGCTCTGTTTCCTGATACATGACACACTACAGATTTAAGCGCATTTTAATAAAACATTTCCTGCTGTGAGCAGTTACATTATTTACATACTATAAAGTAAGTCAGTCTTGTAGGCACTGCTCTAAATCATCCGCACTGTAGACGACTGTTCCTTTTGACATTCTATGGACAGCATGAGGGTGACATGTGGCAGTGACACACACACTACAGTAGTGGGCATAAGCCTTTTAAATGCATCATTTGAAGTGGTGAACTGTACAGGCATGTTGTGCGGCTTGCAGCTGTCGAGCATGTGTTGTGTGTACATTGCAGCCCAGGACTTGTCAAACCAGTTGGACTGAACCAAAGCTGACCAGGCAGATGGTTGTCTGCTGTTTTAACTAGCTGATTTCAAAGTTCAAGGCAGAATTGCGTCTTTAATTTGCATGTGAGGAAATGAACTCATCCTGTATTTTGATGGTTTTGTCGATGGCGATGACAGTCTCCTGACAAAAGGATTTACAGGTTTTAACTCTGTGCTACTTTTCAAGAAAACAGCATCCAATATATCCAATAAACTGAGCATACTCAGCATTAAAACTAACTAACTAACTAAATAAATAAATGAATAAAGCCGAGCAGCAAGGATGAAGTTGCCCTCCTGATTAATGCTCTTGTCTGTCTTTTACAGGAGCTCCGAAATCACTTTGCTGCTAAGTTGTCCCACTGGAACCATCCGTCACAGCCAAACTGCAAGGACAGTGTTTCTTGGGAAGACGATCAATGATCTTCAGTGGAAGTAAGTTTGTGTGACGAGACAGCATCTTATCGCTAAATAAAGTCACTACAGTTGGCTTGTTGCACTTTTCCTTCCTCACAACTACATTTTAAAGCTGAATCCCCTGAGAAGCTGTGCATTATCAAAACATAAGAACTTAGCCTCGTCTACCTGATAAGAAGGTCAAATGCTTGGCTGCAGGGCTACGCTTTCCCTTTATGCTGCAGTGTACACATTGTGTCACCTATTCAGTCACACCTGGCTGAGTTTTACCAGTTTGTTGTCGAGGGACTTTTGACATTCCAAAGTGCAGCCTGATACTGCTGGGAGGAGCCTCCTGTGTGAGCGTCACGATGTGGCTGCACCTACTGATTTTAACCAATTACAGGCAGGGCTGTCATTTGAAAGTTACTGCGAAGCTGACTGGGAGAGATGCCACAAATTGTCGTTATGGTTTTTTCAATGTCAGTTGCTTATCTGTGCTTGTGATCCTGATCTTGACGTTAAGAGCATTTTCCCTGCCAAGCTGCTCCATCTGACAGTTACAGGACAGGATTGTGAGTTTATATTTAAATAATGTTGGTGTTGCTGTAATCACTTCCTTGAAAGTAATTTAATTGCTACCTGCTTATCATCTTTATTTCTGGAACTGTTGTGAAACATATGATCACAGACGTCAGAGTCTACTGCTCTCCAGTGTGTGCCAACCCAGATGTGGGACTGACAGGTCATTAGGCAGCTAGTTGAGTTGTGACATCGCTGTACAATGCAAAGACTATTACAGGAGAAACCTGGCTGCTTTTCCTTTTTTAGGTAAACATTACTATTGTAATAATATGAAGTTATAATTGAAATTAATTACATTTAAAAAAAAAAAAAAAAAAACTGAACCAGGATTAAGCTGTTTCATAAAGCCATCTCAGAGCTAATGAGGTCAGACTTAGGTCACAGCCACATTAATCTGTTTTCATTTTAAAACACGAAGACGTTCCTAATACACACAAGCGTTTTATTATTGTCTCACAAATGATCTCCATCTACCAACAAACCTGAAAACACGTATCACATGACCATTCATGTACACTGGACCTGTTGGTGCAGATTTAAACAGAAAGCAGATTATCTAGTCTGTGACTGATTGCGTAGTTATAGAAACTATCATGGAGATGGCGAAGACGAGGTGAAACTGTTGCTGAAAGTAACGCTGTAGGATAAGGGCTCGTTTATGGTCAACGTTAGATATGCAGATGGAGACAAATGAAGCCTTCTTGTCCATGTTTTCTAAAAGTTCACAGATAAGGCCTAAACATAGCTGTACCACTGAAGATCATGGGGGTAGTGAAGTGTAGTTCAAGCGAGATGCAACCAAAGGGGACGCCAAAGAAATTTAGGTAATGGCAGAATGGGAGAAAGCTGGTAATACAGTGAAAAGAATTCTCAGTCCACATGTAGTGATGCATTTCATGGACTCACATACCCCATCATATACAACGCTGCATCCCTTAAAAGGTACAGTATTACAGCTTCCTCCACCGTCGTCGTGTTTGTTGTGTAAAACTTTTGACTCTGCCTTCTAGTGTGGGCATATCTCATGCCCCATATGTTGTAGAGACATGAAACTTTGCACAGAGATGCCTCTCCTCATGAGGAACAAATTTGCCCCAAGAACCCATAACTTATAGTTATATAGATTTTCAGCCATTTTGAATTTTTTTTGAAAAACTCTTAAAATCGATCTCTTCCTAGGAAATTTGAGCGATCTGCATGAAACTGGGTGAACATAATCTAGGGACCAATATCTAAAGTTCCCTCTTGGCAAAAGTTGGAAAACTTACTAAAACTGAGCTTCTATACAGCAATGAATATTACAGAGAGCGTGGCTCATCACATAAAGGTGTATAACATCTCAAGGGTTTCAGGTTTTTTTGCCTATATTTGACAGGACAGTGAAGCAGCAACAAGGGCTAGCCGCACTTTTCCCATGTGAACTACCAGTGCGCCCCACTTTTAAGTCAATACAACATATAAACACTTTAACTACTGTATCTGCCTTTTCACGTGCTACCTCAACTACTAATGTACAGTTTTAGCCCACTAACTATCCCACTATTGGTAATGGTACTACTGTACTTTCAATAAAGCAATCGTACTATCAAATTCACAAAAGCTCTGTCTGAATACATTGCTCTTCTCAGTGGGTTCAGTTGACTATTTAATCTGCAATTTCCTATGACCTGTATCCCAAACACACACCATGTGAAATTGTGCGTGGGCAACTGTGCACTCAAAGGGTATGGACTAGTCTACAACGTTTGACACGGACATATTTATTTTTGGTCATGGCATCAGAAAAACAGACTGGGAATCACTGCAAAGCAAATATGCCGACATATTAGAGCAGAAGGATCGTTATCCATTGCCAGAAGGCCCACACAAGAAGGATGAAATATCAAAAGATATGTAGGTCTTGCTGTAATGTTTTGTGTTGACATGTTGTGACTGATAAGACCCAGTCAAGAAGTGGCCGTGGGTGTCCAAAGGTCTCTGTTTTCACCCATCCAGACCAAAACACCAGACTTCTTTAAACTGAAATGGAGTCTGCAGCAATTTTAAAGGTCTCCATTTTTGGGGTTCAAAACTGTTGAAGTAGCGTGGACACTAGGTGTAAATGAAGCAGTACTAACCCTAATGAAAATGTGTGTGTGTGTGTGTGTGTGTGTGTGTGTGGATGCAGCCTTAGTCAAGTCCGGTGAAGTGCTTGTTATTGGCCTATTTATACCTCCTTCAGCCTGTTGTATTAAATTAGCAGCTCTCCCCACCTGTATCTGCTTCAAACACAGACACACACTCACCTTAAATACTGAGCCTGTTTTGCCATTCATTGAATTGTTGCGTTGAATCAATTTGCTGCAGGTTAATGTGAAGTCGGTGTCATTTCTCTGCAGAGTTGAAAGTCCCTCAGTGTTCAGCTCAAACAAATCTTTTTGGGTTGTTTACATAATGCTCTGCTGCATCTGTAATGAAGTTGTTAAATTCCATTGTACCTTTATTGCTGTGTGATGTGACTGTGTGACTTCTTAAGGTCTTTTGCATTATTTACATGGAGTTCGAAGCGTCCAGACAGAAAAATGATTTGTGACATTCAGAACTTCGGTGTATTTTAGCAGTTATTTGATGTTTTTTGTCACTTCACACACCCTTCACATTACATCACACATATACCTAATAAAAGCACAATCATTGCATGCTCATGTATCACTGTATTCTGTTTGTGATTTTTTTTAAACCAAAGGGAGTAAGACTTTTCAGCAATACAGGACAAAAGTCTGTATTTATTTTGCTTTTACAACTTCTCTGGGATAGAATGTATCCCCATTCTCCTCGTCAGTGCAGCACCACTCTGTTATTCACACTGATGAGATGTGTGTTTTTAAATACGATGGCGTAATTGGGTGATAATTTCTTAATTTGCACAGTTGTTCTTTTTGAATTAGACTTGTTGATTTGCCTTTTAGTCTAGCAGGAATCAGAATGGATTTCCAAATGGTGTGCAAGCTAATTAATGCACTGTTTTGTCTTGGCCAACACAACAGAGCTTTGCCGAGCTTCAGTCTGCCCCCCATTAGCTGCAGGGAACATCCAATCTATTGAAGTGCCCTGAGAACCATTCATTGATTTACTGAATATTAATGGAAGTCTTTAGTGACTGGAATAACTTTTGTAAGTTTCTGTAAAGTTAAACTTTGGTAGTGGCTGTTCTGGGACGCCTCAGCCCTGCAACCCTTCAGCTTTTAGCTTCGTTGAAAATATCTTTTTTCCAGAGACATGTTGCTTTGTATTAGCTGTTAGATTGTGATGACAAGAGAGAGGAATTCATGAAATGAAACTTTTTTTATACTGTGTCAAAAAAATTGTTGAAATTATTCTTATAAATTTCATAATAATCCCATTTATTCATTTGTTTCAGGAGCTGCTGACTGCTGAGTTTTGGACACTGTGATGGAAAAACCTGGTAAGAAAAACTGATTTGTTTGAAGTGGAAGTGAACATCCATAGACGGTATATTACCTACAGTAGATGTCAGTCAGCACACCCCCAGTTAGGAGAAGCTGCAGGAGTGCTGACATTGAAGCAGAGCAATCTACTGCTGTGAGTAGCTGACAGCAGCAAAACAAACTTTAGCCACCTCAGAGTTATCCCACCTAAAAAAAGCTTAAGTGTACACTACATTGAGAATGTTTCTACCATTCTACATTTTTGTCAGCCAGCCTGTTCAGACAGGGAAGCAGTTGACTTCTTCAGTTCCTCAATTACACCCTCATCAAAGCCACTAGACTCCATTGACAAAAACAGTGATTTTGGCTTGCTGAACACAGAAGCTACTGGTTTGCCAAAGACTTGATCCGTCAGTTTAACCACAGTCACACAGTGGTTAATTTGAGCAATAAAAAAAAATCACTTCCACACAGGGCTAGACTATCAGGTCCTGTGTTTAACAATGTGAAATCACTGTTTTTTTTTTTTCATTGGAGTCTGGCTTTGAAGAGAGGGATTTAATGGCTTCGTTCCCCTTTGGAAACAGCTGTCTGACATTAAGGTAGAGCAGTGGAAATATTCTAATACTCTGGGGATGTGCAGACTGACATCCATAGTCAATGTGTTACATACAGTAGATAAGTACCTCATAAAACCCCACCCCAAATATTTTAGCAGATTAAAACAATCATCAAAATATAACCAATCCAGAACCAAAGCAGTTGTCTTGTTTTTGTTTTTATACCTGGTAAAGATTTTAAACAAACTTTTAGAAAAGTCTGTATAATTCTAGGTTCCATCTGATTTACATGTTTTAATTTAGCCTATGTGTTGGCTGTAGTGAGACTGGTGTTATCTAAACTGTAGTATCGTGATGGCAGAAAGTGGTAAGTCAACAAACAAAGTGTTTGGTTATGAAGCTGTCCATTAAGGGGTTGGCCCCCGTGACGCACTGTGCTGTTGACACTGCCGCTATCTGATTGGCCCTCACCCAGAGGACACACCTGTAGGTTAGCAGAGCTGCCGGTTTCTCTCACTGTCACTCGTGGCCTTGTGTCTATTTCACCACTGTCCTCAATCACTGACAGACCTCAACGCAGCACGTGTACATTCCCATAGCTCAGAGGATCTCAAGTTTTTTTTAGTGTATTTGCGACATCTGTGGGAAAATACCTGGGATGGCTGTTCAGTCTGAGTATATACGTGAGTAAACCTGCTTTCTGTTATTGGATACTAAATGTTTAATACTTCCATTTCAGTTTCTTAAAACTGTAGTTCTCTTTATTTCTGTCTGAACTAGCTTCTATTAAAAATATTAGTTTAAGTAAGACAGGATAACGCATGGCTCCGTGGTCACTTTATAGGCAACTTGACCAAGGCGGAAACAAATTTAGGAAGCTTGATCTGCTCATTCCGGCCTGCTCCTGTGGCCAAGCGGTAAAAATAAACTGGACTTCCTCTTTGGACAAGAAGATGAGAAAGCAGACAACTAGAGAGCTTTATATGTCTCTGTATTTTGATGTGAAAGGGCAAAGTCATCTAGCATATTGACTTGTGTTATGTCTAACTTGTATTTGAATGTTTAGGGGTTGTTATGATGACACAGTGGGATAGTATCTGTGTGAGTCATGTTTTTGTTTAGCCGGGTGTCATGTTCTCATGGTTAGACTGAGTTGTTTATGGGCTTGAAAAAGTGCGTTTGTCTCCACCTGCTGCTGTTCTTTGGAAAGAGCGAAAAGGATCTCAGTGTCATAACGAGTAATACGTTAGATATTGTAGGATCATGTGATCCTTCTGTGTTTACCAGTGATTTCCTGGATTATTATCCTAAATTAACATCCTTTTATCAGAGGGCTGGCCTGTGGTCCAGCATTCCACACATTCCTGTGTCAGAGTTTTGTTCTCATGCTGTAGCTTTAATTAGGCTGCAGAGGGAGTAACAGTGATGTAGTATGTTATGAAGTCGGCTTCTTAGGGTAGGTTGAATGTGCTGAAAATACAAGTAGAGCTCACTCTCTTGCTACTTAACCAAACCTCTTCTTAGTTTGTCTGTCTTTAACAAGAAAATTTCAAATTATTTCATCATAATTTGGGCTGCGGCTATCAATTATTTTGATTAATCGGATAAGAAATACTTTTGCTGTATGAAACAGGGATAGTAAATACACTAAGGGGAAATAAGGTGTCCTGCGTATGTGAACGTATGATGCTATCATAATACTTTTGGCTGCACAGACTTCTTTGCCAGGAGCTGTAACAACTCAGATGAAGCATAGTGATTTACAATAAACGCTAACATTAATGTAACCATGTTTCGGGTACACTCCTTGGACTGAATGCGTAGACTGGATGCTTTCTGTTCAGATGCTGAAACACTGACGACGTTGTCATATTGTTGAAGGCTAATTCAGTTTCACAATAGACTCACTGTGCGGAGTTTTAATTCTGTTTTAGCTTGAAATGATCCCAAACATTGGACACTTTATGTCATTTTCTCCGGCCTGTCTCCTCTCTTTGCGCCTCGCCGTTTTACTCTATCTTCTTCCATTTTGCAATTTCACGCCATCAAATCAAATCACCCGCCCACTGTGTAAGTGTGTTGCGTGACAGTAGCAATCATCCATGCGAAACACAGTTCTCTGTATGTAGTTACATGAATTAAATTAATGAAGTGTTTTAATAATCAAGTTACTCAGTTTTCTTGATGAGTTTTCTAATCCTAATGGAGCGGCAGAGGCATACTTTTTGTTGAGACTACATTTTATGTGAAGATATTGATGCTATTACCCTGTCCCCCCAGGAGATAAATAGTCATCAACAGGTTATTACATTGCACGGTCTTGTCCTTGGATCACTTTCTATAAACCAGATTCTGCCTGATTAGCAGTAGGATAGAAGGCAAAAATCCTTATTCCTGCTCTCCATTTTTATCTCTAAAATGCAAGGAGGAGCTCCTCTGACTCCCCCACACTGATTACACATAACTTAATCACACAGTTCCCCCGATAGAAATGTTATGACACAGACTGCCTGGCTGCCCTGGTGCTGTCCTACATAGGGGATGTATCTGAGATTAAGGCCTCAAGACAAGTTTTGTTTTTCTGTCTGCTCAGTTTTAATGTGTATATTTCTAAAACCAATGGCAATTAGGTCATAATAAAAACATTCATACTCATATAGTCAACGAATCAGGTGTAAAACAGAGATGCTGATATCCAAAGTGTGATTAGCAGATGAATTTCATAGTTTAAAGGGACAAACCCCGCAGAGTCATTGGACACCGTCACCGTGTCACTTCCTCTTCTCTGGCTTTGAGCTCCACCTTGGCCTGGCTCACCTTCCACTTCTCGAATTACCTCACCCTGCAGAGCCCGCCCCTCGCCCTTCAGGGAGTAGTGTTTTGCCAGTCTGAAATGGTGCTAGCAGGGGGGCCCACTGCATCGCAAATCCCTCAAGGCTTGATGGCTGGTCCGGTCAAACCTCAAAGCTCGCCTGCTGTGAACTTTGCCCCTGAAAAATGTGCTCTAAGGAATGAAAGGCATCTGCTGGATTACCTTATTGGCGTACCTTATTTATGAAGTCAGAGCTCCAAGAAGGGAGGGACCTAGGAACTTAGTCAGTGAGCGTGTTTGTGTTTTAAAGCGAAAGAAGGAGGGAGAAGGGAGGGAGAGACCAAATCACACAGGCTGAAGAGAGGGGGAGGGCAAGACCGTAGAGACAAGAGAAACTACACGACGCAAGTGAGCAGTCAAGACAGTCTTGAGTTACAGGAGCTCTATGTCTGGTTGGAGAAGAGCGAGGTGGCTTTAGGTTTTCCTCTCCTGCAGCGGGCCTCAGGAGAGGCAGGGCCCGGCAGGCCAGCGGGAACAGGAGCCGTACCATGGGACAAACTGCTAGCAGTGAGACAGTGGCCCAGCAACCTGCCGAACACAACACGGGTGAGTCCGAGACCAGAGGCTCAGCACTAAATGGTTCCAGTGAACATGTTGACTGGTTTTAAAAGGAAAACAACCTGGCTGGCATGTTTGCATTTGTGCAGAATGGAAAGCCAGCAAGTGGATACAGTACGCAGGTGTTCTTAAAACAGAGAGAACCTCGAAGGCGGCAGGCACAGGCAGGTGTAGAAGAATGCATGCAGATGGAATGTGGTGATTGTGAAATGTACAAACCACACAAACTTCTCTCTGTTTACACTCAGAGCTACATCTCCCTGTGGAGGCTTCTCTGAGAAACAAGATTTGGGGGTACAAGGCACCAACTGACACCAGCTGTCCTCATGTGGATCTGTTTGCTTTTCTTTTTGTTTCAACAACTTGGTTTTTCAAGCCAGAGGCCATGTTTACACCTGGTATTAACATGCATCCCGGGTGATTGGATCACAAGTGGATAGCTCTCTGTGAATGCCTCCAGTGCATCGAGATCCGATTGCATAGACCACATTTGGAGGTGGTCTGGACCGCGTGTGGCCACATTCTTTCGGAGGTGTGGACGCCAATGTGTCGTGGGCAACACTTGGTCAGTTGCTGCTGTACCACAGGTCAGATGCAGTGCTGAAGGACCGTTTCTGGAGACAATCTCCTCCCAGGCTGGCGAAAAATCTGTTCAGTGTCTGCCTGGTTAGCAGCAGCAGCTGTTAAATGCCCAAACAGTCGTATGCCAACACCACAATGGCTCGACTTGTTGGAAACCGTTTGGTAATGTTAGTTGCGTGTGGGTCTAAAAACAACAACGCATTTGGTCTCTACAACAGAAATGCTGTACGTGTTTATTTCCATATAGAGTGTGGGAGTGAGATCGATCACAAGTGGTAACTGGAGCTGCATTCTAATGTCAGATGTGAACGGACACATATTAACACCAGGTGTATCCAGGCTCATTTTGTATTCCACATATGTAAAGTGAACCCTAAAGCCCCTGTCTCTCTGTGGTTAAGCTAATAACAGTTCAAACCTTCAGAACCTGTTTTGCTGTCAAAAGGAGGATCCTGTCCCAAGCTCTATTTGCACACTTACAATTCCTCCTAATAATACAGCTCGCAGCTATTTGGAATTCAGCATCTACGTAACACAGGCCACCTCCTGCCTGTCACCGCTTTCCTGCAGCTTTAATTTGCTAACGCTGAGGTGTCGGTCATGACCTGCTGTTGGTTAGAAGGAACCTATGGCTTGTTGACTTGTCATTTACTGGATCAATATTTGCTTTATACTTTACTGTCGGGCTTCTGTTCTAACACATTTCAACACTGTGAATGAAACAAGTAACTTGAGAACATCCTCTTCGTCACACATTCGCTCACTGTGCAAAATGTATTTTAGCCTCTGGTGTGGCACTCTGTGTAGTTGGTGTCAAAATGTCATGTGATTGGCATGAGTCATATGGACAGCTTCGCCATAGGGCTGCGGGGTGTTAGTGCAGGGGGGTTAAGGCAGGTCTCATGCTTTTAGGTGTCCTTTGAGTTTGACTGGTTGAATATTTACAGAAGCCTATGTTGTTACTACTGTCTCAGGTTATGTTGAAACTAGCTCGCCTGTGTAGACTCACTTTATAAATGCATACCTGAGGCCTGGGTGTTTGTGCTCAGTCTGAGCATTGTAAGATTTTTCTGCTCTTCTCTGTTTTCACCTCCTCTGTCAGGGGTCGGTGCTTTTAATTCTCCGGTGGCTCTGTGACAAACAGCCATCTCACATTGTCATGCTCAACTGTACAAGGTCTCCACAGTACGCTCTGCTTTTGAGTGCATCAGTGTTCTCTCAGTTCACTGCCACCCAACCCTCCCAGTTTAACACCCACCCACATGTGTCAGGAATAGCTGTAAGGGCCAGTGCACTGCACAAAGTTCACAGACCTCTGTATGCCTGCATTTCAGCATGGGATTTCACACATTCATGCAGCAGCTTGCTTTACTTTATACAGTGGCTAGATACAAGATAGTTTTTAATATTTTATGGTAAAGGACTTTTCAGGGATGAACATTGTTGCAACAGAGGTTCATCCAAGGTTTCACGCCAGTTACCCAGTACTTAGATATGTTTGTTTTAACTGTGATTAAACTGTCGACCAATGAAACAGCTGAACTACTTAATATGTCTTGCTGAACAGTCCAGACTCATTAACACATATATGTATGCCAAACAGACATTATACACAGAGAAAGGGGGAAAAAGCAAAATCCTGTCGGCACACAGCCTGATCTGACCTGCCTTTCTGAATCTTTGACATTTTTATCAGCTCCCAGTAGTGTGCAGACAAAGAACAAATTGAAAAGGAGGTCAAGGCTGAAAAGAACACGTCATTCTGTCCTGCCATGACATACATTGCTTAATAAAAATCTGAAACATATGAACTTGTGAAAGAAAAGTTCCTTCCAGGAAACAGAGTGTGTTTACATGGACATGAATAAACCATTCATGGGGCCTGTCCCTGATATTATCATATTCAGTATATGGTGTTTGGAAGCACAGAGAAATCCAGCTACTCAATATCACACGTATTCATGAAAAATACCAGTAACCCAGTTACCGAATACAGCTGTCTGTTTGCATGCGCTGGGGATGTTTACAAAAACAAACTGACATTTTGAGATGAGAGTGACAGGAAGTATTAAACGCTACTCTGTACATTTACTACCACTTTACAGCTGTTAATTTCGTCTCTGCTCTGATCGTCAACAGCTGTGTGCTTTGAGCGCAGACCACCCTCTGTTTCGCTTTTAACTGCACAAATGTTACTCCTGGAAACAGATACTCTATTCCCATCACACTGTCTTCCACACTTTAGCAAGCCTGTCACTGTCACTGTGTCAAGGATAGGGGATCATTAGATGAAGATGCACCTCCTTCAATAACGAAAGACAAAACTCTGTTTCTTCATCCCTCCAAAAGTGAGACGCGGTCGCTGCTGCCATTGTTTGTATTTCTGTTTCATCACTCGGCAGCTCTAAGGTAGTCGGCAGCCCTTAATAAAAGGGATAAGGTGTATACGTGCAACAGTATCCCTGTTTCTTTTGTAATGCTCCACCCACCACACACAGGGTTCTCATAAATGGAATAAGGTCTGGTGTTTACATGCTCAAATACATCAATGGGAAACTCTAAAAACCCAATATTAAACAGGTTATTCATACCCATGTAAACACAAACAGACAGTACCCTGCCCAGCACTTTTAACATCCTGCCCAAGGGTACAGTCTATAAACTTGAAAAACTAAACATCAAAACAACCTGATAATTTATCAATGAAAAGGCTTGCAGCCCAGAAATATCTGGTCAACTTAAACTAATCTTTTAACAATGGACTTAAATCTTACCATTATCTTTTTAATCTATGAACTTCAGTATATCTTGGTGGAAAAGGTCGCACTGTAACTTGGTCTTGATTAAATTTGGCAGTTCAGTTTTGTGAGAATGAAGAAGTGGTGGCTGCAGGACAGGGGCCTCCTGCAGTCTGGGTGAGCTCACTCCGTCCCATTTGACATATGGAAATCAACTCGTCATGTCAATAGTATACAATCCTATTGTGGTTACCCACTGAACGTTCGGCATGTTTATCTGAACTGTATTGAAATTTTTCCTCCACTGACTAAACCCACATGGGTAGAACCAGTCTCTGGAGATCAGCACTGTCAGCTGTTGTATCCCTGATTTGTCAAATTCTAATAAGTTATTAATAAATCATGCATTAATCAGTAACGCCTCTATTCAAGATACAAAAATATGATTTATTTCCCCAAAAGATTCTGATGTTCTTTCCTTTCTGGCTCATGATACTGGCAACATTTATGTCAGACCCTGAAAGTCATCCGCAGGGTACAGGCTTTTATTGTGATTGTAAATGCTAACGATCCACTTTTAATCCTCCAGTGTAACCTGTGTGTGACAAACCCGAAACACAGAATATCAGTCAGTGTTGGTAAGACAGGTGACCCCCTCCTCTGTTGCTGGAAGGAAACCAGGGATCCACTCTTCCCCATTATTTTGCCTTGTTTTTCATGTCTTGCCTCCAAGTCAAGTTTGCCACAGCTGTTTATGTTGGTTGTCCCCATTAATTTAATTTTTGTCATTTTTAAAACATTCCTTTCAACCACAACTTACATGTTGTCAGACTGTGATCAGTGTTGTAATGTGAGAGTAATGAACTGACTGATAACTGGTTTGATACTTTAATTATATGGCGTGTGATAGCTGATATTAAATAGTTGTTGATTGTATTGTAAAAGAAGTAATTTGGTCACACCTTTGTAACAACAGCACACCTTCCAACAGCATCAGTAGTGCTTTCAGTGAGGTGATAATGTGTGTCACAGTCAGTCTTGATTGGCAGATCTACCAAGAAGCAGCTTTAAGATGAAAAGCTCTGTTTAGTCTTTTTAAATGACAATTAGAAAAGGAATTAAAAGAGGAATGTATTTGAGCTGCTGAACACACACTTACCAGGTGTCAGTGGGGCTTTAGAAAGGCATAAAATGTCTCACTTTTAGTTTTATTAGGGTCCAAGGGCCAATAGTCCTGATGGTGGCGCTACAGCAAGCGTCTAAAGTTCAAAACTTTGAAAATTCATAACAAATCAACCATACGTGCTACAACTTCACAACTTTCATCAAACTGTAGCCCCATTACTGAAGTAACTTTTGTACATTTAAACCTATTAAAATTATGAAGTTCATCACTATTTTTTTTTTCTTCAAAAACTGTAAAACTTCTTAAACCTATCTCCTCCCACAATTTTTGCTCTATTGACACCAGATGCTACAGTTGGAAAAAAGTAATAAATTACAATATATCGCAATAAATTTTATCGCAATACTTGGCAATAATATTGTATCATGACTTAAATATTGTGATAATATCATCGTGGATCCTCTAGTGATTCCCACCTCTAGTATTTTCATTTTTACGTTTTTGATTATCCTTCTAAAATGGACAGATTTGTGTTATATAAACTTGAGTATGCTTATACTATGTTTCAGACCACCATATTATTTTTTGCATTTTTTACATTCCTCTTTCACAACAGGATGTGAGGCTCCTCATTACACATGCCACTGTCACACTGTAATATAATACAACTGTAACTATTTCAATGAGAAAATGAGCTCACTTGTCTTCCTGTTGGTGAAAACGTGGTTGGTCCTCCCTCCTCCTGCCTGCACTTAAACCATAGACCTTCTGTGGCGCTCTGCCATGTTGCACAGTGTTTTGTAACTGCCATACGACTCATCACCTAGGAATTATAATGGCGGATTCACACCCAGTTATTGCTGTCTGAGGATTTTCAATTGAATTTTGAGTCCTAGTTTAGTTGGGTGCTTATTTTAGGACTGTACCTGACTCAGAATTTTGTCAGTTGAATTGGATTTGGCCGTTGATTATTGGTCCCTTTTTTCATATAGACAACACCTTTTCAAACTGCCAGATTTTTGAACAGGGCTCAGCAAGACATTCAGTTAGCCCTCCAAGCTAATGCCTGCTAACTACCCTAATGAGGGATCAGAAATGTGCAACAACATTTTATGTGGACATTAGATATCAAACAAAAGCCAGGGCTATTGCTGTGAGCTGTAAATTCACCACTTCCAAGCAGATGGCAGAAGATAACGTTATCTCGGAGCTGCCTCTGTCTCACTCAGACTCACCCTGGGTCCAGGTCCTCAGTTGCTTGTACCTGTCTCAGGCATCTTCATTGAGTAGACAGGATGACTTGCCGCATTGTAATAATTTTGCCCTGGGGACTTTCCGTCCCCAGAAGTAGCTGCACACTGTACAAATGTCTCCTCAGCTTGAAGAATCTCAGTCGACTGAGGGGTCTTCTGTGTTCAGGGGCGGCCCTTCCTTATTTGTTCAGTTTTTTCTTTGTTTCATAATTACTCTTGTCTAAAACAAAAACATTGAAACTTTGGGTTTTCACAGACACCTTGACAAATGTAGGGGATGTTCTTTGATCCTATACCCATCACTGCTATGGCAGAAATCACATAAATTCACTCTGCTCTGAAAGTAATACAATAAGAAGCAGGGTCCATATTTCACTGTCTGGCTCTCAAACAACAGCTTGGACAGTGATGGCAGTGAGAGTGGAATTTGGACCAGCCTTGTATTGAGGTTTGGTCATTTATCATGACAGATAATTGAACTTCGAGCTTAGAGCTGGAGCCTTGCCCTCTGTCTGGACCTGCATACCTGATCAGGAGTCTAAGCTTGTTGACTGTTGCTGTTGTTGAGTGTCTGGGGATTCTCAAATTATTATTTGATGTTGGCCTGTATATCAGCCAGTCATGATGGCATCATATCTTAATGATGTGTTTGATATAACCCTATTTGGTTATATCCTAATTAATACATGCTCAGTTTGTAGTCTTTAGAAATCCCTTGACAGAATATGGTTGTCAGCTTCGAACATAGGCCTTATTTACCCTTTTTTGCCGTCATGACAATTAGTGTTCAAAACTTTGCCAGTAACTCCGCACTGAAACAGAAGATTTCTGAACTGTAGTGTTTGCTGTTGTCACAGGCCACTAGCAGTTGTCATCCGGATGTGGGCGTTTAAAAGACTTCAGATAAAATTCCATTGGGCCCAATTTACAATAGAGGCTTGCCAAGAATTCTGTGATAAGTCTAAATAATATCTGGGTTTGTCAATACAACACATTCACATGACTACAATGAACTGCTCTGTTGTGTTAGAGAAAATATACGTATATCAGATGTATAATCAGCATTAAATTCTGAAGTGTCATCATAATGAAAGGTTGTTGATCTTTGTTACATTAAAGGATGCACTGATTGTAAAATTCTGGACTGCTACTTATGTTTAAAAAAACATTTCAGGTACCATTGTTTTTTTTTGTTTTATTTGTTATTTATTCCCCCTTTTGTGCCAGGGAAATTAAAAAGTCTTCATCATAAAAACACAACTGTTTAAAAGTAATTCAGTCTTCATTATACTATCTTCAAAAGAGCAAAAGTCAAGCACCCAAATTTAACAACCTTTAATATAACCTTTAAAACTTAAACATGTTTAAAAAACTGCCGCAAAAGCCTTTCTCTAATATAGTTGTTTTTTTATTGCTGTGAAAACATTAACAAATTTCTCCTGAAAACAATTTAACATTATCAGGGAAGCAAAAGGGTGTGTCTTCTGACCATCCATACAGAGTTTAGGCGTCCGATCTCTGTTCGGTCCAAACTGTTGGGTTATCTAGGGGACGATGCTTTAAGTTTTTGTAAAATTAATTTGACCCAATATTAAAACATTTGTCACTGCCATTGGTGAATGTCATCTTATTTGCTGATAGGCCGATACCGATGTTTGTAACTAGAGATACACACATTTACCGGCCATTGTTTTCATCAATTGCTAGTGAAATCCAACTTTGAATTAATGTTCACATGTGAAACCTCTGAGTCATCTGTTGTTTGCCACTGTCATGTTCACGCAGATGATGAGGTTGACCTGCAACAGAGCACAACAGGGGGTGAGGAGGGAAACTCTGGTGGAGGAACACCTCCAACCAAACGCAAGGGCAAGCTCTCCAAAATGGGAAGGATCTTCAAGCCCTGGAAATGGAGAAAGAAGAAGCCAAGTGAGAAGTTCACTGAAACATCGATAGGTATGCTGGGTGCAAAGCCTTATTATCCTCACCTGTTGTGTGCTTTACTTCATGTTTGATTTTATTCATATATTCTGTTTCTTTTTTCAGCCTTGGAAAGAAGGATTTCTGTCAGAAAAAGTCGCCAAGAGCTGATTGCCAGAGGGGTTTTAAAGGATATCCCAGAGAATGGTGAGTTGGGCTTTAGTTGTTTTTGTCAAAGAGTATTCCATGGATGAATTGGCTTCATATCTGATTACACTAACTGTATTTCACTGCTGTGTCTTCATGGGACAGAGAGCAACGATGTTAACCACTCCAAAGCTCCACCAATGAAAAATGGGCACCCTGTGCCAATGGATGTGGACAGGATGTCAGAACCAGGGGTGCGAGTGTCTCGAGGGGAATCTGACCTTAAGGGGAATGCCCTTAGGCCGCCCCAAGTAGATGAACGTCGAAGCAGAGCACCATCCGATGCCTCCCGAAGTAACCGGGCACCTCTGGACGTGGACTCTCACGCACGGCTTTCTGCGGATGTAGACAGACGAAGCCGTCTGCCATCAGATGTTGATAAGAGAGGAGGATCATTACCCCGAGGACCTCCACCAGATGATAGATACCGCAGGGAAGAGAGGAGAGATGGCAAGGATGACAGGGAGGACAGAGGAAGAAGGGACTGGCGAGAGGAAAAGGAGAGGGATGGGGGAGCCGACCGGAGAGACAGGCGAGAATGGAGGGATGACAGAGAGAGGAGAGATGATAGAGAGAGGAGAGACGACAGAACAGAGAGAGACAATAAGGAAAGGAGAGATTATGAAGAGAGAGAACGCAGGGATCGGGATGAGAGAGAACGCAGGGATCGGGATGAGAGAGAACGGAGAGATCGGGATGAGAGAGAACGCAGGGATCGGGGTGAGAGAGAGCGGAGAGATCGGGATGAGAGAGAAAGGAGGGATCGGGATGAGAAAGAACGCAGAGATCGGGATGAGAGAGAGCGGAGAGATCGGGATGAGAAAGAACGGAGAGATCGGGATGAGAAAGAACGCAGAGATCGGGATGAGAGAGAGCGGAGAGATCGGGATGAGAGAGAACGCAGAGACAGGGAGCGTGATGATAGAGAAAGAAGGGACGACAGGGACAAAGAAAGGGATCAGCGGCTTGAGAGGGAAAGGAGAGAAAACAGAGATGACAGAGAACGAGAAGACAGGGAGAGAAAAGACCTGCGAGGAGAAAGAGATGATAGGGATAGGAGAGATGACCGAGACAGGCGAGATGACAGAGAGAGGAGAGAGGATAGGGACAAATGGGACGACTGGGCCAAGAAGAATGAAAGAGAGCGGCGAGATGAGCGGGAAAAGAGGGAGGAGAAGGACCCGCGGCCTATAGTCAGGCCTGTCTCTGAGATGGATTTGCGGCCTCCTCTACAGAAGAGCTCCTCAGAGGACAACAAGAGGACTCGCCCAGCTTCAGAGTCTGACAAGAGGACGACCCTGCCCAGATACACCCCGGCTGCAGAGTTCAGAGAACGCTCAGGTAAGATCTCTCTGTTGTGATGAATTATATTATTTACATAATTGGCGTCACTGAAAGACACAAACAGCTCAACTCATTGTTTAAACCGTTAATAACTGGACTCGCACTAACCTTATCCCTGATGCGGAGGTCACACTCCCACAGCTGTAGGCTAGTGATGAACAGAGAGAGGGACAGCGGGGCAAGGAGTCGCTATGCGAAGCAATACACTTGAGTACTCAAGTACTCATGCTTTTGTTATGTCAGGTTAACGTGTGAGCTAACATGCAGATGTCCTGTGTCTTTCCATTTCCTAGTAATTACTCAGTCAATGAATGCTTTGCTATGATGAAATACCCATGTGTGTAAACCAAAGTCTCCTGACGCTGCTGTGAAGGCGGTTTGGTAAATGATTGAAGTGTAATTCTGAAAGCTGAAAGCCTCAACAAATTGAAAGAGCATCTATCAAGCTTTGATACATGGATTTAGGTGAACAGGAGAAGAGGGAAGAACAAAGCAATGTGCGTCTTTGATGTCTCTCCATCTCTGCTGTGTGTGAACTTTAGATACCTCTCATCCTCTAATAACTGTTGAACCTTGATCAGAGTTGCCCTCAGGGTAAGCTCTGGAGCGTGGGCTTATTGTACAACGTTCACTAACGCCTCAGCTTTTACTCTTGTGTTTTATTGTGTGTGATGACCCTTCTGTGTTTTCCATCGAGTCGAGCAACAGTAGAAACCTTGTTATGTTCTTTCCTTTAATGTGTGTGTGTGTGTGTGTGTGTGTGTGTGTGTGTGTGTGCCCCCTCTGTAGAGTCCGCTGCTGTCCGCTTCGCCCCTGACCCTCGTCCTGCACCAGACCCCCAGCAGGAACCTCCCCCACCCAAACAGGCTCTGCTCCCCCCTAAGTTTCTCACTGCACCCTCTGCTGAGTCTGGCAGGAGTCCGCCCCTCTCCTCCTCTTCTTCATCCTCCTCCTCTTCCTCTTCCTCCTCCTCTTCCTCCTCCTCTGCTCCTGTAGCTGTGGCCAAGCCACCGAGGACAGTCTCCCTATTAGTTGAAGACCCACCTCGACTGCTACCCGCTGCTCCTCTCTCAGCTGACTCTGACACGCCGCCCCCTGTCCCTCCCCATGCAAAGCAGCCTCCCATCCCTCCACCTAAACCCACCAACCGCAACAGCAACCCCGCACTGCTTGGTAAGTTTGTCGGCATCTGCTTCTGCAGTTTAATAGATAAGCCTCTGTCTTTAAACAGCTGGTCTTTGTCTTTCTTGAACTTTTAGTCAAACAGCCAAAGCTCCAGTTAGCTTTGGAGGATTTTAATAAGGCCCAGAGAAACTGTGTATTCAATCTTTGAGAAACAGTGGTGTCTGATTGCTTGATAAATGCTTTGTATAAACAACCACCTCCGCAGAGGGCTGTAGACCACTTGGCCTTTCCAGCAACACCCCAAAATTCTGTTGAAGTGTTTGCCATAACTTGAGAAATGTATTAGTGGTGTGAGACTTGAGAGTTAGCAGCCTGTTGCACCAGAAATTCAAGCATACTGTAGTTTAAATTTAGTGGAGGAGTTAACTTTTAAGTTGGTAAAAACAGGTTGCACCACACAAGTTAGTTACAAAGCATTGTCAACAGAAAAATTAAAATGCACACCTTCCCCGTCACGCGTGATGTCATTCCTTATTTACCGTTGTCGTAGTTAGACAAGTGTATGAGACAAATTATAGAGGAGCCAGACAAAGTTTTTCTCCAATATTTACACTGGGAGCACAATGCCTGCGACAGACTGTCTCTTTACATTCACGATGACACAGACATGCACGCTGACTAAAACAATATTTAGTATTGTGCAATGACATATTTTACAATTTAAATGCTCACACTGCAGCTCATTAGTACACATCTGTTTTTTAATCTATTTAATCCAAAGGCCTGTAATAACAAAAACGACTCAACAATTTGATTCATTTATTGATACATTTTGGAATTTTAAATTTATTCAGGCTGTCCGTCAGCCACGAGAAAAGGCACGAGAAAGACTCGTCATAGCTGCTATATAAAAGCAACACTGTTGTCTTAGAACCGTATTCATTTTCATTGATAGTTGAAGTTCACCGTATTTGAACCAATAACCATCACTGACAAGATGTGCACACACAAACACACCTGTCACTTTATCAACCTCACTTCCTCACGTGCCAATTTTGTCTGAAGGAATAGCTCAGGGCGTAGCAAGCGTGTGCCGGTTGAGCGAGCAAGACAGGGTGACGGCGACAGTGGATGCACTCAGTACAGACAGCTGCTGGTGATCAGAGCAGGGGAGAGATTATCAGTTGTCAAGTGGGAGTGAATGTACAGTAGGTTTCAGTTTGTCTGTGAATAAGCACTGAAGCTTCTCAAGACCTGAATGAAGTCTTGAGTCCAAACACATGCAGCTGCATCCATGTATGTGCCTGCAACTTACAAGAACTTAATTCAAAATGTTACTCAAGTAAAAGAACAAATGTATACTTACCAAAAGGAAAAGTGCTCATCATGCAGAATGGATCATTTTAGAATATTATATATTATATTATCAGGTTATTTTGGAGCTCAAATGTTATCCCTTCATTTAAATTTTCATTTTAGATTTCAAAAGTGGCACAGAAAATCTCCGACAGTTGACTTTTACTTAAACTTCAGTTCAGGCTTTTGCAAGTGCATCACAGCAGTGCATTTCTGATCGAGGAGGTCAGTTTTCTTCAGCCTGAAATATTCTTGTTGGCTTTTTCAAACAGCTGTGAGGTGCCAGTTAAAGTTGGGATTTAGATGGCATGTTGGGTGTGTAAGCTTTGTGCCCACACCTATCTCAAAGATGCACATGTTACTTTTTGTGTGTCATGGTGTGGCTGTTGTGATTTTTGATAGACTTAATCATCTGTGCTTAGTGCGAATTGAAGAAGGGAGGAAGACATTGTAGGTGGTGGAACAAGATATTCTTTCAAAGTTTAGTATCTTTTAGTATGTGCCCAATTTCTCATTTAGTAGCTATATGTCTTGGAGTTTCCGAAGTATTGACCGTAATTACCTCGATTTAAGCATAGTCTCAAAGTAAAGCCCTGGCTTCTTGCTGTGTAGGTGTTTTCCAATGTGTTGCTAGCGTGCGGTTTCTGTGTGCACAGCCACCACTCTCTGCAGAGAGGACATGCAGTGGCTTGTCTTTGCAGTTTCTGCAGTGCCAGCACTTCCCTGGAGACTAGATGAAAAACTGATTGGCTTTTAGCGTCTCATATCCTTCGGCGCAGCATGCCACAGCTGCTCTTGTTTATAGCCCATCCCAGTACTGTCTCTTTGAAACAGTGTCTGTAGCAGTGACACATTCCACCTCCATTTGTGAGGCGAGGTTTCTATACATGTGTTACTACATTTCATTTCACAGTGTCACGCTCACAGTCTGCACAGAGTAGCTAGCCTTACTTGCTGGCTGAGATTACGTTGGTAATGGACTCGGGTGTGTGTTTCAGTGTGTCTTTGTTCATCTGTGCACACTCAAGCCTCATGGCCTTAATGATATTGACATTTATGACTGATAATGATATATCAGCTTATAGTAACAATCATGATAAGGATCAAGTGTTTCCCCTATATGCAGTTAGCAGCTATGCAGCGCTGATTAGTGCCACTGCTATATAAATATCCCGCCATATGCTGTTACCTCATTATCTTTGAGGACTAGCAAGGATTAGAAATCAAACACCCCCAGATAAGGCTGCTCTGATCGATTGTCCGCTGATTATTGGCAGATATTTGTTCTAAGTAGTCTAAAGATTGAGCAGAAAAGCCGATCAGATGACGCAAAACATGCAAGGTTTCTCTAAAATACTATAGCTCACACAACATGTACACTGCACACACACAGTCTCTCTTCTCACTTGCCACACACACCGCACCAAATACATCTGTAGAGGCTGTGATACACTGCTGTTTTCTGACAGTGTTTTTATTTAATATTGTTTTGTCCTGTATTGTGCCCACATGACCGACACTTTGTTTCCCAGCTATTCCTCGTCTGCATCTCACCAGGATTTGAGTCTTTGGTCTTGGCAACTGGACACTCAGGGTTGCTCAGGGGAGACCGGGAGAGTCCGTTGACGTCATTACTCCAAAAGCTCTTGAACTATTTGCATACTTTTTTTTTTACGTCGGTGACTTGCACCTGCGTTCTGTTTATAACAGTTATCAATTGTTTTTACAAGCAATGTTAGAGTGACAATATCGATTGAAACACTAGATGTCAGATGTTACATTTGCACCTACGTACAGGAGCGAGGAAGCATTTTATTAAAGTAATTTGACATCTAGAAGTGTGTATAAATATGTGTCTGAATCTCTTTTCGTGTCAGCAGAAGCACTAAATATCTTCTGGCAGCGTAAAAATAAAACTCTGGGAACACTGGGATACCTTACCCCTTATTATTTGCGTACATTTTAAAGTTGAAAAATTAATTGTCAGTCCTCTCTGGTGTAGAAACTCTGTAAACTCATTGTATTGAAATTATCTCCGGCTGAGTTTCTGCACTGCAGTTTTTTTGGCCGACATACACCGATAAAAATATCTGCAGTGAGCTGTATAGGCTGATATATCTGTTTAGCTTTAATAGAGGTGAGAAAACTGACACAAGGAAAAATGGAGTTTCGTTGTGATTAATTCCCCGAGAGAGATCTGTGTAACCGTAATGAAAGAGTGGAAATGTTAGCATAACAAAACTATGTGTCAATGGGAAAAATCACACTGCAGTAGTGCTTTTATTCAACCAGGATAACCAAGAAAAGTATTTCCGAGATGAAGCTGTTGTTTCTCCGCAGAGGTTGTTAGACATATAGGGCTGGATGTATACTGTACCTCTGGACTGTGTCAAATCTTGACACATTATCCGAAACAACCCTCTTGTACTGTATTTCTCTCCCACTCTGGAATGTAAACCATCCCCTCTCCCTGACATCTCCACTCATTTTTGCCAGCTTCCTCATTGAACAGGGCCTCTAAGGTCAGGCAGCCCTGTCACTGGACCAGCTGGACACGCCAGAGTGAGCTTGGCCTCTACCTTTCTTTACCTGTGTACCTGCGGCACAGAGCTGGCCAGACCTGCTCAGGTACCCTGCGGGGCGCCAGATGTTAATTCATCCTAACAGAGCCTGCAGACTGCATCAATTCACCCCATCATAGCACAGGGAACACCTCACCTCTGTTTTAACACCAGTGCTGCATTGTGCATGTGTATTGCAGCCAGCAGAGCTGTTGTCAGCTCAACTAACCAAACTCTAAATGCTGCCAAGACGTGGCATGGCATGGAGCACTGGATGAACATCTAGTGTGTGCTTTGTTGATCCAAATTGATGTTGACAGCAGATGTTGATACAATTTTGTTATAATAATTGTGTGTGACCCTTCACTGACTCAGAAATGAGCTCGGTAGTAACAGGAACGCCTCCTTTTCTCCCCAGTTAAAGTTGTGATTGACATACTTGCTTCTTTGATAATAGAACTAACTTCACCCTGCTTCAGATGAATGTGCATCATGTTCTGACTGCACCTTATGTTTGTGAGCATCACTCTGTGAGACAAGTATTGATTTCTGTTGTTGTTTGTTTGACAGCTGAGCTTTCACAGCCTGGCAGCGGTGTCATTATCGTGCCAGCACCCGCTAAGCGCTCGCCGCCAACACCACCAAAGAGGATGACCCCTGTCACCAAGCGCCATTCAGTGGACCCCTCTCCTCCCAGTCAGGTCCCAGAGTCTCCCACCACTGAGCCAGCCTCAGCCCCTGCACTGATGCCCCCTGCTGTCCTTAAAGGAGATAACAACGAGGACAAGGCAAACACAGCAGTTCCTCAGTCCCCCACCGAGCCTATGCCTTCACCACCGTCCCACATCCCTCCATCTCCTCCTAGGGTTCAGTCACTGCAGCCACACAGCACCTCCTCCTCTGGTCCTGTGCCCACTGTGCAAGCTGATCCTCCCAGCCCAACCACTGAGCCTCCCAGCCAGCCTCCTGCCATCCCCCTACACATCCTCATCCAGAGAGCTCTGGCCAGCCCCGGCCCAGCTCAGCCCAACCCAGGCAGCTCCCAGAGGGCCCACTCACTGCTGTTTGAGTCTCCTCCAGAGTTCCTCACGGAGGTGGGGGGTAACCCACGGCATTCTCTTCCCATCACCATCGAACCTCTCAGGCTGTAAGTGTCCCACATAATGTAAATTACATTGTATGTAGCAGGATGAGTCTTCTTTAGCTTAAATCGTTGTTGGAAAGTTTATATTTGATTTAGTTGAATTCATACAGCCTGGTTTGGTGGCATCATTTTCAATTTTTACCAAAAGTAACCAGAGGTCCCCTGTGGGTTTTTTACGCTCTGAGTCTATATCTGTCACATTTATTGCCGTGCAATTTGCACAGACAGCTGTTTTAAATCCCACAAATATCCCACTGTACATGTGTTTTTAACTTAGTAAGCGTGAACTGATTGATGAGCTTTCAATCTGTCTGTGAGCGGCAAATTCCCCTCACTTGCTGCAGCGGGCTGGGAAATAAAATCAATGAAGCAGCAGAAACAGACGCTGTTTGTTTCTTCCAGTGGAGCTGACAAAAAAAAATCTACTGTCAGTCAGCCTGGTTAAGGCAGTTTGGCAGGCCGCTGTCTGCTCAGCTACGCAGCAGGCAGAAAGCTGCTTCTGCGGACAGAGACACTGAATGTAGAAGTCAGTGTGGATTGAAAACTACTATAACACGACCAAATGACATTATGCAACAAAATATAAAGATGTCAGTAATGTGAAAAAAAGGTGTACTTCCGTTCCCTGAAGCTTAGTCAGGCAACTGATCAGTTGATCTACAACCATTGTGGTAATCAGTTAATCTGCCTTTTTTCAAACACGAATGGCAAAAATTCACTGTTTATTTACTCTTTTTTTTTTTTTTTTTCTTTGCCTTCCATAACAATATACTAATTATTATTGGGTTTTACTGTGTGGATTTGACAAAAGCTAGTTGATGATGTCCCCTTGTATTTTGGAAAATTGCAATTTTATTTTATTAATACACAATAGCCAACTGAAATCAACTTTAAATGTTTTATAAGTTATTTGACTGAAATTTGCAAGACACAGACCTTAACACTAACATTTGACATTGAGTTTTGTTGTTATTGTAAAGTCTCAGGTTTGCTGTGCCTAATTTTGAGGACATATTCCTAATTAAAAGGATCCACACTTTGTTTCCTTGGCTGTTGACCTGATGGCCGCCTGTTAAGGCTGCCAGCAGGAGAGCAACACTCTTTAGTCAGCCAAAAAAGAATAATGTACAACTGTGCCTGGTTAATCTGTTCAGCAAACAGTAGTGTTTTATCTATCCTCTCACCGGGCTGTGACTGCACCCAGTGACACTCTGCCGTATACTGTACCAGATCAGAACATCAGAACATTTAGCAATGCAGTTTATTCTCACACTAAGACACAAGAGAAAAACTAAACCCGAGCGTCTGAGCTCCTTCAACTCTCTCACAGCTGTACTTGTTTACAGGCCAGATGACGATGACTTTGACATGGAGGAGGAGCTGCGGAAGCTTCATCCTCAGAGGGCTCCTCGCCAGCCGGAGCTGGAGCCCCGCAGCAGGAGGGGCATGGTTGGAGACCTCAGAGGGAGTGTGATTCCTGAGGACAGAGGGGACAGCGAGGGGGAGTCTGACTCTGACGGCCCCATCCTGTACAGAGACGACGACGATGATGACGACGATGACGACGGCCCTCCAAGTAAGTTGGTCTTTCTTACACTGCTACATGAAGGTCAAGTCGGAGAAACGCTGGTACAAGTGCCCTGATAAAAATTCCACTTAACTTTTCAGAGCATGAAAAATACTTGAGAAGTTTTGAAGTGGTTCAAGTAGTTGAATATCCTGTATCTTTTATTTCTGGTTATACTTGAGAGTGCCTGAAGACCTTTTTGTTTCCTACATGCAGATTATGTAAGAAAAAAAAATTACTTTCAGTCTGTGTAGAGCTTAAAATGTAGCCTTCAAAAAAGTTTGAATGCAGCTGTTTTGTAAGCCGGTTAATCTTTCAGTTCAGTTCAGACAACTTTATTCATCTCAAAAGGGAAATCATATCATCCATACAACATTCAAACACTCAAAAGACTCACAGGTGAGGCAGTTATATGTCTGAGACAGATGTCAACACAGGCCTCGTAGACCAATACCACGTAACAATGAGCAAATAAACCAGTTGTTATAGGTCATATAAATAACCATGACCACTGTACACCTTGTTTCAGCCTGGAAAATATGAAAATCGTCCTGGCTTTTTTTGTCATTTCAACAACAAATTAAGTATCTTTGGATTTTGGAGTTCTGGTCAGACAGGAAAAAAGCAATTTAAGAAACTGAATGGGCATTTTTGGTTAATTTTTGGGCCAGGTTTTCCCAAAGGCATCTTAAGGCTAAGAGGATCGTAAAATCTGTTTCCCAACCTTCTTAAAAAGGTCCAGTGTGTAGGATTTAGGGACATATATCAGCGGAAATTGAATATATAACAAATTCTATATATAATATAGTAAGTATGTTTTCTTAAGTGTATAATCGCCTGAAAATGAGAATCATGTTTTTGTAACCTTAGAATCAGCATCCTTATCTATGTTGCACCGCCATGTTTCTACAGTGGCCCAGAACAGACAAATGAAACACTGGCTCTAGATGGAGCCATTCACATTTTTCGTGTTTACACATTTCTGTGTCGACCACCACAGTTGGCAGCCCCTCCGCAACAACAGCGCTGGAAAAAATTGTACAGATGTAAATTACCACGTCCGTTTGTTTTGGAGCGGAAGAGATCTCGGGGGTTCATTTGGCTCCTGGTAAAAACCTCCTAAACGTCTGATTGTAAGTTATCAGAGAAAGGTGAATTACTGGAAGAGACCTCTGCGGATAATTCGGCCCATGGTTAAAACTTCCTGAACAATAAACACTAAAGTAGTTTTAGCTGGTTGCAGGAGAAGTTTTAGCTGGTTGCTATCTGTAATCCTCACCACAAGACGCCACTAAATCTACCCTAAACCCTAACAGTGGTTTCCAAAAAGCTTCATAACTAAAGACACTCTTGAAATAATGGCAGATTTATTAGGGCCTGTTAGCCAATTAAAAGGAGGCAAAGAGTGTCTTCTGAAGGTCCAGAACAGTTTTCACTTTTCCCTGAACACTGTGTTGCTTGATTTAAAATGTGTTTAAATTAGAAAATATGCACTAGTATGTATGTATAAATGAATAAAAATGTGCGTTGCATGTGTAACAGGTGGACTGGCGAGTCGTGTGAAGAGGAAGGACACATTAGCCCTGAAGCTGGAGAGACAGGAGAGAGAGGACAGGGAGGCCCAGGAGAACCAAGACAACATGAGCTGGCACAACAGGGAGCAGTGGGTGGCAGTGAGGAACAAGATCGGCACCACACTGACACGGTAGAGAACTCACATCAATTCAGTTAACTGATGGACACGAGGATGATGTACATCCTTATCGTAAAATTGGATGCGGCAAGTCAACTTCATCCATCTCTGATATAGCAGCTGATGCAGTTTGACAGATTCCATACATTATTTGTGGTGTAATTCGTACAGTTTGACAGGCTCTCTACACTCCTTCCTCAAGACAAAATATGTTCCTTTTAAATGATCCATATCAGCTTTTAAAAATGAGTAGTCAACAGTGTTTTGTGTCTTCAGGCGGCTGAGTCAGAGGCCGACAGCAGACGAGCTGGAGCAGAGGAACATCCTTCAAGGTAAGACTACCTCCATCTATCGCCCCCTCCACCCCTAACCCTTCATTCAGGTGTGTTGATTTGCATTCAGTTCCTCTGCACCACAAGGTCGGGAAGCACATGGTTCATTTTCCTCATCTCTGCTGAAATCAATTGTTGGTATTAGTCATTCAGCCCCTGGCTGATGTGTTTTTTTTGTTCCTGCCTCAGGCATATTCAAAGTCACTAAACACAAAGCAGTTTATACAATACTGGAAGGGATGTTGCTTTATTGAGATGTTATCCTGGATTTGATAGTGTTCCAAGGACCAGATGTATAAACCATTCAACCCCCCCACGCGTATTTAACTTGTATTTATAAAGCAAGATGTGCAGTCAGAATGTTGCGCATACTTCACACCACACTTGTATGCAGTCTGCACATCAATCAGTTTATATTATGGTTGCACATTGTAATGACTCGTGTGTCATTCGTTATGCATTTGGTATTTCCTTCATTTTGCTTCATCACCCAGCATGTGTGACCTTTTCATTTTATACTACGTGAAGCGGTTTGAAAGGTCAATGTGGTGCACCCCTAATTGATTCGCAAATAGCTGGTAGAGTTCCTGCTTCTGACGATGTCAAACATGTCTTCAGCCTTGTCCACTCCACCCCTCTCTACAGTAGACCCATTATTGTCTGGAGGAGATAGCAGGTCAACAGTATATGCCACAAAGAATTGGCAATCAACATTGGCCCAGTCGAAAGTACTATCTAGGATCAGCTAACTCATCTACCTTTGTGCCGTTTTATCAAAGCAATATTTGATTGGATTGCACTGATCCAGATTCAAACATATCAAGGTTACCAAATCCACATAACCAGTGCTCTAAATGGAACAACAAATGTAAGCTACTAGATTTGTAAAGAACATCAGGTAGAATAGCTGGCAGGAAAACAGCACTTTTGACCGTGTTATTGTAATCAGTATAAAGTCATGTTCAATTATGTAGTTGTTGTTTGATATGGAAAGCTATTGGAGGATTATTTATGGTACCAATATCCTTTTATCTTAGCGAAAGGCTGAAAAGGTAGCCTAATGTCTACTTCATCTACTTACACTAAAATGGTTCATTTTCCAGTCCAGTCTTCTGCTTGGATCAGGATTATCCCAATTATTTGGATCAATAATATCCCAATCTTACCAAAAAGTTTTGGATAATACACACAGAAGGTGTGATCCGGGTCAAAACAAAAAACTAAATGACGTAATTCGATCAAATTGCAGAATCCTTTTTTCTGTTTTAACTACCCATTTACAAGATTTCATCCAGTCCAGACCAACTGGGCCCAGAAGATTCTTTTTAGATGCTGCTCAGCACATTTTGTCAAATTTTTTGGGTGAAAAAAAATAAAAAATAAACATTGAATAGGTGCGTAACCAAAACACAAACTCAAAAACTGGGTCTTCAACAGGGGGTCCATGACCCCTAGGGGTTCGTCAGAGTTACTGCAAGGGGGCTGCCAAATAATTGACTGATATTTTTTTTTTTAAACTCTCTCAAAAATTAGAATAAACCTGAAAATGCACATTAAAATAAGATAAATTGGCCTTTGATGCCAGTTGATGATAGGCTCTTGACAATGAATCACTGATGCGTGCATATATACATATGTACATATGACTCTGCAAAGAATTATTATTTATATAGCCGTACTGTATTTAGTGCTAAATTTGAGCATTGAACCACTGGTGAGCTAATTAAAATAGTCAAAAATCCCTCGCTACCATGGGGGCTAACATCATCACACATCAATACAGTTGGGTTCATTCAATCAGCTCTCCAGTCATACTCAAGTTATGAAACTCCAAGACTTATTTAGGGACCCCAGTTTGCAGAAATATTCAGATACTGCAATTTTACAATAGATGAAAATACATTTATACTGCATGCAAAAAAACAGCATGGGGTGTGCATAAAATGGGCATGTCTGTAAAGGAGAGACTCATGGGTATCCATAGAAGGCATTTTCATTTAGACATCTCAAGATTACAATTCAAGGGACCCCTGAAATAAATGAAAATGACCATGCTGCTTTTTCCCTCACCAAGCCCAATTTTAGAGCATTATTTAACCGTCTTCACCACAAGGGTTAGCGTTAGGACAGATCCCTCAAGTGTTCTGCTTTCATATGAGAGCAGCATCTTCACCCCGGCTTAAAACTCTGAATCGCTGAATCCACACAGTGTTTTAAGCATCTGGCTCCAGGTGTACACAGTAAAACCCCTCTCTGATGTATTGTTAAAACAACATGAACATTATGAGCAGAGGTGCATCAGCAGACTGAGTGTGTTGAAAAATCAGCAGACCGTGCTGAAACATCACCGCAGCAGCATTTTGATGCCGAGTTGGATTCTAAAACTAAGTTTTAACATAATGTGTCTCAGAATCTGTCAACACGTTTTGATCCAGGATTCATACCACCGCACTGTGTCTCGCCTATCCTCAAACGACTCGGCCAAGACGACGCTTCGCAGCCACACTGAAACAATGCAGCGCCTTGTGCAGAGCACGGCGATGATTAAAGATTCCCGTTACCGGGGCATGCCGAAGGCAGCTCGGGTGAAATCTGCCTGACTGGCTGCAGTGTTTCCCTCTCTCATGGAATGTCTTTTCTCCCCGCAGCCAAGAACGAAACAGATCGACGATTAGAGAGATGCGAGATCAAACGGAGGCTCACGAGAAAGGTCAGGATGCAACGAAGTAACTGTATCATACGCTCGCCAGTTATTATTATAAAGTAGAAACTGACCCTGATAGCTGAAACAGATCTAACCTGATCTCACTCTGCCACCAGCTGTCCCAGAGACCCACAGTGGCTGAGCTCCAGGCCCGGAAGATCCTGCGCTTCCATGAGTACGTCGAGAGCACCCACGCGCACGACTACGACCGGCGAGCAGATAAGCCGTGGACCAAGCTCACTCCTGCTGACAAGGTGAGACTCAACACAAACACACACTCCACACTTCTCTTTATGCTAACAGGGATCTTGTGGCTTAGCAGGAGAGAGCTTAAGCCCTGTACGTTTTCTAACAGCAATGTATTTTACTGTGGTCAACTCGGAGAGGATTTGCATTCCAAGCAGATTCAGTATCGAGGAGGAATCCCAGGAATGCAATACAGCCGCTGTTTAATGGCTAAGCTGAGTTTTACAGAGAAAATTATCTGGTCCAGTGAAGCTCAGAAAATATGTAGGAACAGGAATTATACGTATGTTGGAAGTGTCATATTTTAAGTGTTTAATTTGTACTAAAAGTGAGAACATAGGGGTTTGTAGGCTCAGTCGAAAATAACCCAAGTAGCTTTGATCACAAACTTCCCTTTTTTTGTGCCTTGCTATTAATGAAACCTTCCCTGCTGTGTCTGTCACGTCTTTTCTCAGGCTGCAATCCGCAAGGAGCTCAATGAATTCAAGAGCTCGGAGATGGCGGTCCACGAAAAAAGCAGGATCTATACCCGGTGAGGCTCGTATACAGCTGCCATCAATAATTCACATCCGCTGTTCTCTAGGTTCATCCAACAGAGTCATCAATACTTTATTAGTTCTGTTTTTTCTCTTTTGAATATTTTTTGAAGACGTTTGCAGCGATGAATGATCCAGAATAACCTCTGAACCTTTTCCCTCCCTGTCTGCCAGGTTCCATCGGCCTTAGTTGTGCATGCTGACCAGTAAAGCACTTAGACTCGGGGTATTGAGGAGTCCGTCTCCTCTCTGCGGACTGAACACGTGGCCCATTTGGCCCATTTGGTCCATTTTTACTGACTGCCTGCTAACCTGCTTCAGCTGAGGACACTACTGTCGCTGATAACTGGAACCAAAGCGAAAGAAGCCACAAATCAGCTCAACCCACGGCTGACTGTCAGACATACTGCAGTTCTAAGACTGTAGAGGAGTTTGTTGGTGCGTCCATGATGGAGGTACCTGGTGCCAACACTGAGCGAGTGAGAGTCCCCCCCTTCCCCCTCTGCTGGAGGTTCAGAAACAGTCAGATTGAACTGAAAGGACCACTGTTGGAGTGTAACCACACTGTCTCCCTCGGGGGAAACCACTCTCCCCATGCCTTTACCTGCCTTCACTTTCTATTATCTCCCTTCCCTGCAGACTGTGCACATAAAGAGATCACTGTAGTTTCCATTAACACCCAACTGACCTGTTTAAACTGTTAATGTGTACGTGTTAGGTTCTGCAAATGTGTACCCAGAGGTGCCACACACAGGCCTTACTCTCACATGATCTCACACTGTCAGACTAAATGTGAAAGACCTCGTACAGCAGCGTGTTTCGAATCTAAAACTCAGTCGTCTGTTTGAATCGAGTTTGAGCTCTGTGTGGACCCTCAGAGCACTGATTCCAACCTAATATCTGAAAGTGTGCATTTTACTGTATTTTGCTGATTATTAAATGACTCTCATGGAGCACATATCACTAGATTATTTTCTAATAAGGCACCTTATGTTCCTTAATCGGGTGTGTAGAAAATTTACAAAGTTCGGAGCCTCTAATTCTATGTTTATAAATGAATTATTCAAGCTGGAAAATGTACATATTTTTATTTTCCTGGCTGTTTTATGGTACTTTATATATGCACGTCCATAGCTGGCTGCAACTGTATAGATCAATTATGTAGATTTGATTGACTTTATATTGTACATCCACAGTAATGCTGACATGTTTTAATTGTAAAGAATTTCCCAAATGTTATTTCAAAGTAGTGATGGTACTTTTTTTTGATACAGAGAACTTTAAAAGGTTTTTTGCAAAGCACACTGTATAAATGAACAATCCACTCAGAAATTAAAATAACCTGTGATTTTCATTTCAATATGGTGTGATTATTCCAGTCTGCCGAGTCTTCATCCTTGTCATCCCTCCATCCACCAGGTCAATAAATACTCTAAGTGAATGATAAGTATATGGCCCCTTAAAGTGACCAGGTGAGGGCAGTGTTTTATAAAATGTGCAGATTGACTCACAGGCCAGTCGTCAATCTCTGTGCCAAAATCCAATAATGTGCTTCAGGCCAAAATAAGCCCCCTTTTGTAAGAGTCAGTTCTTCCCTCACAGAGCTGCGGATCTGTGTGATGAGTGCAGCTGACATGTGCCTCTTTCTGACAGGCATGGGCTGGATCAGCTTGGTTTGGTTTGGTTTGGGCCGTCAGCCTCGAACAGCAGGGATTTGCATTTCCATTATAACAGCGCTACCTTAAACTGATGAACAGCTTGTCGTGAGTGATGACATTTAAAAGCAGAGTGCTCATCCGCGGCTGGAGTCCCCTGCATGTGTTTTTCCACAGCAGGGCAGGTAAAAGAAGTTAACTGCCGTATTAGTAGACTTGCATTTATTGAAGAAAAGCTGCTAATTAAGGTCTGCTAATTAATTTAACTTCCCATAGATTCTTCTCAATAAAAGTCTCCTGTATAAACTTTTATTGTGAAGCAGCAAAACAAGGAAATGTTGAGTTTTGAGCAGCAACTTCACACAACGATAGCAACCATGAAACAGTAAAATAAAGCACATATCTAAAATCTCTCCCGTCTCCTGCAGACAGAGGAGAGTCGATTCTCGCAACACATGCTTGTTTGGTGAGTAGAAGCAGGGTCGTCAGGGGTTGGCTGCAGTCCGTGAGACGTCACTGCTACCCACTTGAGGGCAGGCGGCCTGGCTTTTGAACCTACTCCTGAGAAGGTGAATCTCAAAAATTGGCCAGCATGGCTTTACTTGCCGTGGCCAAAAGTGACAATGGGAAAAAAGGGTAATACAGTAGTGTTTGTCTCTTTAACCCTAACTCTTTAGTAGCACGTTCTCAGGTATAGAAAGTACACTGTTAATCAGATTTCGTGACAAGTAAACAACAGATACGCTTTTACCTGAGGCCACCTGTACTTTTTAGAGGAATATGAGAAGCAATGTGAGCGAACTCCAGAGAGAATTTAATGTGACATCCTCAACCCTGAAATGCAACGACTGTATGAAGACCTATTACTCATGCAGCCCACACTGAGCCACCGTCTGAGCTATAAAAATGACATTTATTGTCTACTTTTCATGACATTGTATAACTGATAATAAATCCTATTTATTTTACAGTCATATCTTTCAACCTAGTCTTTCTTAGCTTTCTCTCTGTCACCCCGTCTCTCTCTCACACACACACACACACACACACATGCATGTGCATAACCTTTAGACAAATTACAAATTGACTAATTAGTCGGCATAGCAACAAAAAATCAGTCACTGTCTTCTGGTCACCGCAAAACATGTGCAACGATCGATTGTTTCAAGTCCTCTGAGGCAGAACTGTCATACTTCACTTCTAAATCAGTGTCACACTCTCTGAAAGAGGAAGTAGCTGAGTGGACTACTGCCTGTATAGTTGCAGTTAATAGCAGAGCAGCTCATTCTGTCCAACAGGAAATATCTATCACAAAGTTCTCCTGCCTCTATAAATATGGTTATTAGTATCGGCTTGTTCTCTGGAGAACATTTTTTACCTCTTAAATGCACTGCAAATGCAGACATTGGGTCTCATTTATGAAATGCGGTAAATCTGTGAGTAGATTTGCACATAAATCCTTCATACCAAAAACCCACGACAGATTCATGAACGCTGTGGGAAGATTTGATCGCAGGCACGCGTGTATATTCATGAATGTGAATCAATCGTAAATTCACAGCTCGTTCCCGCCAGTCAGCACTTAGCATACATCCTGCCCGTGACACCTTATAGGGAGGTGATAATTACTCTGGACAGGAGCATCCTGTCGATGCTTTTCTTCAGAAGCACTACGAGCAGTCAGAAGCAGGTTGTGTTAGCCTACGGACACTTTTGACTCTTGACATTGACACACTTAGGATGGAGGTCTAAATGTTGACACTTTTAATTGTGGACTTTTACAGCTGAAAGTTGAGTTTCAGAGTCCTTTTGTGACATCGCGAGCAGCAGGTGACAAAACAGTTTCACCTTAAGGTCCATAAGGTAACTGTGCAGGAGCTTCTGATCACATCAAACAAACATTACCAAATTTGATCCTGTGAAGAATGAACGTTGAATTTTAATTTCAGATTTTATCTAGTAAAACCCAACGGAACAGTCAGATTTAGGGAGATTTAGTCGCATCTAGCTGTGAGGATTGCAGATTGCAACCAGCTGAAACTTTTGGTTTAACTTTCGTCAGTCTAATTATCCGCAGAGGTTGCTTCCTCTACAAAAATGACCAGTAATCAGTGTTTCTCCGATGTCAGAAATGGGCCACTAGCGAGGCACCTGCTAATGTGTGCTCACCTTTTTTCTTTGATAACTTAAGATCTAGTCTAGTCGCTCACGCAAGGTTTTTAAGTTATCCGCAAAAGTATTTTCCGCTCCAAAACAAGTGGACCCAGTGATTTAAACTGGTAAAAACGAAGCAAACTTGGAAAACACACGGCTATCTTCGTAGACGAGGACCTGCTCACCGTGTAGATATACACAGCTCATTCTGAGGTAGTTGATTATGCGTTAAAGAAAGCATGATACTACATTATATTCAATTTCTGCCAGTATACCCCTCTAAGTCCTGCCCACTGGACCTTTAATTATAATGACTTCCACCTTGAACTCTAATGCCATAAAGTCAGATATCACTCTCTTTACAGCTATCGGCAGCTTGACTCAGAGAAAGGATCACTTCAGTGATTGAGAGTGGAGGCGCCGGCTTGATAAATCATGTCATCTAGCGGCACATATCGGATCCCGGCTGTCGGCAATCATTAGTAATATTGTCAGTGATGATAGAATGCAAATCCATAAGGCCCCATTTAATCCATTTCCTTCCTCTTAAACTGCCGTTATTTCCATCTGGAAGGCTTGAAGCGTTTTCATTTTGAAGGCTGCAGCTTGAACGACATTATCTCGGACCACGTGGAGTCATCAGTGACTCGGCAGCTCTGTGTGCCTGACTTAAAGCAAGCCACGCCAGGTACAACCTGTAGGTTTGATGAGGTGCATCTGGCCCTTCACAGGCTGGGCCTTTGAAGCCATTGTATCCTTTAATTATATTAACTCTTAACATCTGCGGACCCTTATCATCCGGATGTCAGAAGATTTCTCCTCTAATTTGGTTAGCTTGTTATCACACAATCACATCGTTTGCACAGTGGAGCTAATTAAGAGCTGCTGACGTGTTGGCCAGTCGCCTAAATGCAGCCAGAGAGGAAGAGCAGCTGTCCACATCATTGTGTTTTCAGCCACACTTTGGTGACCTTCTGTCAGCAGGGTCACTCTGACTTGTCTTCACACAGTGCAGGGGTAGAAACCTGCGGCTCTGAAGCCACATGTGGCTCTTTAGCTCCTCTGCAGTGGCTCTCTGCGGCAAAGAAATCATATGGAAATGAAGAGTTATTTTTTAAAACCTTTTAATTTTCATTCATCATTGTTAAAGGCCTGATGAAATACTTGCAGTTCTCCAATTGTAAAACTGTGTCGCCTATAAACTGACAAAAAGGTTTAACATTTTGTCAACTGAAATGTGTGGCACACGTCAACTAATGTCTACGGCCTGGTGACTCTGACTCTAAATTCTGCCAACCTCAACAGCAGTGGCTCGTCTTTATTCTCCCTGGTGAGGCTAACTATGGATTCCAAATCCAAAAAAGAGGGAAGCCAAAAGGAAAAAAGTCTCCGAGAGTAAAATAAAGATGTAAAACAGTGCATGGACACGTTTATTTGCTTTGTTTGCTGCAAAGTTAAAGACACTCGAGTGCATCTTCTGAAGGAGTGAAAATGAAAGTCAAGCTACAGCGAAGTCACAGACTCACGCCTTTAGAACAGTGACATACATGATCTTAGTTTTTGCAGTGTGTCCTGCACCATCGGCCCTTGGGCATCAGTGGCTTTTCGGCCGATTGAGCATGTTGATTCGGCGGCGGAGCTTGTCGGTGAGAGAGAACACTCTGACTGGCTGTTCAGGTTTTATTTCTTTGCCCCTGTAGCGAGTGAATCTGCCTGTAGTGAAACCGGGGCTTTCTCCTCAGGCTCCACTTCACTCAGCTGCCCGACAGACCTGCTGCTTCTTCCCACTAGTCCATGTAGTGTGTTCAGGTGCAACTGACACAGGGCGACATGAGGCGACGTAGACGACGCAACAGTTGGCTTTCGTCGCCGCTAGTTCTTTGATGTCGGTTTGGTGTGTCCGCATAATCATGAACAGCGCCCTGCAGAGTAGGCACCTTGTGTTAAGACGTAGCCTACTGATAAATTATCATTTATTTGTCACATGGAAATAATACATGGTACATCTGCAGTGAAATGTTAACCCATCAGCTCCTTTGAAATGGGTTTTATTTTTGAATCTTCTTACATTGCCGGCTGCAGATTTATAATGAATGTACTCCGTAGTTAGAATTGCTGGAGTGATTTAACTGTTCGCACATCCCGACCTTGACAGGACAATCTGCAGGGTCACTCTTCCTGAACACGACGGTGCTGCACTGCAGTCGCCTCCGCAGGGTGAAATGTTAAAGCAGTTATTCACAGTGTATAGACCTATTAGTAATGTTGATTGGGCCTAATGGGCCGTGGTACCTTCAGTATAATGCTCAAGTACATTTTACTGCATATTATTTTATTATTATTGGTCATAAATGGCTCTTTTGGTGGTAAAGGTTGCCGACCCCTGGTCTCAGGTAATGGAAACACGATGATTCTTATTCTTGGGTGATTATACACTGAAGAGAACACAGTTATGAATCTAATAATCCATTTCTGCCCATTTATACACCTAAATCCTACAAACTGGACCTTGAAAAAGATGCAACTATGAAGTCTTTATCGCACTCCATATGTAGGAGAGGTGCCCAGGGGCTCATTGTCTCATACTCCACCTGTGCAGACATCAGAAAACTCTCCAGGAAATAGTGTATATGTACAATACGTCCAGAGAAAGCGGGACACCCACACAGTTTACTGTCATTGAGGACAATTAGGTTAGAGCAGTGTGCACTTTGCTGAAATTGTGTTTCCTGATTTCTGGGTAATGAAGTAATTTGACCTTTCAAATACGCAAAGCAATAACATCAGCTATCATGTTACCCTCCAGAGTTGATCACTTCCTGCTCTTTTCTCCTTGGCTTGCTTTAAAAGTCAAACGTCTCAGCACCACATTGAGCTAATTGGCAGGTCTAATGTTACTGGTGAAAGTACGCTGCAGATCACTTTGGGTCATTATTCACTGCAGTAAAATCTGCGTAGTTTGATCACAGAGGAAGTTGTTAATGGTGCCATGTAGAATCCAGTGCGGTTCTTTCATCCTGACCTTCCTGCAAATTACATCCCAGGGAGCTGCGGAGGAGAACCGCAAAGCCCCCCCTGCTGGGGAAGACATGTTTTAAATTGCTGTGGTTTGATGTTCACTCTCGGTGTTCACCTGTCTTCCTTCATCTGCTCTCACAACAAAGCGCCTCATCATCTGGCAGAACACATTTCACTGATCTAAGGCCGCGCAGCATCTGCATCCTTGAGCATTACGGACGGACTCACCACCGTGGTGACGGAGAGTGGCAGCAGGCTTTGTTACATTCACAAAATGTAATTACATTCCTGCTTCCCTCCAGCACTCCCCTGACGAGCAGCTGTTTGGAGACTCCCAGGGTTCTCTAATGATTCCATGATGACCCTGCTCCCAGCTTCTTTTACAATCCTTTCCTCCAGGTTGCTGTCTTTACAGCTACATCTTCATTTGTGCTTCGCCAGCAGCGACAGAAGATGGTCCGGGTGAAGGATTTGGTTTAGCTACAATAACCTATGATTTGATTAGTATAAGTCCATGTTTAAAATCCCACATCTTGCATTGCAAAATAAACCAAATAATCTTGACTATCTGAGAGTGAAGCTTCAGTGTGGTGTGTACTGTTGTTAGATTATGAATTGCGTCTAATGGAGGTTTGTTATCTAAATGTAGCTGCCTGCCACCAACACTCAATGCATCGATTAGTTCCCAGAAGGACATAAAACTTTCATTGCCCCAGTGCCGTCATAAATATTCAGCGCTCATATCCGAGATGAAGTCGGGTTCAGCTCACTGTTTCTTTTTCTGGCGGAACATCATAACTCACCAGTAAACACAGAGGCTGTCAACATTTGGAATTCATAGCTAATTATACATCGATGCTTTCTGAGAACACCAGCACTCTCTGATTGTGTTTTTCTTGCTGGGTAACAAATTGTGTTTTACTGATGCAGATGGAAGTAGAATTATTCAGCTTTTATTTTGTGTCACATTGCCGTGATGTTCCTGCAAAAATAATTTAAAAAGTTGTAAGGTTGACTTGGCCCCCTGATGTAAAATTCAGGATGTAAATCATATTCACTGTCAAAAGAGATGTTTCTTATTTATGAATTCATACGGCTTCATAAGAACTTTGGTGTATTTACAAGAGAGACAGCATCATCTTGACGGGGACATTAATGTGTGAACCGAACCTCACTGTGATCCACCAAGCGGCGACCTTTGGGGCTGAAAAATGAAACCAGTGCAGCTCCTTGAATTGCAACCTGAGGCTGGTTCCAAAAGTGAGACATCCCCTGTGTCCACAGGTCAGTCAGCAGCCTTTACTACCACAAGAGCCATTTTTGACCAAAAATAACAATAAATAAATCTGTCTCGATCTGCAAAGTGTACCTGGGTCCTATAATGATGGCATCACAGACCATTAAGTCCTTTTACTAATAGGTCTCAATGTGCCGTTTATATCTACACTGAGAGGGTCCTCTTTCACAGAGTCTGCCATGTTGTTTCTACAGAAGCCCAGAATAGACAAACCAAACACTGGCTCTAGATTGAGCTATTTGCGCTTTTCATATCAGCCTCTCTGTTGCTCTTCTTCATGCTTGGCACACGGGGAAACGTTTCAGTTGGTGGCTATTTGCAACCTGACAGGTACATGTCACTAAATCCTACAGGGTTGGGTACGAATGGATCACATGTAATTACTAATTAATCATGATTATGTAACCAGATTAAAAACAACAACAACAACAACAACAATCAGCCCAGATTACATTTGAAACTTTTTTCATAATGACCAATGCTCTATTATTAAAAGGCACATCTGTTATATGGGTTTCTTAGACGAGTGCTTGACTTTGTGGAGGAACTGGCAAGAAAAAAAAAGGGTTGAGTCAAGATGCATTTTATTTGCAATAAAAAAAGTGTTAAGATATTTAAAGAGAAGAAATATTTATTTGTTGAACTAAATTTTTTTGTGGCTGCATCTGTTATCTTTTATCATAAGGTGTAATATTTTTTATGCTTGATTTTAAAGTAATCCAGAAGTATTCACATTATGTTGCTTTGTTTTTGTAATAAGGCCTCAAAAGTCTAGAAAAACTGCACCAGTGAATCATTTTATTCCCATTCAATTTAGCAGAGTGCTAAACCAGAGTTCACCTGCGTTCGTCTGCTCTATGAGCTGCACAATGTGGACGCAGTGCCAGTCCAGGAAATTTCATTAGCAGCCACTGAACCATTTTGACTTCATGCGCCACTGAGCAACTATTATAGGAATGAAGGAAGCCTGCCTCCAATACTGTATCCAAGTCGTACATCCATGATCACAACATGTTTCTCCCGCCCCCAAGTGGCCAAAAATTAGAATACAAAAAAACGCACCCAGGGTACCTTGCATGTTGTATCTGAAAGTCCATGACCAAATGTTGATATGTAACAAGGTCGCAGTGAGAATGTGTTGTCAATCTGCTAATGATAGGCAGGTATAATGTTTACCTGTTTGATAACTGATGGGAACGTCGTAAGTGTTGGGATCAAAGTAACCCACCAACTGACACGGCCAACACTAAAGCAACCTGATCTCACGGAGACAGGAAACAATTCCACTGGAAATCATTTAGAATAAAACATCATAAGGTCTTCTTAGATCCTCACAATATGCTAGCTTTTTAAAATGTCATTAAAAATGAGATGTAACGCTGTATCAGTTAACTGAACTGTGGTGAGCCCACGTGTCATGAATATGAATGTCATCTCCTTGGATGACAGAATTTTATCTCAGTCACTGACTTTGATTCATTATCTTTATAATTCTGCTCACGGTTACATAGGACATTACACATTAAACTCGAATGATTGGGGGAATTAAGCCAATCAACAAAAATATCCTTTGCTTCTAATAAAAAATGAAATTACCCCCAGGCTCAGAATCAGACCTGTCAGTGCTGGAAGCTTTTTATTTTCTCTGCAGCCAGTCTGAAACCGTATCTCCTATCATGCATGGCGTCTCCCGAGAGGCTTCCATTTGCCTCAGCTTTCATCTGGCTGCTTGAGACGTACCTCCATCCTGCATCAGGCACTTTGCAGTAAAAGCCCTCGAGAAAAATGATTGTGCTCGAAAAAGGAGTGGAGGCTACACGGACAAAGAGAACAGCAATGGGGGTCAGAAAGAGGGAACATAGCAAGGGAAAGCCAGAAATGAAGCAGTGCGATGTGGACTGGAGCCCTGAAAGCCTGAGTGTTTATACGCTCTTTACGTGAGGGCTGTGCTGCTTCCAAACAAAATGGATCTCCAATGACAACCTATCAGCTCTGTTATTAGACGAGGAACAATTTGTTGCCCCAAAGCACAAATTGAATGCATTTCACAGAAGTGCACAAAACAATTCATTCCATCTGCGTCATTCCAGCCAAGCTTTTTACAATGCCGCCTTCAATTTTATGCTTATATTTTGTTGACTACCGTTCTTTCCTAAAAGTCTTTACCCACGAGCCTGTGTGTGTTAACCGCCTGCATTTTAGTGTCGCTGATGGCTCCCCCTGTCCCCACTTCGAAACACCAGGGGAGCTGCAGGAAGGAGCTGAGCTCTGCTCCAACAAGCGTGATGCTAACTGTGGTGTAATTAGAGGAATGCCATTGCATGCCTGGCAATCTAGACTAATTAGCAAAGCTTTGCTGAGCTTTCAATCCGCAAGGACCACACATGAAACAAACACAAAATACGCTAAACTCACTGAGGGGTAAACAGATGTATAAATATTGTTGATTCAATATCTGTCTTGTGACTGAGACTTTAAGGTTCCTCTGGAGAGAAGAAGCTGAAACAACACAGCACTCTGCACCAAAGGAGATGTTCCTTTAGCAGCAACAAACACTTTCTGCAACGCTGTGTGACATAACAGAGCACAAGTGAAGCATTAAAGTACCACAGCAGCGTAATGTGGCAATGTAATGTGCCATAGGGGGAAATAAAGCTGCATAATGTCAAACCATAACGATTTCAGTAACACATATCATGGTTGGCCCTCCTTCAGTCCAGAGGGAGCCATAAGCAGCTTACGTATATGAATAAAACTGACACAGTAGAAATGGAATCGAACATTTTCTAAAAATCAGATTTTGCACTTGAGCCCTCTGCTGACTGAAATTATTTGGATTCTGGAAACACAAACAGACCCCAAGGAGTTCAACGTAACGCCCACACTGAGTGTATGTGTTTAAGGTGAAAGTGGTTTGGGCAAACCATCCTGAGAAATGTGCACTTGGTGTTTTGATGAATGCATGAAGCACAAACAGGGTCCCTTTCCTGCTGATTGTATTCAAAGGGTTGTGAAGAGCCATCCATCTGCTGGATTTCATTCCAACGGATCAGCTAAGCAGGCAATATCACTGATGACGCCGCCCTCTCCCTGAAGGAGCGCTCATCAGTAGGTGACACTTGACCCCTGTCAGAGTCCCACCAGATACTGCGTTAATACTAATAAGAGCTTCCCCTCAACACAAATTTCCTGACTGTAGCTTTAAGGGTATAATTAGCATAATGAAGCTGCTTAAATGATTACCCTTCAGATTAGACTGTGTATAATAAGCAAGCTCATTTCCATTAATCAGTTTTCTTCTGTCTAAAGGATGCATCAGAGAGCCTTCAGTGTGTGGGCTTTTGTAGTATATTTAATGTAAGTCTTTAAAGGTTTTCCACACAGATGTATTTAGTGCTCATGGTGCAAAAACTGAGCATAGTGTGTGTCACAGTTCGGTACATTTTCGATAGAGCAGAAAAGCAGAAATGCCAGAGAAATGTCTTTGATTTTTAGAATTTTAAATGCATGAAAAGTGACATAACTTCAGGTCATCAGGTCTAGGAGCTGCTAGATGCCACAGTCACATAAACACAAGCTAAACAGCCGTCACTTATGCACCTTCCAGTCTTTTTGGCCCAGTAGCCTACCCAGCCCACCGGCAATTACTGCTCACTGCTGTGGGTGTGTGCTTTGAGCTGACGTACCTGCTATGAGCTGCTAAAATTGAGACTATAGTCATGCAGCGGCAGTCGTTCATTGGTTTGTGCTGTGCAACCGCGCAGCAGCTCGTGCTTCCTTCGGGGGTCGTGTATGTCACTGTGCTGCTGGATTAGCTCCTGAGGAGAGTCTGTAGCTGTGCAGTGCCTTGTTCTTGTGCACCATTTGTTTATAATCCACCACTCTCTCAACAACAACCTCACAGCCAAACCAAAGTGGCTCCAAACACCAGACCTGTAGGTTATCGGAGGATCCTCTCTTTCTGGTCTGGTAATGGCGTTACTAACCATATTGCAACAAGCTGGGACACACACTGGATTAGAATGTCCTGGTTTGGGGGTGGGAGCATAGATTTTTATAATAACTAGATACTGGATGCCAAGATGGCGCCTAGTCATTCCAGTGGAGTTGCTCACCAGGTGCTTATGCCAAAAAAGTTTTATAGCCTCCGGGCAGATCTGATTGGGAGCGGGATGCAGTTTCAGTTTGGGTGCAGACACAGCAAAGACATGATCTCCCCTGAGCTTAAGTCTGGAGTGTGGGACAGTCCACTGAATCCGCCAGTCTTGTTTCTCCCGCTGGCCACACCCGCGAGTTCCTGCTTGCCTCATAGACTTCACATTGTGAAGAGGTCATGCATTTTTAAAATCACTTTTCTAGACTTGAGGAAAGTTTCATGAATATAAAACCACCAAGGCTCCAAAATTCAGAATAGAAATATTCACAGTTGACCTTGTTTGCAGTTCAAGTTTTCGTGTCAACAGTTTTGCAGACGTGTCTTTTACAATGGGAAAATGCTTTCTGAGCTGCGGGGGATTTTTTTGCTGCAATTCTGTGAATGGCCACCGGGAGAAATTTGCTGCAAGACTGAGCGGCTTTCCTGGGGGCCTGCTGCCTTCAGGCTGCCTTGTTGAGAGCCGTGGTGCAGAGAACATTATATGAGACACAGCTTAAGATGTACACTTTATTTTCCAAATGAAATAAGATACGTTTGGTTTGTAATGTGTACTGAACTAAAAGCCTCGTACTGAACGATTCATTACGAATAAGTGAGCTGTTACATCCTTGGTAATTAAGATAAATTGCTAATCTGGAGAATCAACATCACTGAAAATAAGAGCTCAGTGGGGCAAAAAAACACAAGTAGCCATACAATCATACAGGTTTTAAAAAACTGTCTTTTAAGCTGCAGCCGTTACTGAGTGAAAGTAAAAGTCACATGGAAAAAATTTGAGAATGGAATAGAAGAAAGGAGAATATCAGCAGCCTCAGCAGAGAAGAAACTGCTGGTGTATGAGTGGCTGCAGCAGGGCAGAGCTCCAGAGGAGACACTCTGCTGACATGATGCGCATTCTAAATGTCTACATCACTGGCTGAGTGTCAGGGGATGTGAGGAGTGTGGAGCTGCAGTCGCACCAGGGCCGGGGCCAGCAATTATTAACAGGACAAAAAATGCAAAACAATGCAATGAATTATGGATCCTGTCCATATGGGGAATGGTTAGCATTCTTGTACATGGGCGTAGTTAGAAAAAAGGTCTACTTTAATTTATCGCCAATGTAATGCACCACCCGAAGTGGCATCAAACACACACACACACACACACACACACACACACACACACACGATGTTCATGACCTTTGAAACAGGGGCACACTGGGTCTGGATTAAACACTAAGTGCACATGTTGGATCCTCCACCTCTGTATTCCTGGAGGAACGAATGCCTTCAACTCAAAGCCGCTGGACGGTGAGAGCTCTGGAGAAGGCCAAACACTGTCTCTGTGCACACACTGTGATGCCACTCACTGGTTCAATATCTTCAAGGTTTCCCTGTTTGCCTTCAGTTGTATTCAGGATTATAATCAGTCGGTACCTGTCATGAATGATATTAACTGCAGACACTATGCAAGACATCAATCTGTGCTACAGCTGCCTGTGACAACCTGTAAGTTTAAGCTCATATCAAACAACCTTTTCATCAACAGTAAGTATTGCAAAGTCAACTTCTTTGATAAGTAGTTGTGTACTGATTTGCTCAGTTAATAATCAGCCGGATGTGATCCTGATAGCTCAAGCTCATTTAGCGGTAATGATAGGCCTCATTATCACTGAGTTAGTGAGGTGCACCGACTCTCTGTCTTTCAGAAACTTTCCAAACAGTGATATTAGAAAAAGTACTGGGTTGATAAAAACAATGATAACAGCGTGATAGAGCAGTAATCAGAGGACAATTTCCTGTTGCAAAAAGACGTTGGCACTGCTTTCTTTCACACTGTCTTAAAATGCCCAGTTTTTCTTTCTGTATCTTCATCCCTTCTGGTTATGCTCTGTCAGGTTGCATCATGTATCAGGCAGTCTGTGAAGTCCCCTGAAGATTCTCGACACTTTCTGTAGTCTTTTAGACTCGACAAAAAATCTAATTGGCAGCAGTTATAAGAGTGACTGCTTTGGGAGTGTTGCGCAGAGGACACAAGTTCTTCCCTCCATATCTTCTTTACCCTGGGACACAGATAATCATTTAAGGAAAAGAGAGAAGTTATTGTAACTCTACTATTCCTTCCCTCAGCACTTATGTATGAGTTTATCGATGTTGCATGATGTCAAAGTGCTCTGTGAATTCAGTCACGTTCTCCTGGTACTGTTGGGTGTTTTGTTATTCATAAGCCCTTTTTAAATAGGAATAGTGCAAATTTGCAGGAAAGTCCAGTCAGTCTTCTTTCAGCATTGGCAGTATAAAAACAAAATTGGGGAGTGCAGCAGAATGCTGCGGCTTTTTCAGGGCAATGGGGGCGTGAGCAAGTAACAAAACGTGTAGCTCAGCGTGTGACGTAAACAGTGACGTGGGAGGGAAGCTGCGGCTGGTCAGTCCTTCGGCGATTCTCTCGTAAGTCGGCCCGTTGGTTATGGCCGTTTAATGGCCTCTTTGTTTGCGAGGACAAGGAGGGCGCGCAATTCCTTGTCTCCTCAGTTGCTCATCTTTACAGTGTCTGTCAGGTTTGCGTTTCCCTCTTGCTACTAGCTGCTTGCTAATTCCTGCTATCAGCTGTTTCCTGTCTATCCACTGCCAGTGCCTTGCACGTGTGGCGTCATCAACAGCCCCTCCCGTTGCAGAAGGCCGCCTCGGTCTGTTTAAACCAAAAAGGGTTCTAGGTTCAACTCGCCAATCCGGCTCTGTGTGTCTAAACGCTCGCAGCTTGCCGGCAAAACGGCCCAACATTCGCCGAAAATCTGGCCCATCAGCTCAAAGTATTCAGCATCTTAATCTTCTTTTTCCATCATCTTGTGAATGCTGCTACACGTCTTTTACCACTTCATCTACTCTATTCCTTTGTTAGTCTGTTCAGTGATACTGTACACGCTCAGCAGAAAGCATATAAGCTTTAAGCAGGTTGTTGATTCCTTCCCCGATCCAGTCTATGCAGATAAAATGCCTGCTGAGCGCTTTTCATTTAGTATCTCATATTTGAAAACATTAGCTTCTGTCGCTTTTGCCCTGGATGTCACAGACATTGAAATTATCAACAGAGTAATCTACAATGTGACAGTAACATACAGCAGCCTTGTACACTTCACCTGGACTTGTTCTTTTGCTGCAATACCAGAGAGCAAAGTGGAATTACTGTTTGTGGCAATATTATTTGTAAAACTGAGAGATGTCATCTAGAAATTGATGTAGTGGAAAAGTGCTTTTTATCTGGTATGGAAACATACTTCAGAGCCCTGTTGTTCGCTCACATCAATCTTCTTTATTTCTCTTTGTTATTTTTCTCAGCTTAAAGTGTTTGTGCAGCAAAGCATAAGACAGACATTCGCCAAAATTGGCAGGTGGGTTATAAATTCCACCCACTACTCAGGCACATAAAGTGATACTCATTGACCTCAAGGTGGCGCTCTAACAATCCATTTTATAGGTATGCAATTATCTCAAAAACCACCCTACTTAGAGTCAATATTCTCTCATCATCTGCTGTTCTAAAAAATGTCAAATTAGCGACTCTTTTCTCAGTTTGCTCACAATTCTATTTTTTTATTAACCTATATTATATACTTTTATACCTGTGTCCTGTGTAAAATAATAGATTTACGTCAAAATTGGCTCATTAAGCAATTGTAACTAGACTTGGTGCAAGTGTTTGGAGACTCTGTCCAGGCTTCGCAACGCAGTCTTGAGATACTTTGCCACTAGGGGGCGCCACAAATGCAAAAAGGTTACGGCTTTTGTAATTGGCTACAGGGATTATACGAAATTCAGTTTGCAAGGCTCAGTCAATGCATAAAATTAGGTAATGGCTGATTATAATGGGTGTCACTGGTTACAGCAAATCGAAATCTCTAAATTCTGTCAACACATTCACTGAATTTTGGGAAGAGCTGGCCTCACTGCAGCCAGTAGACAAATCAGAAGTCTGTTATGCTGTAGTTTTCAAAATGTGCAAAAATGATGGATACGTGATATCAAGTGTTTCAAATCCAGTTACTTACTGTAACTTACTGCAATTACTACTGTTGGCACAGTTTGTTTTTCTTCACCAAATGTTAAAACAAACTTCAAAGCATTTGACGACACACACGCACTAACATTATCTCAAGTTGCAGGAAGGTGTATAGAATACCACATTGCTCCAGTGGTGCCGTCAGTAAGTCTCCTCCTGCTGGGTTCAAATCCCAAGGTGGCCAAGTCCAATTAAATAAGAAACAAGCGTACAAATGCTTGTAATCTGCTTGGACCCAAGTCAGCGCTGCTTGCGGTTATGTTATAATTGGTCTCTGGAAAAATGGAAACGACTATCTTTTACACTGCAATTTCACATTGTATTCCATGGTATCATTGAACCAAAGAGGCCTTAAATGCAAAATTGTCATTGTTAATTTTACCTTCTGCAGTGGGAGTTGTCATTGCACCAGCAGTATTTTTCTTTCATAAAACAGACTAATTTTCCCCTGGAGGAACCCACAGATCTCCTGCATGCACATGTATGAGAAATGGCTGGTGACCATTTAAAATATGTGGGCTGGGAATTCAGTGTAAATTGCCGTAGTAATTAGCCCAGAATGTTTCTTATGATGTGATTTCTGAATGCCCAAAGATGAGGAAGTCCCATTTAAAGAAGACGCATGAAATGTTCTGCTTCACAGAGGAAAATATATTCGATGGAAAGTCAATATTATTACAAAAGAGCAGCCTTGGATCCCCCTCCAGCTTCTTCACTTGCAACATTGCCTCAGACCAGCCACTCAGACGGCTGATGCAACACTTGGTTTCCACACCCAAAAAGTTCTCCACAAACTGTCAGAAACTGTCTCCTCATCAACTTCAGGGTCTTGACCTGACTGCACTTCGTTATCATAACCGACTCCAGTGGACATCTGCTCAGTTTTAAAAGGTGTCGGGTTCTCTTCACAGATGAATCCCTGTTTACACTGTGCCAGGCAGATGGTACTGGCTGTGGCTCAGGAGGTAGAGTGGTCATCTACCAATTAGAGGGTCAGTGGTTTGATCCCTGGGTTTTACAATCTGCATGTTGAAGTGTCCTTTGGCAAGATATTGAGCCCTAAATTGTGTGAGTGCATGTAAATATTTATCTCATGAGCAGGTGGCACCTTGGTCACCAGGGTATAGATCGTTTCACACACGCACTGCAAACTGAACTTATGTTCCCATTACCTGAGGAGCTGTATGCGAGGACGCAAATGTATGAAGCAGTTGGATCAGACATTAAACAGCCTTCGCCCTGCCAGCTCCCCAGTCTGTGTAACGTCTGAGTAAGGCCATGTGGAACCGAGCTGGTAATAGCCGAGAGAATTCACAACGAGCCAGAGGGCTTGTTGACGACTTTTCTGTCATGCAGTCTGAGCAAAACTGGAAGCAAAGAAACCTCAGTGGGTGAAGAAGAAAGGTCATTTACACAAAGACAGACAACAGAAGTGTGGAATTGGAGAGAGAGAGAAAAAAATGGAGAACTTCTGTTGGTTAAGGGCAGATGCAGAAATCAAACACAAATTCAAGAAGGATGAACGACAAGGTCATTTCTGGTCCCAAAAACCAAGATGGCAATGACAAGTATGCTGAACTCGAAGCTCCAAAACAGGAGTCCACAAATAATGGGGGATTTTTATAGTCAAAGGTGCCACTAACAAGGATTTAAAAAAACTTGAGAACAAAATTTGAGAGATAGAAAAGCCTCTTGTGTACATAGAAAAAAAATCTTTGATCAGTGTAGAAGGCAACATGTTGTTTGTGTGGTAGCTGATCTAGATTTGATATCGATTTGCCTTTAATCAAGTGAGTGGCTCACGTGGTAGAGCAGGTGCAAAGACTGTGTCCTTGCTGCAGCTCTCTGCTGCATGTCATGCTCTGTCTCTTCACCTTTCACTATTAACATTGTCCCATCAAATGAAGGCTAAAAGGCCCAAAATATAACGAAAATAAATTGTCGATGTTAATCTATAATATCTAGCATTACATGAAATTTAACCCACAGCACTTGCTATCGTCTTCATGTATCCTGAGTGTGTGCTTTGCTCTTTCTTCCCCATTAACTTCCAGCTAAAATGTGTTTTATGTAAAACTGTGGCAAGTGAGAGAAAAAAATGAGACCATTCAGGAGCACTCGGGCATTAAAAGAAAGAGGCTTGCAGATTTACCAATTACCTATTAGAAAATTAGTTTCCCAGAAAAATGTCCGTGCCTTGCCACATAGTGATTAATGTAATTTCATTCAACTCTTAAATATGAAAGCCCTCAAAGCAGCACATTTATGGTGGGGTTTTTTGTAACTCTGTGCAGAAGCTCAGAAGTTGCCTCTTTAATGGTTTTAGTCTTTCATTTTAGTGGGAAGTGAGATAAATTCACAGTCTGTAAGTAATTGTGCTTAAAAAAGTAAACTGACAACTACTTGGTCATTTGAAGTAGTGGGTCTTACATTGGTTATACTATCTACAGTGTGCAGCACTGTCATTTAAATTTGAACTCACTTATTGTGGAAAAAGGCCTTCAGTACAGTAAACGACACATAAGAAATTAATAAACCTCAAATACTTGAGTTCATAACTAAATCAGTAAGTAAAGGCTCTGCATCCTGAAGCTGTGCTTAAAGATTTATAAACAATACAACAACTTTAAAAAATAAAACACTATGTTGCCAAAGCTATGGAGACATCTTTTGTGCACTTTCGCCTTGGGCTGATTCTCATCATTTGGATGATGTACCTTTGTTTCAGTGACAGAAAGTGTCAACGCTGCACATATAGTAAGACTATATACGACATTGTTGTCACTGTTAGGGGAAAGCTGTTCCTTTTTCAACACGATGCATGATGCAGATGGGTTTGCCTTTTTGAGGATATATAAAGTCAAATACATCACTTTTAAATTGATAATATTCTAGTCTAGTTTCAACTATTAAATCTCCATAGGTGTTATAACTGGTGAACCAGGAGAGAATGGACTCAAATGCACAACTCAGGAGGCAGTTCAGGTAAGTAAATGAGTCTTTACGGGTCAAAAGATTGGTTCGGTACACACAGGACGATCAGTAGAGGCAAACAAATCCAAAGACACAAGGCAGAGGCAGAGTTAAAAACAGGCTAAGTCAAAAAAACAATAAAGAGGCAGGGAAACAAAAGGCTGGACCGTTAGACACGAGGAACTGGCACTGAGAGAAAACAAGACACACTAAATACTCTGGTGAGGGGAAGGATAACGAGACACAGGTGAAGCTGATCAGGGCGGGACAGATAATCAGACACAGGTGGAGTCGTCAAAATGGAGGGAAAACAAACAGGGACAGGAAGTGAAGTGATCTGAAACGAGGAGATGTGAGTTTCAAAGTAAAACAGGAAACAATATGGATGAATGAATGAAAACACAACCTAAGAAACTTGAGCTGTGACAATAAGTGTAAGTGGGTGCTTTCTACCCCAGTCTATCACTCATTCTTACTTCACAAGGCCTCAGTGATCAGTATTGTTTCCTCATAGGTAGGAGTAATAAAAAAAGAGACCACTAACAGGCACAGGAACAATTACTTCAACTTGAATCACTGTATCTGAGGTGAGCTGTGTGTTCTTGTGTCAGGCTGCCCTGCCCAAACTACTTCAGATCTGCTCACTACCATCTCCTCTTATTTGCTCTCAAAGACAGAAAATACGAGACAACAGATGCCAGAAAGATATTCCAAATGCAACTCTAAGTAGCAAATAACTCTTATTCAATTACTCATAAATGCAGCATTTTTTCCTCACTGGGAATTCGTCCTCGTCTGCTTGTGTCTGCAGTGTGCAGCCGGTGCAGCTGGACTCCAGACAGAGACAGACTGTTGAGAAGCAGCGTGACGTTAGTGCAGGCTGAGAGGCAGGAGACTGACGCAGCCAGGGACGAGATTGGTGCTACTCGCTGTCTCCTCACAGCTGAGTGTCATCATGGCTGATTATGAATCACTCTATCGCTGTGCTCTGACTGTAAGGAAGCTGCCTGATGTCCCTCTGGTGCTCTTTTATCTGCTTGCATACTGTTGTCATCAGTGCCCCCCCCCCAAAAGTTGGGCTTTAAAGCTAAGTACCATGTTGCTCATGTACACATCTGATATTATTTATTATTGCAGCACTGATCAATGTTAAACTGCTAAGTTTTGCAACTCACATACTATGGCAGCATTTTGGCCACTGACTTTGAGAGCAAAAGACGAGGAAGAAGACGCAGGAGGCGAAACTTCTCTGCTCTTTTTCTCTGCTCTGTTCTTCAACAGAGCTGCTACTACGGGAGTTGGGAAATACAAATTAGGTTTTTAACCCTGGTCATGTGCTAGCGCCTTGAGGCTCAAGGTGTCAGCCACTACTGTTGATCAGCAGGTTAATCACTACATCTATGAATCTGAAGGTTTATCAGATGTCCAAACCCTTAACACTGGCTTACATACTGCCATAATTGATGGATCAGTGGACGAGCCTAGTGGGCACAGTCCCAGGGCCCAAAGTCTCAGGGGGCCCCGGCCTTCACCTGCAAATGTCACTCATGTTAACAAGTGCTGACCAGGGAGAGACTCAAAATGACCAAAAGAACATATAACGACCACAAAAACCTACAGAGACAAAAAAGAGACATTCTCATAAACCCACCTATGCTGATGTATTTCAGTGGCAGCTATGAATCAACAGTGTTGTCTCATTGAAATGAATGAGGCAGCTGCACATCCTGCTCATGTCTGTCTGAACACGGCCTTAAACTTTTTAACAAACAACAAGTGCTGTTATTTTCCTGTGAGGCTAGTCCCTGCTAGTCGTAGTAACAGTGATAATATCAGGTGGAAATAAATGTTGCAGAAAAGAACAAAACTGCAGCGTGCTGTCTGCACCTCCACATAACTTACATACTTTAATAGTAGCTCTAATTCAGGCTGTCAGGCGTGAGACTGTGTGGAAGAGCTTTTCACCTTCGCATTTGCCTTCGTGATTCTTTCATGCATCTGTCAGATGAGACAAGTCCAGGGGCAAAACGTTTTTCTTAGCCAGATTTGAATTTATTACATGGTGGCATATTATAAAGCAGTGTCGATTAGAGGTTTCCATTATACAGCTTGTTATTTTAATCAGGAGAGACTAATTGAAAAAAGGACTGGGAAGTTTTTTTTGGTGTTTGTTTTTTATGAAATGAATATTTGTGACAAGTTGCACAGTATAGGAAAAGCTTAAAGATAAAATGAGCCTTTATCAAGAGTCTGAGGATCATTTAGCTGGAGAGAATGTGAAGTTGACGATTTGATTTGATTTTTTCCGAAGATGGTTTCTGTCATTCTAGGCAGTTCTCATCATCCTGCTGAGTTCAAGTGTTCATTTTTCTGACAAGTCTGGTTTAAATTAATGATTAATTAATTTAATTTTCTTTTCCTGCTTCAAGAGAGCAAATGTGCATATTTCCAAAACTGTCAAACCAACCATCACTCATATAACACATATAACTATGAGTTATATTTATTATTTGCTATTTGCGGTGAACAAAGTGGTGGTTAATTTTTGTTTAGAGAAGGCGCGAGACCAATCACACACACTTGTTACATAATTACAATGTATGCAGCGTTTCTGTAACATTCACCAGTACAGGTTTGAACCCAAATGCACGACAAAGAGGCAATAGAGTTGCAGGGAAAGACAACTTTACTAGATCAGCTGAAATGACAGGAGAGTTAGTGATGAGACATGAAAACGAAACCAGATGAAAACAAGTCTCTCCTCTACACCTTCTTTATTGGATGTGATTAAACTTGATGTGTATATTCAGGATGTCTCCACTGAGTTTAATCAGGATTGCTCCAAGAAAACTTGCCTTATGCCCTACTTTCCGCTGAGTCCCACCCTTTGCATACATTTCGTGATTGATTGCAGCCATGTTTTGTGATGAATCTTGATCATTTGTGATGGATTGTGAAACTCTGTCCTGCAATGTTGTACAGCAAACGTGATACTGATCACTGGCGGCTGCTGGTCTTTCAAACAGGGGAAGCTCACTTTAAGTTTACATCATCAAATTTGTCATATTGTAGCGAGGCAGTAACTTATAAAAGGAACATTTAACTGAAGCCGTTTTTCAACCACACAAGTGACGATTTTGTCGCATTTATCCAATGACCGTCTCGCTTTGCTGCATGAAAAAAACCTGCTCAGCGCTGTCTCATAGGAATGCTGCTTGGAGGCTCCGCGTCCACCATGCCGACACGAGAATGTATGACAGGGAGGTCACGTTTGAGGACTGGTGATAAACAGCTGACGTTTGAACATCAGAGTCATGATGTGAAACGCATCCTAGCGCACGTTTAATGCAATGTAAATTCTTATTTTAATGTAAATTCAATAGTGCATATTTGACCATTTCTTCTATGAAATTTTAGGGGAAGTTCAGTCTCCCTTGTTGTTTACACTTAGACAGGTAACAATTTGATTTGAAGCATTGAGACATCACTTCCAGTTATAGTGCCACGTTTCATGTCTCACAGAAAATTGAGCAAAGGCATAACATGGCATATAGTGCTTGACAGGCCACTACCACACGTACAAATCAACACATTATTTCCGGTTGGTTAATTATTGCTCAGAAAGCATGTCCACCAGTTACTGAGGTCCTGACCCCGTCTCACTTCCAACACCACCCCAAGTGACGGTATTTTTTGATGCTGCAGGCAACTATCAAAGTATAAAGAGCAAGAACGCTGGACTTTCACCCGGCAGCCCCGTTTGTGTCCCATGTGAAACCAAAAGTCGAGACTTTGTAATAACAACTTAGTGTGCTAAGGAACATACTCATTTTAAGCCAAAACATGATGTCGTTTTCTACACCTACCATGTACTTTTTTGCCTAAAGCTAAGAAGATAAACCTAAAAACAAAGTTTACCGAGCAGAAACTGTACATTTTCTGTGAGAAGAGACGATGCATGTAACAAGCGTAAATTGACACACCATGCCTGAATGTCCTAAAATGTTACAATCTTTTCTTTGACCAAGTTCTGACCAAAAGGCTGTATTAATTGTCATTACAGTCACTCCAGAGGCATCTGCCCAAGTGTCAGACTATTACAAGTAGGAATGAGATCACGTTGCAGTGTCAGAGCTGGGTCAGTCCTTCTAACTCTCTGCAAGAAGGCAAATAAGCCTTTTATGAAAGTATTTCTTTAAGCTTCTTTGTAATAATAATAAAAGAATAATAATAAGCTCCTTGTTGATAATAATGTGTTTCTACAATCAGTGATCAGACACTTTGTTCTCCTGTTTCCAGCTCTGGGGGAAGCTGCTCACATATCTCTAGTATTTTGATCTTTTTCATACTATCCTGACTGTTACATAATAGATAGTAAGGCTGTTTCTGTGTCATGGATTAAAGAGTTCAGATTAATGATTTGCAAAGATGTTCTGTGGCTCTGATATTGAATTTCGTTTCTTTTCATCTGTGAGCCTTCAATGACGTGAGCTTGTGAGGAGTGAAATCCTTGATGTTGTAATGCAGCATTATTAATTGCTGAGGGGGGAAAAATACAACCAGATTCCAAAAAAGTTAGACGCTGTGTAAAAAAAGAACGCAATGATTTACAAATCCTTTTTGACTTCTGTTCAATTGAATACAGCCCAAACACAAGACATTTAATGTTCAAACTCATTAACATTATTCATTTTATTAATATATATTTAGTGTGATTTTGATGCCTGCAACATGCTCCAAAAAAGTTGGGACAAAGACACGTTTACCACTGTGTTACATCACCTTTTCTTCTAAAAACACCCAATAAGTGTAGAGGACCTCAGGACTCTAATTGTTGAAGTTTTGAAAGTGAAATTCTTTCCCCTTCTTGCCTGATATACAACTTCAGTTGCTCAACAGGCAGTGTAGTACCTGCACTCTTTTTCTATGAAGCCACGCTGATGTAACACGTGCAGAATGTGTCTCATTGTCTTGCTGGAAAACACAAGGATGTCCCTGTAAGAGATGTTGTCTGGATGGCAGCATATGTTGCTCCAAAGTCTGTATGTACCTTTCAGCTTTCATGGTGCCTTCACAGATGAACATGTGACCCATGATGCCGTGGGCACTAACAAACCCCCAAACCATCACAGATACTAACTTTTGAACCTTGAGCTGGGAACAATCTGGACGGTCCTGGATGATCCTCTCGTATCACGTCACAACGTCCATGATATACGAAAACAATCTGAAATGTGGACTCATCAGACCACAGCACACTTTTCCATTTTGGTGTCTGTCCATCTCAGATGAGGTCGGCCTCAAAGACGTAGCAGCACTTCAGGATGTTGTTGATATTTAGCTTTGACTTTGCATGTTAGGGTCTTAACTTGCAACGACATGCTATACTATGACTTTTTTCATGATTTTGGACGACATGCTATACTATGACGTTTGCTGACCGTGGTTTTCCAAAGTGTTCCTGAGTCCATGTTGTACTATCCTTTCTACAATCAAGTAAGTTTTTAATACAGTGCCCTCTGAAGGGTCAGAGGTCACATCCATTCAGTGTTGGTTTTCAGTCTTGTCTCTTCATTCTACATTCAGAAAATTCTTTGGATTCTCCAAATCTTTTGATGATATTATAGATCATTGATGGTGAAATCCCTAAATTCTTTGCAATTGTATGTTGAGAATAGTTGTTCTCAAACTGTTGGACTGTTTGCCGCTGCAGTTTTTCACACCTGAGCCTTTTGAAGATGTCACTTTCATACCTATTACTGATACTGTCATTTGTTACCAATTAACCTGTTTACCTAGCATTCAACAACTTTCCCAGGATTTTGTTCTTCTTATGCCAACTTTTTTGGAACATGTTGCAGACATGAAATAAATATCTTGTCTTTGGACTGTATTCATTTGAGTCAAAAAGGATTTACAAATTCCTATTGTAGAAGAAAAGAGAACAATTGCAAAAGAGAAACATAATAATACAAATTGGAAAATGCATTTATCTGAGCCTTTTGTGATTTCTGAGTCTCTTTGAAGGGATGCATTAAATGGTAAGTTTGGTAATATAACAAAATAATCGGGCTGGCGGACAAAGAGCATGAATTGATTTCAGCAAATTTCAGGTAGAGAGCTTTGAAGTAAACTAACATCTATTAAGTGTTTAGTGTCGTGCATGTGTTATATCTCAAGTATTAATTGAACATAAACCAAGAGGAGGAACACAACAGAGGGAAAGAGTCAGTGAATTGATTCTCTGTGATCATCAGCTCTACATATTCACAGAGTTCAGCTTCTCATCACTGCGCCTCTAAAGGAAATGTAACATCACAGGATCACAGTGTTAAAGCTCCTTCAGCACCTCACAAACTTCTTTGTATAGAACCAACACATTCTTTCAACACTTTAAAACCTTTATAACATGCTCTCACAGACTTCCTTTTTCCCCTTATCTTGGCCTTTTCATTGTTGCTCATTTCTATGGCGTTGCTACTTTTCCCATTGAGGCAAGAAGTGTATTGAAGCTAGTGTTAAAGTGCATTAGGCTGCCTTTCATGGCCACTTGATGACTTCAGGACACATGGGAATTCATTCAGCAACTCAACAAGTCTGGCTCAAAATGCAAAAATCTGCAATTTTCTGCATTAAAAGCTCCATTTTCAATGTAATTAGGATAATTTTAATAATACAGGTGAACAGAGAAGGAGTGGGTGTTACTGTGTGATTGTAAAAGCTATTGGAATCCATTGTAATTGCCACCTTCTAAGCCTACAAGAGATGATTCACACTCAGTTATTTTTGTGTCACTTTAAAGAGTAACTTCAAGGTTAAGTCGAGAGTTTTAATACTTTAATTCCAGAAAGTTGGGTAACTAGTGACCTCTTTCAAGCTGTCACTTTGTTTTCACATTCTCATTTGAGAAATTTGATCATAAAATATCGATCTTGGTTGTTTTAACAGATAACGAACTCAGGTTAGCTGAAGTGCTTTGGGAAATGTTGAAAGTTTTAGTTATTTTACAATAACTTGCAGTTATTGAATTGCAGTTCTTCAAATGGCCAGTTGAGGGTGGCTGCAAAAGCGAGTTAATCCCCATAGACCCCAGTGCTAATATGTCCGATTTTGCAGCAAAAATAAACTTGTTTACGGCCTGGTACAAATTTTGGTCTCTGTATTTCAATTCATGATAACTTCACGGAGGGTGAATTGAATGTTATTAAGGCTTAAAATTATGCATAATTAAGGGTGTTTGGGCTTTGAGTGACAGGTGGGTGCCGTCGGTTGATCAGTCCTTGTTTCAGCAACGACACTGGTTAGGTAACATAATCGTGGTGTAACCATGGCTTATTGTTATCTCAGTGTTTTCAGTGCAGTAAAGCTAATTGTAATGTTTTGGACCCCTTAATAAGTCTTGGTAAGAATTTTGTAGTACTGAAAGACCCTCTTGTAACAGGTGTGGAAGTGCACACTGTGACACCTTTAATTTTTTTCCATTGAGTAGTTTCAGTGTTTTTAAGCCTGTTTTTCACTAGTGAAAATTAGTGTTAGCATTATCAATATCATTATCAGTGTTAAGCATAGCTGCAAATGCACTGTGCTAACAACTAGCAGCTAGCAATAGGGTTAGCTCCAAACTCTCGTCAAAATATGGTCACTCGTGGCTCTAACAATCCAGGATGGCCAAAATTCCAAACTTGAGGCGTCAGAATGGGAATCCACAAATCAACCTTTGAAACCACAGTGCCTATGCTCATTATTTTCATCCAGCCTGTGTGTATTATGTTCAAATCCTCTATGATAAGAAAGACAAATGTGCCTTTGAGTAAAAAAGAACTGAAGTAAAAGTGCTAAGTATTACAACTCTGGTGGGAAATGAGTCTCAAAGGTGAAACATCCAGCGTTCAGAGTCTGGGCCAGAGCAGCCTGCCTGGAGTGTGATTTCAATCTTTGCCCAGGATCCAATTACTCCACTATATTTTTACAAAGCAAAGAGCTGTTAACTGCTATATCAATGTTCTAAATGTTGTATATGGAACATTTAAGCACAGCAGCTGCAAAAACATATTATCTATCACCATTGTTTTGAGAGTATGTGGCATTTTGGCAGTTAAGCTGCTATTGTACATTTAATCTGACTGATTGAGGTATTTACACACTGTACCAATATATTTGATTCCTGAAGTGCTAATGTTATTTAATCTGCCTGCCGACACTTGACAGATACATTTAGATTATGCTGTCAGTTTCAGACCCATTACACCCCAATCAGATAGAGCATATTTTAGCAGCCTTTTGTGGACTTTTGTGATGTTTTCAATGAGAGTGAAGTGCACTTTTTTTTTTTTAAGATATTTTTTAGGGCATTTTGTCTTTAATAGACAGGACAGGTAAGTTTGAAAGGGGGACAGAGAGAGGGGATGACATGCAGCAAAGGGCCACAGGCTGGACTCGAACCCCGGCCGCTGCGGCAACAGCCTTGGACATGGGGCGCAAGTCTCACGTGACCACCCTGCCATACTTCAGAATGGGAGTCTTTCGTTTTGTTATAGAAATGGGCGGGGATATCCAGAGACCACGTCATGGAGTTGCCATAGGTACGGCACGTGTGTTACATGTAACAGAGACGTACCAGAAACACAGAGAGCAGATTACCGGTGCATAATGCTGTGATGTAGATTCGTAATGTAGTCAGTCATGGCTCAGGCTACTACACCGAAGAAACGTGTGGATATTTGTCGGGTTCAGGAAACAACATTTCCGGTGTGGACGGGTGTAAAGCAAAGCTAATCAGCCGTTGGTCGAGGAAGTACGGAAGTACACGGATTTGAATCCAATCAGCCAGCGCTAGTTCTATTACAACTTTCCTGAAGTGCACGTTAAAGCTATAGTAGGTAGCTTTGGTAAAAAAAAATAGTTCCTGTCATATTTGCTGCAACTGTCACTATATCCTGACAGTAGTACATGAGATAGATATTCATCGAAAAAAATCAGGTCCCTCAGGCTCCTCCTAGTGCTCCTAATGGCATTCGCAAGAACCCACCACACCTGAATGAAAATAACCAATCAGAGAAGACTTCACTCTATCTGAAAATGAAAGTTAAAGCAAGCTTGTCATCATTGGTCTTCCTCCGTGTACCTGTCTTTGATGTGTACGCTGTTGCTGATGCACAGGTGTTAGAGGCTCCTCCTGGCTCTGACTGGCTTCATTCAGGTGTGGTGGGTTCTTGTGAATGCCATTAGGAGCACTAGGAGGAGCCAGAAGAACCTGATTATACACAGATTATCTGTCTCATGTATTACTGTCAGGAGCTACAAGAACAGCAACACATATGGCAGTAATTCATTGCATTAAACACACATCAGTATGTTCAGGTATGAATAAAATATGGTACAATATGAGTAGACAAATAAATCCATACATCCTGATTGAAGTTTGGTTCTGCTGTGCAAATTAGCAGCTCTAAAGAGACTTTCTGTCATATCTGTGTCACAGCAACACCGTCAAAACCATAATAACTCATTACTAAATTAATCACCTCTGCTTACATTAATCAGACGCTAACGTGACAGCCATCTGCATCCGTTGCTAACAGCGACACATCTTTTTATCAGTGACTATCGGCTGTTAGCACTAATCAGGGCTGCTGTCACATACATAATCTTTATGGGATCATTAGAGCTTGCTCTGCTTTTGCAGCCTGCTTTTCAGAATATTACATCTCTGGCCCGACCATTATTTATGTATTCTTAGCTGAAGATGGCTGTAATTATCTTGGTTGCACAAAACCTTGCTACCGTTGGTTACAAATTCAGAGCACAGGTACAGACAGTTGACTGCACCAGGAATCAGCGAGTGTTCAGTGCTTTATTTCAAGGCTGAGGTTCACCTGATGAATCCCGGCGAAGCTGCATATTTACCAATCATCTAGGTGATTATCAAAAACTACGTACTGTATTTTATGGTCAACCAACCAACCAACCAATCCTCATATTTACTTTACACCATTGTATGCACTGCTGCTCACAAATATTCCTACAACACAAAACACAATACAGTCACACTACTCTTGTCAGCAGTAACTATGGCTGTATCATCCTGCTGGGACACCTCTGAGCCAAAATAAGCTGCTGGGCTGCAATTACAGGAGCTATATGTAAGAAATCTAAAGCAAATAGTTGTAAAATCCTCCTAATATGTCACAGGGACTAAGGAATAATGTTAATATAACATACTGATCTCACCGACAACAATAGTACAGCCAGAATATTTGCATTTAAAAATTTTGTTTACAGTGCAAAGAAAGGAAGAATAAAAAAAACAAAATAGATCACTGGTCAGCATATATACAGTAGTCTACACAGTAAAGTGCGTGGCAGAATAAATAAATAAACAGGAACAAAGTCATAGCAATCTGCTGCTGGTCGCTGCACGAGCATGCGCCCTACACGATTAGAAGGAATATGTCACCCTGTGCAACAGTGTGGCTAACTGATGGGTTTTTAATTAGTTTTGGACAAAAGTGGAGCTTTACGGCACAGAAGAAAAAGACATAAAAGGCTTTGGTTCATTATTGGTTTTGGTCTTCTCATGGGTAATGTGTTGCACTGGTGACAAGTTTGTTCAAAGGAAGGAACTGACAGATAGATGAACACATTGCTGGTTTTGTCTTTTTATCTGCTTTATTGCCAATAAAAGAACATTGAACACTGGAAACCTTTAAAGCTGGAGTTTAATATAAGGACTCTTCAAGACAGAGTCTCAAGATCACATATTGCCACTTCATGGCTCTTATGATGTCGGCTGATATTGTGCTTTGGCAGTGCATATTCCCCAATTCCCAAACAAAGTTACGATTAATTAAACTAACACAAACCAAGTAGCGCACAGCGAGGCTTTAGTGGACCCTTGGTGCAGTTGCCAGCTTGGATGGCAATCCAGCCAAGGTAATGATGCAAAATGATGATGAGCCGTAAGTGTCAGAAATCTTAATTTATTACTCACTAAATAGGAAGCTATTGAGTGTTTATTATGGAGAGAAGAGGGAATGAGTCATTGAGGGAGCAGAAATTGCCTCGACAACTTATACGCTACTGCAGACACAAACAAAACAATTAAAGTCATATTACGTTGATTACTCCTGTGTGTCTTAAGTAACCAAACTTAACTAGATCATCATCCTGGCAACAAAACTTAGTGTCATGGAGTATTTAAAAAACAGCATTGTATTCACTGACACTGATGCTTTGAATATGCACAGCTTGGTTAATTCTAATTTACTGCTAATTAAGACCACTTTATCACCCAAAAAGAGAAGTTGCTGTTTATACGGAAGATATTTGAATTTTTATCTACTAATGACATTTTAACAAGACTCTATATACTTTTCCTCTAATTAAAACCCTGTGTTATCAAAGTGTGAGACAACTTATGTTTTCTCTCTCTCACTGCTGCATTAATAACCATGAGCTGAGATTTCAGAGGGGCTTTTAAAATAAAAGGTAACAGTAAGTATAATAATTAATTCCCTTCATTGGCAATCAGTGTAAAGAAGCTCAAACTGTGTTAAGTGGTTTTACTCATTCTGCGAGATCCTAGCTACTGCATGCTGAACCAAACTTAGGAGCTTTGCCTGAGGCTCGTGGAAAAGGTGTTACAATAATCCACACGAGATCACAAAAACAAGTCGATGACCTTAGCTAAATCTACAGGTGATTAAAATCCTTTTGGCATTTCAGTACTGAAATATCAACTTCATCACACAAGTGCTGGCACAGGTGTCTCAGGGTGCAATAGGGTTGAATTAGCTAATTAAGACAGTTAATGTGTGTTGAGATAAATCCACAGTTTTCAAAGGCCTGCAAATCCCTCGCAAACACTTGTTAAATCATCTGAAAGTTTGTCTTTTTTAAAAAAAAAAAAAAAAAAAAAGTATTCTCTTACAAGTGTTTGTAAAGTATCTTACAAAAATTCATACATATAGGTTTATATGATAGAAATACCTGCTGGTTAGGTTTGGTTTGGGAAAAGTATCATGTATACAACAACACTGACTTTTGGTTTGACACGGGACACAAACTGTGGTCTCTTGAGTCAAAGTCCTATGTTTGTTTGACCCATCCACCATCTCGACCTTCCTGTTTATGCCAGCCCGGTCTCACTCGAAAATCCGGCAGTTTGACAGTGACTTGCGGCGTCAGACATCGACAAAAAAAGTTGTAGTTTAATGGCACCTGGCGGCATCAGAGGGAACGTGACAGGACAAGACAGAAAATTAAGGTGGTAACAGTCAAAGTGGGATGGGCGGATGGCAGGGGTTGTGGATGGGTCCAACAAACACAAACGTTCACCCAGGAGGATGGTGTTCACGTCCTGTAAGATTCTAAAGTCAAACCTTGTTCTTTTTTCCGAAACCCGGAAAAAAAACATCAATTCGCTGTGTTGTACTGACATAGTGCTTTTATTTTGAAAGAGCCCGCATGCAAACTTGACGAGTCAGAGTGAGAATGTATTGTTTATGCGGACTTTCTTGCTCTTTCTACAACGTCGCCTGACCTCCTCCTTTGCTTCCGTCACTGGAGGGAGGAAAGCCTTAGATCTGTCATGATAATTACACTATCGACACTATCACTGTGTTGACCTTAATACTGCCTGTTGTGTTTAGATGCTTTGTTTACATAAGAATGTCACCAATAATTTAGCCAACATGATGCCAGAATGAACAGCATGGTTTTCTAGGTCATTAAAAACTTTTTCTCTCCACCCTGCCTCGCCAACTTAGGAAAGTCTGAAGAAAAACGAAACAACACTTGCAAGACGAGACATCGTAGGTTACCAGAAACCTGCAGCAGCACTTTAAGGGTAGGAGAGACACAGTCCTGTTAGTTGGCAACAAGCCAAAATGGGCTTATTTGTAGTTTTGCCCTCAGTTAACTTCATCCTCCACTCCATAACAACCACTAGCAAACTGCTCGGTTTCAAGGCCGTCCATCACCAGCAGCAGCACACGGGCTGGATTACAGAGGTAACTTTAATTTTAACGGTGCTTTGCTAAGCTTGTCCTATAGCCACAAGAGGCATGACTTGAGGCCAAACTGTATTAAACTGAAGATGAAATATTGAACAACGTGACTGGTTTGTTTGATTTTTAACTTAGCCAAGACATGACACTGCAATTGACCCTTTGCAGCATTTAGTAAAGCACGAAAAATCGCAACATGGACTCTAGTGTGCTCCCCACTACAATACAGTTTTGTTTATTATCATGATACAGTGATTCTGAGATAGTCTATTCATCACAAAACAATTCGATCTATGATATATCATGTATGACAGGTGATGCTTGACTGCTTGAAAGACTTTACAAAGCTCTGCAGTAGATGTCTTGTCATCTTGAGGCGATGTAGCGTCTCGACAACTTTAGGGAAGAGGAACCTGCGGCTCGTCTGTTGCTTTTATGTTTCTCCATGCCAGCATGCCTTTCACTGGCCCCTTTCCATGTGCACTAACGTCCACATCACAACGACAAAGTGGACAATACACATGCAAGTCATCTTTGCTACTTTTGCCGAAAGTCTTACAGCCTAAATCCAGACGTATGGCCACCCTACCTGCTGTACAGGAACCAGTGAAGGGAAGCAGGGAAACTTTGCTGATATTCAACCAGCTGTGTGTCAACGCATTGTGCGCAGGTGAACGTTTTGACTTCCTCTGCAGCTGCCAGTCTGAGTGCTGGGAGCAGCACGGGGGGTGAAGCTACATATCAGTGGTGGCCGAGACGTGCAATGCAAACATTTCCCTCTGGTGTCTGGGCTGTTTGAGGAGGGAAAAGGCAGTCAGCTCCTTTTGATGTTTGTACCTTATCCACCTGAAGTGAACAAGAAAATCAGTGTGACTTGAGAACCACAACTATTGAGCAGATGCCTGAAAATCAAGCCAAGGCTGGATTATCTGTTCCCAGTTCTACATCCAGTGAGTCTGGGGCTTCTTTTTTTTTTTTTTTTGCCGTGCAGTGCTTTTTCTGACTTGTACGTTTGCATTTTAAAGGGAGGACATAACTTTACCTCAAGTTAGATTTGATTAAATTAGATTCCTTTTTTTGGCCTTTTCAGCACAAATGTCACTGCATATAAATTGTGCAAACTGCTGGCTGCCCTGCATGTTTGTTTTGGTACAAGAACACACACACACACACACACACACAAAAAAAAAAGATTGGTCTTCCTGCAGGGTCGTCTTCAACAGCACCTCCAGTTATTCTGGAGCAGTGTGTTGTCTAGTGTATTTACTCAGTCATAAGGTATGTGCTCCTTCCTGACTGTCAAACACTAAAAAATCTGCAAGGTAGTGGAAATAATTTGTATGTGTCAAGTGTTTGTAGCTTCCAGCTCGTATCCAGGTTGGTCCCAAGCTTAAGCTGCAGAATAAAAACGTTCTTGCTGTTGTAAAATGTTCTTAACTCAAGGTTAACTCTCTATCTTCTTCTGGAGCTTTGACTTTATCTTTTTTAGCACTGTGATTTAGGGGTTGTTGTGGAATAAAAAGACTCACAAAGGTTTAGTTGCAAGAAAGCCAAAGAATTGGTATGTCATGACAATTTATAGTGTCTGGCAAACAAGCAGTATTGGTTGACACACCTACAACCTTTATTAAATTGTATTTCCTGTCACTGAAGCTGCTGTTTACTGTTATTTCTATAACCAGTTCTGGGAGCAATTGCTTCTCCTCACCTACTCAAATTTGGTCAGAGTCACGTGAGGTCATCTACATTATAGGGTTCAGGTAAAATTGTGTGATATACGGTAAGAAAAGCTTCACTAACGTCTTAGAAAATTCATGCTAAGCAATACTTCATTGCTGCCTCATACAACAATTTGTATGGCAGTGAATGACATTACATACTTGATGTAAAGGTACATACTTGACGTAAAGTTTCGGAGGTTTAGGAAAAGAAATATGGTATTAACATACATAAAAATTCTGGGCACCAGTCTCCTGGGGAAACTCCTATGTTCTCATGGTCAGCCGCAGCCATCCCAAATATCCTGTATCTTCAGAACAGTTCGTCTGTGAAGGAGAGAAGTAGCCGAAGACCTGCACACCAAAACCAGAGGCCGGACAGCTGGGTGTGGCACGAGACTGGAGGCCTCTGGTAGACGTTGATCAGAGACTCAGCTTCCCAGCCGAGATTGCCACCACCAACCTCACACCAGACCTTGTACTTTGGTTCCCTCCGGGTCAAAGTGTTCACATCATAGAGCTCACAGTGTCTTGAGAGGATGCTGTGGGCGAGGCCTACGAGTGCAAGAGGCTTAGCTATGCCGAGCTGGCAGCTGACGCTGACCAACGGGGCTGGAAAGCCACGGTTCGCCCTGTTGAGGTTGGCTGCAGAGGCTTCGTGGGCAGGTCAGCTGCCAGCCTCCTCAAGGACATGGGAATCAGAGGCCAGGCCCAGCGTCAAGCCATCAAAGCCCTGTCCAGTCAGTGTCAGTGGCTCTGGATCAGGAGGAAAGAAAAAATCTGGGCCCCGAAATGACACGTAAGGGCAAGTCAACATCAAGGGGTGTGATGAAGGAGCTAAAGCAGAGAGGAGCACATCGGGGACGCTGGTTGTTGCTGTTGAACCCTCTGGAGGTGTTGTAGGGCCTTTTCAATGACACACCTGTGAAGGAGGACGCCCACCTGACCACCCATACCTGTGATGACATCATCATCCCCACCCACGTCATGCAGAGTCCATGGGACTGTGGATGACAACATCATATCCTGTGTTTGTAAAACTGAGCATGAGAACAGCTCTCACATTATAAAAGGTCTTAGGTTCGTTATAAATACGAAAAGTAATCAGTTTATTTACCGAGTAAGTATTATGCACATATAGAGAATCTGTCATCTAACCCAATTTCCATTTTACCCTCCTAAATGTCACAAGCAATGAACCGTTATTGTGTGGGAGGTAACTGGAAAACCCAGTGATCCTTAATCACATTCTGTGACTGTCTTTTAAATTGATGGAAAGATAAAGTTTTTTTTCATGTCAAAAGTTTAAAAAGTCACATTTTTCAATTATTCCAGCTGGGTCTCGGGCAGGAGAGGAGATGAAGTCTGACACTCTTCTTCTTCTTACGAATGAAAACAACTCTTCTGAGGAGGCGTCACTAATTCCAACAGTGAGGAGGATTAACAGCAGCAATGGGTGAAGCCCTCGTGGAGAGGAATGTGAAATGGAAAACGCAGTCTCCCAGTGCACCTTCACACATAATTGGCAGTGGCAGGAGCAGGTAATGATTACTAATACGGAAGCTCCAATCAGGTTAGAGCTGACCCCCAGAGCTTTTTTTTCAATCAGTCAGGAAATCAATGATGTACTCACCCACTGAGATGATACATTCTACCCAGACTCTGTGCTAATAACGATACTTCATGAGAAAGTGCATGGTGAGCATATATTGTAAACTTTAATGTACTGTGGCCATAAAACACAGCTGCGTCTGAAAAATCTCTGCATGTGTAAATCAGCACAGTGTCTGTGTGCGTCTGCGTGTGCGTTTTTGTGTGGCGACTGTGAAACTTCCTCTACAGTCAACATGTTTGCAGGAAATGTCGTTCAATTTGTCAGAAGCTGTCAGTGCCAGATGAAATGCTGCCATCTGACATGTTACGCTGACTGCTGCAAATGGATTTATGGTGTGTGTGTGTGTGTGTGTGTGTGTGTGTGTGTGTGTGTGTGTGTGTGTGTGTGTGTGTGTGTAAGTGAAGGAGAGAAACAGCTTTACAGACTTAATATTTCAAAAGTGTTTATGTACATTCATTTTGATCAAAAAGTTTAATGGCATTTCAGTCAGTCAGTGGCAAATACTTTAAATTACAATCCCTAATTTCATTATGCGGTATCACCCCCCAAACTTCAAAACTGACACTGGATGATTGGAATCCACGCAATCGACAAATCTTAAAGGGATAGTGCACCCGAAAATGAAAATTTACCCATTATCTACGCACCCATATGCCGACAGAGGCCCTGGTGAGGTTTTATAGTCCTCACATCCCTTGCGGAGATCGGCGGGGGCAGCGGCTAGCACACCTAATGGCTGACGGCGCCTCAGACTAACGTCCAAGAACACAAAATTGAAACCACAAAATATCTCCAACATGCTCATCCGTAGTGATCCAAGTGTCCTGAAGCCCCGACATGAAAAGTTGTTTTGAAAAACGTCATATGAACTCTGTTTTTAGCCTCACTGTAGCCTGTAGCTCTGACTGCTTCTCTGTGCTCTGCGCTCACATGACATATGTCTCCCTTTGAACACGTTTGGGATGCTCTGGATCGGCATGTACAACATGATGTTTCAGTGCTGCTAATAATCAATAACTTCACACAGCTACTAGAGGAGTGGGCCATCACCCTGCAATCCACAATCAATAACCTGATCAACTCTGTTAGAAGGAGATGTGCAGCACTGCATGGGGCAAATGGTGGTCACACCACTTACTGACAGATTCTTTGGGGTATCTGTGACGAAATTTACATTTCTGTAGTGCCGTGTGAAATCCTAACAAATGTCTTTTTTTTTCAAGACAAGACTGCACATTATAAATAATAATAATTTTGTTGTGACAATTGTAAGGTGCACCTGTGTAGTAATGATGCTGTTTAATCAGCATCTTGATATCACACCTGTCACAGCTGTCAGGTGGATGGATTATCTTCGAAGAGGAGAAGTGCTCACATGAATTTAACAAATCTGTGAGCAAAATTTGAAAGAAATATATCTATTGAGTGCATATAAAAGGTCTTAGATCTGTAACTTAAACCTCAGAGAGCAACACAGCTGTGCTCCATTGACTCTGATGCAGTCGTTACAGATTTCATTCATTTTCAGGCTGGTTTTGTGGATTTGGAGCTAAATGTTGTGCCTGGGACACGTCGTGTATTAATGATACTTGTTACCTGGAGACGTTGGACAAAGATATGCATTTCTTCCCTGTTCCAAAACCAAAACCAAACCCTGAAAAGTGTAGGGTTAGCTAGCTAGCTACTGAAGATATAGCCTACTGAATGTATACACATGCTGCTTTTGTATTTTAATGATTATAACAGGGAAACAAAGACCGACCCTGCTGTACAGGAACCAGTGAACCTTTGCTGATATTCAACCAGCTGTGTTTCATTGCATTGTGTCAGATGAACATTGTTTGACTTTGCTGTTCATAGTTCACACTGGTCTTTACATGATCCCTTGCTAACATTCTTCCAGTGGATGATCCACTGTCCTTGTTCAGTGCAAAATTACATTCCTAAGTAACTTTGGAAAATATCCACTTTAGCATTACAAAGGAATCTCTTAATGACATAATGAAGGGGAGAGTTAATAGAGGCTTTTTAATACTCCATGTGGCCATTAGTAAAGGAAGAAATGGCTCCTTTTCAGTTTCTTTTTTTAAATCTTCTTCAGCATCATCCCTCCCTGTCTCCCTCAATGTGGACAATGGCATTGAGCTTAACTACAGCTTGTCTCTTGACATTCCCATTTAATTTTGCATCTAATGATTTCACTTGTGATATAAACGCTGAGTCGGCACCAGCCACTCTGACTCATTAGCAGGAGTGTCCTGATTATTAGGGTGAATATGTGAACTGTGAGATGAGGCCAGTCAGGCCTCATGATGGTTGAGTCCACCGGGTTCAGAGAGAGATTCTTTCATTCTTTCTCTGCCCTTTGAGATAAACTGCCTGCAGACACGCTAAATGGATTTATTTCTAAACCATCCGATAGCCGATGGTTGTCAGTTACAAGTGTATGAATAAGAGCTTGTGGTTTGTGATAGTGTGGCGCTGTATCCAGTGTGGATGGCTGCCCAGAGATTAAATTCTCCCGGAGGTGTTGAACATACAGTCCGGAGCAGTTATTTTATCTGTCACAGACAAGAGGTGCTATATTTTTTAATTTTCTCTGTATGATAACTCAGACAATATCCGCAGAGAACAGAGTGTCATGCAAAGAGAATTTCTTCCCTCACTTCTGTGAAATGTTACTGAATAGAAATAGTAACAAAACCAAGGATAATCAGATTTACCTGCAAGCCCTTAACCCCAAGTGTTGCTGGGTCTCATTTGATCCTCATTTTAGATGGTTCCTTCATTATTTCCCCAGAAATATTATGTGTGTGTTTGAGGCAACATATTGCCACTTTGCTGGAAAGAAATATAAAGTTAGTCTAACGTTAGCTCCTAGCTGCGTTGTTCATCATGTCACCTTGTTTGCTGGGAGTTCATTCGCCTGTTTTGTTCTAGTTTTGTACTTTGGTGATCGTACATCATTGTTAGCTGTTGTCCAAAATCTTCAACTGCCTCCTGTGAAATGCCGTGTGCTGTGACACCTGCCATAGCACCAGTCACTGAATGTTGATAGTTTGTCCGAGTGAGCGGAGGGGGCGGGGCTTAGCCATAGGTCAATTGGCAAATTCAGGGCGCCCTATTTAAACTGCTCTGGCCTGCTTACTGTTGCTGCTTCCTCTGCAAGCTGCTTTACAATCTGCCTCCGCTCCAGCTCCTCCTTTTCATGTTGTATCTGACTCATCAATGTCATTTCTGTTTGTCGTTGATTCTGCTCTGTTCTGCTCCGAGGGGGGACTTTGCTGCTGCTCTTCCTGCCTCAGGCTTTCCTAAATTTTTGCACGTGGAAGAGCAGAGAGGTGAGCTCTCTCCGTCTTATGCTTTCCATGTAGGCGCATGGAAGGGCAGAAAGCCCCAGAACAGAGCCGCTAAATATAGTACTGCAATCGACAAAAAAGTTTTCTTTGACTTAAGTGCAAATAATACATTTCAGTTTGGGTTACAATGCAGTTTAACATACCATTTCTGTTTTTTCTTTATTCCCATTATTCTGGAGGGAAGAAAGTCGTGGGTCATCGGGCACATCATGGAAGGATATGCCTAATCAGAGGCACGTGATAGGCACAGTCATTACCATCCTTAATTATTCAAAATATGAACAATTATATGAACTGAAATTATGCCTAAATGTTGTTATTGTTTGGTTTTATTACTCATAATACTTCAACCACTACCATTCAAGTGTCAAAGGTTTTATCTCCTGCAGAGAAAGATGGACAGCCCATGGTTGGCTAACTGGCAGTCAGGCCACTGGGGAGCTTGTCTTTTGTCTCAGCATCCACAGGGCCACTCATGTGGTCTGTCAAAGCTGCCTCTATCAGCATGGACAGCCACACACAGGCCAAAGTAAAACCCTGTGTAAGTGTGATAAGGTGGGCAGCTAAACGTAAGCTGCCGGGTAAGCCCCCGTCATTGTATCCACATGCAGTCTACTGTAAACGATGAGGACTATCTGCTTTTGATTTCAATCCCTCACAGAGGTTAGCTCCATGGATTAAAGCAATCTTTCGTCAGGCAGTCACGTACTGCTTGTTGAGGCCTGCGATGGATGTGAACTGGCAGGCACAGGCTTTCTGTAGTCATGACAACCTCGGTTGAGCCCGTGGATAATGATGTGCAGCAGTTTAAATATCTACATACGATGTATATACTAGCATATAGCATTTTCTTGAAGAACCTGAACCTAAATTGGATGCAGCATAGATTCATATACATATAATTTTTGGGACATCTTTGCATAATTAAAATGTGTTTAAGTGCAGCTGAGACTGAATTGTTTTTTTTAATTTTTAGATACAATACATACAATATGATTGTCTTTTTAATGTTTCTGTTGTTTTACATGGAGACTTCCTGTAAGTTCTGACATGTTATGGGCTCGTTAGTGCAGGCAAACGCACAAGCGAGTGATTACAGCTAGTTCAGGCATGTCTGTACCAACAGTAGAACAGAGAAGGCTGTGAGCAGAGTCGAGCTCCCCGGCACCAGGAAACATTGGGAAAATGACATTAGAAGAAAGCAGACATTTTTCTTGGAACATGATAACCAGCCCCAACACACGTCTCCCTTTTCCAGTGAGACCGATGAAAGAAATATAAATGAGAGATTCCTTTGAGTTAGAGAAGGCAGTGGAGCAGTGACTAGCCTTGAGTTGATGTCAGGACTCTGGGTCGCTGGGCTATTTAAAAGGCAGTAGCCATCATTATCTTTTGCTAATGGTTACCTAACCCTCCACAACCCACCCAGCCTATTCTCATTCTCAGATGAGGCTCTTCCCTGTGAAACAGATGCCCGAGGCATCCTTTGGTGTCTTTATGAGACGCAGGGGGCATCAGTTGATTCAAATGTAAACACATCTGCGGGAATATTTAACGCTTTGTGCAACCGACGTAGTTCTAAAAGCAAGAAAGACCGTTTAGGGCGGGAGGGACTGTAGACTGCAGACCGTACGATGACGGCACCTACTCAATTGCTATGACATACAATGCAACAACTTCCCATAATGATTGTGCAAGGATGTTGCACGAGTTATTACCTCTCCAACTGTGAAGGGTCACATATTAAATAACTTTATGTTTTGTGGGCACTATATACTGCGGTGTGTCTGTGTTTGCTAGCTGTAACAGCTGTTTCCTTCCACGCTTCATCCTTCTACGCGATCATAGTAAGAGCTGCAGGACACTTCATCTTCTGTGCGGAGTTTGCATGTTCTCCCTGTGTCAGCGTGGCTTTCCTCCAGGTGCTCCAGCTTCCTCCTACAGTCCAAAGACATGCAGGTTCATTGGTGACTCTAAATTGTCCGTAGGTGTGACTGTGAGTGTGAATGGTTGTCTGTCTCTATGTGTCAGCCCTGTGATAGTCTGGCCCCTGCCTCTCGCCCAATGTCAGCTGGGAAAGGCTCCAGCACCCCCGCGACCCTCAAGAGGAGAGAAAATGAATTGATGTCTCCACCCTTGAGCCTCTCTCACTGTGTGATGTAGGACGTTCATGTGTTGTATGCACATCTAGCTGATTGCCATGAAGATGAAGAAGAAGATTCTTGTTTTGAAGAATCCAACATTTATATAACTTGTCTGTAATATGTCATCAATACTCATCAATCAATATTTGTGAGCATGAGCCAGAAACCAGAGAAGTAAGACTGAAACTTGTGTCATAGTGTTAAGTTTGGAGCTGCTCCACAGACAGTGAATGGGAGACTGGTTTTGAGAGCCCTAACCCCTCACTGCGAAGGGATGAATCTGTGAGCGTGGACATAAGGCCTTGGTGCCCTTGCTGCTTCAGTTGGCAATTAAACACATAGCACAACAGTCTCTAGAGGCTTGGAGGCTAAATGGGTATTTTTAATATGTCTGTTAAAACTCTTCGTTCTTTCATTCAGTGACTAAAAATATCAGCAACAAATCTACAAACCACTTCTTCATTTCCATGTCTTCATTGATTAGAATGAAGAGAAGTCAATAAAAAAAGAATGTCTTGGACTCATCACAGTAGTCAACCTTGATACTCCAAGTATAATTAGTTTCTAATTAAAATACTCATACAGAAGGAACAGTGGAGCGAATGCGCTGCAGTTTCAGCCGTCTCTCTCCCCCTGGCACAAGTATGAAAGCTCTCAAATTCAACCAGACTCCAAAACGATAAACACTCGAGTTGAGACCAAAACTGGTCGAGTACACAACAAATGTTCCAAGTTTAATCAGTATAGATCTTATTTTGTCTCAATTACGTCGTGTTGACAAGCACTGACTGGCTCACATGGCCCCATGGAGGGTTCAAGTGTTCAGTAAACTGTGAACTCAAAAGCACTGGCTTACATGACATAGAAGTTTGAAGTAAAGGTTTAAGTATATGTATTATAAAGCCTGACCCTGGGGCTTCACAAATCCATCATTGGATTGAATCCACAAGTTCTTGTGAAAGTGTGCCAGTAACCTTGGGAGAGAAGTTCAGATTAATGGCTCATGTCAGTGGTTGTGATAAACAGTACAATAAGCATGAGGACAACACTAACACCAACCTTCACCAACCTTGCTGTATACCCAGCAACTCTTCCTACTTTTATCTCTGCAGAGTTCCCTGATATTATTCTTAACATATGCTCCTCTTGTTGTGTTGTAATTGCTGCTCTCTTGATCTTACATCACATTAAAATGCACTGTATATGTAGAAGGCTGGATGCATTTAACAGTTAATACGAGGAAGTCGCTGAGAGAATATGAAAACTGCCACAGAGACAGCCTGAATCTCTTTGTATATGCTCTACTGTATTCTCATTCTCCACACATACATCGGGCATACATTATTCATTACTCTCTGCCTTTTTCTAATCCTAACACTACCCTTCTTTGCTAATACTCCTCTCTTCGTGTCCACAACGCTATTCTTTAGAAACTCTACACAGTGGAAAGAACATAAAGTCAGCCAAACTGCATGTTACTGATCGCTTGTTTACAAGCTCTGCTCTGTGGTATTGTCCCTGAAGATCACACGTAAATACCTGTAACTAATGACAGTCTCTAAAAGGCATTTAGACTCAGGAACCCATTCTTCATCCACTTCTATTACCTCATTCTTTACCCTCTTCCAAACAATAATGTCTGTGTGCTGTCTCACAGCTCGAGCTGCTTAAAGCCAGCTCCGCAGCCACGTGTCCGCAGATATCTGCTTCGGTCCGTGTGACAACATGTGGTCATTCCCGAGGCAGACATCTGCTGCAGCCCAAAATTTATGACTGCCCTCAGAAGAATCACCACTTACTTGGCGAGGTGGTGATTGTTGTCAAAATTGAATTGAACAGATGGAAAGACAGATTTGTGTATTTTGCTCTTTTGGTGGAGTCTGCCTGGAGAGAAATACAGTTAACCCAAGAGTGTTAAAAAGCAAACAAAATCAAGAAACTACACGTCAAGCCAAATGTGGAGGTTATGGGGGAACACTTCCAAAACAAACACACATCCAAAATTCATCCTGCAAAAACAGCAATTTGAATCATTAACAAAACCACATACAGAGAACCTACAAATTCACTTTTTATCAAAATAAAAACACTAAAATTCCAAGATCTGGTTGATTGTAAAATTATTCAAATCATGCACAAAGCAATAATTAATCAATTACCTGTCAGCGTCCAAGAGTTGCTCCAATTGAGAGAAAGTAAACATAATATCAGAGGAATCCACATATTCAAGAAACCACCAATCAGAACAACTGCAAAACTTCACTGTCTTTCAACCAAGGGTATAAACTTATGAAACGGCAGTAACAATGAGATAAAAACATGTGAAGCCTTACCTAAACTAAAAAACCTATTCAGAAAGAAAGTATTGCACAAATATGAGATGGAACAGTGATTTTTGTCTTGTTAAATGCGTTTTGTCTTGCTGGACGGGTTTGAAAATTCTGGTGGAGGGAGAGAGAGAGAGGCGCAACAGGTAGAGGACGAGAGAGGAGGAATGGCTGCTGCAAGGCTGTGTAGCTCTGGTGATTGGTGGTGTACTTGTGAATGCTGTGCCCCAATGCCCACAGAAGAGAAGTGCCTCTGTTGCAAGGAATGGGACCGGTTGCAGCCTTATTTTCAAGGTCTGGATGTGACTGAGGACGAGACACTTCCACCTGGAGTAGTATCCTGCTGGGCTTTATCTAGAGCTTGCGAGATTTCAGGCACGGTATGAGATCGCTGCTTGTTCTCGCGATATTTCGGCTGCGCTTTGCAAAGCAGAGCTAAATGGTAAACAAACATGGCACCACAGCGGTAAGGTAAGACAACACGTTTACATGTCGTTTTCTATATGTTCTCTGACATTTATCCTAACGATATGAGGCGGTCTTTGTGGGAAAAAAGCTTGTTTAGTGGACTAACTTTGCACTTGAAGTGTGCCCGTTCACTTACGTTTTAACAGGTCTGACACTACTATGCGCCCCGGCTGTATCTAGGCTAACGGCTAACATGCTAACTATTATTTTTATGTCACTAGTCACATGAAACAAATTTAGGACGATAGGAGACAGGTTGAAATAAACCAAAATTTCCCTTTAATGGAGGACCAAATTAAGGAAGCTGCTAAACTGGATTTAATGGCGATGCAGCTGGGCGTGCATGATGACGGAGACATTTTACACGGGCAATGCTCACTTGTTTTCGACAACCCCGAGGCATGGATACAAATGACGTCAGATTCTGGGTGACTCGTTGATCTCTACCGATTGGTTAGGGAAAAATCAAATTCCCTTCCTTGTAAATCGCCTTCAACGGAGGCGAAGTCAGACTGAAGGTTCTGAGAGCTTCAGTCTGACACTCAGGCTACTCTCCCAGGGAAGTTAACCTTATACTACTTGCCAAACGTGTTTAGGGAAACTGCTGCAATATTTTTTCAAGTGAAAGAAGTGCTGTGGTTTTGCTTTGTGATCAAGGTGTAAGGAGGCAGTCAGGATGGACAGTGGGCTTAAAAAGCACAGGACTTTGACACCAGAGTCCAGCATATGGTTGGGTTTAAATAATACTCATCTCAAATATTCTCGTATGTCCAATTTTGAAGTGTATGCAATTCCTAGGACAGAAGATTATTCGTCAGGTCGAGTCATGACGATAGCAGCAGCAGCAGCAGCCGCAGCAGAGTATCCTGCATATTAGAATACATATTGAACTTTTCCTTGCTTTTTAAAGTGGCCAGTTCTTGGTTATTCTACAGGGAGGCTTCTCCTCTGTTGTGGATAAAGCAATCAGGATAATTGATAAGTGGCTGCTAGGAAGGAGACCTCCGTAATTAAACTGAAACTCGTCATCTCTTTCTCCGGAGCACTCTGTGGCCATGGTGCTGCCAGTCTCCATGGCGACTGCAAGATGCTGGTCTGAATTTGCAGAGGAGATGCAGAGTTGGATGTTTAATTTTCTGATAGTGGTGGATAGCACACTCTGGGACTCTGAGCAGCCTTGGGCCATCTCTTGTGTGTTTATCTGAGCGTCAGTAGAAATGCACTTTGCAATCCAATGTCATGAAGGCCTATTCTCAAGCATTCTCCGCCATATAAATTGAATCATGCAAGATGGATTATTCCATTATGAGCTCAATAATTTCCAAGAAAATATTACGCAATTGAATTTCCTTGTTTCAAGGACACAAAAACACCACTTTTCAGAAAAGGACCTTGTGCAGTTTTCTCTCAGCTTCATTTTATTTTATTTTTGCCAACAATTTTAGTTCGGCTTTAAACACAGCTGCTGCATTAGAAATAGTATGTACCACAGATTCACCAGAAGAAGCTTAAAAAATAATGTTTACACTACAAAAGAACGCCTTTTGAGTGAAGAATGATCAGCACAACTGCCTCACACACTGTACTGCAGTGAGGGGTTATACAACACAGTGGCATCTTACACAATATTCACACAGACTTTTCAGTGTTTTGTTTACAGTGTTAAGCAATTTATCCCAAATTTAACAAAAAATGGCGAAATAGCAGACAACAATAATGCAAGGCAAATTACAAAGGTACAAAAATGAGACCTGAACAAAGAAGGAAGATTAAAGGGGCAATCAGTGATGTGAACGCTTCAGTAACAATGACTAAAAATCAATTGGAGCTCTGATCAGTAAACATGACAGCAGCCTACGCTCTGCTGTCTTATCTCGCTTGTTAGGCTCTCCCACCTTTCCCTCCAATTGCCTTATATCCCTCACACCTTAGAAACTGTCTCACAGTGTCGTTTCACCAAACCACAGTTAATCGACAGAACATGACAAACCTGCCAAACAGTGAAACACTTGCGCTGCCAGAGATCACATTGAATGTTGATGTACTTTTCATTAAAAAACAAGACGTGCAGGGCGTCATAGCTTAGTGGTTAGAGCAGGTGCCGCATGTGCAGACGCTCAGCACTTTGCTGCGAGTCATTCCCCAAAAAACAAAACCTGTGACAAACCTTGACATCTTGGAACACATCTTTTTTACACGACACATTTTGGTGTAAAATGTCTTTAGAGTCCAAAAAAGCCCCAGAAAAGTGATACCGTCAAATTGACCTAAATGTTTGGTTAGTCTTGGTGACGCTGTGACCACTGGCGAGGGGGATAGTGGGTCAACTATAGTTCAGGCGGGTTACCATTACCATGCCAGCTCAACCTTTTAGCTTGTCTGTAAAGATTCTCAGTCATCCAGGTCATGGTAATCGTATGTGCTATATCGTAGGAAACTGGACTTGTTTGCATTTCTTGAAGACATTCTAGCAGAACTGAAGAAGCTTCTTGGATGAGAGGCGAAACGTCTTCAAGAAACGCAAGCAAGTCCGGTTGCCTACGATATAGCGCTTACGAACTTTTTAGCTTGTTAACTTTGCATGGTTGCAAGAGACAATACATTCATAGTTTATTCAAAAGATGTGTACAGTTGACTCCTGTCTCGTAACTGCCAGGATTATTTAGTAGGCAACAAAAGCACTTTAAAGTTAGACAAAGATCGTGGCCCACAATGTTTCTTGAAATTCAAGTAGGTTTTGAACGCACCAGATAGAAACAAGACAGAACCATGAAAGTCATAATGCACATGGTTTGTGATGATGCCTTTCTGTCTGCCCAAGGACAAACTGATGTCTCATACTTGTCAAAGCTTTTCTGCCATGACTCATTTTTTAGTATTTTGAGTATTTTTCCTCAAACTGTCTTAACATTCAATGTTTATGAATTTAAATCTGTCTTGTTTTGATGACAATTGTGTTGTTTAGCATTTGTTATCTTTGTCAAATGTTTGCTTTGATGTTTATAGCAGCCAGGGTGGCAAGTGTCATTGGTGGTTGAGTGGGGTTAATTGTAATGCTTTGTTACAGTTGATACTGATGCCATCAAAATTCAGAAGTCCAGCTAAGTAACAACAAAATAGTTTTTTTCCTAAAATGTTAAAAAAGTGTTTTGTGTTCAGTTTGAATGTCTATTTATACTTTATTTACTATATACTTTGTGGTGTAGTCCAGTGGGTTCATCTTTTGCCTCTCAAGGGTTTCAGTTCCCTTAATAGTTGCCAGAAAAAGGAAAATAAATGAACCCAACTTGTCAGTTTCGCAGATATGTTCAGTAAGAACTTTGTGGCTTGGCACATTTATTGCAAACTTTTCCTCGTCATGATTAACAAATAGGACTGCAGTTGGGACAGTGTTATGTTTCTCTCTAAATGTATTTGCTGTTGCAAATTTGTAAACATGATTTATATACAGGGTTGACTGCTGAAGTTGGTGTTGACTGTCTATGGATCCGTCCCAATACTTACACTTCCCTTCAAAATTGGCCCTATTCCTTCATTTTGCACGTTCCCATGAAGAGCTGGGGTGTCCCAAACTTTAGGGAAGTGCTTTTCAGCCTTAAAATCCCTGCTTAATTTGCGAGGCTGTGCGATGCACACTTACGAACCCTTCTCAACTGAGGGGAAGATTGAATTTCCCAGGATGCATTGCGAAACTATCCAGCCAGGTGAGTTTTCCAGGAAGATGGCAGCCACCATGAGAAAGCCATCGCACAATTTAAGTACTATTTTCACAAATAAGCATGCAAAAATTCCAAAATATGTCGTAATGTGTTATGTTTCTGCATATGCATTATCTGTAAGCGTTGAGTTAGAATATGAATGTTTGGAAATCGCTAATTCAAGATGTAGCTGACATGAATATCCTACGTCGACGATAGGCATGGCGTTGGTGAACACGTCTATTGCTCTGATTTGCATGAAGTGGGTCCCAATTCGTAGGTAAAATTCACGACCCCTTAACACTACCCCTTCGTCATTGAGGGGAATCGATCTGGCGAGTGTACTTGAAACCAAGGGGGAAGGTTAAGGAAAGAGAACTGGGATCTGCCTTTAAGTCTCATTGGTAGTTACTATCAGTTTGTCTTCTCCTGTAAAATGTCTTTTCAATGTCTCCAGTTAAAGGACCAGTCAAACCCTGCAAACAGATGACTAATCTTTCTGCGATAAAGGGGATTTTGCTTTACAGGTTTGCTTAATAAAGCTCATTGTGGTGGTGAAGAGTCAACCTGGATTTATTCTCGGGGCACATAGTGCATACGCTTTTTCAAACCCCTCGGCAAAACACTCTTTCTCCAACCTCGTCACATATCGACGTAAACGCACTATGTTGGAACAATGTTATGTTTTGCCAACACACACACACACGGTTGGGTTCAGGACAAAACAACAGGGCTTGGCTTTACTATCTTACAGGAAGCAAACACCGGCCGCCCAGGTGAAAGTCGGTGGTTGTTGGACTCATCTGCCACCCCTCCTGCCTGCCCCTCTTGGACTTGCTGCATTTTCTCTTGATGCTGCTGAGCACTGTTAAAGAACAAAAGCGAACGGCTGTGTATCGTGCCGAAATAAAAGGACAGTTTTTTCGTAAGTGTCTGATGCCGGATGTCACAGACCAAGCGCTAGATTTTGACAACTTCGGAGTGAGACTGAGTTGCCCTTATCAACACCCTTTAGCCTTTTTATGAGACACACTGACATTTCAACTAACTCCAGTGTTAATCCATCCACAGCAATACTTGAGCTTGGCAGTAAATTATGTGATATAAAGAGCAAGAAAGTTTGCGTAGGATGAATGGGTCAAACAAAACCGGACTTTCATCCAGGAGATCACAGTTCATGTCTAGTGTAAAACCAGAAGTCATTGTGGTTTTAATTTTAACCTTACATCACGTATGTACGTCAGGCTGCTCTAATGCACTGTTCATATAATTTCCTGGGGAAATGAATCGTACCAAAATTTGTACATGTAAGGAGGTAGGCTGGAGTGACGGATCGGTCACAAAACACGAGACTTTTACTGAGAGAGCGGTGTTTGGAAGCGTGTAGACTCTGGGTGAACTTTGTGTCACTCTAGGGTCAACCTGACCGCAGTATTTGTCTGCACCTAACCTCCATAATTTTGTTCTAGGTATGAAAATGTACATTATGTAGGTAATATCATTCGTTGGGCTAATTTGTAGGATATCACACCAATATCACACCAACCGTCGTGTGTGTATTTTCGTAGGCTATTATACCAGCCATTGTTTGAGGATACTATGTCCTATATGAAACCAAAACGTCAGTGTTGTTTCGTAATGTAATGTCATGCAATTTACGTACCTGCATGTCCTATTTACATCATTTTACATTTTGTAACCATCATACTCATTTTTAAAGACTTCTGGGAATTTCTCATGCTTTTATTTATAGTGACAGAGAGATATGAAAGGAGAGAGAGACATGCAGCAAAGGGGCTGGATTCTGGGCCGCTGCAGTAATTACTCAGCCTTGATTTTATACGCTCAACACTGTGAGCTACAGCCCAATTAATTTTTTTTCAATCCAAACATAAGATCTCTTTTTAAATTCTAACCCTGTAGTTTTGTTGCCTAAACCAAACGTCTGTTTCACAACTACCTTACTAACCTACGTGTTGAAATGCATTCGTGTGGCTTGTGTATCACTTTAAGATGCGGAGGGGCCTGACAATTTGTCAGTAATGGAGCTGCCAGAGAGAACCTGTTTTTGGCGATGATATTGGAAAAATTACAGCTTGTTAACGTTTGTTCTTCCATATTTTATGATACAAAAGGTCAGAGGGCAATGCTGGTTGGTAAAGCTTGTCATCTCCATCACCCTTGGGGCCATGTTCATTGACCGACATTGATCGGTAACACTTCGATACTCCCAACACCTTGTAATTGTCACTTTGTGTACTGACGTCTTAAAATATTACTGATTGTTTCTTTTGGACACGACCATGCAGAGACAATTACAGCAATGGCAACATTTTTAATGTCAAATTCCAACAATTGTAACCATTTGAATTCAAAACATCAGCTGGATTTCATTTACGACTTTGCTTATACATTGAGATGAAACATGACATACGGAAACATTGTTTAAGTGATCATCCCAGTGTGATAATAAAGTGAAAATCATGCACACACAGCCACACACTTACCCTCATACCCTGAATGCACATTACATTTTTTTATTAGAAGTCATTTGCTTTTCTTCATTTGTCAAAATACAAGAACTTGTACACCCTTGTTATTTTTGTTTTGGAAAACTAATTCTATACATTTCTGTCACTGTAGCCCTATATAGTTTGAATAAGCAAGTAATGGTGACTGAGAGATATCCTGCACACCCGACAAATGCAGCACTTGGTCAAAGCAAAGCAGGTATATACAGTACATATTAAATCACCACTGCAATTGTAAGAAAATATGCGGGAATATATGCGTTTCAAAAATGTCAACCTCCACTTCACACTGAATAGTCAATATTTATTGTCTTTCTCCGAGTCTCTGTGGGAATCTTTATAGTCAACCCACAGCCAAATTGCTGAATCTGTAAACAGGGCAGGGAGCCGTTTCCAATATTATTTCTTCCCTTTTTCATTTGAGTCTCATGAGTCAAAAGCATTGTGGCGAAATATTAAAATTCAAAACGTGAAAAGAAAGCATACAGAATCACAGGCACGCCTCAAAGTCATTTCAACTGTGGGTGAAGACAAAATGCGAAAGCTTTATATTATCTACAAATACACATTAATTGACTTTTTTACTTTCATTTCTCAACTCAACTTCTTTAAATTATGTTCAGTTTGGATGTGTTTTATCTGTTCCTGTTTACCACAGTGACTTAACATTTCAACATTCATTAAATATGGTGGTATACTTTGACATGTTTACATGTCAACACATATTTAGCCTTCAGTCTATTTCCACATGAGAGCCTGTTCTCATAAACTCTGCATCATTACCTTTGACAAGCTTCATTCGGTATGCAAAGTTGAAGTGATCATTAACCTCACGCCATCCATTGATTGACATCTCTAATTTGACTGGTGACAAGATCTGCTGGAGCAAATAAATCACTCAGAATAAATTGCCACTCAATATGTCCCAGATGTGCAACAGATTTTTCCATGTGGCAGATGACAGGCTTTATGTTCATTTAAAATGCAGATCAATAATCTCCTTGGAGCAGCTTGTTTGTCGACATCAGGCGTCTCTATGTACCCTGTGATGAAGATGCTCTCAGCGCGAGTTTCAGGGAGTCCATCGACTTTACATTAATTTAACACACTGAAGCCATATGGAGTGTTTTGGCTGCCAACAATGTTCTTCAGTGGCAGGTTTGTCTTTCTTTAGTGATTCTGCTCAGAGGCTTTCTGCAAGCTTGACACCACTCATGAAAGTCAAGTAGGTGGGCAGAAAAAAAAACGTCAGTGGAATCCAAGCTTCAGTGGTTTGATGCCATTCTGGATGTTTCCATCTGAGCACAAAACCCCTGAAACGACTGTAGGCTTGATTATGATTTCATGTCCGTCATGACATTTTCAAATCCACGGGACACTAAGCCCAAATTATTCTTCCAACACAGTTGATGGTGTCAGAGTCTGAAGAGGAAAGAAGAAGATCAAGTGTCTACTTTTGCTGTAAAAAAACAAAAATCACACAGAATACCAAACAAGATTCTTCTACTTCTCCGAGAGTGATTGACCTTGTTGTGCAACAAACTATGTTATAATTCATCATCCAGCTGTCGGTGGGTATCAGTCGTGTGGTTCTGCTCTGTAAGGCTCATTTGTTTTGCAATGATGTTGAAGATAAAAATGGAAATGTTTTCTCTCTGATGTTGATTTGTCACCCTCAAATACTCCTTTATCACCAAAATCTTTTGTTTCCATATATATTGGCAGGTGTTCCACATAAGAAATGACGAAGTTTGAATAGAAAAGCCCAATGTGTCACACTCCTGTCATTTGTTGCACAACATTCACCCTGTCAGTCTGTTTTATTACACTGCACTCTGATGGATGGTGTCTGAGCGATGCAGTCTTTGATAAGATGAAAACCTGAAGGTGTTTCTTTATCCATTTTTGCATCATCAAAAAATCTTGTACTCTTGCGCTCTGATCCCTTTCGGTCCGGCAAATCATGGACTGGGGATGTTCTGTTTCATAATCTTGCTTTAACATTTGGACAGACTTGTGTCACATTTGAGAAAAGACAAAAGATTCCACTTTGTTATCAGAACTTTAATAGAAAAGTAGGATCAGATTGAAACTCATTTTCCATTAACTTTAGCTTTTCCTTTGAATGTCCAGTCAGCCAAATTGGAGAGAGTAAGTGGCACGACTCAGTTCACTGAGATTTTTTTCACTAAGATCTCTTAAAACTCTGTTGTGGAGATCTGAGTAACCTCCGACTGCAGATCTTGCTGGATCCTCCTTGAGCGAGAGCTGTGGGGGACCCAGTCCATGCCTAGTCATGCTGGCTTTTTCCCTGCCTCTGTTGGAGCGCAGACAGACACTGGCTCCCTGGTGGTGTTGCGTCCTCTGGTCAGACTGTGCTGCTCCACGCGGGTCCGACAGGGAAGGCAAAAATCCCTGAAGCACCGCTTAAAATTTTCATCCAAAAATGCATAGAGGACAGGATTGAGGCTGCTGTTGGTGTAGCCCAAGGCGATGCACAGATGCCAGCTCGCTATCACGAAGGGGTTCCTGCTGTCGATCTCCACCATAGTCTTCACAATGATGAAGATGTGGATGGGGGTCCAGCAGATGATGAAGGCGGCAACCACACCAGGACCATGCGGGTGATTCTGCGCATGTTACGATCTTTCTCCTTGGAGCCTGAGAGCAGACGAACGCTCCGAAGACGCAGGATCATCAGGCCGTAACATATGGTGATGACCATCACAGGAACCACGAAAGCAAAGATGAAGACACAGATCTTTGTCACGGTGTCCCAGTACCAGTCAGGGTCAGGGAACTTCAGGGTGCACATGGTTTTACCTGGAAGAGCAAAGGTAGAATTAGAAAGAATTTGTGAGTAGGTTCATAACTTCATGACATTTTACCAGGATAGAGTACATGAAGGTATTTGTTTAAAAAATGTATCTATGTGTGCATGTATGAAATTGTCTTCCTTACAATACTGTGTGTGTCTAATCTGCAATTAGCCTAATTAGACAAGTCTTACCAGGTTTTAATAGCCTATAGAATAATGAATAGATAGGAAATAAGCACCCTTCCTCCACAGATTCTTGCTGGAAGACTCGATGACACTTACACTGATACTGGTATACCAACGAATCAGTGGGCTGAGCAGAGATAATGTGTGACTGCACACAGTTGGCTGGGTCGTCTTTATGATCGGAACTAAGCCCAAAATACTTCCAAAAAGGGACAGAGACATTTTTCTTTTTTACTAGTCCTGTAACGTTATCCTCACCACTCGTAGTGCCATCTTTCTCAGCTCAGCTGTATGTTCCAACAGTAGAAACCAGAAGTGGGACAAAGTCTTTGTTTTGCACTCAAGTCCCAAGTCAAGACCCAAATCCTAAACTTTGAGTTTAGTCCCAAACAAGTCAAATGCGCTTTTCACCAAATGCATTGCCATTTTAAGAGCATTTTATAAGCTCTGACTTAACACTCTTGGTGCAAGTTGGAAGTTGTTGCGTCTTCATCTGTTATTTTCATCCCAAATATTTTGCATGCATGTTTATTTTTTACTGACCACCATCTAGTTTTTGTATGCAAACAAACTGCTCCCTGTCCGACGAACTGAACTCACTTATAGGATGCTCCAAAAGGTCAAAGACTCCCCCCATTTACCAATCCACCCGACATCTTCAACCCACCACCTGCTCGTCTCCGATCTAGACGTCCAATTTAGAAGGACCCCCACCCACTGACTTTGATGCCCTGTCTGCCTGGGTGACTTGAATGTGAATCCAAAGACACCCCAAACAAACATCTAGTGTCAGACCCGACTCAACCAGTCTCTGGTACCAACCTCCCGAGGAGACAGTGGTCCACCTTGAACAGATTTAGGACTGGACAAGGTCCCTGCTTGGCCAACCTTCACAGATGGGGAGCAGCTTGAGCCCAATGTGTGCTAGTGGAGAGGAGCAAACCATTGAAGCCTGCCCTCTTCAAAGACTAAAAGGAAGTCTAGTCTCCTTCTACATTATAGATCAAGAGGCTACTGCTTGGCTTGAGAAATTTGCATTCGCTAAATAAATAAATAATGCAAACAAAACTGACTTTAGGTATAATTTTTTTTTCATCTGCTGCTCAGTAGCATAACATTAGTTCTTCTTGATTCTCTTCTACAACTTGATTGGATGCTTGATTGATTGGTTCAAACAAAGGAGAGTTGACTTGGGAATAAATACTCTAAACGCTCTTCATGCTTTTCCACTCACTCTGAGAATTCACAGTGGATAATTCGGGGTCTTGGGTGGGACGGGATTCATAAGCACCAATTCCTTTGTGTGCCACGTAAGCTCTGATGAAGTTCTTAAGGACCAGAAGCTTGCCAGAATAAATGCCTATTATACTGATCAAAGCTTGTTGAAGGTCTTTTCTCTCTCGCACTTTAGCAAAGATTCAGTTGGGTGAGCCACACATCCAACTCTGGAAGACTTGTATGAATGCTTTAAACACAGATGAAACACTGAAAAAAACACCATCTCACCAGTATCTGTAACTTTGGTCACAGCCATGACCATAATGGGCACACCAATCGCAGAGGACAGGACCCAGATGAGCACATTGATCAACTTAGCCTTGACCGGTGTCCGAAACTCCAGCGCCCTGACTGGGTGGCACACGGCGATGTAGCGGTCCACGCTCATCATGGTGAGGGTGAAGATGCTTGTGAACATGTTGTAGTAGTCGATGGCAATAATGAGCTTGCAAAGGACTTCTCCAAACGGCCAGGTATTCATGAGGTATTTGGCGCTCTGAAAGGGCAACGTGCTGGTAGCCAAGGCGTCGGCGAGAGCCAAGTTGAAGATGTAGATGTTTGTGGCCGTCTTCATCTTGGTGTATCTGGTTGTGATCACAGAGAAGAGGAAAAGTGTTTGCAACAAGCAGCAGTGGTAATGAGAGGAAGCTGGTTGTGGAAGATTCTGTTCTGGGATCTGGGGATTTGGAAGTGATATTCAATGTGCAGCGTATTTTTATGGCTTAGATGAATTAATTCCCTCATGCTACAGATGTGCAGTGTAGAGCTGCTGCGAACTCTAATGCAGCTTAGATTTCTTTTCTAAATGAGTGATTTAAGATAATGGTTACAATTGGCTCGTTGGCCTCTGATCAGGCAGCCTACTTGCATGGAAAGCACCAGGGAGCTGTGAAAAGAAAAAATACTACTGCTATCACTTTGGAGTTCATATATATTGTATGTGCTGGACCATGCTTTTAGCATGGGACTGTGCATTTTTTTTCTTTGAGGTTATAAGCTGAAGATATGTTTTCTCATGTATTGGAAGAAAAAAAATAATGGTCATCAGCACTGAACTAATTTTATTTGGTTCAGCATTGGCTTATTGAGGTCAGAAATTTTCCTGTGGGGCATAAGGCTTATTTTCACAAAGGTTTCTCTCATAACAAAGCTTGCAGGATGCACTCATACTGTATACAAAGCTCAGCGGATTTAGCTTCCTAGGAGATTGGAGGGTTTGGAAATCCTTGCATCCAAATGCAATCCACCTAACATGCATAACAGGCCGCCCAAAGTCACAAAGAAGGGACCAGAAAACCACATTTTTCCAAAAGATATACTGTTTAATACATATTTTAATGCTGTAATAATACATTAAGATAAAGCTGAATGACGAGGTTGGTAGATTTCATACTGTAATACTGAATGTATTTGACATTTTAATGGACAAAGAGAAGAAAATGAGAAATAATATTCATGTTATGGTTCAGTCATTGTTGCTGTGGTCCATTAGAATACACCAGGCTGGATGTCTAAATGGATATGTGAATTGATTTTACTTGTGGTCATTCTTCACACAGCCTGTGTAGACAATAACCTAGGGGTCTCTGTGGTGGTAGTGATTAGAGAGGGCTGCTTATTTGCAGCAAGATTTTCCATTTACCCAGCACACGAACACAAATATTGAGTCCTGAGAATCACTTGTATCATTTAGAAATAATATGAGGAAATTGCATGATCCTCTTTCAGTATTAACACTGAATTAAATGTCATGTTTTTATAAGTTGTTATCGCTCTGGGAAATAGACTCTCAGCTCGTGTCTTGCTTGTGTGTATGAGTCCTTCTTCCAGATACATTGCAAGAGTATGCGAGCTGTTGAGTATCTAAGCTGGAAATCAGATCACTGAGAATCAAACTGATAACACTTTTGAGAGTTGGCCCACTGAAGACTGAACTCTGTTGGCTTCAGTTTGATGTGTATTCTGGCGTCAGCTGAATCAGAAACTAAAATTACAATGACTGCCGTCGAGGAGTCCCATCGGTTGCTTCATTATTTACAGCACTGTCAGCTCCAACATCAGTCTCTTGATGACATCATCACTACTGTCCGTGTCTCTTCTGTTCAGCCGAGGAGAATCTGCCTAATAGTGATTCATATAATGTGCTGTACATAATAGAAATAACATTCTATATTATATTCAAGTGAGAAGAATAGGCCCTTTGATTACATAGCTGTAAAAGCACAGATGTGATTGATTACATAATTAATGGCTGCATTCCATTCAGGTGTGACGGTTCCAGGAAGCTTCTTTTGTGCATGCTGGATCAAAGACATGGCTTACTTAAATGAAACTAAAGCCACACTCGATATGGATTTATTTCTCTTGAGGCGATGGGGTGATTTTAGGGTTACCTGTGTTGCTCAGTGATTTAACCCCGTCTGTAACAAAGTCTCAAAGGTTTTTTTTTTTGCTCATCGTTCTACTCTACTTTCAGGATTTTTGCCAATGGATGGATGGATGGATGGAAACTATACAATGTAAAGGCCTATTTAGGAACCAATATGGCTAGACCCTGTGTAAGATCATAAAATGTGCTGCTCTAATGTCAGCTACAGGTAGGTAAGACGGTTAGTTCTTTTTTGGGCCTGTTTAAGCCAAATTTTCATTTTCGCAGATTGGCACCATTACCTAACCTGGAAATCCAGATGCCCCGCCCCTAGCAAATTTGAATTTGCTCTGCACATGGATCTGGCCCCGACGAGCAGAGCCCGTTGAATCGCCATCGGACCAATCAGATCAGTCTGTCTGACAGAGGCAGGTTGTGGGCGGGCGTAACAAGATGAGGACAGCACTGCGCCGTAGGAGTCGAAAAAGTAAACAGCCAAGATGGCAGCTGCAGAAGCGCTAAGCCAACTACACTTATCTTTTTCCTTGAGAGAGGAACAGATGACTGCCCTAGAAGCCTTCGCTTCCAGGAAGGACGTTTTTTCAGGTTTGCCGACGGGATACGGCAAAAGCATAATATATCAGTTAGCCCCACTGTTCGGCAAACAAATGGGGTTTAGTGCAATGAATACGTCACCTTTTTTTTTTGCTCTGATTGGCCATCGTGCTATCCAGTTGCATGTGGTGGCATTTAATATGCCTCAGTTAGTGCCACCCTTTGGGTAGGAAGGGTGTATCGGTGAGGGCTATACTCAAAATCTTTCTAGATTTGAGTCTGGATTTTCAGGCTAACCATTACCAGTACGCCAAAATTAAATTTGCATTAAATAGCAGTTCCTCTTCTCTAGGGGCCACAGGACGGTTTCCTCAGGTGCTCCAGCTTCCTCCCACAGTCCAAAGACATGCAGGTTAATTGGTGACTTTTCCGTAGGTGTGAATGTGAGTGTGAATGGTTGTCTGTCTCTGTGTATCAGCCCTGTGATAGTCTGGTGAGCCTGCCTCTCGCCCAGTGTCAGCTGGGATAGGCTCCAGCCCCCCCGCAACCCTCAAGAGGATAAGCAGTTACGAAAGTGGATGGATGTTTCTCAGCACTCAACACCTCAGAGATAACATTAATGTAGGTCCAACAGGATACCTATATGTGTTTCATGTCTCTGTGTTAAGCTTTTACTGAGTTACGACTACGAAATGTAGTATGATTTTTGACTTGTGGCTTCTTCCTTTGGTGTTGTTCTGCTGAATGTCTATCACGCTTAAACACACCAAGCGGCGGCAAAGTATGACTCACCACAGTAATTACATTTTGTAACATAGATTAACATGTCACAGGAGCCAAAGGACTCTGTTCAATTTGCCGCCCGCCTATATCTGTAGCTCACAGCAGCTGTCGCACTTCAACACTGCTTGGTGTGTTTTCAGCATTACAGATCATTTCTGTAATCACTCAAAATTAAAATGTCATCTGGAATGATGAGTAGCTGCTCAGTTCATCTGATGGGGGCCGAGCTTTGAACACAACATGCTAAACATGGAAGACAAAAAGCATCTAACTGTATTACTATCGACCTGAACAAACTCGTGATGTTCTTGGGGACTAAGGAGGGTTATGGTCTTCACACTCTTCACTTCAACACAAGCTGCATAGCTGTCTTGAATGACAGTGCCTTCAGAGAAGAGCGCTCCAGAGGCTGAAAGGGATCCTTCACAAGGCTTCAAGCACCAAAGGCAGGTCCCATTGTAGGGGAGGTATGAAAGGGAGCGCTAGGAAGGCATGAAACAGCTTTCTTGGCCAAGGATCGTGTGGAAATATGGGTCATCCTGCAGCGCCACAGAGGACCAGAGCAGGCAGTGGGATTTTCGATGATGTATCATCAGACGTTTCCCATGTTTAGAGCAATTAGAGATGGTAAAGGGGATATGACACCATTAACAAGCAACCAAATTATAGGCACCATGTCTTGAATGGAATTACAGATTTCTCTCGGTTTAAACATGGAAAAATTTGGTATAATGTATGAACACAACTTATCAAAATATGACGCATGATATGGGCAGGGCGGAGCAAGTATTTTTAGCTGCTACACACACTCTTTGTATGTCTTTGTAGCGTGTGGTTGCTGCCAGCTTCACATAGTGTCTAGTGATAATGCAGTCTGTTAGGAAGCATCACTGTAAACTGGCACTGAATCAATGAAATGAATTGTTTAAACTACAGGATGCATCGATTTGATCGAGTTATTTTATGTGAAATGTGAAAGCACCCACAAGGTTGCTTGCATCACATTGGCTCTGTTACAAGGTATTTATTTTTATATTTTTTAAAGAAGACTGTGCTTTTTTTCACGCAGGTCTAGGTATTTTTTTTCCTGTTAGCTGTCCACACCAGCCGTGCAAAAACAGAGAGCTGCACAATGCCTGCATGGGTACGTGCGGCTCCTGTGATCAGCGCAGCAGCTCCAGTTGAATATAATAAACACACTCTGCTGAGGGCATGCAGTGGCAGACATGTCATCCCTGCCACATGTATTTTGGCTGTAAGGCCTATCCTTTCATTGTCAAATTGAAACACGCCCACATGGAGCCTTGATGCTGTTATAATTCAGCCTTATTTTTACTCCTTTTTTTCAGTCCAGACAAAAAAGACGCAGTAGCGTTAGCAGCAGATGGCTGCTTTTGAACACTCCCTTGTAAATTTGATCATCCTAATCCGCTGCGTGTATGAAGTTCCACTTTCAGCACAGGAGAACAGCGAGCTTTTGGTTGTTACATAAGTGCTGTCTGTCGAGCAAGTACAATATTAATGTCATGCTTTGCTTAGAAAATAAATAGGCAATGATGTAAAATGGGGTGAGTCACAGATAGGAAAAGGAAAATCACCAGTCGGAGTTTCAGATCACAGTCATCTTACAGAACAAAATTAAAACTCCATTATAGTCTCGGAGTTAATAAACAGTTAACTGCTCTGTTTACTTTTGCATCTCAGTGTGTTTGAAGCCATTGATTAAGCAACAAAAGCCTGGCTTTTTGACACAGGGGGAGGATTATGTGTGAGTGTTTATCATCAGACGCGTGTAATAATTGAACTGTGATTCCAAAGAAATCTCTTTCCCCCTTCCTAATCCAAACTGACATGAGAGGCCCGCACACAGTGCACCCTGCTCTGTGGCAAAACTGCCTCATCCTCCCTCCCCTCAGTAAACAAGCTCAGGAGTGACTCGGCTTAAACGCTACATCAAGCAATTTTATGACCATGTGGAGATTTGAAATGAAGTGGTTGAAGGGGAGGTTAAATAATGCAAATCTGCAGCCTTTAACTGAGAGTCTGTTTGTATACAAAGTACTGCAAATTAGGGGTAAAAATAATCGGAGAAGTTAAAGGTAGGTGTAGCTTTGTCGGCCCAGAGATATTATGTCACAACCCTACTGACACATGCGAGCTTGGTTGTATTACTAAAGAACTGGTGTGGCATTATGTGGGCAGAAGTGGCCCGAGGGGAAGCTCTTTTATGTGGTAATGCAGGAATCTGGGCTACACAATGTGCCTCGATCCACTCAGCAGGTGACAAACACATGATAAGAATTTAATTTCAAACCAAGCGGTCACAGAAATGTGACAGAAACTTTCCCATTACCGTGTTTTTCCATTGCAATCACATACAATAGCTTGTCCTGAGGTTATTGTAAATCACTCGGTTTATAATTCAGATGGTTGGGGAAGCTTTTAAATACCAATCTTTTGCTGGCTTGGAGAAGCAGTTATGTGTCAAGAAATGTCATTTTCCATGTGACAGTGAAGCACAAAGGAGCACTTTACACTGTGATACAACAGTGATACACAGATCTGTGGAGCTCTGACACTGACAAAAGGCAGTTGGCTATTGCACATGCAGAAAACATGACCGAATGCATCAATAAACAATACATTATTTCCCTTGGCCTTGTCATTTATCTTTATCTTTTTCGCGAACCAAAAACTATGTGCGCTGGTGCAACTGGCGACAACTCGAAATTTCCAAACCCCATTAGTCCCACTGGACCAAAAGTACATTTCTCCGACAGCCCGTTATTCCAAAACTGCAGCAGTAAATGGTTTATTGCTGTTACGTGCACTTGCAGCTGTAGTTATGCCTCGGCACTGGCGATAATTGTGGCATGAGGCATTATGTTTTTGAATTGTCTGTCCATCTGTCTGTCTGTCCATTCCATTCTTGTGAATGTGAAATCTCAATAACGCCATGAAAATTATTTCTTTAAATTTGGCACATATGTCCACTAGGAGTTAATGACGAACATTTAAGATTTTGGTAGTCGTAGGATAAAGGGCAAAGTCACTGTGACATTGTTTGTCTCATCCTTGTATGTCTAAGGAGGTCATTGAAGTTTGTTTTTTTTTTAAATTTGGCACAAACTTCCACTTGACTCAAGGAACTGATAATATTTAGGTAGTCATAGGTTAAAGGTCAAAGTCACTGTGACCTTGTTTGTGTCATTCTTGTAAACACGATGTCTCAGGAATGCCTTGAAAGGGACTTTTTTTCTCAAATTTGGCACAAACGTGCACTTAGATTTAAAGATGAACATATAAGGTTTAGGTAGTCATAGGTTAAAGGTTAAACTCACTGTGACCTTGTTTGTCTCATTCTTAATAACACAATGTCTCAGGAATGCCTTGGAAGGTATTTTATTTTCTTCAAATTTGGCACAAACGTCCACTTGACTCAAGGATGAACTGATTGGATTTTGGTGGTCAAACGTCAAGGTCACTGTGACCTTGCATCTGTGTCATTCAAGGTTGCAGTGACCACACAAAACATATTTTTGGCCATAATTCAGGAATTCATACACTAATGCTGACAAAATTTCACACAAATGTCTACTGGGATAAAATGATGGAGTAATGACATTTTATATCCAAAAGGTCAAAGATCAGCTTCACTGTGACATCATAATGTTCTACAAAGACACTTTTCTGGCCATTGAGTGCCCACCTGATTGTAGAGCTATTCTGTGCTGCCGGGAGGAAGGTGTGTGCAAAGCATCCACGTTTTCACAATCATGGATATAAACTGTAACTGCAATGGAAGCATAAAACTCCAAAGCGGTAATTATAGTACATTTGATTAATTCAATGAGTAACTTTACAATATATTCTGACTCTTCTGATACCAGCTCAGGGGCCTAGCGGTAGAGTGTCCGCCCTGACGCTGGGAGGTTGTGGGGTAGATCCCTGGTGTGTGACAGTCAGTGGGACTTTAATTTAAGACTTTAACTTTTACTGCCATTCGTCACTTCGGGAGCTTCTTACACACCCACCTTTAGCTACAGAGAATTAGCATTTGCATTTAAATCAGTCTTAATTCTTTATCTCTTGGCTAGTTGGAGACTACATCAATCCTTTCTTTGTCAGACTCTCCCGTATTTCCAGGTCTGAAAGCCATACACACACACCGCTCACACACACGCTGATAAATATGCTGCTGGGTGAGACATAGCGGCCATGTTGAGGGAGCCCAGGACATAAACAGATTTATACTTACACACACAGAGACATGTTCCCACTGCCAACATGATATTTGCAGCCAATTTCCACTCCCAGTGTCCCTAAAGGAAACAAACTTCCTGAGGCTGTGTCATGCTGCAGCTTTATCTTTTGCCTTCACCAAAACATTACTGTACCAGAATACCAATATACAGTATGAGAGCGCTGTTCAAGATCGGCTTTCTTTATAAAAGCCCTCAAGAAGCAGCTCAGTTAGGAATTCACTCTCACACAAACTAATCCAGCCTTCCACTCGCTGCACATCCAACTGATTTTAAATGGAGGCCACTTGGTAATAAATTGCCTGAGCACTGAGCCACCTCTTATCTAACAGGTGTGGCAGCAGCAGCAGGAGCCGAGGTAGAGGAGGGGATGGATGGAAGATAAGAGGAGCCTATTGCTGCTGACCTGTCCTTCATGGACCATTTCCAGGAGTGTCAGTGTCAGCCCCTCCATCAGCAATCAGACCAAGAGCTCTCAGAGGCTACGGGAGCCCAGGTCACACTGACATGAGCATCCATGCAGGCTGTGCTCTAAATGGAGCTTGTGTGCATTGGCTGTTTGTATCCAGGAAACTAAGACAAGAATAAAATCTAAAATCTATGACGTTTGCTTCATTTATAAGCTGGAAGGCAAAACAAATCATAGAATGGATGTTTTAAATGGGCAGCAGTATGACAACAACCTTGTTCTGCGAATGCTTTGTCTGTTGAGGAGGAGAAGGGAGGAAGAAGACTATGCTTTGGCGAATGGAAACTAAATTTGTTCAGGCTGACTGTGAGATGTGGTTGAAAGTGCTGGAATAATATTTTTTTTCAACATACTCTATTCAAGGTCAATAACGAACTTCCATGCTTGCATGTTCCTGGTTCAATCCCAGGAGGGAGCCCTTCTGTGCGGAGTTTGCATGTTCTCCTCGTGTCAGTGTGGGTTAGGTTCTCCAGATACTTGATTGATTGATTGGTGACTCTAAATTGTCCGTAGGTGTGACTGTGAGAAAATGGATGAATTGATCTCCATTTGGGTTTTTTAATCGCAGTTTGCGACACATGGCTTCTTGCCTGTTTACAGTCTCGTGCGTTGTCATGGATGTATTGTGCACAAACCAACTCGCCAACAGTTTGCAAAGCTTTGAGGTAAAGCAGCATGCCCAAGAGAAAAGACCACATTTCTGGTTGGAAGGAGAAACACCTACTTTTAAACATTATATAAGACTTGGATTATCAACTGGATTTTGGATATTCGAATTATCACAACAATGACCTTTTAAGAGATTGGTTATAATGCTCCTAAAATCATCATGTACCCTCCATAAATTTGAATTCAATTTACACAGGGTTATATGTATTGTTATGTATTGGTTCACAATGGGCCCTATAGGACTACAAGGCCCCTGCAGTACACAATACAACACGTGAATGGAAGTTCATTGTTGACCTTGACTAGAGTAAAAATATTATTCCAGCATTTTCAACCACATCTCACAGTCAGCCTGAACAGATTTATTTGCTCATCTGTCATAATAAAACATAACGAGTAATGTGTGATTACAGCTCTAATGACTGAAGAAGACCATGACATGTGATTGAAATTCTTAAGTAAAGTTGACCTTCAGCTGGATGTTTTGTCCAGCGTGTCACTTCACATGTTACTCTGGGATCTGTATTATCAACCCAGTCTCATTTTGAAGTCGTCGAAATCCAGCGCTTGGTCAGTGATTCCACCGTCACACAGAGGTGATAAATGGCGCCCTTTCACTGGGTCGGTTAGAGGGGTGGTGGATTGGTCCAACAACCGCAGACTTTCACCTGAGAGGCTGGAGTTCACTTCCCTAAGATTGTAAACTCCCTAAACTCAACCATGTGAATGTCTTGGAAAAACATAACCACGTGGGTGTGTTGTTGAAGGAAAAAAAAAAGTCAATTTGTGGTGTTATACTGATATAGTGCTTTTATTTTGAAAGAGACTGTATGCAAACTGTACATTCCCTGCGAACATGGAAGTGTATTTTGAAAACAGACAATGCAGGTAACAGATTGAAGTTGACACGGCATCTCAGACCGTCAATAACCAACGCACAGGGTATCTTGCACGTTGTATCTCGACATGAAAAGTCCATGACCAAACGTCGGTATGTGACGAGGTCCAAGTGAGAATGCGTTTAAGGATTAAAACTTGAAGTGTGTGTGGCCGTCTCTTTCATCTCCTCAGCCATCATCAGTTACTGCTACCATGATGGTGGCACAGAATAGACCAACCTTAGGTTACTGTTAAAGTAATACGTCCATTCGCATTGTGGAAAGTTTTCAGAACTCCAGGCGTGTAAATGATTACCACACAGTCAGTGTGTACCCACCTTTTCTCTTCTTATTACAGCACTATATCTATGTGTGTCTGTGTTTAAGTGTCTCCTCTAAGTCCGCTCCCTTCAGAGTTTACAGATGTTCCACAGGAGATAATATATTCGGTCCGGGATGGTTAATGCGCTCAGCTTCCCTTTGCTTCTGTCTCTAGGGGGTCTTGCATCAGTGATGAGTCTTTCTCACACAAACGCAAATGCCAGACGAATCGCTGCACAGAATTTGATTCACTGCCTTCTCTGTGTACTCATCCATCTCCTGTTTGTCTCCCTCTCACCTCCCTCCCTCACCCTTTTTTTTTATTTGTCTTGTGCCTTGTTTTGCCCATTAATTTCCACTCCAACTCCTGAATGGATATAATAAGCAGAGTTGTGAATATTTATGATATTTTCTTGGTTCCATATCCACTGATTGCCATTTGCGGAAAATGCTTCGCTTGTGGCTTTTTCTGTATTCGACTCCATCGTTCTTTGTGTCTCTGCCTGCTTCTCTCTTCCAATGTATATATTAAAGTATTACCATGTTTATGTCTTGCTGTATCCACGACAGTCATGCCATGTTTGCGGGCTGAAAAAACAGCCACTGATCTCGATTGCTCCGCCTCAACCTGCCAGTTTTATCCTTCTCTGCTGCGACTGGGGCATCTCATATTAATTCTACCTGCTTGTTTAATTTGCTGCCCTGGCTGCAGTAATTAAAGCTTCAGGTGATATTGGGGGGAAACACGTGCAGGGAATGTTTGAGATTAGTAGGTAATTAACATGACGAGCGAGGACAAGCAGAGCTGCTGCAAGAGCTGTTTTATTCCTGACAAGCGTACAGGTTAGTGCTGGGAGGCTCCTTGGGAAATGACAGAGGGATTTGTATCTTGTGACAAAGTGGGTGGAGGCTTTATTTTAACGCCTCTGGAGCTGAGGGGGAAACTGTGACCTCGGACTGACTATTATGATGCAAACATTCATTAATGAACGCAATCAAGCCCAAGTCTTCAGCTTTTAATACCTCGGTTTTCATGATTTAAATGTTTGAAACCACTGAGTGTAACGGCTAAATAACAGATGGGTTTATCACTCTTGTTTAGTGGCCACCAAGAAGGCAAACACAGCACATAAACTTTAATTTACAGACCAAATAAAGTGCAAACAGCATGTCTCTTACAATCCCATCAAACCTAGCATACAGGAGTGTACAGCTGCTGGTCCACAGATGTGTGTGAGCTCATGGAGGCTCTGTTTGAGCAGCCCTACCTGCCCCAAGCGCTGCCGAGTCAGACTGAAGTGAAGGACTGCGTCTGAGACGAGAGGCTCTACTGCTACCGACCCCGTTTGGGATAAAACCTGCACACGTTGGTGCCCCATGTTGAAATAATGAAAGAACAATGTCATGCTTGATGCAGCAAACCTCAGACCACTTGTTTGGGAGGTGCGTTGTTCACACACAAATGCAGTCAGGAGTGCACGCAGACACATAGCTCCCGCTCCTCATCTCATTATAGAGACTAATGCATGCAAAGAAATAAGGGCTGTTTATGGGGCAGTAAACGAGGATCTAATTGTCAAATAATGACAACTCCTAACAAGATCTATTCTGGATCACTTTATTATTTCGCACAGGTTTCTGCATAAAACCATAAACCTCTTGTGTATATAGACTCATTTTTAACGAAGGGTTGCAGGAAATCTCACTTTTTCATGGCATCACATCATATTTGAGCATTTTGTGAATGAAAAGGAGGTACAAATAAAAAGAAAAGCAGACTTTGTGAGGCAAAATGCAGCCAAAATGTGTTACAATTGTGAGAGCATCACTGAAAACCACTCAGTGATCTATTTCAAATACAGCACATGGGGCATTGTAAGGTCTCATGAGCACATAATGACAGTTTGTGCGCATGTGGGCAAGGGCGTAGGCTTTGAATCAACGGGGGTACATTTTAAATGCCAAATATTAATTTCCTGCATTCTGGTTAATTTTTACGCATTAATTTTGTGCATTTTCACCAAATAATGCTGCACATGTGTTCAGTTTTGTCAAAAGAAAAGTCCTTTACTACTTCTTTATTGAAGGTGAGGAGCAAATGCACATGCTCTAAATATTGAGGGAGTCACGTCCCCTGTGTCCTCCTCCAAATCTACATCTATGGAAATCTTAATTTTAATCTATCTAATTAGGTTTTTGAATTTGTAGACAAAATGCACCTAAAGTTGCTTTTATCAAGCCTCTATAAGAATTTACACACACACACACACACACACACACACACACACACACACACACACACACAGAGTACAATGAGTGTTACAAAGGTAAGACTCTACCTGACCACCCCGTACATGACGAGGATGTTGCCCAGGAGTCCCACCACGCAGATGACGGAGTACAGAGCCGTGATGGATATGGCAATGATTATCCCCGCGGCACTCCTCACCGGACCCTGCTGCTCGGTGTAGTTCTGCAGCCTGTCGCCCATGAAGCCGCTCTCCTCGTCCGGGAAGGTGACATTGAAAGGGATGACGGAGTAAAGGTCGGACAGGGAGAGCTGAGCTCCGGGCACCGTGTATGGCTCCATGCTCGCGTCCGCCATGGCGCTGTCCACTCCAACCGTGGTGCTGAAAACTTGCCTGCACAAGTATCTGCAGCAACTCAAAGGTGTGGAAAAGGAGGAGGGGGAGCGGGTCCGAGTACAGACAAGAAGTGGAAAAAGAGAAGAAGAGTTTCCAGAGAGAAATGTGTAGAAGCAGAGAGGCTCTGCGTAAAAGAAGTGAGGTTGTTCCTCTGTTTTCTACCCAGATAGCAGAGGAGAAGGTGGCTCCTCATCAGCGGTCAGCTGTGTCTGTGCGCTCTGGCTGTGCGCACACCTCTTATACTCTCCAAGATCCCCACCTCATAGCCCGGGCGCTCTCATGTGTGCGTCGACGTCAGGGCTGCGCATTTATACTGTCACTGGCGTCAGAAAGGGAAAGGTAAGGTGATGGGTCAGCCGTACCTGAGAGCCCTGATTTGTTGATGTGGTTTTAATGTTTAAAACTAAGAGCAAAGATAAAGAAATAAACTCACTTTTAAAACACATAAATAAAAATAAAAGGCACGCCTGTCACATTTGATATGCTGTCAATCATGTGCTCTCCAGGTGTAGCTATGAAACCAGTGAACATTTACGATGCAAGATCCAATGTCTGTGCACACACAAGTTCAATTGCTGTGTCTGCTCTCAAGCTGTGAAAATAATCAACCCAGCTGCCAACAAACACACAAGTCCAAAATCAATAAAGTTCACATTGAAGTAATTTAGGGATGTGCCTGACAGACAGAGAGCGGGGAAAAGGTTTACAATGTCTTGACTGCTATGGGATGAAAGACAAAACAAGTGGTCTCTCATTACACAGAAATACCAGACAATCCATGCCAGTCTAAAAATAACACACCAAATACTAAAAAAGAAAAGCTACTGAAGAATATTATAGTTCAGAAAACAGTCTAATGACAGTTTTAGTGTGAGCTTTATCCGGTTGTTATGAAATTATAGACCCCTAAAATTTCCTTTTTTTCTGAGCACTCGACCAAGGTACTTATCACCCCCTAACATCCCCAGTTTGTTACACTCTACCTATTCTCTGGGGGAGATGGCGAGTTTTCCGACATCACGTGAACCCGAAAACACGCTGTATTGTTATCATGTCAAAACAATAAAAGCTCTCTGGTGCTCACTCAACTACTGCTACACTTATGAAGGAGTGGGAGTAGATGTGGAGAGATAGAGCACGAATAATAAACAACAAATCTGTGTTGAAATCAGCAGAAGCAAAGCAAAGCTGATTAAGCTGAAAGTCCTGTGCTTCAAACTCTCAACAAGAGAAAGCAGGAAAACACTTGTTGTTGTTGTTGTTGTTGTTGTTGTTGTTATTGTTGTTATTGTTTCCTCCATGCTGTTAACATCCCCCTGACATTTTGTTCTCAAGATTGCACATCATTTCATCCAGTAATGAGTGACTGAAGAGAGGAAAGAAGCTCCCCAAGCAAGCAAACTTGCTTACTGTCAACAACATTACATGTTTGCTAACAGGACAATTCCCAAGGTTATCCAACAGACATCAGGAAACAGTTTTTCTTTTGTGGAGCAGTTTGTAATCCAACAGAGGAAAGTTAAATAAACTGAACTGCGCCCTCCATTTCAGACTCTCCAGCTCTCTGTTCATTTTAAGTTCAGCAAGGTTAAGGCTGCTTGCTATTGTTGGTCAATAGTGCATATGTGCATGTCAGAGTTAAAATAGGTTAAATTTGACATGAAAAATGTTTACAGATCTACTTTGCACCTGTGAGCAAAACCATAGGTTGCCATGATTTCTTTGAAATAAGCTTGAAATTAAGCAAATGTGAAGGAGTAGTGTGTAAGATTTAAGGAGGTTTAATGGCCTCTAGCATTAAGGATTGGTCCTCTCCACCATAGATATCATATACAGTAGATACCTCGTTGACGGCTTCGGCCCGTATCAGCAATGCATCAACGTCGCCGCCATCTTGGGGAGGTCACTGCCAGCTGGTGAGTACTGTTGTGTATGGAGCTAAGTCCTGAGCAAACTCGGCTTGCTCACTCAAAAGTCTCAAAGTGTAATTGGGTGCCGGTCCAAAAAATTATAGCAAAGCAGAAAAACCCGACAGCGCTCTCTAATATGTGTAATATTTTATAATATAGTGGATTGCACAGCAGCAGTCGAATAGATGCGTTTCAGCTCATAGTCGTCCTCAGCGTTAAGAAATGGCCACTTTAGAATGAAAATACAGACAGTACTTACTCACCCTCATCACGACAAGAAGTCCAGTGTAGTTTTTTAATCCACAAAACTCCTTCGGGGTATCAGAGGATAACAGCTACACTTGAAATTCACGGAACCCAAATTTTGAAAATGTAATAAAACTCTGCTAATGCATTTCAAAAATGTCAGAACGGCTTGTCTGTCGTAATCCAAGTGCCCTGAAGCTGCGGCATGCAAAACTGACTTGAAAAGACGTAAATTACTCCACTTTTATAGCACCATTTCTCACCGTAGTCAGAACTAGCACCACCACTAGCCATCAGCTTACCTCGAACGAGTTTTGTGGATTAAAAAACTACACTGGACTTCTTGTCGTGATGAGGGTGAGTAAGTACTGTCTGTATTTTCATTCTAAAATGGCCATTTCCTGACGCTGAGAACGACTTTGAGCTGAAACGCGTCCGTTCAACTGCTGCTGTGCAGTCCACTATATTAAAATGTATTATACTTATTAGAGAGCGCTGTCAGGTTTTTCTGCTTTGCTGTAATTTTTTGGACCGGCACCCAATTACACTTTGAGACTTTTGAGTGAGCACGCTGAATTTGCTGAAGACTTAGCTCCATACACAACAGTGCTCGCCAGCTGGCAGTGACCTTCCCAAGATGGCGGCGACGTTGACGCACAGTAGCCACAGGAATGAGTCATCTATGATTATATATATCTATGCTCTCCACAACAAAGACCAGGGACTTAATCCAATAAAAACATTGCAAGCAATTCACATTTCAAATCAGTGTTTCTCCCTCGCTGTTTGGCACGTTGCACCTGGTATGTGTGCACAAATTTTTTCTCTGATAACTTAAGATCCAGATGTTCAGGAACCGTATTGTCTGCAGAGGTCTTTTCTTCTCTGAAACAAATGGGCCAGAATAAACACTGAGGTTAAAATTTCTTTTATGCTTTCTTGTGCTGCTCGTCATGGATGGGCTTCTAACTACGGAGGCCGACATGCAAACATAAAAATGCAAATTCCTTCTAGAACCAGTGTTTAGTTTGTTGATTCTGGGTTAGTGTAGTGCACCATGACGCTCCCTATGTAGACAGAAGCAACTCATTCTAAGATACTGAAAACACAACTGTTCTTATTTTTACACCAAAGAAAACATACACACATCCTACACACTGGACCTTTAAAGAACTTCGATCTTCAGTAACACCAATAAAATAATACTTACTGACTTCAATTTAAAGTCATTATTCGGTATTGCCTATTCAACATGTTTCTCTTGTGGTCATTTAACACAGAGCAACTGATTTAAATGAACAAGAAAAAAACAATAAAAATACAAAGTGTCTCTTTCATCTGCACATTTGCACAACCAACTGGAAAGAGCCTCTGTGGGCGAGTCTGTGCATTAGCTACTGTGTACATCATGACACAGACAGAGTGTCTTAACACATCACGTCCTCTGCACTGTCCATCTGTGGGATTAATCAAGGTGTGCCAGAAGTTCAGGCAAACAGCAATTGCAGGGCTGTCTCGTGGGCGCACAAAGGCCAATCGATCCTGGACTCTTCCCATTTGCTCGTCAACACTTATCTGATGGCTCTGATGTGCCTCCTGGGAAATGAAATGCTTAGCAGATATACCTGTGCTTTAATCCACGGGTCATTAGGGGCTTCAGATCCATCACTCACCTTAACCCATCCCACCTCTCCCCCCACATCCCGTCCATTTCGATCACCCTCACATTCAGCCTCCCTCTTGACCACGACACATAACCTTCTCTGCCTTTCCACAGCAATATGCATGTGTCTGAGTGTAATGTGCATCACTTAGTCCTCCACTCATGACTCCTCTCCTGCCATCACAGCATAATTGAACTAGCTGTTTCTCCAGCAAGCCTCTTTGGCATTTAATTAGCGTCGAGTTTTTCTCTCTGTAGTACAATTTTCATTTGTTTTATGCTCAGTGCAGTTCCCAGAGTGCAGCCCCTTTGCGGAGATACCACCTCTATTCTTAATTACCTCTAGGAGAAAATTTCTTACGAACACTGATTAATTATGTTGTGCATTTTACCTTCTCTCGACACCTGCATTTCCTTTTTGTTATGTTAGACAATCTGGTCTACACCACAGGCAAGTAATAGAGGAGACACTGAAGCAAAGGAAGTGTTCTCAATTCCACTTTTAGTGATGACTGAAAAGTGGTCGGTGACTGAACAGTCATTAGCTCAAATCCCCAGACAGGGTGGTCAAATTGTCTTGTAAAAATTGAAAATCAGAGGGAGGCGAAACACAATTTACTTTGTGTGCAGCTGACCTGTTGATGGACTCAATTTACTGTTTGCTAAAGCTCTCACACAAGAGCAAAACTGTAAAGAATTAATTACACTTTGTTTTGATCAGCGATAACATAAGCTCAGGGTGACCAGGTATCTAGTGACAATAATAAGACATTTATCATGTTCTGTCCCATTCATCATTACATAACCGAATTCAGAAATATAAATGCGGCACACGTCTAAATTTAACACTGAACTGTGTGATGTGTGTGTCAATCAATCAATGTGTCATGTTCAAGGTTGTCGCTGTGACGCTGACAGAAGCTGTCACTGTTAGCTGTCACGCTGAAGAGAAAGCTGCCTTATCTGAAGCGCTCCAGGATGCCTGCTGTGATTCATACATAAAAACAATCCCGACACAACTGCTGTCAGTCAAACAAACAATAAGGTCTACTTATCATACGGCGGTATCATACTCTTTTTCTGAAGCGACCCCTTTATCTGTGTCACATGATGGCAGACAGCTACGCTACAACCAGCGACAAACATGGTGTTGAAAGATGTGCTCTGTAGGTGTGCTACCAACTGGAATAATTGTCCCCTATCCCGATAAAAATGCCTATGGGTGTGCATAAGGGCATACATGTGCATGTAAATGAGAGTGCGGTGCATTTACACGTCCACTGCTCGGGGGTTTGAATATATGGTCACCCTACGTGAGCTGCGACCATAAATATGTCCCGCAAACAAGTTTACAACCGCTATTATTTAGCCAATGCCTGGGAGCTGATACTGGATGTTACCAGACGTTAAATGCTAGCAAGTCAAATTAAGTCAATTTTAATTAATTTGATTTGTGCTGCTTTTTTAGATTTGATTTAGACACCAATCATTAATCTAATATATCTAGAATAGAATAGAGTAGAATGTTTACTGGCTACTTAATTTCTGCGTCAGTATGTGCAGCATGAAGTTGCTGGAAAATAAGCTAAAAAACAACAACATTGAAATGAATGCACTCCAACACCCCAGTGTTAAAGTTCAGTGTACCACAGTGCCTTTGTTGCCCCTGGAGGAGAGAGGCATCCTGTTAAACACAGCTATACCCTGCAGCAACAGGCAGGTGCTTGAAAACCAAACATTTCAACTTACAAATGTCACGGCGGCTCACCCTCGTGGCATTTAGCGAGTCTTCACCCACACATCGTTATCTTGTTTAGCTGGGGCCAAAATTGGTGAGGTAACTGAGAAATGGGCGCAGCTTATGAATTTGTAAGAGTGAGAGGTAGGTGCCTGCAACACATTTTGAAAACATGTTGAAATAAATATAAGCTGCTGTGTGTGCCACTGTTCCTGCTATGAAGGGTATACTAAGTCTCACTGATTCACTTTTGAAGCTGCAAACGTTTTGTTCAATAATTTGCTAATTTATCAGAGCACATCACAGTAAGTGGCTGGAACAGCAAAAAAGAAATCAGAAAGAATCTGATCACTGTTATTTCAGTTGCAATGAAATGCCAGTGTGTCACATTTGGTCACTGGCAGTAAAACACAAAGTGCTCAGAAAATCAAGTCTCTTGAAATGAGCCAGTGAGTCCTCCATCCAGAGATGTTAAAGATGGTTTGGTTGCAGCTGTCATAAAAAGATTTTGGCACCTGGCACAAGGATGGTAATGGGTGTTGGATGGTCAGTTAGTCCATCTGTCTGTTTGTCACAACACATCTCAATAATCACTGACCAGAAGGGCATGGGGCTTTCTCTGAATCATGCTGATTCTAAAAAGATAATTACTTGTGAATTTTAGTGACCCAATAACCTTTCGCCATGTGCCTCCGGCAGGCTAATATTACCACACATGAAGTATCAAATTGAATGCACATATTTGTACCTTCATGCTTCCTGGGAAGTAACTCTCTGTTTTGGCTTCTCATGTCAGTTTAGCAGCAGTGTTTCCATTAAAATCGCTTTAAATATTCATTGTTCAGGGGGATAAATCATAATGTTTTTGGGTGAACCTTACCCAATTTAAAAGGAGCCAGCTTGAAAGCAGCGTAGTTGCTGCTTGCTGTTGTCCAGCAAAAAGCTCATGGCTGGCCTACAGAAAGTTATGTTTGGTCAATAAAAACAGAAAACAGAAATAGAACAACAACTTGCATGCTATGCTGAAACATTAGCCTGTAATTCTCTTCTCTTATTACCAACATTACACACTTTAAAACTCACCAGACCAACCAACTACATCCGCGACGTGGTCCCGAGCCTCAGTCTTTTAATTTTGTTCTCTGTAACTGAACAGCGTCACATTATAAAGGACTGAGTGGGCATGAACGCAAGTAATAAACTTGCTTGTTCTCTGGGACACGCTTCATCGAAGCATGTCAGCATGCCGATTGGTTGTCGCCGAACCTCGTCAGAGCTTTTAACTCCACTCCGGACCCACTCTGGTCGCTTTGGTCGCCCAAGATGCACAGCTGACGACTAGGTTGCCCAAGTCGCCCACGTCACCGGGCTCTCATTGAAAATTAAAAGACTTCTGCCGTTTTGGAAGCTCTGGTCGCTGTTGCTTTGAATGCACAGTTGTCATGAACTGAGAAATTAGCTATAGAGACCAAAACCATCCTCTGGTCCAGACTGAGGATTGAAGCCTCAAGTGGCCATTTTGGCAGTTCTGCATTGGCTTAATTTTTTAGCCCCAGAAGCTGCAGCTTCGATAGAAACTATTTTGGGGCATACTCTAACTGAGGATTTAGCAGCCTAATTTTGGAGGAAAAACACAACCCTCAAATCTCACATGTAACTATGGGATTAAGGATGACTGACATGGTCATAAATTTCATAAATTTGGGTGCTAGCATTAGCTATTAGTTATTTATGGTTGGTGATTATGGATATAAGACAGTGGTTTAAAAGGACATCAATAAAGATACATCCAAACTCGAACTGGAAGAAAGACAGGATGTGCAAAGAGGGGATGAATAAAGGTCAGGGTCCTCTGAGTTCCTGCACTGAGACACATTGCATGCAGCTCTTTGAAGGGCAGAAACATCATTATGATTGTGTCGATGGTAGTGTGGATAGGGTTAGGTACAGGGACTGGAAGCTCAGAGACAACAAATGAAAAATGAAAATGAGAAGACCCAAACTGAGATGTGCCCGCAGTTTGATGGAAACAGTATCTAATGCAGTCTGAGTGAACAGGACCTCCTGTAGATCAAAAAGTACCAACATCAGCTATACGCCATGTGACATCATCTGGAGTAACTTGAGTTGCTGTAAAGTTTTACTCTCTTGATAAACAAAGAAGTAGCGTTTACTGTTGGCTACTTTATACATTAAAATTAAATTGACTTTCATTCATACATAGTTGTTTGATTGAATTACAAACAGTGTTAAAGTCAAAACCTTATAAAATTCCTTTCAAGGGTTATTAAGCATGGCTGCTAGACTAATTAGAACTGTTCACATCAACACAAGAAAGTGGGGAAACATATATTAGACATTTTAGCCGACCAGGGCAGTCCACAGGGAGTAGTTTGAGATCCTTTTGAATTCTGTCGATGGCACTGCTGGACCATATTATTAATTTATGATGTTTTTAATGATTAAAAATTAAACTATCATCCTCAACCACTTGAATTCCTCAAAGTGCGAAACTGCCTATAAAGTAGCTTTATCTTCAGGGTTCAGGGTTGCTGTTTTGCCAACAGAAACACATTAAAAACATCCAATCAGGCATCCTTTTTACTGGTGAGACGCTTTTATATCAGTGTATTGGGGTGCTTTTTAATGTGTTGTCATGCTGCCACGTTATGAGCACTGAATATACGATAAATTATAGCCCATATTGCAGTTTTGCTGCTGTGAGGCTGAGGTGTTGTTCTGTAACCGCTGATGGTGTTTGCTATATAGATCATGTTGATTTAGAGTGTGGGCAAACACAGAGCAGGCAGCTGCTAGAGCCACAGGATGGGAGATTTCAGGCACAGGCAATTAACTGTCTGGAGCCTCTGACTGTGTTTAACTCTTTGTAAATATATCCTAAGTGTGTGTGTGTGTGTGTTGATAAGATGGAGGTTCTTTATGCACTAGATGGATTTGTAGTACTTCTCTTTCCATGATATATCTACAAGCTTTGATCATTTTCCTCCTATTGGACACGGGCCGGCGTTGAAACAGGTGATGTAGTGCTTCTCGTCACCTCCAGTGCTGTTTAACTGAAAACTGGGAGCTTTCTGGAAGCCTCTTCATCAGCGGTGGAGCAGATGGAGGGGTGAGAGGGAAATGTCCAGACACATTAGCTCCAGCCTTGTTTCCCTTCACACTCAATGTTTGCGGCGCTGGATTTGTTACGAGGCTGCCGTAACATATGGTCAAAGCTGCTGGTCTCCCATTTTACGCCAGGACTTTCCAGTTGAGCAATTCTGACAAATGCAATCGTGCAGTTTAAGTAATGTTACCACTCAGCAATCAATTAATCTGCAAGTTTGCAGAATTGGTGCAAAAATGTTTTCTTGCAGCTGTCAGGCTGAGTAAGTCTCTGTGGAGAGAAAAGATCACGTCTGCTGCAGCACTGGACATGTTGTGCTTCTCTGGAGATCAAGTCAAAAGCTATTTTTATTGTAGCTGCTTGGCTTCTATCTGGGTTCAGAGAACTTGATGCAGCACCTTGTGTCGTCTTTTGCCAGCACATTTCACTCAATTTGTTGCTCTGTGCTATTTCTGTCGTGGCATGTCTTACTAAATGTAAATGGATAATCAGAGATTTCATGGCCATTGGACTAACACTGAGGGTATTATGAGTGGCAGAGGAAATTATAACCATCTTTTTGCAAGATCATTAAGCAGCATCTATCAGTGGGCTGCAGCTGACACAATGGCTGCCCTGCTGTTCCCAGTTCCAATGTCAGAGCATTGCTCTGGTTTTGCCCTTGTGGTTGGATCAGCACACAGCTTTTTGGCGTCCCCACTTTATTCATTATTGTAGTGCCAAACACACATCTGCTCTCAAAATTGTTTGGCATGTAAAATGATGCTGGGAAACCAAAGAACATGAAATTAGGCCTGTCGTTATTTTTCAGACTGCTCCACAGGAGCCATAAGCTTTAAATAACGGCCACATTGAGGGTGGAGTGGGCCACCTTTGGTTGCTGTTTGGAAATCATTGGAAAAATTTGCTCCTTATAACTTCAAATCTTGGATCAGTAACATAGGTGGCTGTAATCTGCAAAGATTGAATGGGAACTGCTTCGACAAATGTGATAAATGCTTGAAACACAAAGATGTAGATGATATTCAGAAAGGTTCATCCTTTATCATTCCCCACCAGATTGTTTTGCAGGGCAGAAAGAAGTGCTATTATTTTCACCTCATGATTCAGTCAGAGTGGCACCTTGGCGAGTAGACAGTAAAAAAAACTGACAGGAAACTAATGGTGTTTTGAAGCTAGGGATGGTCTCACAAGTGCATTTCTTAGAGACTTCAGTCCAATGTTATTTTCATCTGAGCCTCTTCCTATTATATATGCAACCTCCAGTTTTAAAGAGGCTATAATCAGTATTTTCAAATTAGCAATCACTCCCATGACTGCTTGAATGTGAGGCGGGTCGCTCATAGTGATGAACAGACAGAGAATTATCAGCCAACTCTGCAGTTCCCCTCAGCTCGACAAAACTTTATAGTGTCTCATATAAGATAATTGTTTCGGTATTCCAGCTGGCAAACGTACTCCTTCAATTCAGTCTTGCTGGTCTTAAGCATTGTTTTTAGCACCAGCAGGCAGCTGTTTTAGTGACAAAGCTCTGACAAACTCACTGTACGTTACCTGCTTGGCAGCGAACAGCAGACAGATACAGTTTGAGACATGCTGGTGAGCACAGTGGTGCATTTAGGGGCTAAAGGGACGTATATTTCCCTCAGGCGTTAGAGAAGATTAAAGGGGGGCTAAAGGGAGTGTGAATGGTGGACACTCAGCAAATGAATGCTAATGTTGCTCCATGTCTGCTGGATGTGAAACAGGACAAGTCAAGTCAGATTTATTTATAGAGCACAAAAAAAGGTGCCTGTGGCATGCCACACGAGATGGATGCAGAGGGAGAGGACACAGTGTCGATTGAGACAGAGGCAGATTGGTTTTGTGAAGGAGGCGAACCACTTTAGGGAAAGTCCCTAAATGCCAACAGGTGACTGTTTACTATGTTTGCTTTTGCTGGTTTAAATATAAGGTCCTGTGTTGTTTGACCCATCTACCAACCCCGACTTGCCACTTTTTACTCCTGTCAATGCATTGGTCTCATGACCACAGCCTTCCCGATTACCTGGGTTACATAGGTGTATGTATGAACTAGAGATGCAACGGTTCTCGGTAAAATATTGAACCGTTTGGTCCACCCTGCACGGATCAATACGCCCTTATGGATGATTGGTTTTCAGTTTTGCAGTTAATTTTGCATTGATGCTTTATAGGCCACTGTGTGTGTGTGAACCTGTCCACAGTCCAAGTCCATGGATGTATAAAGAGAATGGCCGAGTAAGCCTGCTGCACAAAAGCCAATCACTGTTGTGGCTCCGCCCACTCACCCCCTCACACCGTTGTAACTCAAGCCGGGGAAAGTGACGCTCGTCTCACACAGAAAAGAAGCGGAAAAAAAACAACATAGAGAGCTATGTCAAGCGCAAGCGGAGGAGTTGAGAGAAAGAAGAAGAAGAAGAGGAAGAAGATCATTTCGGTTTCGCTGTTGTATGCAACGACGAGGGAGTGAAAAAAGTTAACAGATATTTAGCTGTCTGCAAATGTTGCTTGAAACATGTTCCATACGTAAAAGGAAACACGAGCAATATGAGCAAGCATCTCCAGCGTAAGCACCCTGATGTAACGCTTTCTGACAGTCGAGGACTCGAGAAGGTAACACCAGCGAAAAAAGTTACAAGTTTGTTTACTGCGAAATGCAATTTTTGCTGACAAGCAAAATAAAGAGATAATTTGGGGGGAAAAAAAAGTTCTCTTTACGCACAAAACATGTACCGAAACCGAACAGAAACCGTGGCCCAAAAACAGAGGTATGGACCATAGCGTGGGCTACCTGTACCATTGCACCCCTAGTATGAACGGTGTTTGAGATTTCAGCCTGTGTGAAATGGTCGCGATTAGGTTTAGGCAACAAAACTACTTAATCAGGTCCAGAAGAAGATCATATTTTGGGTTAAAATATGTATTGTAGCATAAATATGTCAGATGAGTGACATCAGTGTGCAACGACCGAACGTAAATTGCATTACATTAAAACAAAACTGACTTTTGGTTTCACACACACACACACACACACACACACACACACACACACACACACACAACACAAACTTGCTGGTTTTAAGTCCAGGTTTGTCTGAACCATCCACCTGCCTACTCTCCTACCCAGCTTGGACTTTTTCTCCCTTTATTCTTCGTCAGTAGCTTTAAGTGTCAGGTATTGCCATGGATGGGTTTAGGGCTGTGTTCATCATTGTGTAAATATCTGGCACTAATAGTCAACCCAACAAATTGTTACGGTATTGATATTGAGATATTTAGTCAAAAATGCAATGATGTTTGACTTTCTTCATTTCGTCAAGCCCCCTGTGTAGTAAGTGTGCTTGGGTCTGTAAATAAAAAACAATGAGACAAGCAGACTGCAAACAGAGGTGAGGTGAAATGGAATATATAAGATATTTGAATCAACTATCTCCTCCAATGCAGCCACTCCACTGCTGAAGCTTGCGACTGTCTTGAAACGAGATAAGTTGGAGGCAGGGTGGAGGACAAAATGCAATATAAATCTAAAACACTCGAGTGCATGTTTAGTTGACAGGGACCATGTACAGAACATGTTGTGCCCATGTTTTCATTTTCTTTCTATCAGTCTGTTGACCGCAGTAGATGTGATTGATGGTGTGGCCAGTTCAGAGAGGCTGCAATGGACACACACACACTGTGAATTTACACCTCCAGTACCGCTGTGTAGACACACCCTGACTCCTATCTATATCATTATATTCCAATCAAATGTCTGTCTATGTCCACTTCTCACCATGAGACCCTTCAAAGAGAATTTTACCAGGTTGAGAGAAATGCAATGCTGAGAAGAATTGGAAAGTTTGAGAAGCGATGTTTTTTAACCACTTCAAAGTTCAATTCATCCCTGTTTCTCTCAAAGAAGAGTAGTTTTGGTTCAAAATAGTCCTTGGAACGACTCAGTCTGCTACTCAGTGTGTTAAATGGTTGACTGGGGAGAGGCCTTCCATTCTTTTGTATTGCAGCGTGTCCATTCATAGGTTGAATACAGTAATCACTCTGCAGCAACACCGAAATATTTGTGCTCCTGAAAGTGATGTGGCTGCGAGTAACAGAGTGCTTCAACCCGTGTTGGTTGTTGCAAGAGAAGAACAAAAGATTACATTTCTGTTACACCTGAAGGCAACATAAAGCTTTGATTTTTGTGTGGCGTTATATTATTTAGTCGGTGGAAGAGATGAAGGAAAACACAAAAGCACAGAGAAAGAGAGAGAAGGCTGCGTGGGAGATGGCAATTGATTTAGCCAAATAAGCATCAATGATAAGCAGGTCGCTCTCTAATCATTAATAGAGCCAATTAGGCAGATGTCTTGGGTGGTTTGGTTTATGGGATAGTACATTATCAACCCTAATAGCTTTTCTTAAGAAGTCCTAAGTGCCTGAGAGCAATTATGGTCTTTGAATAGGTTTAGTTTTGCATTTGCCTTCTTTTAAAGAAATAACAGAGAGGGAGAATGAAAGAAACAAAAGTGACTGAGAGGAAGATATAACCCCACAATGGTCATTTACTCGGTGTTTTCACCCCTGGGGAAATCTGACTGCAAACACAGATGCTGGCCGGAGAAATGTGCATTGTTGACTTCTCCCATTAGATTACTTACCATTTTAAAAGCACCACCCTTAAACCTATGGAAGCCAGCTGTCCCTCTCGCTGGTAAATAACAAGACTAAAGCTCGCATTTATCCTTGATGCAAGGCATAAACAGCAAGCAGCTGCTTGTAGATACCTGTAGTGTAGCTTTTGATTTATAGTTTACTGTCAGATTTCACCCACCGGTCACACCAGCGCAAAACTAGACAGATGTATTGTACGTGATCAGGCTGTCACATGCTTTAATTATATTTCCCACAGTGGATTGCAGTATAAAGCGAGGGGTGCATAGTGCACACAATCACTTCTACTTAAGGTGGCAAAATGAAATCCACCTCTAACTCGCCTTGTCTCATTACTGAACAGGAGAAGACTGCTTTTTCAATTACTGTGGGTACGTTCATTGATGCAGTATGATAGTGAGCTGTCTTTGAAGGAGTTAAACAAGCAGCCTGTCAAAGGTCTTGCTATCTCGACAAAGTATCTCAGTACCTCTGACAATAAGGTACTTTCTTGATATGTTTGTTAGCATTAGCACCGAACACAAAGTATAGCTAGAATCAAAGTCCTGGATAAATGAAGATTTTGACCAGGTGATAGTGCCACTGAAATAAAAACGGGGATCCCTGAGGATGTTTTAATTCATCCTACAGGGATTATAATTGCTTTCACCAAATTTATTGGGAATCTGTCCAATAGTTGTTGAGACATTTTACCTGAAACCACAAGTGTGAACCTCATGTTGGCCAAGAGATCATCAAATTCAGTAGGCGTTATTCCTGGTCCAGTTTTTCAGAAATAATCTGATTAGATTTCAGATCGGATCGATTGTTAAGAATGGGTTGTTCAAAAGAAAAAAAAGAAAAAGACTTGGAATTGGATTACATGTTGTAATCCAGTCTCGGTTGTGATCTGGATCAAACCTTCACTATGTGTTGATCAGAACTTTTAAGTAGGATTGCAATACATCCAATCCAAAAAATCTGGATTATCCTGATCCAGCAGCGGGACTTCCCATCGGCAACAAAGAAAGATGCCTAAGTCACATCCAGAGGGGTTGCCAAAATTGCAGCAAAAGATAACTTGGGGCAGTGGGAGCTTGTCCTAGGGCGTTGATTGTTTTAAATCCTGTTCTGATCCAAATTTTTAATCTTGTCAAATGTATGTACATTTATTTTGCACTTGATTTTTGTAACCGTTGTGATACAATAATAACAAATAATAATAAATAATTCCCCAAATAGCTGTCAATTACAAACAAAAACTTTTTAATTTCATCTTCCTTTGATCACATTGTATCAATTACAATGACATAGTCAAAATTAGTATCCTAAAAATTGCATCCCTCCTGCTGTTTTCTGTCTCCTTAAATAAAAACCTTTGAGGTATCCCCATGCTGGACTGTCTACCAGTTGTTCTTAACATTGCTAGTAGCCTACATTGTCATATGCAGATCACTGATTATCCAGATTTGATATCCTTGAAAAGTTTGTATGTGGATCAGGGTGATCTGATCCAATGTTGGAAAAACCATCAGAGAAGTAAAATGGATGAGCTGATCCTGGGAAAATGAACGTCAAACATGGTGCCCATCCATCTGGCAGTTGTTGAGACAGGATCATGAAGACTTTGACCTGCTACTGGCGCTAGATAAAAGTCTGTATGAAATGTCTGTATGAAATTTCATGGCTATCCATCCAATAGTTATTGAGGCATTACAGTCAAGTTCAAAGTAGTGGACCAACCCACTGCCAGCCCTCGAAGCATGCCATGACTGTGGCTAAAAAGTAAATCAACCATGTGTACAGTGAATGTCTTTTTACAGAACAATAAAAATCTTTTTATCCTATAAGCACTGACTATGTTGGAGTTTTCTTTCCTCTCCTCTTTCTTAATTTATGCTTGTTCCTTACAAAATGAACTCTGCTCGATTTCTTACTGTGTGTTTAAAATGTGAGTCAGCAGAGGGTCTTCTGAGCCTTGGCAGTGTGTCCAGCCCTCAGGCCACTGTCTTGGCGTGCCTGGATGCAGTCTGTCTCATCCCCCCACCTATGGGACAGCAGAAGACATGGAGACCTTTTTGGAACAGACCTCAAGTGCTGCAGGTGGCAGGGATGACCCAGGGCAAATCCAGCCTGTCAAGCTGGCATCTCTCGGGACCATAGATTTGCCTCTTGGATGCCCCAACCAGAATCCCACTGGAGGGAACAAAGGTGGCTTCAGCAGGAATATTTAATCACCAGAGCACACAAACTGCTGCACAACATTCAACGACAAAAATAAAGTTCTCTCTCAGTGATGAATAAAAGTGATATGAGGTTAGTCAAGTAACTCATCTGGTAGTGCCTGCAACACAAGCACCACTCTGTATGTAAGATAACAGCTTCTTTCATGCCATTCTCTTGCCAGGCTTCATTTTATAATTAAACTGTCTCGATCTGGTGAAAGCAAAGTAATTGGTCTCCTTATTCCCTCCCTGGCTCTAAACCACACAAATCAAAGACGCAATTAAAGTTTATCAGACTTAACTAAAACCATTTGCCATCATTGTCTTGCTTAATTGGACTTTTTCCTCAGATTACTCCTCATCTAACAGTCTCAGGGGACGATGCAGAGGGACCTTGTGCTGTTTCATAAACACTCCTCTTTTGTTAACGGCCTCTTCACTGATTTTTTAAAAGTCTGTTTAGACTTGACTCAACCTGTCATTCATCTGAGATCGGTTGTCATTCAAAGTTTGGTTAGAGGGGGGTCACTATGCCTGATTAAGTTCATGAACAATCAAGGATCTGAACACTGGACAACTGAATTTCTGACAAGTCAGAGATGTTGCACAGTTTGAGAAGTTCTACGACCATATTTCAAATGTGGCAGCCGTCAAGATATCTGTTGTGAACCGGACCATGTTTGTTTTAAAGGGGCCTTAATGCGCTTTTATTTTGTGTCTTTTAGAGTTACAATGACGGATGTTCATATAAAATGTGGCAAAGTTAAATAATGTGGTAAATGTCAAAACACTTGCTATAGTATGACAACATAGCTTGCTGTATATCTTTAGTATGTTCATCTGCTCCAAGCATTGTACTTTAAATGTTTAAGCTACTTAGCTTACACTGCTAAATGAAGCTACATGTCATGTCCTGTCAGGAAAAACACAAATTTCTCTCCAATTTTGAATCAAATTCCTGCTGAAACATGTCTGACAGTGTGTTGCAGCTTTGATTGCTGATTTTTCACAGCAGAAGGTGCCACTATTCGTTGCTAGAGCAAGTACACTACTAATGAACATGCAGCTAAATGCTAACGTCAGGGAAATGTAATCTTTTGGTTACTGATGTTGATTTTTCCCTGATTTTGCGTAATATGTGGTTGTGTTTAGAAGCTTTAGTTTAGGTGATTTTCCAGGGTAAAAAGAGCAGTGCTTCTCCATTACAGTTATTCTGTAATACTACAATAGAGAAACGATGTGTCATAGTCTGAAAACCCATCCACCGGGAGGGAAAACTATCGGTACCACAATATGCGAGTAAGGGCTGAAACGCTAACAAAATGCCTGTAATTAGCTAAAAGCACTAAATTGGTCAGTCAGAGGTTTATTGTAGCACTTTATGTTCACCAGAGCAAGTTACATGGACAGTATCATTGGTCTATTAGTGTCCTCTTCTCCTCGCCTTGCTGAGTGTGTGACTGTGTGTGTGAATGTAACATGTGGTGTAAAATCTTCGATATGAATTCTTTCCCATGCTGGTTGTGCATCCAACCACACATCAGCTTTTAGGTATTTTTGTGTTGTTTGCAAGTAGACATAAGTGAAAAGGAGGCACTTTCACACAATACAAAGTCCATGGAGAACAATTTATTGTTTTCCCCTCTGGTGAGGACGGGACTTAAATGCACTCTGTCTCTGTGACGATGCAGAGATGCCGAGATAAGGAAGACCCAAAAATGTTGGCCAGTCTGCGCAGAGTACGCTATTCAGGAGGGAGGCTTGAAGAGACAGGTGCTAAACTAAGCCTTTTCAGACAAAGGATAAAAACAGGCACAGGCAGTAAGAGGAGAATCAAGAGTTTCTTAAACATAAAAAGCATGTAAACATGTTCTTCTGGAAACCGTAAGTACAAGTATGAATCTCATATTAAGCATAATAGATTCTCTTTAATATTAATTCAGTTCCACCTTACGTGTTGTGGTCACTGCAGTCTTTACTGAGACTGTACTGTGATAGAAATAAAACAGCCCAACCACACTGTCCACATCTTCAAGCCATCTGTGACTCCATAATTTTCTTTTTTTTCCTTTTTGCTCATTGTGGCACACCACAGTGAGACACCACAGTAGAAAACTTACTGCACAAACACAGCTGCTCCGCTGAGCTTTTCTATGGAACCATCTATGCCACTGTACGCCTTCATATATGCCCTTCACAGAGGCGAGAAATTGCAATTATGTCAAAAAAATAATTGTTGTGTCTTTTCTGAAATAATAAGAAACCCTGGTGAAATTGACTCAGATTCAAATCCAGTTAGAATCCATATTCTCAAACTGCATTCACAGGCAGACCAGATAGTAAAATTAGGGGAGGCCACAGTATACCGGCAAGGATAGATGATGTTGCCGAAAGTTAAATTTAAACTTTTTGCCCTCTGCAATAGAACATCTGCTCACAAAAGGACAGAACATGGGCAATCTGGACAATAACAAGCAAATTTTGGCGCAGCAACACCCTGAATTATATGATCAGAGCTTTAAGTCCTAACATTAAATATTAACTACTTTAAACCCTGTGTTACAGGTTTGGTAAGAACCCAATTGCAGCACCACAGGCAGACAGGAACGTTTGTATTGTCCTTAATATTCTGCTAGTGAAGCAGAAAATGAGCAGGCAGGTGAAACAGTCAATTTCTTGGCTCAGAGCCCTTCAGGACGAGGGCTCAGTACAAAGCACTCAGCGTAGCACACCAACAAAGCAGGGAACAGGTGAGTCCCTGGTGTCTCCTGGATGCTGACAAACAATTTGAATGTGTGCAGTGGTACCGCGAGGAAGCAGACGGGAGGTGATGTCAAATGAGCAGAGGGTCAGATACCAGCTGAACACACAAGGGAAGCCAATACACCTGTAAGGAGTCGGCTGTAGGTAAGTTGGAACTGGCGAGGAGTCGAGAGACTGGGAATAACAAAGAGCAATCTGGCAATCTGTGAAGCTGGAGTATTCAGAGAGTAATGAGACACAGGTGAGAGCAGTTGGCTTGATGAGGTGGGTGTGGTGGACCGGCAGGAGCGAGAGATGAGTGGACAGGTAATGGGCTGACAGGTAGGTGAGGTGAGTGGAAATTTACTAGGTGAATTGAGAGAAAGAGAAGTACGGCACACTGTGACACTGTAGGACATAACCATAGCAACATATCGTCATTAGTAGTTCGTTTTGCCTTCCTGCCATTTTGTCAGACTGCTTGTTTGTTTTCCCTGTGCCATCCATTAAGTGCTGTCCATCTGCCGTCTGCAGCATTAGGCTGATAAAGCCTAAAGAGAAGCAACTTATGTGATCTGACTAACCAAGCGAACACGTTTTCTGACTGACCAATATAATAAAATACTGCAAGAAACGTGACAGAACATTACGTGTTGTGCTTTAAATGAGGCATACTAATACTACTTTAAACTGGCACCAGGCATCTGTCTGCCTTCAGGCTCTGTTTAATGTCACCTTTCTTTCACAGCTCTAAGCTGCATATACAGGAAACCTATACACAGTACTTGTGGTCACTATACAGATCACAATTCATTCTGAAGGTCTTTTCCTTTTCAAGAAGTTAACATTTTCCTCACGGTATTAGTTATACACTCAGCAAATGACTTAAGCTGTGGCAGAGGGTGTTATTTAAGAGTCACCTTTAATTTTTACTGCACAGAGTAACAAACTTAACAAGCAGAAGCCAAATGATTAGTGGTCATCTTCTGCCCTGGGCTTTGGCTCCAAGGTGACATATAGTCTGCTCCATCCTCTAACGGGAGTTGTTAATGAAGCCTGAAAGAACTGCAAGCACTAACCAACCTTCATCTCTACATTATATCAGTTAAACTAAAAAAAAGAAAGCTATAAACTATATATTTTATATTCTGTATACATACAGTATATTGTTCCATTTTACTATGTGTTTTTTTCTTGTGTGGCATAAATGGACTGCGACTGCTTTTCGTGCTGTGAATATATATATAGACTGACAAACTGGTGATGGCTAACAAGCCAGACATCGTGTTGATTGACAAGCAACAGAAGAAGGCAGCGAGGATGGATGTAGCAATACCGAGCAACAGCAACATCAGGAAGAAGGAACACAAAAAAATCAAACAACACCAGGGCTGAAAGAGGAGCTAGAAAAGATGTGGGGAGTGAAGGCAGCAGTGGTGCCAGTGGTGATCAGAGTACACGAGGCTGTGACTCCCAAACTGCGCAGAAACCTCAAACTCCCAGGCCTCTGCCAGAGGAATTATATATTAATTATAGTTATATTATCTTCTTTTAATCACTTGTATATAAATATATAATTACATCAATTAATAGCTGTAATATATTATATGTTCTCTATCAACCTTGGTTGTAGGTACTCTAAGTATATTACATAAATATTCAATTTTGACTTCAAGTGCTCGTACATGGTTTACAGTTGTCAATAAAGTAAACATAAACTTCCTCCTCTGCCTCGTGACATAAGAGACACAGTTAGATCGTATCAGTCCAGGAAGACTTTTCAAACATCTGCGACCCCCTCCTCCTGTAAGGTCAGTTACGAAGGCAGGAGAACAGCCCCGTTATTTGTGAGTGACCTGTAGAATAGAGTCTATGTCACAGTTATAATTACAGCCCTGACTGGAGGGTTTTTGCATGTTAACCTCTAACTGTTAACAAGGCTGGATAAATGAGATTCTGACGCAGGTGCTTTGATGTTTGGCCCTCCACAGAGAACTGTTAAGCTGAGTCATCAGCATGAAAGGTCGATGAGGCTGCACTTTACCAGAGATTGTTTTGTAAACTAAACCAAACACAACCTTGAGAATGAAATAACATTGAAAGCACCTAAATGCATAAAACTCACATATTTCTAAACAGTAATAGAGGACCAGACTGAGGAAGTGTAGAGGATAACGATGTTGAGCCTGTTGACCTCACCTGTCTTAACTCCACCCCAACAGCACACTACAGCACTGGTAACCATAGACTGGTAGAAGGTCTTGAGGAGCCCACTACAGACGTCAAGCGATCTGAGTCTCCTCAGGAAGAACAACCTGCTCTGTCCTTTCCTCATTTAGTCATTAATCCCAAGGGGCACAAGCCAGTGTTCTCATTGGGCCGGTCCCAAGCCCGGGTACATGCAGAGGGTTGTGTCAGGAAAGGCGTCCAAATTGGACTACTGTTCATCAAAAAAGGAGAGGAGGAAGGCGTGTCTGTAGGCAGTCTAGAACTGAGCAGTTGGTGTGAGAGAAGAGGATGCAGACGATAGTGTAAGATGGAGGCAGGTGATTCATTTTGGCGACCCCTAAAGGGAACAGCTGAAAGAAGAAGAAGTCATTAATCCTTTTAGTGACACATTTTACTCACCAACTTCAGCTCCAGGAGTGAGTCAAATGGGACAAGAGAGGCATGAACCCAAAAGGTCAGACAGTCTGACAAGTTGTCCACATACCCTCAGCTTTCATGTTTGTCGAAGGAAACTAAAGAAATCTGGCTAAGCTCGGGGCATAGTTCCTCATGGTTCTATGAATGAAAATGGCAGTCTGTTATTTGGTCAGTCGAACCTTCACTGAAATGTCTCAGTAACCAGTGAATTGATTGCCACAGCCTTTTGTATAGACGTTCATGATCCCCAGAGGATGAATCTGTCTAACTCTCATGATTGTCTTCTGGGCAAAGTTCGACTTTTTGTTTTTGCTGGAGACCTCTGCCTTGGCTGCATCTCCCAACAGACTCTATTCATATAAATAAGATGCATCTTTCCACGCAGAGCTAAAGTCTGAACGTAGCACGTGCACTCTTGTAAAAGGTCGCCCAAGATTTAAGCTTTTCTCCGGAGATGAGTTGTACCAACACCTGCTCCCTCTGCTTTCACTCTCAACTCCCAAACCCACTTGTTTTAATAAAATGGTGTTATGGCTTTAATATAGTTGCCTCTTGCAGTACTCATGGCATTCCTATTTCAATTTTCCATTAGTCCTAACGCTAATCAAATCGAGGTTACTTTAAAAAAAATGAGATCGCCTCTGCATATTGAATACGTGGCTATTTGCTGCTTTCTGTGCATACGATGCAGTCACGTCATCTTACAGCTTCCCCTCGCACTGCATGATTGGCTTGGACCTCATCACTTCCCTCTCAGTACTTACTTCACAGTGGCTGCTTATTTTTCACTGTGTCCTTGCAAGATTTCAGGGACTGTTATAGCATCATGTACTTCACTATGTGTGGGTGCTTCTCCCTGTAATGAGAGCACACCTCTGTCTTTGATTGGACACCCCTTCGGGCCAGCATGCAGTCAGGTTTGTGTTGATAGTATCTCATTCACACTCTGCTAATGAGTCTCCCCTGTGGCTGTACCGACCCTCCTTCCACCACTACCTCCATGAGTTTACCTGCTATGGTCTCGTCGTATCAGCTACAGACGCTGCTACATAAATTGGTCATTAGTTTGCTTCCAATTCACAGCCTCTCTCATTGGGGATGGCAGACTTGAATCTTTAATATTCTGCTCTCCATTTTGGATATACAGTTGTCAAAAGAAGGAAAGCGTCATTAAGCCATGGAGTTAGAGTCCAGACTTTCTCTGTGAATGTTCTGATGGAGGCAGTCGACATCTATGTGAAGAGGGCAAGGCTTTACAATAACCCCAGTCACTCCTCGGCTGCCATCTTGCTTGTAAAATAGTACCCTGGATGTCATTTTTAACCAGGAGGATGATAATTAATTACTGTTGGCTAATCCAGCCAGGAAGCACCGCTATGCACTATGTAGTGCCCTTAAAAATTCACACAATGGAGTAAAAAAAAAACTGTTGTCCCGTTGTGTTAACATTACTGTCTGCTAAAGAAAATGACTATTGTGTGACAAAACATCTGTCAATAACGGGTCTGTAATTTGGGGAGCAGCGAATGCACGAATTTCCTTTGAATAATGGAATATCTTATTTTTTTGGTTTATGTATGTCCTTTGAACAAGTGAGCACATTTTGCATAATTGAGTGCCATTTTTTTTTTTTTGCTGGCATGTGACTTTTTTGCATTATATTTTGCTGTAATTGACCTATGGCTAAGTCCCGCCCTCAAACGCGATGAGCCAATCACAGTGCGTATAGCCATTCCCATACACTGGGACATTCTCTGCCTGGACGTCCATTGAAATGCATTACAGAAAGTCAGTTTTGCTCGGTTTTATGAGCTTTTGCAGAGATTTTGAGTTTAAAAATGGTCAAACGGTGAGCATGGGGTACATGCAACTCTGACACAAGGTATCCTGAGAGGCTGGGCGACCAGCTGTATTTTTTACACTTTAAACCACATCTCAAGCGAGAAAAGTGTCTCCTGTGGATAAAGTTGTGTGGTAACGTTAGACCACAACATCAACTCAACGTGAATAAGATTAACAATGATGTCTACATCTGTTCTAAGGTAAGTCAACATCGTGTTTGAGGCAACATATTGTCACTTTGCTGGAAAGAAATATTTTAACATCTCTAGCTAATGTTAGCTAAAGTTAGCCTAACGTTAGCTCCTAGCTGCGTTGTTCATCATGTCACCTTGTTTGCTGGGAGTCATTAGCCTATTTTGTTCTAGTTTTGTACTTTGGTGATGGTACATCATTGTTAGCTGTTGTCCAAAGGGCTCTAGTTAAGATAACGTTAACTTCTGGAGCTTAGCTTCATTAACTTATCTGTAATGGCAGAGATAACAAAGGTTGGCAAACGTTATGCTGAATGATTCAGTGTAAATACTGTAGCACCAAACTAACGGAGAGACACTCTTGGTAAAGACGGTAAAAAGGCCGTTATCCTTTTCTCATATTCTGAGCCAAAAACCTTAACTTCAGTGGCACTTTAACGTGTTGTCTTTGATGGTGACGGCAACCAGATGCCGTTCACAAGCGTAACACTGTGACCTGTAAATTCTGGCTTGTAATTTAAGCTTTTCATCGACCTTCTCAACAATAAAATGATGAATATATCTCTTCAAGGAGGGGGCGTGACTTAGCCATAGGTCAATTGTATTGCACATGTACATTGTAAATTTGATCTGTTTTTTTTTGTTGGTGGTGGTTTTTTACAAAATAATTTGAACTATTTTAGCTTTAGTTAAGCAAACTAGATTTTTCCCGAGGGTATCTTTGCAGTGGTTCAGCCTGTGGAAACTAATGGTCTCGCTATAAGATATCAGCCTTTTAACACACTACTTAGCTTCTTGAAACACAGAAAGTGACCCTTTTTTCCTTTTGAAAGACCCTTTGCTTGCTTACAGCAGTCGTCATACTGTGAGCTTAATGGGCTGTAAAATGATTTCTGCAATCATCTGGTTAAACTGGACCCCTGCTGCAATGCTAAATGGTGGATAAACACTGAGCGCACTAAGACCAGCAAGTTCCAAGGACTTTGTCCTCTTGTACATGTCCAACATAAAGTGAGGGATTTACCGTAAGGGACTGTAGCTCTAGTTCATTTAACAAGTAATTACTGATGAAGAGTATGAGACAGTCTTTTTTATTGGCCTCTGTAGAACAAAGGGTTACTCTCAAGAGCCATGGTGGATAGGGTTCACTCAGTCAACTTTGAAAAGAGTAATATGTTACAATACCAGCCGGTCATTATTCAGCAAATGGCCGTACAACATTCAAAAGTTTAGATAAACATTTTGTACCATATGGTGATATGAGAGGAAACATGTAGAGCAAGTAAAACAGAGTCAAACTCTGATGAAAAGAACTGAAGTGTATAAATTACAGGCAGGGATTACAAATTACTTTGCTCTTTGGAAATGTTTCTTTCAGTTTGGTTCAGAGATTCAGAGACTCGTGGTCACTGACTATGTAATTGCAACTCTGTTTCTAACAACAGGCTCAAATCTCACTTGCTTTCATCAGAGAATCGATGTGGGGAGAGTCGAATTTGCAGTCTGCTTACTGTAACTTCTTAGTGATGGTACCTTTTAAAGTAATGATACAGTAATCCCAACCTTATCCAAATCGAGCACAAGTCCAGCCACACAGCTGAAAGTGGTGTCCCACAGATGAATAACTACCAGCTGTGCACAACTGGGAGGCATCAGCTCATGGAACAGGAATCTACACTGTTACCTAACCCACTTTAATACGTAACTGAAAAGGAGCAGGGAAAAGACTGACACATAACCTGAATTCAATACATTCAATAGATAAATTGCAAAGACAATAATGCAGCTACATTATGTCTTAATTAAAAGATTATAACTTACTTCTCCACAGGATGATATGAATGTTGAATGAGCACTTGAATATGACATTTGCTGCTACATATACTGGCACACTTAATAATACTATTACATTTTAAATAACATACAGAAATACACATGTGCTGTAATGCAGGGTCACATAATCTTGATACACTTGTGATAATGAGATAAATTAAAGAACTTGTTAGAATATTCTAGTCGCACCTCCACCTCTAAGCTGCTGTTGCAACAGGAGGCTACTGAGGATTTCTCTCCGACTGTGAAAAGATCATAAACATTATTAGTACCTCTGTACTTGTCCTTGGCTCTGAGGATAATACTCAGCACAGCATTGCTTCTGGCAAATCTAGTATTTGCTTCACACTGCAACTGTTTGAGTTTGGAGGCAGCCAGCGGTAATGTTCCTGGCAGCGAACTGTGTTTGATGAAAAGCTTTTTGTCTTGACGCGCCACTTGGGTTGCTGTGCTGGTTCGGTGGCAGAGAACATGAGGTCCAAATCAAGTGGCAACATCTCCTAGTCTAAATTCAGGGCAAGGGTTAGAGAGGAGGTCTCAAAGCTCAACTTACGAAATAGCAAGGAGGGTTACTATTCATGTCTTTGCATTCTGGCTGCTGAGGCATGAGGCAGCCGCTGACCTTTGACTATTCATTCTCACACTTGACTGTGACAAGGTTAGAGATGAACATGAAAGGAAAGAGATGGTCCTTTTGAAGCAATGCAGGATTGAATTAGCAGCTTTAACTGCTTTTTGTAGAGCCGCTCATATTCGATTTTGCCATTATTTCACACTGTCCTGCAAAAAGACTACTGATTATACCTGGAGTTCAGTTCAGCTGTAAGAAGTACTCAGACCCTTTACTGAAATAGAAGTACCAGTATACAGATAGAAAAATGCCCCACTACAAGTTAAAGTTTAAAATCCTGCTTAAATTAAAATACGGACGTATTATTCTGTACAAGTGTATTAAAAGCACCCTGTCACTTGTTACTGATTTATAACTATATTTTGATATTTAGTAATATTACTGTGATGCATCAATGTGTAAGCTGGTGGAGGGAGAGATTGTTGTAAAGCTTTTCTGACTGATATAAGTCGACTCTGCTGGGTGATACACCAAGCTCCTGTCTCCACTCCCTCTCTCCATTTCCAAACATTCATGTCCAACCTGGTCTCACTCCAAAGTCGTCCAAATCCAGTGCTTGGGCAGTGACATGCGGCATCAGACAACATCGAAAAAAGCTGTCCTTTAACATTTACATGATACATGGACGGTTGCTATTACAGTTTAACGGTGCTCAGCAGCGTCAGGGGAAAACGCAATGGGACAAGCACAAATGTTAAGGGGGCGAAAATCTGCGTGAGTCCAACAACCACCGACTTTCACCCGGGAGAGCGGTGTTCACGCCTTATAAGATTATAAAACCAATCCCTTCTCTTTTTGCCAAAACCTAACTGCGTGCTTTTGTTGCCTAAACCCAGCCACATGCGTTACTTGTTGGAGGACAAAAACGTCAATACGCGTCTACAGACGTTGTGCATTTACTTTGAAAGAGACTGTATATAAATGGTTAATTTCCTGTGGAAACAGACAATGCATGTAACGGGCAGAACTTGACATGGCATCCCCGAACATCAGGACGTGGAAAGTTCATGACCAAACGTCCTGATATGTGACGAGGTCAGAGTGAGAACGTGTTGTCATGTTACTGACTTGGCTGCTCGTGGATTGTGGGTTGTGGTAGATATACTTCTACTATTATCATATTATTATCACATACATATGCTATATATTAATATATACATACTATCACACATTACTTTGATATTGGGAGTAATGGATGAACCTGCACTTGTATAGTACCTTTCTAGACTTTCAACCACTCAAAGCACTTTTGACACCAAGAGTTGCATTCACCCATTCACACACACATTCATACACAGTTAGCCGAGGCTACCATACATTTCAACACACTCACACATGGATGGAACAGCCACTAGGAGCAAATTGGGGTTCAGCATCTTGCTCAAAGATGCTTCAGCTGATCTTCCGATTAGTTAGAAAACACAATCATTCTTAGTTGCAGGTGATTACACACTAATGAAAATATAGTGATGGATTTTATATTCCACTTGCCCCTGGACACACTGGACCTTCAACAGCAAGCAAACGCACTTGTCAGTTTTGCTTCTAAAACTGGCTGATGCCTTTCCTTGCTGAAAGTCTCCCTGCCAGCCATTTAAGTTGCATAGAAAGTGTTCATCAGGCAAATGACACAATACAAGCACTTCCTATACTCTGCATCATGAACATGAGTGTGGAACATTACAAGAGGAGTGTTGGCGGCTCTGAACTGCACAAAGCATAAGTTGAAAATAGGGCTTTCTACAAAAGCAGCACATGTGCCAGCCTCAATCATCCGTTCACTATAGAGCTGTTGTTTTTTAAATCCCCGGTCTTACTTCTTCAGTCACTGCAGCAACAGCCATTATTTTGTTCCTTACAGGAATATAAAGCTCAGCTCTGCTCCCTGAATCTCTTGATCTGTTTATCTGCCTGCAGACATCCAGTCTCTTTCTATAAGCGTGACTCTTCTAACAGTGAAAACTTATTTCTTAACCATGTTGTTTACGTGTCCAAAAGAAAAAAACAAGGTGTTTTTCAAAAAGACTCTGTGTGTTTCTCCTGCAGCACAAGGACACTGATGATCTGCTGCTGTGTTTCTAACCTCATCCCACATCTCACATCTCCCACTTATTGGAAAGAGAAAAAAAAGTTTTGTTGTTTGCATTTGTAACACTTCAGACATTGACCATGGAGTTTTTGTGACTCATCCAAGCTAGGGCTGTCACAACAGTGAAATTTCGGATGATGACGCTCACACAAATCATTGCCAAAAAAAAAACATTTCACCTCTCGCTCTGCTGCACATAGATGTATTTTATACCTTCTTGTAAAGCTGTTGTGGAGGCTGCTGTGGCAAAAGGTGGTTCAAGACATTTAATTTAACTGCTTAATTATATTTTCAAAAGTTAATATGCAACAGGGAAACACAAAGCAGGTGTTCACTTCAGGACCAAGGTCTGTATGCACAGGAGAGACTCTGTTTTGCCTCCAGGGCCGAAGCTGATGCTCATTTCAGGGCTCCTTCACTTTACCCAGAAGTTGGGAAGGACTTGGGAACTTTACTCGGGCCTTGAGGAGCTGCAGTGTTTACTGGTGGACAAGTTGAAACCTACACTGTTTATTTCCCACCACTTGACAGCTTAACAACTGCAAATTTCTTCTCTGCTCTGATTGCCGGCATCTGTCGGCTCTGAGCACATCCACCACCACTCTCTGCTTTGCTCACACACTCACTACGCCCGCTCTGCACTCTCTGACCAGTCCCTAAAGGACCCATGCTACTCTTTCAACATGTTTCCATCCAAACATTTTAAAGCGAATTGTCCAATTAGAAGAGCTGGATTGAAGCAACAACTCCTGCATGACTTTCCCCCGAGATGTCAAACACATTGCAGCACCTGTTGGAGACACTCACTATATCAGGAGAGCCATTATCGACACCTCTCTGTCATCATTGGCGTCGGAGGGCAAAAAATATGGTCTCATTTGAGCTGAAACAGAAGAAGCTGCCCAACAGCAGAACGATTTAGACATCCAAGCTCCCTTTACCATGTTTTTTTTTACTGAAATTGGAACCTTGTACTCAGGTAGACGCTTTATTTGCTGATGAAAATGCACCTAATCCAACAGCTTAACTTCCTCTGCTTCCTGTCTCCTTACTGTCAGGACTCCTGTCTAAAATATAACTGGTTACTCTGTTTTAGCAGAGTAAAGGTGTTTGCACTGAGTCCTTTTTTTCAGATGCGTTTTTTTAATCAGTCATTCCAGCAAAATTTTAACACAAAGACACCTCGCACTCTAAGTCTGATGCGTTTTTGTTGTTTTATGTGTTACTAAAATTTGCAATACAAGACAAAATAAAAAGACACGTTTCCTCCCTCGGTGCTCGCCACTGGAGTTATTCATCTGTCATCACTCTCTCTCCCTGTGTCTTGCATTTGGCACTGAAGCTGCATGAAGGAGCAGCAAATGTCCTCCGTCTCTGTGTCAACACTGCCTTTCTGTGTGCCGTCAACATCGTTCTCCTCGTCACCATCATCCACCTGATTATGACTATCTGACCTGTTGAATGTGAGCTTTCTGAGCTATAAGAGGATACTGTGTGACGCCCTTCCTCTGTCTTGTCGAGACTGAATCCCGCTGCCACATTTTCTTCACTGATTCTTTGTCAACAACTCTCTAGTCTGAGTGGGCGGAAGTTCGCTGCATAGATCAGCCTCTCATTGGGCAGAACGTGCCACCTGCTGAAGTCCCGCCCTACCACTTCCGAATGTGTTTTCAACCATTTTCAACACGTCCTTTACTAACTTTTGCGGTGTTTGATCTTGTGGGGATGTAGCCATTTTTCTGCCATGGTTCACTTCCTGTAGGCGATATTTTTGTGGGCGTGTTACACCAAAACCTGTTTCTCCCCCCCCTGCAATATTTTTGCAAGCACACCGTTGCTGTGGCACCGCCATGAACAATTGTGATTGGTTGAAAGAAATACAAGCAGCCGAGGCGTTTTTTTCTCCAATCTTAAAGTGAGAGTTGGCCCAGCCAGACCTTTCTTTTCTTGAGAAAGGTCTGGTGAGCGAGACTAACAACTCTTTAAAGGCTCCTGATGGAGGCAAATAACACAGAAAATGAAACCTGTGGCAAAAACTTTAATGAGGGACAGAAGTTTCAGAGTCAATCATATTTATTTTAAGATGTGCGACAAAGGACATATTGTGCAAAGGCCTCAAAGCTCTTTGTGGGCTCAAAATCTGTGTGATCACTTATTCTAACATAATTTTTTTCATCCCAGTTTGTCAAATGGTGATGCTTCCTCCAGTGGTGTAGTGAAGAGTATACAAGAGTATATATACCTGGCTACTGTAGCGAGGCAGTAACTTATAAAAGGAACATTTAATTGTAGCCGTTTTTATTTTAGTGCATAGAATTTCTTCTATGAAATTTTAGGGGAAGTTCAACCTCCCTTGTTATCTCAGCGCAATCAAACAACACAATGGACTTTCTCACTCTTTATACTATGTCAGTTACTCTGAGCATCAAATATTCCCACAAAGGTATTCACAATTGAATTAGCTGTAAGCCCAGTGCTGCTCTTACAGATGCCAAATGGTGCCTTTGGTGTTGGTTGTTACAAAGCGTTGAGAACAGGCTGCTTGTTTTGGATCGTTTGAATTATTATGTTTCAGTATATCTAGTCACATACTGTAGGTGTCAACAGAAACCAATTCAGAGCTTTGCTTTGAAAAGATGATCAAAAGTCAGAGATCAAAGCAGACATTTTGAAAACAGACAGCTGAAAGCCACAGACTGAAACATCACAACAGTAAATTCAATATTGTAGATCGGCCGGTTAATTCTGTGCAACAAGCACCAGGTGTTGTTAAATCACCATGGGAACCCCCGTGCTCATGTGCACATTAAACTTGTCATTGTGATTAATTATTCTGCAGCTGCAAATCGACAGGTATGTTGGAAACGGATGTTTTCAAAACAGTTCACACAGATCCATGAAAAAAACAAAACAGTCACCTCACCTTCCTGTTCTGTTGCAGGTCAGTTTTTTAAGTTTGAAAATCGTGGAAAATAATGTTAAGTATTTTTTGTGTGAAACTTCTTCTGCTGGCCTTAATTGGTGTAAAGTGTCAAATTTAGACCATTTCTTTGCAAATGCGAGACATGAAATATTTCCTACTTCCTGCCATATTTCACCCCAATTACACACACACACTCACACACACACACTCACATTTTCTGCTGCGATATGGATCCCAAATCCCCCCATCCCCTCTTTCTCTGTTCTCCCTACCTTGCCTGTTAAGTGCGGCAAAGTGCAGATATCATAATGACTTTGATGGGAAGGCTTTATTGTCCCACAGTAAAACCCTGCCCACACTCAATGGCAAAATCGAAACACACAAAAGGGTTTCTTCATGGGAGTCCTACCAACATTACACTCAGAAGCTGCATACAGTATTCTCACTGTTAGAGACTGACTAAATGAGCAACAGAGGGAAGGATGGCAGCAGCGGAGACTCTGGAACACTTCAGATCACCACAGTGAAAAATAGGACGATGTGTCTGAAGATGAGCACGACCTTGTGATCAGTTCTGACACTGCTGTTCTTATTCCTCCAATCAAGACAGTCATTTTCGCTGAACATAGGAGGGTTAACTTCTCACTCCTCTGATAACTCCCTCAGGACCGTCACATCCTGCTAGACCTCTGCTGGTGTCTCCATCCAAAACTCTGGGTAACCAGGGCAACTGCTGCACACGTCATGTTCGTTAAATGAGTCTGTACAAGTGTTGCCTGGAGCCCCACATTTTAAATTACAACAAAGGTAGACGTGGGGCTGTGACGAGTGGCATTGTGCCATATAGGGTTGAATTTAACAGGGTCCATGCCTCCAAGTTCACAGGGTCCTGAGGAGCTGTCATATTGAAGCTGTCCTCAGCAGAAAAGCAACAGCATCGACCTTTTTTACACCAAACGTTTGCTGACAAGCGACTAAGAGGTCGAATATTGCCTTCTCTGTCAAGCAAAGATAGACACAGTGGGATCTGGTCGTAGCACCACAACACCTCCCAAATACAAAGCAAACGTTACAAGCACTGAATATAAAGTTTGCGTGGTTGCAAAGTTCCACATTTTCCCACTGGCAGTACTGATGAAAGCAAATGTGTGTCCACAGGAGATAAACATGGTTCAACTACAGAAAAATAGACAGGACTGGTTATTCTGGTGAGTTGACATGAACAAATACACAGCAGAGTCCTGCATGGGTCTGATTTTCAAGACCACCCCCCAAACTGGGACTGGAATGTGCAATGCAGCACCCATCCCCGCACATATAAACAAATTGGTCTTTCTTTGTTCTTGCTCAATTTGATTCATCTGACAGTCTTGGTCCCACCTGCAAATACTTTGTCTTTGTCCAAAATTGGCTTCACGTTCAGCATGTACAAACCTTTTAAAGGAAATTCAGATTTGTTACAACTTGGGTTTTATTTTCAAAGCTTCAGTAATCATTTCTATAAGTTATGATAACGCACTCCTCAGAGATCTTGAAACTACAGGTGACAATGCTAAAAATAGGTTCACTTGGGACAACCACAGATAGTAAAAAACAGTTTGCCCAGATTAACCAGTGTAAAGTCACTGCAATGAGTTCTCATCTCAGGTCATCAAATACTAATGCTTTGTGTGTACCTTTGGAAATGGATACAGACGCCGAAGTTCAAGACACACCCTTTTCACATCTGTATGTTGCAGGCTGCCTCCTGGGTGAAACTATCACACTGAACCAAAAGAGACTCAAATGCAGACTCAGGGACGGAACAAAGTTCAAAAGAAGGTCCTTTTAATTTCAGGCTAGGTTGGGTACACAGATGTCAGTCACTCAAGCAAAGGTATCCAAAACTGAGAGGCGAAGACAAAGTCCAGAAATCCAAAAAGAGGAATATCGCAAGGCAAACAAACTAACAAGGAAACGTCTGGAACACTAACTGAAAGCACAAGACAAACAGGCACAGACAAAAGGAAACAGAGACTAAATAGGGAAGACAACGAGACACAGGTGTGACACATTAGGACAGGAGCAGGTAATCAAACAGGCGGGAAACACAGGGGAGCAGGAAGTGAAGAGACCTGAAACAAGTCAAGACACGAGTTTCAAAATAAAACAGGAAACACAAGACAAGAAACGTGAGAATGTGACAGAAACTCATTGTAAAATGTGGTTAAAGTTGTGAAATAGTCCAGCTTAGATTTAGGTAACATAAGTACTTTAGGTTTGGAAAAACATGTTTCGAGTTAAAATCAGGATGCAACTAGGATCCTACAATACCAGTGACAACACTTCCATTGAGTCCTGTGGTTTGCTGAAGTTAAGCCTCACACACCCTCTAGTTACCTTTCCGACCAGAAAACCCATCCACTTACAGTATGTCTGACGCGCACTTGCACTCGCACTTATCATGCTTATAATTTGTTTATTTCAAAATGTAGAGAGTAATACTTTGGTAGACAACTGTTTTCTTTTTTTCACCTGTAAACGGGTCACTGATGCTCCTATTATGGTAGGTTATGGTAGATTATGCTTTTAGGTTTGCTTGACTTTGGAAACGCACAAGAATTCCTGGTCGACAGCAATGCAGCAATAAAGTTCTTGGTCGGATATGTAATGCGCTATCCCGCCACTAGAGGGCACGTGACCAACTTTCTGCTTGACCAATGTGTGTGTCACTACTCTGGTATTGTAGGTTCCTAGATGTAACTAGGTCACGTGAGTTATGTCACTGTGTGATGTAACAGCACTGACTTTTGTTTTTTTACACGGGACACAAACATTAGTTTTCCTGAGTGAGAGTCTGTGTTTGTTTGACCACTCCACCACCTCTTGTCCACACTATATGGGCCATGTCGCTCTTTATACTACGTCAGTTGCTTTGATCGCCAAATGTTGCCGTGGATGGGTTTACATTGGAGTTAGCTAAAAGCCCGGTGCCTTTGATACTGACGCCAAAAGGCTGCCTTTGGCGTCGTTAAGTATTTGAAGACCGAGGAATGAGAACGAGCTCTTGACTAGCTCGTAGGACAGGTCAAGTTTAGTATTCACCCTTTCTTTCTCCTCTAAATAAGTTTGACCAACCTTAGGTTTTAAAGGTCCATCCTGTATGATCACCTAACCACTGTTATAAACCAGTTGTCCATGAAGGAAGAATTTATGCAGACGATGAAACATGCAGAATGTCCGAATTGGCTCACCAGCACTAAATGTTGGTTACTTTCACAGGATCCAAATTTAACCACGACTACAACCATTCCCTGTCCGTACCTTCTTTTTGCCTCAGACTCACTGTAGGCAAGAAGAAGGAATCTGATCACGAATTGTTTCTGTAATGGTAATAAGGGTTGTTTTTGGTGGTAATGGCAAACAGCCTGTTTTGTCAGCATTATGAGGACTTGCTGGTCGTAGCCAACTGCATTTGGTTACTCAGTTAGTAACTGCCCTTTGATGGTGATCTTTTGCTCGGTGTCTTGAGGCTTCCATTTGTCAGCTTCTGATGCTGCCTTGATGGATAAGATGCATGTACATGTGTTGCAGTGGGCAACTCACAGGGGAACCTGTTATTGATTTTGCCGCACTGCCTCGTTTATTTGGACGAAGCTGAAGGCTGCGGCGGCAGAGATGCTGCTAGTGATGGATACTTGTGTTTGGAAGTCAAATTAATCTCATCGTACCAACATATCCAGGCTGTAGATTTGATCAATCGATTAACCAGACAAAATAAAACCAACAGTTATAAGAACAGGAAACATACATCTCCTGTTTCAATCTCACGCAGCCGTTCGCTAATCCAGTTAGTCCATGCAGTCTCATTAAATTTCTCCAATACAGAGTCATCAATCTCTCTGCTTATAGTGTCTTTGTAAGCCTATGGCTATGTGTTATTTATATCCTCCACCCACAGATAAAATTTACTGTAGTCTGATCTGGCTAATTAAGATTCTAAATGTATTTGGACCTTTTTTCATTGTGTTTCATTTGTCTTGCTGTCAGAGAGAAAATGGTGAGACCTGATATCTTCTGATTTGAATAAGGCCCTGAGTACATGTACACAGATATTCTAGAAAACAGATATTTTATTGTCCACTTACTTTGTAGCCGTGTGGATGTGTAAAACAAAGCATTTGGGGAAACAATGACATCATCTCCTCAATTCACACATGCCAATTGTTGCTTTGTGTATTGAGCACCAGAAACAAAAACAACAGTGGCAGAGTACTGGTTTGTTAACATGTCGTTTGCAGTTCTTGTTCTAATGACTACTTTACAGTGAACGAAGGCATCTGCTGTGCACAGTGTTATTCGGTCCATCTCAGAGTCTGTGGTTGAAAGTCTGACGGACATAACGGTTTTGGATTATGCCTGGCCCAACCAGATGGCGGAGCAATTTCAAAAGTGGGACTGTTGTTAATGAGGAGTGGAAGGAAAACTTTTGCATGCCCAGAGCATCTCATATCTTTGAGTGAGTGCTTTCATCCTTATTTTGGCAGACAATCAGTAGCCCCTTTTACACGGCCAGATTTTCGGCAAATGTTGGGCCGTTTTGTCGGCAAGCTGCGAATGTCTAGACACTCAGAGCCGGATTGGAGACTTGATCTGAGGTGCCCAATTTTCCACCACGTAGGGTAGACATATTGGCGGAATCCTTTTAGTTTAAAAAGAACGAGGCAGCCTTCCGCCACGGGAGGAGCTGTTGATGACGCCGCACATGCGAGCCACTGGCGGTGGATAAACAGGAAACAGCTGATAGCAGGAATTAGCGAGCAGCTAGTAGCAAGAGGGAAACACAAACCTGACATACACTGTAAAGATGAGCAACTGGGGAGACAAGGAATTGTGCGCCCTCCTTGTCTTCACAAATGAAGAGGCCATTAACCGTCAGATGACGGGGACGGTGAAGAACGGGCCGACTTATGAGAGAATCGCCGAAGGACTGACCAGCTTCGCTTCCCTCCCATGTCACTGTTTACGTCACACGCTGAGCTAAATGTTTTGAGGACTAATAGGGCTTTGAAATTCTGGGTCATCCAACATTGGGCTGTCCCCTTTCCTTCAGGATGCATTGTTTTAACTTTTCATAGTACTGTCATCGGGTCAAAGTCAACTTTCAGCAAACATTATGACATTCCCATCAGCCTCAGCTGTACTTTGTGTTCAGTGTTAAGGTACAAATGTTAGCATGCTAACCCAGTAAACTAAAGGTGAACATAAAATCTACCATCATCAGCATGTTAATGTTGTCAGTGTTTGCAGTTTATGCTGACATTAGCATTTAGCTCCATTCCTTAGTACAGACTCACAGAGCTGCTAGCATACACATTTAGTCATGTTATAATGTGCAGCAAAATGCTTCTGTTGTGCCATTTATTTAATTGATGCTATGCAAACTTAATATTTAATTTGGCAATCACTGAACATGGCTTGCAGGCATTGGGAGTAAAATCATAACATTAGAGGTGTGTGTTAGCTTGCTGTTAGTGCTGTTTTGGGACACACATAAAAACACAGACTCATTCAGAGGAAACACAATTAAACCTCTAAGACTGATTATTATTGGAAAACAGGGTCTTTTATTGGTATGGAGTGAACAAGATATAAAGATTGTCTTCTAGCATATTTTTAGCTGACATTAATAAGTGGTCATCCTGACCCCTGCCACTGCCCTCTGGTTTAGGTGAGTGCTGAGGTTGGGAGGACTGGCAATAAACAGGCTGAAGAGGCAGAAAGAAAGTAGACTGTGTGACATCTGTCACACTCAGCTTGGAGTCCAATGCCGTTAAAGTAGATGCATCCTTGCAAAACAACATCCATATGGAGAGGCAGCGCTGCTTAAAATCTCCCCGGGGACACTATAACAAGCCTTATTAAAAACAGATTCTGTTGTGTGGGGGAGGCCTCTACTGGCGCTTCACGAATCTAATCATTTTATGGATGCTCCCTGACTGGACCTGGATGCTGAATTTATAAATGAGCAATGAGTAGGGTGCTCATGGAGAATGTTTCTCCAGGGTCATCGTCACGGGCTAATGTGATACCTCTGCTTCTAGGGCAAAGTTGCAAATATATTTGTTTTTTGTCATTTTTCCATCCAATCCAGAGCACAAGAGTAAACAGCCTAAGATCATGTCTCGAAGGCTGTAGAGAATCGCCACAAGCACATCGTCAGACCAGCATCAGGGTACTTTGCCAAATGTCAAGGATGATAATATAGATGTCAATTCAATTTGACATGTTTAGATTATAGTTTTGACACATCTGTATGCATTTACTTCTTGTTAAAGAAGATCTGCAGCACAAAGCAAGCCCGCGCCAGTCACTGAAAAGATGTGGGGATTCAAAGATGCAATGCGAGCAGAGCAAATGTTCAAGTTTGTTCTGTTCTTCAGGGAGCTGGTAAACTTTTAAAAGCCATTTTTTTCTGCACAGATGAAATCTGGAGTAAATATGTTGAAAAATGCGGTAAAAATTGAAGAAACATGATCCAGTGTCACTTTTAATAATTCCACTGTATATGTGATTTTTTACTTTATTTATAGTTTTATTCAATAAGAAGTTGCAGTTTTTTATTGATTACAGTGTTTAAAATGAATGCCTGTGGAGTTTGGCAGCAAAAACGTGTATGTGTGTGTTGGGGTGAGGAGGTTTGAAAATATTCGTATCTTAAAAAAAAAGGGGGCCCTGAAGAAAAGGCTTGGTATCCACTGTTGTAATCCATCTTATCCATCTTGCATCTTCACTTACCCTTGTTCAATTCAGCTACTAATTCAATTTGCTCTTTTCTTATTTTTCTAATTGCGCTGGCTGCATTCCAGTGTACAATGCTGTTACAGCTCACTGTATTTGGCTACACCCACGTCCCCCTGAATGTTATTTATGTACATTCTTATGTGTTTGCTCGTGCCTTTTTTATGTAGTTTCATTTGCTGTACAACTAATGCCCCCCAGGGACAAAAGTTGAAACTGAAATGTTGCTAATTAACGCACCTTTAGTAACACAAAAAACATGTTCACTGACGTATTTCATTTGCTGTCTGCCAAAAAAGATGATGATGGTTAAAAAGTTACGTTTATGAAGTATTTATAAGTTGTAACTAATGGCTTTAATTATGGTTATTAAATAAGTCTTAATAGATCAATTTTAAGCCATTATTGACAATAACTTTTGTGTTCTGGGGTTGTAAAACTAGCTTTGGCTGTTAACCCCCCTTTAGATAGACACTCTGTTTAATTAACTCTCATGTCGACTCCTCCAATGGACCGTTTGACCTCTAACCTTCTGGAAATGGGCTGCAGGACATTTACAAATTAAGACCTGATGAATTATTGTCAAAAGCCCTTTATTAATGACTTAGTAATATGTATGACTGTCGGCAGATGACATACTGAGTTTCGCTGACGGCTTATTATGAGAAAGTGAGGACCTCATGACCTTTTATTAATGACTGTGCTCGCATGAATAACTGCAGAATCAATAGTGTGTTACCCTTTCAAATTACATATTAATACTTCCAACAGCAGGTTCATGGAAAATGGTTTATCAATCATAAGAAAGATATCAGTTAAACTCTCACAAAGGCTAACATACGCTGAGAAAACGGTGCCTGTATCAGAATAATAATGTGTAGAAATAACTATCTAGTTCCTGAGGCATTTTAATTTAAGTCCATGATGCTTCAAGGAGAAAAATCCCATCCAGGCTGCCTTTAAATAAGCAGTCGAGGACAGATGGAAATAAATGACCTTGGTCAGAGACAAAAATTTTGGCATACTCGTCCTAAAAAACATTGTTGCCAAATGTAGGAAGCAGGAACAGCTCTATCCTACAACTGGCCCTCCTCCTTGTGTTGTGGCTGCCTCACACCTCCATGTTGGTTGGTTATCATTCACACCACGACCACATGTGAGTGGGTCATTATATGAAAACGTGCCATTTCCCATTCTTAATGTTTAATTTTCAAAGTACAGTTTTAAAACTATTTATGACCCTTTTTGGATTAAATAGATCCTTACCTATCAAAAATAGGTGCTGCGCCATCTCAGGCCATCTTATTTTTTATTTTGTTCCACATTTAATCAACATGCATATTTGTGTTTTGTCAACCCTGTTATGATGCACCAATGAATGTTTGAAAATGTTCTAAATGCATTTACAACAAATCTGATATACTTTGAAGGATAAATCTCCCCTTGTTACACGGAGTGTTTGCACAGTGGGAATATTGAGGTGTTTATGTTTTATCCATGGATGAATATGCTCATTTGCCAATGACACTTTCACAGCATCTTTATTTTTAAGAACAGAATATGGAAACAAAACAATAATACCCACATTTTGTTCTGTAGATTACTGGTTTCTTTTACTTAACATATAAAATGAGTTGATTTGACATTTGTCTTTTCATTTTTTGAATTATACTAGAACATTATACAAGTAATAGAGCTGAAACAGTTACCATACAGACAGTTTAAGTTGCAGCTTTGGGTCTAATGAAGATAATGGGACATTCATAAACCTTTAATTCAACATGACTAATCAAAGAATATTTTGGAGACATATTTATTGAGAGGTTTTAATATTTTTCAAAACATAAAGGATATTGAAAGGACAGTGACAATGAATGTGATCCATTGAACATGTTTGGCCTGCTCTGAAAATTACATCATTTCCTGGGAGTGAAATCAGCTTCCTTTTGTGAACATGCTGGTGAAAAGACAAGTAAGTGTCCTCTTCTTTTCATGATTTTTCTTAGAGTTATATAATGTTTGACAGAGGGGGACGAGCTTATTGTGTCAGCCCTGTTTCCACAAAAGGACACGTTAAAAAGATATTTGTTAGAAATTTTTAATGTACATAAATAACATGATAAAAGCCTCTAATGAATGCACACCATGTGGTCTCATGACCTTCACCACATGGCTAGTAATGGTTTTGCGAATACATGAAAAGGAAACTTGTAAAACCATGTATATCATGTAAATACTATTGGTAAGGAAAGTATATTTTCATGTACTCGCAAAACCCGTTTGCCATCAACCCTTTTACACTAGAATGGCAACAGGGTTGACGAAAAATGTTCTTGGAGGCCATTACTAGCCATGTGGTGAAGGTCACGAGACCACATGTGTGCATTCATTAGAGGTTTATATCATGTTATTTATGTACATTAAAAATTTCTAACAAATATCTTTTTAACGTGTTCTTTTGTGGAAACAGGGCTGACACAATAAGCTCGTCCCCCTCTATCAAACATTATGTAACTCTAAGAAAAATCATGAAAAGAAGAGACACTTATTTGTCTTTTCATCAGCATGTTCACAAAAGGAAGCTGATTTCACTCCCAGAAAATGAACTTTCAGAGCAGTCCATTATCTCAGAAGGGGTGTTTTCATTAAAAGTAACAGGGTTGACGACTACCTGGCAACACGACTAAATTGATATATATTAAGAATAAAACCCATTCATGAGAAATGAAAGGACACTTGAGGCTTTATATATAAGTTTGTTTTTCATAATAGTTTGACTTTTTTGGGCCTTAATAACTAGTAAAAGTAGAACAATCATGTTGAGCGACAACCCATTTTTACAGCTTTTGAATGATGCTTCATACAAACAGGTGTTTAAAACTCTTTGTAAACAAAATAAATAAAATTTTACATTGTTTAAATGTTCCAAGAGACATGGAAATACATTCTAAAATGATTATAGTGTATTTATTGTTTATTGACATTTATAGCACAGTTTTGTTCAAGGGACACAAAATGGCATGTTTTCGTATAATGACCCGAGCACAGCCTTGCAAGCTCGATGATTCTTGCAATTTGATGACTCTGTTGGAATTGGTTGGGTCCCACTCGATGAGGGCGATTTCCCACAGGGGCTCTGTGCTATTTAATGCATATTTAATGCATTTTGTGTTCAAGCCAATATGAGTGTTACATGACACAGGCACAGTGTGCTGCTGGGTCAAGCAATAAACAACATTAGCTAGCTTCAAGATATATCACACTGATAGGAGCTTTTCACATGGGAGCTATATACATATTTAGACAACATCATTTCCTCTACAGCCCCTTCAGACCGGCTTATTACAGTGTAGATGGGAGCATGTGCTGCCATTTATCACAGCAGGGGAATCCAGTGTGCAGAGTCATCAGTTTCTTAACCATGCCACACTGATCCCTGAATATACAGACATTTAATTTGAACTGTTTTATTTTATCTGATTTTTTTTTTGAGAAATACAATATATACAATGGTCAAAGTTAACACACTTACGTTGTGTTGATTGATTCAAGTCATCAACTCATGCATTGAGTAACATTACAAGTTAACGTTCCACCTTAAAAGTCGCCGGCAGTCGGCCCAGTGAATTAAGTTATTTTTTCTCAGACTCCAGCTGCTGTGAGAGGCAGCAAAACATCCTTTTGTTTTATAGTTACAGTTTACTAATAAAACTGTCCACAGTATGAACAGTGGTTACATGAGCCTCAAAACCAGACACAGCTCAGCCCTGAGCAGAGTGACCGTCCCCTACTGACCAATCACACTGCAGTGTTCACAGCTCCACCTTTTAGTACCAGATCTGTGTGCTAGGTACCCCAACAGAAGGGGGACCAAACATGGGGACGGTTCCACTGGTACCATCCACAACTCTTCACAGTGGAAACGGAAAAAATGCGCACTGAATTGAACTGTAGTGCTTTGTGGAAACAGGGCTGAACAGTCACAGACTACTTAGTAGACCTTCAAAAGTGTTTGTATCCACCTTCGGAGATGAAATACATTTGTTCGTTTTCGTCCTCACATCTATCCGTAAAATGCCTCCTATTGATTTTGCCTGTTGCACAAATGGAACTATGTGAACCATAAAATGCATTTGTGTTTGACTTTAAAGCCTCTTATCGAAGGAAAATGGCCGTGTGTGTTTTTGAGTGGTAACACACCAAGCTGTGCTCCTGTGGCAGACTGTTGTCACAGCAAGCTGTGTGGATGCCAGAGCTCATTTCAGCAGGGTCATAATGTGGATGATTAGACACCCAACCAAGCCTAACTGTCAACAAATATTCCCATCCGCAGACACCACCAGTTAGACAAAGGTTAGTTGACGTTTTTGGATGTTGTTGGGTGTCGTCTGTTATTTAAGTCATGGCATTTTGACCTTCTACAACACATTTGCCCTTTATCTAAATAGATGGTAAAAGTCTTGACATTTTAATGGTGAAGTCAGAGAACTCCAGTTTATATCTGAAAGCTCCTTAAGAGCAGATAAGGCTAGATATTTAAAGCAGCACTAGTTAATTTTTTTATTAACAATGTTTGGGCTGTAACAGTGTATATAGTACATACACAAGTAATACGGAAAACAACATCTCATGTTGTGTATTTTGTGCAGGCTACATTTAATGCTAATGCTAAGTGCAGATTAGCGAGTGTGTTCCGTAGCTTCGGGGCATAACTGATAAAGGCTGCATCTCCGGGGAACCTCCAATAAACCAGCAGCAGATGATCGCAGTGCTCTTGGAGGCAAATAGTTAACAAGGGAGTTAGCAATGTAGCTTGGTCCCAGCCCATGTAAGGCTTTGTATACAAGGAGCTTAAAATCAACTTTAAATGCAACAGGAAGTCAGTGCAGAGCAGCTCAGACTGGCCTGATGTGCTGCCTCCTCTTGGTTGTGGTTAATAGCCGAGCTGCAGAGTTTTGAATGAGCTGAAGTCTCTCGGTGGTGTTTTTTGGGAGGCCAGTAAAAGGTGCATTAAAGTAGTAAATTCTGCTTGAAATAAAGGCATGAATCAAATATCTGCACCTGTTCATTTAGAAATGGTCACACATTAGTTATGTTTCCGAGGTGGAAAAAATATGTTTTCATCACCTTGTTAATTAGATCTAAATCTAGGATCTAGACTAAGTGGTTAAGGCAGTTGAGGCACTCGAATCAAACGGGATCAGATTCCTTAAGGAGGCTTCAGGATAAGAGAGTAACTCTGGAATCTGAGCCAAGTCCTCAAAGAGGGCGCGTCTCAAGCTCATTGTAGACGGGAGGTTCTAGACGTAACAGCAGCAGATTCTCTTTGGGATCAAATCAAGACTTGTCACCTCAGATCTAATCCAGGGAGTTAAATTCCCTAGATTATTAAGCATATAGTGATGGAAATGACAATGCCAGGGTTGTACTACTAAAATACTGTATCAGTATCTTTCTGGAAATATGTGTTAGATTGTCTAAAAGTTTCCAAAACAAAATGGACCACAGATGAAGAGTGTGGTTAGGAGGAGTGGTTAGCAACCATTCCTTTATACCCAGTAGACTTTGCAAACCAAAGTTTCTGCCCTTCAATCTGCATTCTCACAGCAGTAATTGCAATAAAGCTTATCCAGGTTATGTTGACATCATGTTGAGAGATTTTGGCTCTGCTGGGCCAAAATGTTAGCATCCAAACACACCATTTGGTACAATGTAGTTCAGGCTTTATGAGTCAGGTCAGTGCTGTTGTCTAAATTATGCATACCTACTGTATCTGCCTCCGTAACTGGACACCCTACTCTACTGGGTGAGAAATGTGATCTTTTATACGATTCTTTACTTAAGCAGCAGGAGTCATTGCCTCACTTTCAGGCTACAACTAATCGTCATCGCAATCACGTCTGGACTGCTGAATGATCTCAGTAACAGACAGATCTTGATTGGACAGCATGAGAATCGCACTATTGCTTCTGACACTGCTGCTGCTTTCTGAGCCAACAAAGAAAGCACATGTTTTGATTAGATTTTTGCAATCAGCTACAATCTGTTACTTTTTTTTTTTGCACATGAAGCAGGTTGTGTTTTCATTGGGCATTATCTCTGTAGCAAAACAAAAACAAGTCAATATCTAACCATATTTTGGAAATGAAGCAACAAATACCTCGTGTAATGTGTTTGATATGATTTCAGATTCTAACTGCATGAGATAGAAAGGGAGGTAAGTATTACTGATGCCAAGAGCAACAATGCTGACAGACTTTTAGTCAGGACTGCACTAAACAGACTCTGGTTGGCTGAATGTTTTTCCTGGCTAAAGACAAAATCATCCACACTGTATTGATTCCACTGCTGCAAGAGAGGGACTTGGCCATCACAGTTGTTGTCTGCCATCAGTTCAGCCAGACCAGGCTAAAGCTGAAAGATTTCCATCCTTGACAGTGATTGTTAATGTGCAGAGTGGAAGAGGGAATCCATGCACAAGTGGAGGGCCAGATAAAGCAGCTTCTGTTACCAATTTGATTTTTGGTCTGGTATACAGGCTTTATATATTTACATAAATAATAATGAAGAAATACACATTTAATAAACTGACTTAATATTGCAATGAAATACAGTGCAAATAAAAAAGACAGTAAAGATGTATTATATATTGGAAGGCACACTGGATCATAAAAATAATGCATTTCTGAAAATAACTTTGTGTTGAATTATGCATTCGTAGCTAGAGTTAAAAATAAAGACATAGACAATGGAGCTAGAGGGAAATTTGGGATTTTGGGGTTTGACAAAATAAGAGCATATTTTTCAAGCCAGAATGATGAAACTCCTTTTAGACTAACAACTGTGTGCTTGATGCTTGATTTTAGGCATTAAAGTCTCAGTTTTCTGCATGAATATTTGCCTTTTCTGTATCAGTTTAAAGGGACATTGTGTAACATTTTCAGTTGTTGGCAAAAATCGATGTCTGCATTTCTAAATATGTCATCACTGGTGTACTATTACCTCCACCAGTAATCTGACTTATTGTCGTAAAAGGAGAATTTCAGATTTGTTTGTACATTGGGTGGGCAAGTCGTCTGGGGGGTTCCATAATGTTTCGCCATCTTGACAATACATCCGCCAGCAAGGGACATACAGCACCGCCTTAAGCGTTTTTGTTGAGAGCCAGGCCAGCACTGCGTGACTGAGGAGCCGAAGTAGAGGAGCAAGAGGCGCTTCGCTACTACCCCAGCACTACTGCAGCATAACAAAGTCCCACTCTTTGAGCATAATGCAGTATCATGCATAATGCATCACAGGAGACGAAATCCTCGTCGCCAAGAAAACGCAAAAGGGAATCAAAAAGGCAACGAATTAAAAAAACGAGGGTGAACATCGGGGTAGCCTTTCCCAGGTGGAGAGAGCTGCTGAAGGAGAAAGGTAATGCAATTACAGGCCAGTGATGCGAGGAGAGGGATGAGGTGTGTAAGGTTCAGCCACTTGTCAGTTGTCAGAAGACAAGACGTGATTGGTTTGTTTCGATTTACACCTCAACAGTCCTACGTTGTAAATACAGCCAGCATGGTGAGGAGGGGGTGTGTCAACTCGCGTTGCGTGTGTGTCTGTGTAGGAGCCTGAATAAATACTCCATGAAGTGTTATCATAGCTTTTTGGTGCACAGTGGCTACCGTGGTTGCAATGCGGGTTTGAAAGTGTGAGGCGCTAGAGTGCGCTATCAGTTCGAATGCAATATATGATTTTAACATTAGATGGGAGAAATTCCTACACACTGTGGCTTTAAGGTGAAAATGTCTTTTCCCAAAATAAAACTCTGCAACTCTTACGTTTTCATTGAGGGGACAATGCATGTTCTAAGTATTGAGGGGGATCTGTCTGTGTCCCCTGCGTGCTCCTCCCCAAAAACCTCCGCCTGTGGCAGAAACAAGCTGTGAACCCAACATTAACATTAACTTATTATCAACTTTTAAACTGATATGGCAAACTTGTTAGCAGACAGTTGCTTATTTACACATCAAACACTTACAAAACGACATTACACATCATACGACCTGTCTGCCGTTTGGTTCGGTGCACATACTGAGTGTTTATCAGAGCTTTTCACTGAGGACAGGTAGGTTAGATAAATATGGCAAACACAATGACTGAGTTACCAGATAACTTCCTGTTATGTAGCCTGGTAGCGGAGAAAGGTGAGAGTCATGTCTTTGACCATGTTCTCTCCATTTACACAGGCTGAGGCTGGCGGTGCAGCTGTGGCGCCCCAGGGCCAGCAGGTGTTCATCCCTCCAGTTCTCTGAGAGACAGGGGCTGCAGCAGGTGATACAACTTACTGCAACGTATTGCAGGAGCTGGAGGTCCTGTTTAAGTCAATTATGGGACTGTTTGGTTCATTAAGGAAACAGCTTTGAGTTTATGTGCCATAAAACATTACTGCTTTTATTTAGATACTAATCACGGAAATGAAGTGTCATAATTATTTGACCTTAGTGTCTGTATCAAGGTATAGTAACAGTACTCTGACTGTTGTAAGTTTGCACATTTGCAATGCTGTGCTAATATTGTAATTTTATTTATTGGAGTTGGCACCATGCATCATGAAATATGTGCTATCAATTCTGTTTCCATTTTCCTCCCTGGAGGCGCTGAGCTGCTGTGTCTGGGAACATGGCTTGGACTGACATTTAACCGTGGAGATACCCAGCTTCATACAAAAACATCAGCAGTCAGATGATTAGTCAGGTTTTCAACAGGTTGGAAAAACTTCATTGGAGGGGAAAACAATGCCAATAGCAGATTAAAATATATATATGTATATGTTGTTGGCTGTGTCCCAATTACTACATCTTAAGGAGGTTTTAATATGTCATGCACACAAGAAACAGACAGAAATATCTTCCTCTCGTCCCTCTGCTCAGTCCACTTGTGCTTCGGCTACTTTTCCCTCTAAATTGGAACCTATTATGTTTTTGAATAGCTTTCTTTTTATGATCTCATACTCTTTGAAGCCATCAGCCGCCTCTTTACTGAGCCTCTGTTGTCATGGTTGCATGCGCTCCCACAGGGAGGTCAGCCCCATGTTCCCTCAGCCCCTTCATAACTGGGTTAAGGCCCAGACACACCAAACCAGAACTAGTGGCAGGCCGACTATTGCACCACCTCACGTTGCCTGTGTCTCTGCCAAAAAGTTGCGCTTCATTGACTACAGTAAACGGCCAACTAGCTATACGTTTTGCACCTACATGAGAGGAGATAACTCGCCATACCAGCAGGTGGCAGTAGTCTGTATTTCAATTAATGCAAAACACGGCTCAACTCAGGTCATTTCATCTTATCGAGGTATATGTAACACACTTGTTCACTGCTGACACTTGCAGATTGTCTCAGAGGGTAATTCATTCACTCCTCTACAAAACAGTTTTGGCACATCAATGACACAACAGATCAGTTACACAGTCTCAGAGAATACTGATCATATTCCGGGTAAGAACCTAACCACCGTACGACCCCCAGAAAGTTATGTTTCGGTTTTTGATGTAGTCGATGTTTCTTGCTAATATTAGGGCTACTTGCACACACGGAAAATCACTGCATTAAAAATGCTCCAGTTTATGTCAATATGATACCCAAAGTTTTGTTTGACTCAGTGTAAGTGCTCTTTTTTTATGCCTTCATGACGGACATGGCTGGAAACTTTATGTTTTTGGATTGTCCATCCGTCCCGTTCTTGAGAGAGTCAAGAATGATTGTCCCTGGGTTTGAATCCTGTGCTGAGTTTGCATGTTTTCTCCAGGCTTCAGGTTTTCCAACTTCCTCCCTCAGTCCAAGACATGCAGGTTAGGTTAACTGGTGACCCTAAATTGTCCGTAGATGTGAATGTGCGAGTGAATGCTTGTCTGTCTCTATGTGTCGGCCTTGTGATAGTCTGGCAGACTGTCCAAGGTGTATCCTGTCTCTCACCCACTGTCAGCAGGGATGGGCTTCAGTCCCGCTGCAACCCTGTGCCAGGATAAGCCGTTATCCATAATGGATGAATAAAGGATTTGTATGCTAATTAGGACAAAATTCCACCCAAATGTCTAATAGGATTAAATAATGAAGTGATGACACTTAATATCCAAAAAGCCCAAGGCCAGCTTCACTGTGACACCATAATGTTCTGCAAAACATTTACCCAATCTAAAATATGAAATAACTATATGATACTAATATTAATTACACCAAACGTTTCACCTTTGGCCAAGTGTAAAAATATTTTTTGCAATATTTTGACTTATTGTTTTCTAATTCCCAGCATGTCCTTTCACTTTTTTATTGAAAATGCCCAAAAAATAGATGGATGGAAGCACATTTATTGTTAGCTGTCCAAAAACAATGTGTGAGCATTATTCAAAAGTGCTAATTATTTCAAATCAGTCATAAAGTGTACATAATAATACATAATTGTTCAAAAAGATATTGTAATATTTCACTTAACATCATTTTTTAGTTTGGGTAAAAACTCCAACAGGAAACACTGGGTCAACACCCCGAGGTAGTTTTCTGCCTTACTGACCAATATATTTGACCCAGTGTCTTTTAGTGTGTATAAAGACACACCACCCGAAAGGCTGCTGTAATGTCGGCACTGTCACGGTTGGCTGTTCACAGTCCTTTGTCTTCTCTCTGTAAAAGACAACGACATAACCAGATTCATCTGGTTCTTCAAAATGGGCAAGAGCTGTCCCTTTTCTCCATGTTCTGCTCTGTTCTGTCACACTGCCTGTGTCTCACACTTTGTTTAGCTCAGGGCCAACATTGCACTGGAGATAGGACACAGTGTGTAGGACATGGCATGATTTGGTGTAAACAGGGTTTCTTATCTACGTTATCAGATAGTCCCGTTGAGTTGACTGTTGTTTTCTCGTGCATGGTGCTTCTTACTCAGTGTAGATTATGCACAGTACATTGAGGCAGATTTGAGCTCTGCAGTCCTGATGATGTTCAATATAGAAAGTGTTAAAGTGTAAAGGCAGGTTTATACTTGTGTGTCATCTCTATGCAGAGCATATGCTGTACGATCTACTTGTGCGGTGGTGTGTCTGTGTCACTCTGCAGTTACATCTCCAAAATATTAGACATCAGGGTGGGGTTTCTGTGAAGTGCTGTAAAGTTGAGTTGATTCCATCCATCCATCCATCCATCCATCCAACCATAGTAGTAGTAGTAGTAATAGTAGTAGTAACCGTAGTAACTCTCCCACAACCTGGAGGCGTGCTGATCCCTGGCGTCGCGGACTGAGTCGATTCAAAACACACATTAAACATGGCTTCATAGCAACAATTTCAAACACAAGTACACAAATTAGCTTCATTATAACTTGCAGCACACATTGCACCGGACACATTTTCCCCACAAATTCAACATGCTAACATTATTAGCACAAGCCTTTTGCATTTTACATTGTATAAATTAGCCTAGCAGCTAAGTGAGATTTCCTCTGCTCATATGAAGCCAGGATAAATCACACAAGATATAAAATACTTATTTATCTTCACAATTTATTGTCTCTTATCTGTGGAAAAATCTGTGTTGCTGCAATGTGTAATTACATTTCTGAGGAGGTGCACATCAGGCTACAGTGTAGATTCAGCGTAGAAGTATAAATTCCGCTTAGGACCACAAGTCACAGTTACAGATATTATTTCCAACCACAGTACATTTTCCCTCTAGACTTGATTGTTTTCATAAATGGCTGCTTCATCCAATGCAGTATGTACGTGACAGTAAATATAAACAGTCCCAGCTTGAATTGAGCCTCCCTTTTCGGAAAGCTCAGACATTTCAACACCCTCCTATAGAGCTGAAAGCTACTCTGCTTCCATTTACAGTGAAATGTATATTCATCATATTTTGCTGATGATATGTTAAAACTCTTTCAATTCTGTATATCATTTCACTGAGTTTTCCAACTGCGATGGATGCAGAGTCTTTATCTGGATGTAATTGCCTCTGCACACAGTGGAAATTTTTTGCTAACTTCCTATTTATGCTGTGAGGTTCACTTTTTATTTGCCAGGAAGCATCAGGCCCAACTCCCATACAATATCAGACTCTGGGATGCAGAGAGCCAGGCCCTGAGCCTTACTTATTGCATCTTTAATTCTTAGTGCTCGCTGAAATATACAGCCAGAGGGTCTCATTATCACATTCCTCTAGGTTTCCTTGTGATATAGTTGCTAATGTTAGCCAGCGTGAAGGAATAAATCCTCAGTTGCACATAGGGTAAATCTCTGGAGTGAAACACTTCAGTAAAGTGAGGAAGTATTTTAAATTTTATATTATCTATTGTCACAGTTGTTGTAGAAAATCTCTCATGTTCTTCCAGCTCTGTCAGTCCTTCACAGCGCATGTTATATAATGAAACTCATGCTCAGATATTTCATAAAATCTAGGCGGGAGATGATCACAAGCAGCAGATGTCAATCTACACACGCCTGGTGTAGACAGGAAGTTAAAGCACATGTTAAGATATTGCCAGGCAGAAAAGCAGCTCAGCTTTGCTTCCATTTTTCCCCAGTGACTACTCGCACTACTGCAGCAATAAAATCCCCTAAGGCCCCAAAAGTATTCTCCCCATAGACCACCTTTGTAAAAGAGACATCTGAAACTGTTGACAGGACACCAAGCAAGCAAGGTCATTTATAAATCTTTCTGTTACTACTAAAACTTTCCTTGAGCTGAGAAAAGCGATTTTAAAATCTGTGACGTCATCAGTGTAAAGTCTATGAGCCAAGCTGAAACTTGCAGGCAGGGCCAGGAGGTACTGCCTGGAGCATGAGATGGACAACATGGCATCAGCAGTAATGCGGCGGCGACGTACTTGGTCATGGACCCTCCATGCTTTTTGCGTCTGTGTCTGATGCCACAAGTCACTGCCCAAGCATTGGATTTCGAAGACTTTGGAATAAGACCGGGATGTGGGAACACCTCAAGATCCCCCAAGAGGAGCTGGAAAATGTTGCTCAGGAGAGGGACATCTGGGGCACTTTGCTCATCTTGTTGCCCCTGTGACCCGACCCAAGGTAAGTGGATAAAAATGGATGGATGAATCAACCAGCAAATGTTAGCTGCTGCTGTTAACGTCTGTTAACATATAGATATGAAGAAAACATAGGGAGTGCTGCACTGGGTTAAAACACTATGTAGTTAATTGTAAAAAAAAATCAGGTGCACTTCAAGGATACGGCTAATAGTCACATAAAGATTAAAACAAAGACTGGCAAGATTGCTCAGTGTAAAGTCCATAATACAGGCAGTCCAAATGTCCATCCAAGGCACTCGGATTATAGTTAGAAATCATTATGAGCAAATACACTGTCAGTTCATTTTATACCCTGATGAAGACTATTGTTGAAATCAATATGGTTCACATGGTTATTCCCATACACACACTCACCTTGCCTTACTTTTTTCCAGTCCATCATGAGATTTATACAACTGACAGCGTTTCATTTGTCCGTCTCTCCTGCTGCTTTGTTAGGCTTGTACTGTGGACACGTTTCATTTCTGCTTCGAGTGATTAGATTAGACTAAGCTGTAATGCTACCTACCCTTCATACTCTGACAGCAAACCCATTTCCAGACCACTACACAACACAGCTTCATCAGCTGGAACTGACAGAGACAACCTGTTGAGACGTGACCCTTCCTGTAACTCAGGGCAGTGTTGGGATATACATCAGGACTATCTATAATTTACCCTTCACAGAAAAGTGTTTTCACACAGAAAGAAGTCGACAGGACAGCTCATGAAGTGGCTGCTAGAAGACTTATTCTTATTCAACACTAGAGTGACAAAATTCGACAAGCTCAGTATTGAGCTCTGATAGCCATGGTCAACGTCCCGGCCCCCCAGACGCACATGTGGTGTCTCTCTAGGTCAAAACGGGCCATGCTTTCTTCTGATTTGCTGCCAATGTCAGCCCTCAGCAACCGACCTCAATAATCACACATCAGGAAAGTAGAACATGGTCAGACTCCAATCCCAGACATTCACAGAAGACATCTTCCACGTCCAAAGATGAATACAAGTCCTCTCTGTTAAGAAATGATTTTCTGTATCTACCTTAAATTTTTTTGTGGCAGGTTGTAAAAAAGCTTTCCAATTTGGTGTTCACTGGTGGAACTGTTTACGGTTCACACAACACTGCAGAAGAGAGTTGATGGAGGCAGGCATGACTGAGATTACATTATTTAAAGCTCAGTGCACCACTTTTCATGTTTTCTAATGGACTTCCTGAGTTGACTATCTAAAGTAATGTCAAAATGGGCTCCACATATACACAAATTGTAATCATCAAAATCCACTAATGTGGATGCTAATGTCAGTTATGGCCATGCAAGGAAATTATTTCAGTAGGTAGAAAATTACAGGCTTTCAAAATAATTTCCCTTACTGCAAAAGCATTTCCCCATTTCTGCTTTATCATCACTGTCATTCCTCTGACTTTAACGTGACTGACATACTCAGTAGTCGAAAAGCTTGGTTATTGGCTATCGCTTGGCGCTTGGGGCTTTTATTTTGGTTACTGGGCTGAATCCTTCTGTTGGTCCAGAGTGTAGTTGAAGCTGGCATTGCTGCTTGTGATTATATTTTATTTTACTTATTTCACTGTATAGCAGCACATTCCATAGCCTGCTCTCTCTCTGTGTGTTGAACAAGCCACAAATGAGACAAGAATTAGCTAACTAGCCACCTCACGGCCTTTTGGACTGCTTCACTGAAAGAAGAGCGAGCAGCAGCTCGTGAGGCGGACCTTTAGTTGGTGGCTTTAGTGGCTTAAATTTCCGCCAGCGTAATGGCAGCAACAGAAAGTTTGCTGATCAACAGCTTTTTCGGACGTGAGCTGAACAGTTACTGTTGCATATAACATATATATTTTGATCTTTACAAAATCAGCCACACTTTTCTATAACAGGCTATCCAGCATACTAACAGGCACTAAGTTTCCATCGGCAATTAATTGGACTATTGTCATTGTCTCAGTAGACAAGAATGGAAGGGAAATTGATTTATTGACCAAAGTATGTTTGACGGCGCTACGATAGGTGGCGATATGTCCCCTGTCAGCTTGTTAGTATTCAACCTTTTTTCTGGATGACCTATTACGTCACAGACCAAATAACTGACAAGCGGCAAACTGGTGCCACTTTACTGCTCTGTACATTTTAGTTTAAATTGACAGTTATGATTCTTTTCATTTGATTTTTTTTATGTTAATTACTGTTTGAGTGAGAGATTTATTTTATTAAAATAGTTGTTGTTTTTTTCTTGCCCTGCAGTGTTGACGAATTTGTTGAGGATGTGATGCCAGCAGCCGCTGTGATAGAGAGCAGCAGAGGTGTTACTGAGTATTCCTGTGAAATAAAACTGTAGTCAAGGTCTCAGCCACAATCCCTAATCCTGCATCTGGTGCCTCCTCCTCTCTGTATGACACTCCATCACAACTATCCAAAAAAATCACAACGCAGAGTTCAGGGGAGTTTGTGCATGCAGAGGCAATGGGTTACATATTTATATGTTGTTGTGCCATTCCAATCAGTTGTGCTGTGGGGGATATACACAGCTCTTGTGGAGTATATAGGAGAGTATATCTACTTCCTCCTTGGTAACTGACCCTTCTACCCGGGAGTTCAGCCACCTTATCAACTACCACTACACCTCTCATACCAATGCACTGCAGGTCAGACACAAAGTCTGAAACCTAAAGCCGCCAATGTAATTGTAAATTCAGTAGCTTTCCTTAAAGTTTCTTTTTAAACAGATATCATTCGACTACATTTTAGGATTTTTAATGTTTGAGTCAACCAGCCTAAAAGTAAAAGGCTTTTTCTAAAGTAATTTATCATTCACTCCATTTGCAAACAAAGCTGGGCACTCTGTTCAGCCCCACTCCATAACGAGTTTGGTCAATTAATGCAGTGCATGCTACACAATCCATTAATAATCGCTGTGAGTTTGTTACTTTTGAGACAGTGAATAATTGCTGGCGCTGGCTGAGTCTGGTTCAGCCAGGCTGAGAGCACATGCTGAAGCAAAGTCTAGACATTTTCAAAGTCAGGTTACATCAGGTTTAAACTGCCAGAGTAGGCATGCTGAAAAATCATCAGTGTGACGCAAAATGGTGGCACATGTAGACGAAGCTGCCAGTAGCTCCCTCGAACTTAGCTTTATGTTCATGTTCATCGTTGTTTTTTCTTTTCTGGCCTTAAATACCAAAGCACATGCTACTTGGGACGAACTAACATCCATCACCATCGGCTTGGGAATCACAGAAAACCTGTTATAGACATTACATCTCCATCCAGGTAAAAAAAAAAAAAGCTCAGAAATGGCAGCATTTCTTTAGGAACTGCCAAGTTCTTGTTAACTTTATGGAGTAGCGATAGAGATTGAATGTGCACAGCCCAGGACAGTGGTAGCCATCGACTAAGCATCAGTGATACTGGTGAGATGAGATGCCTGCACAGACCCCAAAGCATGCTAAAACACACCATCCCCCTCCCCAGCAACTGCCTGCTGCCATCTGGGAGGCGACTTATCTGCCGCTATACCACCAGACTACAGAGCAGCTCCTCTCCTTAGGCTGTAAGACTCCTCAACTCCACCACATCCTCTGCACACCACTGTAAATAAATGACTCTTCCCAGCTCTACGTGTCAGACCTGATTTTTATTGCGCACTGCTCTATTCACTACACTGCCTCTCTAAATATTACGTTGTTACAAATGTCAATGGGACTTTTAAAATCTGTATTTTCTTACTTCTGTGACAAAACCTGAAACTCCTGGAACTTGAGGACAAACAACTTCAGCGTGAAACAAAACTAAATCCAGAGTTTGTGCTTGAAGAAGCCGTCAGTCAGTGGCGGACTTGGACGCTGGAAAAAGGTGCTGCTGTTGCTTTGTGACTCTTTAATGTCACATCAGAGATCAGGGAGCCATGCTTTTCTTCAGTTTCAGGTCAGCGCCGTGTTTGCACTCTGTATTGCTCCTGCAAGGTTACAGGCAGCAGGTGGCTTGATAATGGCGCTACACTCTTCCCACTTATTCACTGCAGGCCAACAGGGCTTTCAGAATACCTCCCATTCCTGTCTGCCTGAGCAGCTTGTTTCTGTCCAGAGTGACCGTTACGGTGGCCAAAAAGAACAACACTTAAACGTGAGGGTCTTTGTCTGTATAGTAAAGTAACCACTTATCATTCTGAAACGAACAGAATGGTTGGGGAGTGGTTGTGGGAGAATGGAAATGGTAGTGGGGGAAAATTATATGGAGCACAATGGCTGAGCAAAACAAAGGTAGAATAGGTGTGCATAACAACAAAGAAGAACAAAGACAGAAAAAAGAAAATGGGTAAAAAGCCTAAAGCAGAAAATTGCCAGAGAGAATGGTGATCCCAAACATGTTGAGTGAAGAAAAGTGATTTCAAAAGAGAAACAAGAATCTCAAGAGTTTTGGTGGCGGGTAAATACCTGAAGTAAACACCTTAAGGCAGCAGCCCTCGTGTTCTCAGTTCAATAAATCAGTCCTGTGAGACTTTCGGGAAGGAGACACAGTGTGGCAGCTCATTCACACCAATGTCTTCTCTGCCCATCATCTTGCTGTGGCTGCTATTACATTATGAAATAGGAGAAAGAGCCGGGGACACTTCACATGTTGTTGACAGTAGTTTCAGAATGTGAAGTCATTGTTAGTTCTGACATTAACATCTTATTTTAGCTGCTTTATCTTTGGTTCACACTGAATTATTGGATGGACTGCATTCAAACTTTGTTTTTTGTTCTTCAGAGGATAAATCCTCCGACTTTGGTGATCCTCAGATGCTTTATATATAGCTCATCATATTTCAGTTTGTCCAATTATTACCAGTTAGCATGGTAGCATGGTAAATGCACAATTTGGCTGTTAAACTAAGTGAAACTAGGATTCGGCGCTTGTCCTCTCTCCATCAATAATATATCAAATGTTTTTTGCTGGTACAAATATGTGAAACAGCCTATCAACAAAACTGTGTTAACGTGGTGGAAAAGCTATTGACAACTTCCACTACAATCTTTCCACATCATCACCAACTCCCCTTTGGAGCACTTCCATGTTTTATACTGGCCTGGTCTCATAGAAATACAGAAAATGGACGGGATTAGTTTAACGTGGAGACGTGGGGTAAAGTAATTTTTACCGGGAATTTTAGTCCCGTCCGAACACGCCATGTCCGTGATCATTACGGATAATGTCAGTAAAAATTATGGCGACTTTTACCTTCTGTAAAACGGTCTGGAGAAAATAATTCGGGTAATATTAATCCCGTGCAAACGTGATCCTCTGTAAAAATGTTTGTAAATATTTCGTCATGTCCTGTTTACAACTAGTTTTCCGCGTTTTTTCAATGATGGAGGCGCTTGAAGAAGCATTCAGTGTTGTTGGCAGTCGTGATAGTGAACATTTTTCTAATGATCGCATAGCCCTACTGTACGTGGGAGACCAATCAAAAAGGTCGAGAAGAAAGCACTTTTCAGAGCCACGAGACTTCAGGTTGTGTTAGGTACAGACATCCTGTGGTAAACTGACATTAGTCCACATCCCTGTGTAAAACCCGTCTGAATAGTACTTAAGTCATGTAGCTGTGATTGTAAGTAAAGATGTTGTACAGTATTCATTTAACCACTGTCTGATACTGTGTGGCTACGAAGTAATATAAAACTCTCACTAAAAGATTGAGTGGTTAATGTGATTCTTGGTGTCTTGCCTTCCCAGTAAAATGTAAGACAAAATGGAGACATGAGAAGCAGCCAAAGAAAGTGTGTGCCAGTGTTCAAAAACCACCAACAACTTCAGAGTCAGACATTAAAGTTTCCCTCATACTTATTTCAGCAGCAGGTAAAACTTCAAAGAACAGTCTAATGTGTCTGAGCCTGTGACGAAAATATCAAACTAAATAGCAACACAATCTCCTTTAAAGAAAACAGTACACAGGGCATGTAAGTATTTTGCTGTTCCACCTCCACACTCCATGTCCAGGCTACCGCTGCTATCAAATTATCGCCCTCCTTCTATCGATCCTTTCATTTTTCTGCTCAGCTTCCCCAAACACTGTTTCCCTGCGTGTGGTCAGGCCTGCAGCAACTGCTGGAGGGCGGTTAATCGATCCCTTCAGACCCCTTCACACGACATTTCACCCACATCATCACTGTGACAGTGAAGATGCTTTCTCAGCGCCTGACTCTGGGGCTTTTTAACTCCACTGAGCCTCCTGATTTGGGCAGTAAAACACTCCCAAATCCTGATTTATTGACTTCTCCACAGCTCAATACTTCACCAAACAGTTGTTGATTATTTTTATGCAAACTCAGACCTGAAAAAAGGGTCATAACTTAATTCATATACTGTCACAGTGATTACAACTTCTTAAAGATGAGAAAATCAATAAAGGAGGAGATAGGCCTTAACGACTAAGGGTGGGGCGTAACACAAGCCGAAATATTATGTCTTCCTAACCATTACCAAATGGTGTTTGCAGCTAAACAGAACCATATTTGTTTTAGCGATTGGGTTGGAGTATTGGAGTATATCTTCTCTGCATCTCATGACTGTATCCATCACAGCGTTACCCGTCAGAGCAGTGAAACCACCACTTTTTTAATATAAATTGTCTTCTTAACAGCTCCTTAGTGTCCTCGGTCCTGAGTAGCTCCTGCTTCACAGCTGCAGTGCACAATCCGAAGAGCTACAATGCATTACAATACAAGGCAGTGAGGATGAGCACAAACTGATGAGTTTAAGGAAAGCTTACAGCATCTTGGTACCAAGTCGAGCTGGGGCTGCTGGAGTGTAAGCTTCCTAAATCCAATGCAGAGCAGAGTCGCTAACATTAGGCTCAACTGTGATATAGTCATGGACAGATTAGTCATGGACCCCTCGCCACAGATATGCAAAGGACCCCTTTGTGTGATGGTTTCACATCTCTTTTTAGCATAGTCGTTTGGGTCTCTGAGATATTTGTGTGTCTCATTCAGGTAATTTAGTGTCTTTTAAGGGTAACTTTTAGTCTATTTTGGTGGTTTTGTATCTGTTTTGTGTCTCTATGTGTCTCTTTGTGGTCTTTTTGTGTCTCTTTGTGGTGGACGTGTTCATTTGATTCATTTGATTGATCGCATTTTGCAAGTGAAAGCTTTGGACCTTGATAGGCCAGTTCAGTAAACTATCCATGGATATCTTGGCTTCAATAAAGTAGATGTGTTGGGACTAAACAGGATGTTTTGTAAAGTAACCTGTAATCCCACACAATAATGTAGTTATACTTCTTGGCTTTGGAAACAATGTTCTTGCACATGCACTCTTGTGACTTTCATTTGTGAAGGCAATTAAAAAGCTTTAGTTAAGCATCACAATGTACTGAGGAATGATTGGCCAGTTGCTGTTAAGAGGAATTGGTTTTACTGTTATAAATCCTGATGTCACTGCAGCCTTACACCCTAACATAAAACAACTGTAAGCAGCATAAAGGAAAATACAATATGGATAAACTGTATCTATGGTATGTGAAGGAAACACGGATAAAGCACAAGCAGTCCGTCCAGCAGCTATACATTAAGTAAGTAATGTCTCTATTATAGCATGAATGTACTGCCCTCATGGCTTAATCGAGTCTAATCCTTGTGTTGTACGGTGATCTATTCAATCCATTTTGTGTCATATAAAAGGTTGTATTCCCATTTATTATCAACACACAAAGGTATTCTCAGAGGGGCTAACGGCAGGGATATACTTGCTTTACAACTGGCTATATCATGACTGCAAATGTTCAGACCCCTAAACAAAGCATGTCAGTAAAATAATGGTAAATGTGTATGTTACACTGCCACTATTGCTCATGTGCATATGGCATCTTGCATACAGGAAATGTGGATTTCTGAGGACCTACTGAGTAAATACTCGAGGTGCAGGATATGCGAGGCAGCCATTGTGGGCATGCAAATACATAGTGCAATATATCTCCGGCCTAACGGGACCAGACATTATACTGCATAATGTTGTGTTTGCCTGTGCATTATTAAGGCATTATTAAGTGTGTTAACCAGCAATATTTCCTTTATATGTTGAAACATAATTCACTCTTCATTACGTTTCCCTCAAAAATGTGAGTCCAACATTCACTGTCTTCTCCACAAGCTTGGATTCTGGACCCCTGAGAGTTGTCTGTCTGTGGTTTGGTGCTGAGCAGGAAGTGCACAGATATTTCAGTTAAAGGCCAAGGCCAGAGCCCTGCGCCATTGTTTTCCCCTTGTTTTTTCCATTTCCCTGCGTCTTCTATGCGCCTCCATTCTGTCTCTCTGTACCTGTGTGTTTGTTCTCTCTCTCTATGCTGGTTCCTGTCTCTGCTGAACCTACACGGCTGCTATCAATCTGCCCATCGCCTCTTACGGCTCCCTGCTTTTCCTGCAATCAGCTCATCATCTCTCCAACATATCGACCCCTGCTCCTCTCTCGCTCATTGCTGGATTATTATCTACCACCTGCTGGGGTTGGTAATCAATGGTGTGCTGACCATGCTGTATACTGGGACATATCCTGCTGGGCTGTCGCATTGATGGGCCGGTGGACCATCGGGGAAAAAAGAAAAAAAAAAGTTTTAACCAGCCATCCAGCCTTGTTTGTCTCTTCACCCTGTCTTTGAAAAGCGCTATATAAATAAATCTACTTAACTTGTTGGTTAGATACCTGAAAGAAGGTCTTTTAATATTTTATTCCACAACATAAAATACATCAACAAATGTCCCTCTTGTGATTTTTATAGCCTTAAAGTGCAACTTGCAGGTTGAATATTTTTAAGAATATATACATAACCTTGTCTGAATATTACCATATGAGAAGTTAATTCAGAATTTATTATGGTTTGCACGACATAAGGGCACAAATTCAAAGGAAAAAGTAGCTCTTTTTAGCTCCTCTCGTAAACATCGCCTGATACTACGTCACGAGAGGGACTCTGCGTCCTTGACCTGCCTCTGTCCATTGCGCAGTAGTAGGTGGTAGTGAGTCTGAGTGGTAGTAAACTTGTGAGTTAGTATTTTTTGTGTTTGTGCAGGTTGCACAAACTCGAGTCTGTTAGGACATTGAGTCCACTGTTTTCTGGACAGAAAAAGGAGTTAGTTCTCGTGCCTGGGAGCGTTTTGTGCAGATGAAGAGGCGCGATTTCACGGCTTCATCTGTGACCAAAAACGAATGACCAAATCTAATGATAACAAAAAGAAAAAGGTCATCCCTTACCCATGTGGCTGCAGTGTTTATACCAGTCCACCCTGATGATGACCTCTGCAGCAGCAGCCGGCTCTCTGCACTGTTGATACAAAGCCTCAACATTGCTTTGTCCTTCATATTGAGCCCAGTTCAGACCAAAGATTCGTGATGTGACAAGTTGAAACGTGCAACTACTTGCAATGCGCTGTTCTGCAATGTTGTAAAAACCTTTCGGTTCACACTAACGCAACTAGATGAGACAGTGGTTCATCTGTATGCAACAACTCTCTGTACTTTCGTTCTGATTTCAGCTTTTCAGGGTTATTTTTTGGCTGACTATAATGTGTAGCTTCTTAAAATATGAATGAGGGTAGTGATAGTGAGACTCTGGCTAGAGTTGCATTTCTAGTAGTGATGAAAAAGCAAAAATAAAAACATAAGCAAACTTCTCTACAAGTCGACTGGGTGTAGAAAGAAGCAACATGCCTTGTGTTCTAAAACCAGCCGCTAGTGTTTTTGACCAGCTGAGCTGCAGGTGACACCACCAGCCGGCTTTAGTCAGTTCACTCCACTGCAACTTTTCTCTGCAACGCTCTAGAACGGTTTCGTCTCGTTGTTAATCTTCAGTCTGAACTGGGCTTTATAGCAGATTGCAAGCATTGTTTTTTAGGTGGCAAACTGCCACTTTATTAACCTGAGGCATTGCTGCATCTGCTGTCATGTTGCTGTCAAAACAAGCAGTCATTTCTCATTAATATATGTAAAATGTGCGGGGCAGGGGATCCCTGAGAATGGAATATGAAACACAGTTGTGGGTCAGTAATTAACCTGCGGGCTTGACAGGCAGCTCCTTTATGAACACCAGGACCTAGTGATTACCATTAAGATTTTTCATTCCCCTGCAGAGTGATGGAAAACTTTGACGTTGTTAAGACAGACTGATTTTTGTGCAGTGGAGCATTTTTCCCAAACTAATTTAAATTAGGGTTTAAAGCACTTTCTTCTTTAAATGAAGCTGCTTGTGCTGCAATAGATTTTGAAATTGGCTTTTAATTGTGCTTATTTACCGCTTAAATTTGATCAATGAAAATGAATTTAAGGCAACATGATTTTACGATTGAGACTAGATTGCTTTTTTCACAGAATAATAACCTTAATTTAAGTACCAACATCACAGACAGATTTGATCTTTATCAAGTAATGTTGAATCTTTTATTATTATATGCAGTGGCCAATGGTAACTGAAAGTAGAATCCAAGTGTGGCAAATTCAGAGGAACAGGCAGCACATAGTCAGAGGAATATTATAGGGCATTAGTGCAGTGTGTGCATGGGAGTTTTAATGGGCATACTGTAGTATCTGTAGCAGGAAAAAGAAAAAATGTTGTTGCTTCTTGCAAGGCTTTGAGGCACAGCAAAATAAATTTGGAAAACGTAGAGAAGAGACTGCTGGGGTGCAGCGGCAGGATTAGATTCATACAGGTACAACACAAGATGTGCTTCCATTCTAGTAATCTTGAGGAACATAATGCACTGTGCTCACAAATTAAAGTATTTCACTTTATTTCTGTGACTGTAAGAAAGTTCTGGAAGCAGGGCCGTAGCTGCCGCAAAGAACATTGGGGTCAAGTCCTGGATATTTTGCAAAATGGAAAGAGTCAAAGTGGTAAGGCTGAAATTCTGTCTGTGGTTAAAGCTACCAGCACACTTACCATGCAGCTAAATGAAAAAAAAAATCACATATCATACAAGTACATTTTGAAATTTTATTAAAAAGTTGTTTTCCCCATGTTTCTGAGTAACAGGGTGGATATATTATGCTTGGCAGAAGATTTTCAAGGGAAAATACTGGATCCTAGAGGCTAGGCAAGACTCCTTTCTAGCACTTAGTGAACAGACTTTGAAAGAGGCTACTGAGTGCCCGAATGTGCACATTGAAAAGGTCTCACCCTCAATTCCGGCAAATCAAGCGCAAAGAATTGTAGATACTTCATACCCACTGAGGAGGTACACATGCGTCCTTGAGAATTCTTTGAAGGAAGGACCTCGTCCTCGGTAGCTTTCGATGGATCCTCGATATTTGAACAGTCCTTCGAATGTGATGATGGAGCCCTTTAAGGGTCCTTCCGTAACTTTAAGATAACAATAGTAGAGAGCACCTCTAATATCGTGAGTATAAACCTACCAGTTCATAATAGTTAGTCATATCTTTTTTAAACCAAACAAAGAAACAATCACTCCTGAACTCATCAGCTATTTGAGACATTAGTCATTCCCTGTGTGTTTTCATCAGCTGTTCACTATGTATTGCACAGTATGTTGCCAGCCTGTGCAGTGAGCAGTGAGGTGATGTAAATTCATGATGGATTTCCACCTGTCTTGCAAATGTATGAATTTGAATCCATAATTATAAATGATGGATGCAGCCTCCAGAACAGTACAGCATTTTTAGGAGATGCTAATGAGGAGGGCACAGCAGCTGAAGAGCAGTTAGCTCAAAGCAGAGGACTGCGAAGGTTAAATACTGTGGGACAGTCTGGGCGGTGTAGTGTACGATGGGCCATTTGACAGCATAATGATGTCAGCTTAAAAATGTGACAACATAATCTTAACTAAAGGTCCATTTACTAGCGTTTTTCATAAGTTGTTATCAGCAGCTGTCATGTAGTTGGCTCAGTTTTCATCATGCGACTTAAGTGGTGATCACTGAATAAACGATTAAAATGCAGCACTTTTGTTTTTGCTCCCATTTTTCACAGGTTTAAGTGAAAGATTTAAGACTTATTTCTCTCAAATTTGGGTCGTAAATGTGTTAAAATTTGTGTTAGATAGCAGTTCTCCTTTTTATCTATCTATCCTATCCTATCCTATCCTATCTATATGTAATATTAGAAGCAAACTAAACATAATGTTACCTGTCCTGCAGAAAGTTCCCTTTCTTAGCTCAGGATGAAGCTGCATCAGTGTTCGCCATCACTCAAAAGTAGAGCTGATGTTGACCCAAGTTTCGGCTCTTGCACCAGCGACTTCTCTCTTACTGTTAGCTTTTTCTGCTATATTCTTTCTTTTGCCAACTGATTTGCCTGAGCAGATGGAGGTAGAAGCGGTGGTCCGCATTTGCCTACCATTGTTATGGAAGGTTTTAATCCACAAGCGTTCCTGTTACTAGCCTATTTGTCGTCTCACAGACGAGAATTAAAATTAAAAAGTAAATTTTTGCTTTAAAATGTGCAGTTCTATCTTTGAAATGCATTTCTGTGTCACGAGTCATATGAAATCCTAATAAATGTCTTTTTCCGTCAGTATTTTTTATTGCAGAATTTAAGTATTTGCCTTTTGCCTTTATTGGATCGGACAGCTTCAGGATGAGGGGGGAGAGAGGGGATGGCATGCAGCAAGGAACCGTGGGCAGAAATTGAGCCAAGGCTCCTGTGGGATGGAGCCTGTGTGCATGGGGCACCCGCTCTATCAGGTGAGCTACTGGGTGCCTAAAGTATCTGCTTCTTTTTAATGAAAAATGTTCCCTTTCAGAACTGTAATATAACATGATATATGATGCTTTTGAAATAATATTACTGTTGCATTAATATGTATGCTGCATTTTACTGTTGTAAATGTTCAAGGTTGTGCTCATTTTAACTTCTTTATATACTGTTGGGTAGTTAAATCTGCAGCAGTGCATCGTATAAATCACATTTAAAGGCCACATCTACAACACATCTGTCTCTATCACCAGTAAGATCTTCACACACTGTGCCTCGCTCTCACAGTGCTGTTTTCTGTCACTATTCACAGTTCAGAGAGGACCCAAATGCAGCACATGAGGCAGGCAGTGTGACTGAACAGAGAGCAAGATTTATTACAAGCTGCTTCCAGATAACAAAAACAGGCAGGCAACAAAATCTGAAGGGAAAGGCTCAACAAAATCCAAATACAGGGCAAAAATACAAAAACCAAACTAGAATGACACGAGGGACAAAGGGCAGCAGCAGAATACACAGGGGAAGGAGTGGGTTAACGAGGGACAGGTGGCAGCTGGGCTAATGAGCGACAGGTGAAACAAATCAGGGCAGACAATCTCAAAGGCGGGAAAACAAAGGAAGGCAGAGAGTAAAACAAGAAATGAAGCGTTAGGAGCAAACCTCAAAATACAACAGGACACAAACTACGACAAAACCCTTTGGACCATGACAGTCATGACAGCAGCAGGTCAAAAACCCACTGGTTGGTGAACACTATACAGGAACACTATACTTAGCAATGAATGATTGCTACAAGTAGAAATACAGGGTGATTAGTAAGCTAAGGTGTAGATGTTTAATTAAAAGCATTTACACTCATTTAAAACAAGATCAGAAATAAGGCATTTAAACAGCCATAAAGGTGGCAGAGTGTCCAGGTTTTAGGTCTTTTGCATATTAGTCCATGTAGACGGTGCACTGTAAGAGAATGACATGAAGCAGCAACCTTTTCTGTGAACGAGTAGCAAGGTTATGTAAGGTCAGAGTTAAAAGGAATGAATAGGGTGGAAGCAGCTGCATCAGAGATTTATAAATAAACGTTAAATGAATGAATGTGACCAGCCAACCTTTCGGTAAAGGTAAAGGTGGCAGTGGTGGGTGCTGTAAGGATCACCTGTTATGAACCTTAGGGCTGAGTGGTACAGTAGACAACATCCAGTGATTTCAATGTAGAGGCAGCAGCTTTTACACATCCCCATAATGAGATTGAGCACAAATACAAACACAGATACAAATTATTTTTCTTTCCTCCTTTGGAATATTTACACATGGAAAACACTGATACGATACAATAGCTCTTTTTAAACAGGAACTGTGCAAATTTGCAGGAAAGCCCAATCAGTCTTTTTTCAGCAAAATGCTGCCTACCTACTTCATGCATACTTCATACAGAATGCGCCTTTTTCGGGGCAATGGGGGGCGTGAGCAAGTAACAAAACTTGTAGCTCAGCGTGTGACGTAAACAGTGACGTGGGAGGGAAGCCGTGGCTGGACAGTCCTTCGGCAATTCTCCCGTCATCTGACGGTTAATGGCCTCTTTGTTTGCGAGGACAAGGAGGGCGCACAATTCCTTGTCTCCCCAGTTGCTCATCTTTACAGTGTCTGTCAGGTTTGTGTTTCCCTCTTGGTACTAGCTGCTCACTAATTCCTGCTATCAGCTGTTTCCTGTTTATCCATCACCGTGGCGTCATCAACAGCCCCTCCCGTTACAGAATGCCGCCTCAGTCTGTCTAAACCAAAAAAGTTCTGCCAATATGTCTACCCTACGAGGCGGAAAATTGGGCACCTCGGATCAACTCGCTAATTCGGCTCTGTGTGTCTAAACGCCCGCAGCTTGCCGGCAAAATGGCCCAACATTCGCTGAAAATGTGGCAGTGTAAAAGGGGCTAGAATGAAACATGCAAATGTAATGTATCCGTGGTTTGCCCACATTTTCTTCTGGTGGCTGGGCTGCAGATTAGCAGGGTCAAGATTGTAAAATTAACATTTTGGTCCTCTTTCTCAGCCTGTACCCATCAATCATATGAACAGTACTAGAGAATCTTAACTGTGCAGTAAAGATCACAGAGTTAATACTCTTGGAAAGGACACTCGTGGCCCTGCTGGGTAGAAAGGTTAGATACGGTTGTATTTCTCACCTCATTAGTCACAAGTAGACAAAACAGTGTAAGATCCTCTTTTTGCACATATCCTGAGTCTCTTTAATCCTCTGGTGTCATCATTAAATAAGGCCAAGGACAAAGCTTTCACTCTTTTATATGTAAAGGTGAAAAGGACACTCAAACATCCCCAACAGCACTGTTAAAATATTTCAAAAAGCCATGTAAAGTGAGCACTCCTGGGAAATACAGAAACTCTGAAAGAATTAATGAACAGAAGCTTTTGATAGGGGTTTTATGCAAGATGTCTGCCTTCCACTTAATATAAATTCACCATATCCACATAATATCCATATAGTACAAGGTCATAGGTGCGGATGTCTTTTTTTAATTCAATTTAGCAGCATCAACAAAAAAAAGGGAGGGATTATATTCAACACTATTAATGAGAACTGTGTTATAAGAATGGAAGGAAGGTTTTTAAGGCCTGCAAATTAATTTAATTTGAATAATTAAAAAACAGCAAGCTGAAGAAACAGAGAGGCAGATGTCCCTGTAAACAACAAGCCCACGTAAAATACCAGCAGCATACATTTATAACCAAGATGATCTTTGTGAATGTACTGCCCTCCAGCCATCTTATGTGTTTCTTCACTAACAACATATGGTGAAAAAGCACTTATTGGAGAATGTGGGAAAAACACAGAAGGTCTTATGTTCTCAAGGTCCCACGTTCTCCTCTGTTCCACAGTTGTTATCAAACTTTTATCTTAACCCGATCTTTGACCTCTTACCAGTTAAGAAATGAGAATTAAACCTGGCCCTACAATGCTTTTCTAACCTTTAGTAAGTCCCTTTTTCATTTTCATTCATTTTCTAAAAGTCTTTTCTTTTTTTCGGAGCTGCAAATGATTTTGGAAATGGAACAACTATAGCCACGTTTCCATCAGCCTGTTTAGATGCGCATCTAGAAGTATTGCGTCGCAAAATTATGATGGAAGCGCCAAAATTCGAATTAAAACCCCCTGATTCGCACAAACTAAAATACGCTCGCTTTAGCCAGATTTTGGTTGATTCGAAAAAATGTTGATTCGCAAAACGGGGGATGGAAACAGTTATGTTTGAATCAAGTCTGACGTAGCGCACCTCTCTCCATGGTGATATCCACACTCCAGGTCAGGAGGGTGGTAATGCATTTACAAGCTGGTTGCCAGCCGCCAGAAAACGTAGAGGAAGAAGAATGTGAGACTTGTTTTGCTTCCGGTTGTGCGGAAAACTCACGCAAGTTTGTAGTTTTCACCAAAGTCCGTACATTTAATGGAAACATACAGGATTCGTATTTCTTTTAATACGCATTTCCCAACGATTTTAATCACTTTTGGATGGAAACATAGCTTATATCTAAACAAAGATCACGCTTTCATCACTCTGAGTCATCATTTTAGTCCCTTAACCTAATTTATCCTTTGAATGGATACTCATCATGTGCCATCCCACCAACATCATTAGACGTTGATATTTGTTTGAATTTAGGTTGTAACATTGGGGGAACAAAAGTCAATGTCAGGACAATGTGTGATGCCAACGTCAATTTGACATAAAATACTGATATGACATGTTGTGTTGTTAGGTAACCAAAATCCAACGTCTTTCAAACGCCTCGCGCTAACTTGATCTTGACATAGAATAATGAGATTTAGTCATGTTAGTCTGCAGAACGTAATAACACTGATGTCCACACAACCTGATTCTAACTGCATTAGACATTTTATATATCGTCCACCCAGTTTTCACTCCAACCAATATTTAACTTCTGTTTGGCGTATGACTCGCTGAGAGAACATATGACCGTACCTGTCAAATTTTGGATTTGAAAATAAGGGAAATTCGGCGCCCACCAGCTCGGTTGTCCAGGTACTACTGGGCAGTCATGACACCAACAAAAGAGGAAATTACTGGACCTGGAGTTCTAAAATAACCACTTGTCAACCAGACCCGCTGTCGACACCAACCTCGCGACAACTGCCACCCAGGCTACTGCAGGTGGCAGTTCTCGTGAGGCTAGTGACAGAGTTCAGTTTGGAGAGACAGAGGAATGATTTGTTTTTTTAAATTATATTATAATACGGGAGATTTACGGGAAAATACTAATACAGGAGGACGGCGGAAAAGAGGGGTAAAATACATTAGTTTCCCGGCCAAAATGGGAGACTTGACAGGTATGAGTGGGAGCATTATTTGACAGGATGTTATTGGACTATCAAAATATGCTACCACTGAAATATTGATTAAAAATGTTAAAATGACATGTCTAAATATGCTGCCATTAATCCTACAGTGGCAGTGAGGTGATTAGTAGTCTTACATGAATGCATTGAGTAGTGGGAGCTGTCGACACTAACCTCACGACAACTGCTACAGAGTTCAGTATGGAGAGGCAGAGGAATGTTTTTTTTTTTTTTTAAATTGTATTATAATATGGGAGGACGGCGTGAAGGAGGGGTAAAATGCGGTAGTTTCCCGGCCAAAACGGGAGACTTGACAGGTATGCATATGACCCTCATTGTAATGACCGAGAAAAGGTCATAGCAATTCTTGCTTGATAACCTGGTCATGATCAAACACACTCCACCAACAACTCATTCTAATGACCAGGGCATCAAGACTGGCCTGTTGAGTGGCCCTTGGCTTTTGTTGTGAATGCACAAGGCACCCTACAGCATCTGTATGAGACAAACTGGGACTTCGGTCACCTCCAATATAGTCGCGTTCACAACAAAATCCGAAGAGGATGAGAATGCACATCAGACTGTCACACAGAAGACTTGTGTTCATGTCCCATGTGAAACTAAAGGTCAGCTTAAGTTTCTTTCAGCCACTTACTGTCATACCTCAAGAGGAGTTACTGTGACAAACATAGTTATTTCAAACCAGGCCACGGTTGTATTTCTAAACACATCCAAGTAGACCTCACATAGTTTTGGTGGCAAAACCTTCGTTTGTGGTTCAAGGTAATCTTGAATGATGCTGTAGCATGCAACAAGTGAAACCGAAAATGGACACGTCCAAAACTGACGCTGCAGGGGAACCTCTAGAGGGTCATAGTTTGAACGGATGTATTTTGTGCAGGGCCACTGACCAAGCTGCTGTGTTTGACGAGTGCATTGCCAACACACCCTAAAGCTGACAGAGATGCACCCGGCAGCTCCTGACTGAGTACATTAAAAGTGGTTAACAGAATCAGAACTTTGTCAGATGCACTGCCTCCAGTCTGTTTGAAGTTTTTGCCACTGTTACCTCATGCAGCTCCAAACCAAGCTGGAAACCTTTGATGCAAAAGTAACTGTCTTTTAACTGATGAATTAAAAATGCTCCTTGCTTTACAAGAGTCTGGAAACAAAACAGTGCAACTTTTGCTAAACTGAGGCCACTGTGGTCACATGTGACTATTTAAGGACAATAATGACGAACGCTACAGTTTTGTGTAACAGTTACAATAACCGCAACCCCAATTATTATCATTTAAAAATATGTCAAATAGTGAAATGTAAAGAAATGTTTTCCATTTGCATTGCTGGTCGTTTCATTTGCATCTGTAATTTTTTTGTTTGCAAGTTTTTCTGGGTGGCAGTTACAGTGCTCTGTGATTGAACCCACTGATCGGCTGAGGGAGCCTTAACGAGACACCAAACAACCACAAGGAAACACAAACCACAAAAAGATGCGTAACGATTACAAAGAGATGCAAAACCACCTCGGAGTTTGTGTCTTGCTCCTATGTAGGAGAGGTGATGGGGCCCTTTGCAGACCGCCCATATCCCTAAACTGCAATACGTTATCAGGAAAGTTTGTGGGTCTATATTATTTGTTTAGAGTTGGTACATTTATTTTAGTAACACACCATTATATTAGACATATATGTATAACATATATAGCTACAAGCTAATCAATCCATTTCTGTCAACGTATTATTGCTGTTTCAACATCTGGCTCGGAGAACTGACCTGGTTGTTTTTTATGTTGCTTGTGTTGGTGTTTTGTCAGTGTGACAGCTGGGTGACAGCTCCGATGCACAAACCTGCCAAATAAATGTTGGAGACCTGCAATATAATCCCTCATTAAGCCTCCTCATTCAACAGCAGTTTGGTGGCGAAGTTTTGAGCCGTTCCATCGTTTGCACTCAGCATTTCCAGAACACATCCCGTCTGTCTGCACAGACTCTGCCGCGTATGGCTGGGTCTGTTTTGATCAGGATAGATGAATCATGGATGGTGCCATAATTGCAGCTTGAGGTGCTGGTCGTCTGTGCGTGAGTGCATTGCATTGGAACAGACAATGGCTTCAGGCTGCCTTCTCCTGTTTGCATAGACGTGATGCTCAATCTGCCAGCACCTCATGGATTTCAACCAGTTGAAAATATTTTGACTAAATGTAGAAAACTCATCAGTTTGTTGGCAGAAACCAACAATATTTATCCCAGCTGAATTGTGAGTGTATGCGATGCCAGAGCTGCAGGGTCTCAGTGTCTTGGTGTCACTGCATGTTACCACTTGATATCCATATTTTACAACAGACAGAATAGGAACAAGCAAAATAATCTGTCACGGTTCAACTCATGAGCACCAACAAAAAGTGGGAGAGATTTGAGCTCAAAGAAGAACAATGTCTACTTGTGTTTACAGAATGGATTCAAACACAGGATACAAGAGGAGTATTGCGGGGGCGTGATCTGGGCCAGGTAACCAGATGACTTTGCTGCAAAAACCCATGGCATTTGTAAACTAACACGTAGACAGCCTTTTGGCTTTCACTCTGCTGCTCTGCTGGAGACAGGCCCATGATGTAAAGAGACATCTGCTGCAACAAGATCAGGGACTGTCCTTGATAAGACTTGAGTAATCAAATTATTTAACACTAATTTGATCATTAGTTATTGCTGAGCTGAGCTGAATGCATAATACTTTATACCATGGTCACTGGAAAGTCTGGATTGTGATTGACTGAAAGGTGAGGATTAAATTCAAGTGAGTATTTGTGATGCAGGTGTAAGGGAAATTTTAAATACATAACATGCATAAACGTAATAAAGTGAAACATGTACTTTGTTTTCCTAAACCTAACCTCTGTAACTTTAACTGAAGTACGTAACGTCACTTGTGAGGCGCTAATTTGTGGGATACCATCCAAACCATTGTATGAGGATATGTTGAACATGTTGAATAATGTATCCCAAGAGCAGTTTTTGAATATATGTAAAACAAAAACAAAAAACACTCACTACACGAAAAACAGCAAAGAAAACAATGACAAAAGTGATGCTCTCAGTTTTCTCAGCTACTTTATTTTCCCACCTATCGTGATATATCCATTATTATTAGAAATGACAAGGACTGCCACTACTAATTGACCAATAATCATCATTTAGGGCCATTAGTTGACTAGTCACCCGCATGTTTACGATATTAATCTAATTATTAAATTATGTATTTTGGGCGGGGTAACACAACGGTTTGAGTTGAAGGTGTGAGAAAGAATAGTATCAGTAACATTGTTAACACTGTGCTACATTACAGAGAATAAAAACCGTACTAATGAACCTTCATTAATATAGGCCTATATTTTATCTCCAAGTGCACGTCACACACTGAGCGAGCCGCCTAATGACGCTGTGGGCTAATGGGCATGTAGCTACTTCCATGTTTCACATGATACGTCATGTTTGTCGTCGACCAATGAAGATGAGTTTACATATCACCTTGGGTTCATCCTTCACCTTCTCAAAATGATCCCACACTTTGGATTTCCTGCCCGACATGTTATTAACTAGCCTGTGGAATAACCGCAGGTACCAGCTCTGGAAATTAGGGGCCGTACACATACAGCGTGTTTAACCGCCTGGAAAACACAAGTTGGGCGCTGTTTTTTTGTTTGTTTGTTGTTGTTTTCTGCAACTAAGCGACCAATGAAATCTTGCAGACTAATGACCTTTTTAGGCGACTACCGTCCACTTCAAACTCAACTTTACACCTCTGTCCAGCAGCTGTTCTGCTTCCACTGTTGTGACTCACTGCAGTAGAAGCTTATGTTTTCAAATCAATGATTTATTTCCTGATATAAGTGATGCAACATTAATTTCACACCAAAAGGGATATCTGGAAGTAAAATAAATAATAAAGTGTTTCTATTATTTCTACATTAGCATGCTTACTCCAGGGGGACCTTATGCAAGAAAAGGTAATACTTAGAAATCATCATTAATGGTATTGAACCCGTAAGAAACATATTAAAAAGGTCTCCAATAATAATGGATTCTTAAAGAAGTGTTGGTTGTTTGTTCTTCTTAAAGTGGAGTTCAACCCTAAGAGCAGTAAGATCCGGTTACATGTCACTGTATTGGATTATTTTGTGTCTCATATTTTGTCCCAATATACTTATGTAATGCGAGTCCCTTTTTAAAGCTGTTTCATTATGCATGCCTTTTGTAGACACTGACAGAGACTCATATTTCCCAACAGGCACTGACCTTTTCATCATGAATGAGCAAGGAAGCTTCAGAGAGTGGGCCGCTTAAATGGGACCAAGCCTGTCTCACCAAATGCTAACATTTAGTGCCTTTAAATGTGCTAATTATTTTGGCATTTACTTCACTCTCAGCCTTTCCTTTATCTTTATTTCTTATCATCTTTGTGCTTCCTTATGTTGTGGCAAGTAGAGAAAAAACTTTTTTTCCACAATAAAACTCAAAAAAAGCAGAACTCTGAATGCGGTTCCTTTGCTGAAAATCACATCAAAGAAGAAGTTTGGGTTTGAAGTTGGCCTGAATTCATCCAATCCACTGGCAGCAAAATTTTGCTCGTGTCTGAACCAGTGTTTTGCAGCTTCATAAAAACAATTTAATTTGATACAGTTAATGGTTACTTTTCTCAAAAGACAAGACAACAGTCAAATGTATCGATGATTGTACACATTATTACTATGAAGAATAGTAAGTAGAAGAAGAATGAAACACTGTGGATATGATTTGATTGGCCTATTCATTGTAGCTTCGACCTGCCTCCAAATCAAACAGTGATTGATGATCTTGGATCGTTTTATCCTATAAAACAGCTACTGTACCTACTGACACTTTGGAGCAGCACTATCATCCCTTTAAATTGTATTTCCACCCACCTGACGTCCAGTACACTGCTCGTAGCTGCTTTGGTTCTTCACTCACTAGTTGCTAACTTTGTCTAACTTCTGTTTGGTGCAGAGTAGTGTATGTTTCAGCTGATTATCCGAGATGGATCATGGAGTGCAACAGGGCAACAGAGCAGCCAACCTTTTTCTCCAATTTCTTTCTTCCAAGTTTCCCAAACACATCCAGGGCATCTGGGAAATCTAACCTCTTCAGCCTGAACCATTTCATCTTTACACTAAGATCCTCGAGCTCCTCACTCCATCACAGCTCCACTGTGCTCCGGAGACTGTTTGTAACAGTGTCAGAATGAGGATCAGTACATGTAGGTCTGAGATCATGGTCTGCAGTTGCCAATAAGGCCTGGCTGCCAACTTTGGCCATCCAGTAGCTAATTATCAGCTGGTTATTTTGAGACATTTTCCCTTTAAAACTGCAGTCTGATTTTTGCAGAATCTCTCCAACTGAACAGAGCCTCGTGTGATTGTGGCATGACATGCATGCGTGTGTTTGTTTATCCAGAGTGACAGGTGAGAGAGCAGCCACAGACTCTAGCTGCAGAGGTACAGAACCATAACACTGAAATGGAATAATGCAGGTGCTCAGTGACAGATTTATATCAAACCAACACAGAGGCAGATGGTTGCAAGATGTGAAAAGGCCAAACTTGCTGTTGTTATTTAATAGTAAGTAGTTATTAGTATAAGTTCATACAGGTTGATCAGAAGTTGCTATATTTAGTATTTATTAGAAAACTATTTACAGAACAATCTCAGAATTGAGATACAGACATTAAGAGCTTTTAATCAGATGATATAGACACTTGTAAAAAGTACATTAGGCCATCTGCACCGGATACTCATTTGATTTTAAGATCTGACTAACCCTACTGGACCTTTTCTTTATTTCCATCCATCCATCTATTTTCACCCGCTTATCTGGGACCAGGTCGTGAGACAGCAGGCCAAGCAAAGCACCCCAGACGTCTCTCCCAGCAACGCTTTCCAGCTCCTCCTGGGGGACCACTAGGCGTTCCCAGGCCAGATGAGATATGTAATCCGTCCAGCGTGTTCTGAGTCTGCCCCGGGGCCTCCTACCAGTGGCCTGGAGCACCTCTAACAGGAGGCGTCAGGAGGATCCTGATCAGATGCCCGAACCACCTCAACTGACCCCTTTCGACGCAAAGGAGCAGCAGCTCTACTCCAAACTCCCTCTGGTTATCTGAGCCCCTCACCCGATCTCTAAGGCTGAGCCCAGCCACCCCACAGAGGAAACTCATTTGGCCGCTTGTGTCCAGGATCTCATTCTTTCGGTCACTACCCAGAGCTCAACCCGCGTAGGTGAGGGTTGGGACACAGATGGACCACTAAATCAAAAGCTTCACCTTCTGGCTCAGCTCCCTCTTCACTACGACGGCCCGGTGCAGTGCCCGCATCACTGCAGAAGCCGCACCAAACCGCTGATCCATCTCACGCTCCATTTTACCCTCACTTGCCTTTATTTACAGTTATCCCCATATATGACCTACAATGCAATGGCATGTCAAGATGACACTACTTGATGATGTGCGAACTGGAATTGCTTTCTGGCTCCTCGTTACAGCAAATTTTGATAAACGAATGCTGAAATAACGCTGACTTACGCCTCCATGCACTGTTTCTGAATTAGATCCCTTAATAAGAAGTTATGGCCACGGTAATTTATAATCATCAGCGTCAGCCACAATTTTCCAATCTGTGCAGCCCCACACAGCGCAGCATAGATGGAGAATGTAACCATTAGAGTGTTTTAGAAAGCACCAGATTGGGTGCCTGTGTAAAAAGTACTGAGCACTTCGCTGGCTACTTTTTTTCAATTACCTGGCTACAAAAGTTATTGAGAACATTACATGTCTGATTCTCAGGACAAAGGTAGCCTGAAGGGTTGAACAGCTGGCCCATTTCAGTTCAGGCACTCCTGGCCTCTCCAATTAACTTTGTTGATAATGGAGCTGAGGTGAATTGGTAATAACTCTAAAAGCCAAAGCACAAAGATTCGTTCAGTCTGTTCATATAGAGTGAAAAATAGCTTCAGACAGAGAAGCCAACAAAGAGAAAAAAAATCAGTAGCTGAAGGATAGTAGTGCTATTGAACACTATGGTTACCTCTTTCATGTAATAGAGCTTTTTCTGATAAATCAGACTGCTATATATGACATTTTAAAAGCATGTTCCAAAGGAGCAAATTGTGTTGTTCTCCAAAGACATTCAAGATGTTTTTTTCTGTTTTGGCATGCAAATTTTCATGTTACACTGAGTGCTCACTCCACAGTTAAGCATGAAAAGATGAGCATGATTACATCCACCTGTCCCTCTTTCACGGATGTCCATATGTGATTATACACTCAAATAGAGGTACAGGAGCAAAGCCATTACAGATGCGCCATAGCAGCCACATAATAAGCCCTCACCTTTTCAAGGAACAAAGTAGTTGCTGATGTAAGGGTAGGCAGCACGGTGGTGCAGTAGTTAGCACTGTCGCCTCACAGCAAGAGGTTTCAAGTTTGAACCCCAGGCTGGGGGGCCGCTGTGTGGAGTTTGCATGTTCTCCCTGTGGCAGCATGGGTTTTTTCCTGGTACTACGGCTTCCTGCCACAGTCCAAAATTGAGCGTAAGTGTAAGCTAAAGGTGCAGTAGTTTTGTTTGTCCATTGCAAATAGTTGTCTATAAATCTGCTTAGAAATCATAGAAAAAAGTTGCTCCTTTGAATTTCTCTTAGAACCTTCATGTGTCTAAGTTTTCTTCAGAGTAATCCAGATAGTCTTCTGTGCATTCATGGGTACACTGCATCTATCCATCCATCCCTTAATATCTACCCGCTTAGACATGGCCAGATTTGAGAGGCAGCAGGCTGAACAAGGTATTTATGACATCCAATGTGTTCTTGGTCTACCACAGGGCCTCTACCAGTTGAATGTGTCCAGAAAACCTCAAACGAGAATCACCCAGGAGGCACCCTGACAGATGCCCAAACCATCTCAACCAGCCTCATTCAGCATGGAGGAGCAGCAGCTCTATTCTAAGCTCCCTCTAGATGTCTGAGCTCCTGACTCTATCTCTTAAGGCCCCGACACACCAAGCTACTGCTCAGCCATCAGTCAAAGTCGGGTTGTTGGTGAGCATCTGTGGCCCTCATCAGTGCGGTGTGTCCTGCCCTGTTGGCCCTCACGGCGCTAGTTGACGCTTTTCCCACTGATTCAGCATGTTGAATCAGTGTTGGCAACTGGCGATGAAATCAATCTGATCGGCATTGCAGCTCAGCCCACGAGAAGAGAAACAGAAGTGAGGAAAGTAAACAAAGAGATAAAATCAAGAGGGAGTGAGACCAAAACAAACTTGTTGCGTGAGGTGAGATTGTTATTTATTTGGCCCCAAGCTCTTTAGCAGAAACATTTCACAATGGTTTGTGTTATTGCTCAGTGGCTCACGGTAAATATGCTTTCTTCTTTCAACATCGGATTGTGTTGTTAATGTGCTATCTGAGTACCTAGTGTCAAGAAACTGTTTCAGTTACCCTTTTTTAAACATCATTACAGATTACAGCCCTTTGCTAGTGTGTGAATTATTTAGTCTCATGCAGGCACAGAACCTACATGCTGGTTGTCCATCAGCTGTAGTCTTCGCGATGTGTTCATGTGCAACTTTTTGGCTGACACGGCGACATCGGGTGACTCAGCAGTGGGCCTCTGTCGCCACTAGTTCTTTGAAGTTGGATTGGTGTGTCTGTGCCTTTAGGCTAAGCCCAGCCACCCTACAGAGGGATCTGATTTCAGCTGCTTGTGTCTGTGCTCTTAATCTCTGGGTCACTACCCAAAGCTCATGACCATAGGTGAGGGTTGGAATTTAGATGAAACGGTAAATGGAGAGCTTTGCCTTTCAGTGCTGCTACCCCAGTCACTGCTGACACCGCACCAAGCTGCCGATCCTTCTCACTTTCCTTTTTCCCCTCGCTCGTTATAAACAAGACCCCAAAATACTTGAACTCCTTTGCTTGAACTAGCAACTCTCCCCCAGCTGAGAGGGGACAATCCATTGTTTTCTGACTGGGAACCATGGCCTCAGATTTGGAGGCACTGACTCTTATCCTGGTTGCAAACTGCCCCAATGTGTGCTGGACATTAGGGTGTAACAAATTGATAGGAGTCTGATAACATTTTAATTATCGACATCAGATCTGACAGGATGTGAGTGTTTTTTGTGACTTCCTGTACAGACTGAAGGCTGCTGAAAACTGTCAGGAAACTGTTCTGCTCTCTCCACTTTCCAAGTGAAGCTCAGATCATCTTGAATAAGCCTATTCTCGTACTTTGTATCCTAATCATATTTGATTGGTTGGCCTCATTGTTAATCATGCAGGGCGCACCACGTCCTCAGAGGAGTATTACTTTTCTACTGTTTGTGTTCCATGAATTTAAAATGCCATCTACCTCATATGACCCTGTCAGTGGGAAATGTATTTAGAGTATGCTCATTTTATCTCGCTTAAAAGTGTCTTTGAGGTCACTCCACCCAGTCCCAGTGAAACATTTGGTTTTTGAGGTATGCAGCATGAGGCATGACCCACAGTTATGCACCATGGCATCCTGTATTTTCTTTTTACTTTTAATTGAATTCTGGCAACCTAATCAGAAGCCATCTGCAGGAAGAGCAGCAAGAAGCCAGCCATCTTTTCTTCTGACAAATCTGTCAATAATTCTGAATAAATTGTCTCTGCTGGTAAACTGAAAACCATCAGTGTATTAGCGTCATTTGCATACGTCTATAATACTGAGTGCGCTCAAACGTTCATGTATGAGTCAAATTCAGTGTCTTACTAATACTTACTGTATCTGAATATCAAGACGTGCCAGTGAGCAGACTACAATACTCAGTGTGCTTTCTCAGCCCAGTCTTATCAAAGTGAATGTTTGCTCACTGAGAACAAAGCTTCATACTGTAGGAACTTTGAGAAAATGTCTGCATGTGCACGTCTTGCATGATGCCACTGTTCAAAGCCAACAGAAATCTTGGTGGTTTTGTGGAAGTGTGTTTGATTTTTCTAAATTAATATTTAAGATCTGCTCGTCTTTTCACTCTCTCACACTTCAGCATACTGTATGTTGAAAGCTGTTTTCTAAGCCCGGACATCAAACTTGTCTAAATCCATTATGGTGTAGCTTCTGTGCAAACAAAGCATTATTCAACACTGCAGATTCTTTGTAGTCTTCATAGGATAAGTAACAAGGGCCCTATTTCAATGATTTTTTTTTTTTTCTGATCTGGCAGTCTCCTTCAAGAGAGACCTGAGAACAAGAAACAAGACCACAATCACCAAAACAGAAAAAAACAACAACACAAGAACACAGGAAACGTCAGCACGTCCTGCTTTTTTTTTTTTTTTTTTTTACCCAGATCCACCCACATTCTTTCCCCACACTGATAGGTATTTTGGTCTAGACCAATTTATCTGGATCCCAATTTTTGCCTCCTATTAGTTAAGGTAAGTTTTAAATGTACAAAAGTACAGCCTGTCTCGTGAAGAACAAAATTTCTTTTACAAAGCTATAAATAAACAGTGCTTACCCTAACTTCAGTTTTGACCACTACCTGCTTTTGTGGTCAGGTACAGTAAGGTGTAAACAAAATTTCTGAGAAAAAAGCAAAGACACAGTGTATGCAGATGATGTGGATCATAACATTAGTGATATAATATTCACGTTTGTGAGCTTATTAACTGTCACAGTAAACACTTTTCATCCGCCATACATGCCTTCTCCTCAGTTCACTCAGTAATTTTCCACTCACCCTGCCTCGTCACCACACCTGCCTGCCAGAGTATCACCTGTCCACACCTTTTCAGCTCCTGCTGATCCACCATACCCACCTCATCAGGCTAACGCTGTGGATCATTATCTCACATTCACTTCACAGACACTCCTTGCCAGATTGTTCTTCACCGTCATGCAAGACTTACCAGTGTTTGCTTCTGGTTTTCTCCCTGGTTATGGACCCTGCGTGTTCCTGACTCTCCTGCTTCGTCTGCACCCTGGTAAACCACTCTGCCTTCTGTTTTCGACTATGAGCTCTGCCTTCCTGATTCCTGTTTGCCTGTTTTCTGCAGCTGTCAGGAAAGACCTCCACCCAGCTTTACTGGTTCAGTCACTTGTGATATTCAGTGCTGTGGATTGCTTCGCTGTGTGGCTGCACACGTTGCCTTTGTGTGTGCGCCATGGATTCAAAGTTTCATTTCTGCTGTCAAGCTCTCCCCTGGCCACGCCTGGCTTCGCTTCAAAGAGACCGTTTCCTCAGTGAGTGCTTCTGGTTTCGGAACCTCAGCTCTTCTGACATCACTCTCTGCCTGCCCCCTCCCGTTACTATTGCACGCAGTTGAACTGTCTGCTGTGTGTGCGACCAGCAAACGCCAGCACCTCGCCTGTGTGCTGCTTCAGCATTCAATGTAGAGAGCCATGGACAGATCCTGTTCCCCTAGCGACTCTGAAACTGAACATTGAGTCTCTCTGTTGCTTCACCAGTCTGCACTCACCGTAGTTGTTGGAGTGGTGCATTAAAGCTCAGTATAAAGATGTGCCTGACCCTGGTGTTGGTGCGAGTAATGCAAACTCTGCAATCATCAAGATGTTGAATGACTGTTTGTTACATTCCCCCATAGGTTAACTGTATGCTCCTACTCAATGGATGGATGGACCCTGGACCAAATGGATTTACTCTCTTGGATCACATTAAAGTCTAGTGTCAGGTATGCAGTACTGCTCTACAGGAAATGAGAATTTAAAAATCACGACCACATGTTGTGTGAAGTTGACTGGCATTACCGTGCAGGAAATCCACTTGTCGAAGTTTAAGACCTTTGAGACTCTGCAATGTTTGTTAAAGTCCATGCATTCCCACTTACCTTACCCCTCTGCTGAACTACCAACCACTTCTTGACTATCTATTAATGGAGTGTTATTTTGTTTGTGTGTCTGAATTTCAGGGTAAACCTTTACATAAGCTCTGACCATGACCTCATTCTCCAGCACGGAGTCCTTGCAACTGAAAAGCACTTAGGACTGAGTGGAAAGGCAAATGGCAGCACCCACCATTTGTCTCCACAGCACAGCCTTGATTTTGCAAACGAAGGGATTAGGGGGCTTGAGTACAACATCCCTGAGCAATATGAGTCATACGGTTTATTTAAAAGGGTTGGCTGCTGTCTTGTAAGGGAGAATTGGTAGGCAAGAACATTGCGTTCATCAAGATTACTTTGAAAATATTGCCTCTTGAGTGGTAAATAAAAAAGTAAGAAAACCCAAGCTCATCTTCTCTACTGAGTCATGAGTGTTTTATGTAATTTAGGAAGACTTGGCCATAATTTAGCCCTGGACAGTTATATGTTTTAACAACTTTATTACAATGTCCAGGTGAAATAATGTGTTCCCTAATATCAATTCCATTCAACACTTCTGTATAGATCTCGTATGAATCACTACCTGCTGTTTTGCACTCATACAATAGTGCAAAACAGCAGGCAGTGTTCCTGGATACATACATTCTGTGTTCATTGCCTGTATGGCATAAGGAATAAAGGACTTCTTGTATATGTTTCTAATGGTTCTTGTGACCCTAAATCGATGCTTAGACAGGAGCAGCTCCAACTCTGAGTGTAATGGATGTGAGGCACCGGCAGTTATATGTTTGGCCTTCCTGCGAACAGCATTGTCAGATATATTGCTGAGTTGTTTCTGTCACTTGCAAGTCACATTCCCTGCAATGTTGACAGTCCTTGAGAGTTCATTTTTGCTCTTTGCATTCAAGTTGCTGTACAATGCTGTAATGTTAAGTGATGAAATGCTTTTAACCATGCCTCTATATGCTATTTCAAGCATGTCTAACACCAAACCTCTTCAGGCACTGATTGGCTCTCTTAAAAATGCTCTCTGAGTTTCCATTAAAAGAGTACTTAAATTTTCCTTCTTGAATTGTTCTACTTTTTCTACAGGCTGGCACTCAAGTATGACTGGCTGTATTTGGTATTGTTTGTGTTATAAGTTTGGATTGACTCGCTTTTGGGGCCAGCCTCAAGAGGCGATCAGAGGAACTGCAGTTTTTGGCACTTGTGCGTAGGTTTCATTTTTCAGCTATGGAGGTCGCCATTTGGGCTCTACAGGCTCTGCCACGAAATGCTTTGGCAAAGCAGACCTCCCCCTTTTCAAAAAGTTACTGAGAAGCCATTAAATGCCATTTAGGAGAAAAGCTGAACCATTGTCTTGAGTGATTTAGGATTCCTTGTGTAACATGGTTCATTCAAAGATGACAAAAATATCTCCACACTGATTGAAAATGTTGCTCTGTGGTTGTTTCCTATTTCCATGCAGATTATTGCCACACTGAAACTGCAGAGGAATTATTGATGTGTGCCTCATGGAGATATGAGATAACTGACGACCCCTGAGTAAGTGACATTTTTTATGGATGTCATTTTCATATTCAATGCATAAAACTAACAGTACTAAACTACTAATGAGCTGTACAATTAACCCAAATAGTGAACAACTGCAGGAAGTCTGTGTAAAACTAGCAATTTGGATGAATTTTGAGCAGATTATTTCCTTTGAACACTGCATCAGAGGTGAGTTTTCCTGATATTTTAGGAACCGTTTAAACAATTCTCTAACTTAATAAGTTAGATTCACTGTTCAGTTGTTTTAACTGCATACTTTTCTTTAATAATCTTAACCTGAATAATAATCTTAAAATTAGCAAGTTTTCTTTCATCCTCTAAAATCAAGAGGGCCTTGTATCCCCCTGTGATGCTTTGACAATCCCTAGAGGGGGTCGAGACCCTCTCTAGTTGGGAACCAGTGATCTAAAATAATTTTTCCATTGACTAGAACCTACCCCCCTTTTGGATTCTGGTCCACCTGAATTTAAACATATAGACACCTTATTATTAGACACTATCGGGATATGTCTGGATCAGTGGCGGCTGCTGGTTCAGCCTCCCTTGTTGTCTCAGAGAAATCTCCCCTGGTCTTGATGTATGTAGAAGCTTTCATTGGTAATTTTGTTTACAGTAAGAAGTGCAGCTATCCTCAGATGCTGAGATATGGAGCTATATAGATATATAAGCCAACCAATCTGAGCAGACTGGGCTTTTTCAATAAGGGGGTCTTAAGGAGACAGGCGTTAAATGGAGCGCCTGTGACGGGTGAGGGTGTACAGGTGTTCCAGCACCGACAGTAAAAGGAATTTTAAGTTACAACACATACAAATATGAACCAAGACATTAAGTCTTCTTTAAGTCTACATCCAGCACCAACATAAAGGTTGTTTTTTTTTTCAGTGCTTTATCACTAAATATCCATTAAGCTAACGACACTTCCATTAACCCTAACTGTACAAATGACATGTTCTTATTTATTCAACTTTTCAAAGTATTAGCTGGTTTTGAAGTTCTACAAAACAAAAACCCCAAGCGGAACAGTGGATGGTGAAGGTTAATGGATTATGTGCATAATTAAATAAGGTCGTGCTTCCTTCAGAAGGCTGTGGGTTATCTGCTGAGGACATACTTAACGCTGAGATCTTGCCAAACCTCTGTAATAAAGCTGGTATTCAGTAATAATCACTCCCTCTGGAGGAAATGTTCTATCTTTAGCAGAGCCCACACTGAGGTCAGAGGTCATGCAGGTCCGACAGCTCTGGAGCTGGTGAGAAAAGCAGGATCTTCCTCTCAACTGTAGCAGCAGCTCCATGGATTTATGTGAGAAATGATATATACAGTGCTGCACACCTTGTGAAGATGAATCTTGTAGTGGTGTTTTAATATTTAATGCCAGACAAAGAAAACATGTGGGACAAAAGAAGGTCTCTCAGTCTGTTGTCTCCTCAAACAGGCAGAGTTGCTGTGATCAAACTACATCAGCACATTGAAATTCGGCCCAGCTAGCAGCTGAGAGGTGTGGACATGGAGGTGTGCTCAATATTCAAAGCTGTGTTTAATTGGTGCCCTCCCTTTACCAAAAAAAATACACAGATATATATCTAGCGCACAGCTGCAGTGTGTTTTGTGGCTTTCACTGATTGCCTGGAGATGACAGTTGAGATGCATACAGCACAGCGTGAAGCCCATTTTGAAAGGCGAAATACAAATCCTACACGAGACAAGCTGAGGCAACAAGATGAGTCTTGTTGGATAGTTTTCCTCAAAGGTTTGGCCTACATCTGACTGATAAGCTGACAAAAGGCACAACTGACACAACAAACAGATTTCCTCTCAATCCGTCTGTTACTCTTCACTTGGTTTTCATCAGCATTACATAACACTTGCAAGAAACTGCCACAGTTTGGAAAATATTTTCTTACTGCAATAGCTGAGGATTATAAATGTCACTGGCTGCCAGCCTTTAGGTTTTCAGTTACTCCAAGCAGTGGAATTACTCACCAAAACAAAGACAAACAGTGTCTGTTGGTGCTGTCACTGCCAACAGTGTTGAAACACAGCTTGTGTCTGCAACTTATCAGCTGCTGCCATGAATTGCTCTCGCTATCTGCAAATACACAAACTAAACATAAATCTAGTAATGAGCCATCGCCAGTAGTGTTTGGAATAACAGACGCTTACATGTGTAAACATTGTTCTCTGAGTCAATAGACAATTTGTTAATCTCCACTGCTCTGCATTCCAATCAAGGTTAACACGAATGTTTGGTGTTTTAATAACCATGTGTTTTCCCTCTGTTTTTGTAGTCTGACCTTGACTATACTGACTTGTATCGGTGCAAAGTTTGTCACTAGACAGGTGTTTTCACATTCCTGTACTGAGGAGGATGATGTCTGTGCGAGTGGGAAACACCTATCGATGGGCAAACCAATCGCATCATTTAGGGCCATTAGTCGACAAGTCGCCCACATGTTTACAATATTAATTTATTAAGTTATATATTTTGGGCGGGGCAACACAATTGTTCGAGTTGGTATGAGAAAGAATAGTATCAGTAACACTGCACAACACTGTGCTACATTACAGAGAAATACAAAACCGTACTAATGAACCGTCATTAATATAGGCCTATATTTTATCTACAAGTGCACGTCACACACTGAGCGAGCCGCCTGTTAATGACGCTGTGGGCTAATGAGCATGTAGCTACTTCCATGTTTCACATGATACGTCATGTTTGTAGTCGACCAATGAAGATGAGTTTACATATCACCTTGGGTTCGTCCTTCACCTTCTCAAAATGATCCCACACTTTGGATTTCCTGCCCGACATGTTATTAACTAGCCTGTGGAATAACCGCAGGTACCAGAAACTTCTGTCTGACTGCTGAGCGTGGACACTTCCTGTGTCTGTCCTTTCAAATGAAATTCCCAAGTTGTCCAGTCATATAGGTTTTGATTTATTTTGACAAGGTGCAGACCAATGAAATGTTGCTGACCAATTACCTTTCTGGTCAACTAACGTTTGGTCGACTATTAGGGGGCAGCCCTAATTATTGTATGTTTCAGAAATGCTGTGTAAGTAATGATAACTAGATATCAGATGCCAGGATGGCATCTGTTCTCTTGGCGCATACACCAAAAGAGTTCTCCACCTTCCAGGTTTACTGTCGTGGTATGCAGCCCACTGAACATGTACTGTAGTGTTTGTCTTTGTGGCTCCGCCCATGAGTTCTCACAGAACTTATAGTCCTTCTCAGCTCAGCAGCTGGATTGAAAATTAATAATTAAAAGAGTCATAATTGACAGTGTTTGCAGTTTCAGGCATCTTATAAACAGTTCTATCTTTAATAATGGTGGTCTATGGGGTAAATGCTTTTTGGGCCACAGGGGATTTGTTGCTGCGATACTACAAGTGACCACTAGGAAAACTGCAGGTTTCTGAAGGCCTGCGCACTGCCAGTTAGCCTACAAGCCAACAAACAAACAAACAACATAAAAAAAGACACTAACTATTCAGATATGTGTGCTAGTCGCTGAGTTTGGTGCACAACAGACTCCTCATCTGAGGCTGGGTCTGATTGAGGCTCTAACATGTATCACTGGATCTCTACAATGTTTCCTCTCATGCTAGCCATCTTGATGTGTCACCAAAATGCATGTTAATACCAGGTCTAAACACTGGTCTAAACAGGTTTTTACACAATACTACTGTACCTGCACATATAATCAAAAGTTTGATAATAGTCAGTACAGGTCAGTGTGTTTCGTTTTTCAGTCGTCTTCATGTGTGTTTGATGGAATGAATATACTTCTATTTTAATCTACACAGACTGCCTAACTGCTCATATTTTACTCCCCCTTTATGTGGAAAGCTGTCAGCAAAAGCAAATTTTCTGTCTTCAGTATCATCTGCGTAACTCTTGTGATTGTGTTTTGGACTCTGTGACCTCCACAGCAGTGTCAAGGCAGACTCACTGGAGCTGCTGCTGTGCTACAGATGTGCTGCTTTCACTAAACCGGCCGTGTAGACATTGTGTGAAAGATGATAATGAAACAGGTTCACAGTGTTAGGCTTACAGTCTGCAGCGGTTTCTTGTCTTTTTTTTTGTGGTGCTTAAAATGTAACCTTAGGGCATTCAGGTAGTTTATGTAAGCATTTTCTGCTTGGTAGCATCAGTGTAAGCATTTGTCTGATCCACAGAGACAGACAGAGATTAAGAGAATACAGACATTTGTTACCAAACTCTGAGCCCAGAGCAGTGCGAGGTGTCATTACTCTACAACTTTCTGACAAGATGTTCGCCAGCATTCGCTTTGGGTGAATGTGTGGCCTTTGTTTGGTCGAGCCCCATGTGATACAGAGACAGATTCAGACACAAGAACATACATTTTCTAATGATTTTGCTTTTAACTTTGAGTGACAATGTTTCTTAAAATTGTTCTTTCTACCATATTGCCCATGGCAGCTGCAGGACAGGGGCTGAGGCTGTCGCTCAGGAGGTGTCGGAGAACGTGTCGTCCACTAATTGGAGGATCAGTGGATCAATCCCCAGCTCCTCCAGTCCACATAACCCCTAATTGCTCCCATTGGCTGTGCCATCAATTTGCGTGTCCTCCACATGACAGCTTGGGTTTTCTCCAGATACTTCAGCTTCCTCTCACAGTCCAAAGACGTGCAGGTTAATTGGTGACTCTATATATCAGCCCTGGGGTGTACCCCGCCGCTCGCCAAGCGCTCCAACCAAGGTGGCAAAGCCTAGTTTAGTATTATGAAAAACTCTATATATCTAGATGATATTTCAACATAATAACCCTTCACAAGTGGCAACTTAGTCACAGTTATAACCTTCAATGACACCAACAGTTAAAGCAAAGGATGAAAAAAACCAAAGCATGTTTCAACATTGGTCTTTTTCAAGGTTCCAGTCTGAGTGCTGATATCCATCATCAGTTTCATGGACAAACAGTGTTATATGTCCCTGAATGTTCACTTACATTCCGAGCAGGTCATATCTGATGGTTATATGTGACAGAACATCTTAAAAAACACTAATGTTTGGACATTAATCGTACGAAAATATCATGTTCAGAAGCAGAGATATGCACTTCTTTATGTGATGGTGTGACATGAATTTACCTTGATCCACCAAGTACATAATGGTATACTCTTAATTAGAGATGTATTATCTGCCTACCATTGTTACCGGCCGATATTGGCATTAAAATGTAATATTGGAAATTATCAGTATCGGTTTTTACTTTTTTAATGACACAACTTCTACACAGCATGCATATATTATACATGAACTCTTCAGCTACTTCTCCTCTCACTCAAAATGTCAAAATATGAGAGATGTGGCGTATAGTTTGTGAGATATCTTTGTTTGTTTGTAATATATGTAATGTTAGTTACCTTTAGTTTTTTCTTTGTTTGGTTGATATCGGTATCGGAAATTAAGAGTTGGACAATACAAGTTTATCGGATATCAGTAAAAAAGCCAGTATCGAACATTCCTACTCTTAATATGTGGATTTGGATGTCCCAAACTCGAACTCTTAAGGCAGTGTTCATAAATCCATTAGCATCATACAAAATAACACTTGGATTTTTAAAAAAGGCAAAGCAGACAGGAAAATAATTCATTGGAGATATGTGTGTGTGGATAATAACCAGTGCAGCTGAACCAGGTGAAGCCTGTGAGAAAATCCTGTACCCTGGAGGGGAAACGAGTTAAATGAACCACAGTGAGAAGTCCACCCATTTACAGGGTCTCTGCCTCTTCTCAGTTATGCAGCCTTAAAATTAGTAAGCAAGCCCAGCTGCCCTGTTTTATCCTTATTCTCCTCATTTCACACGCCGCTAATTATCACAAGTCCAAATAAAACGATGACAAGATTTTTATTTCAAGTCTCACTGAAATCGGAGAAAGCAATAGCAACCGAATGAAACAGCCAGGGACCTGGATAGTCAACATGAGATTTCCAATTATGTCCCACGGATCTGTAAAAAATAGCATCCAGGCCTCAGCTGCTCTTGCTGTGGAACAAAATATTCTTGGACTACCTGCTGCAGGAAAGCGAAGAAGGCTGCTGAGAGGGAAAAATAAGATTTCTAATTGTACCTTCTAAATTGCTTTTCCCTTCAGTCATGGATGACTGTGTCTGGTTGGCTGATGGGCTCTTCTTTTCACCATGTGGAGAATTTCTGTCTCGTATATTTTTAGCATCTTTTCAGTATTCATGTTTATTGATTTGTTGAGTTTCTGAAATTTGAGCACTAAGGACACGTTTCTATCACTTACCTTGGCTTCATGCCAGTGGCGGACCGTGCATTTTACACCTAGGCCTTCAGTGATGTCCCTTCTCCTCCTTCAGCCATTGCGGAGTTACAAAACAAAACAGCATTTAGATCGAATTGTTAAACAAATTAGCTTGTTTGCTACTCGCTACCACCAGCCTACAGTCCACCAGGTCAACAGGTTCAGTTTGGTTATTGTGCATAGCCCTTCCTCTCACTAGTGCGTATCCAATCGAAGGACGTGAATAGCTCGGGCTTGCTAGACATAAATATACAACACTGGAAGCAATGCAACCAAGAGAAAAGCTATGAAAAGAAGATAATAGACGATGGGGAATTATTTAATACATATTTATGAAATAAATAAATAAAAAATATATGTATTAAAGAAAGTGACATTTATTTTCTGGTGATGTTTAGGCCAGACGAAGGCTTTGCTGGCCCTACGGCCCAACACTGCTTCATGCAAGAAGGATGTAAGAAGATTTCATTGACGGAGCACCGATAAATCTCACATATCTCATATATATCATGGCATTTAAGCGCCAACTCCCATTTAAGTTGGCATTTGTGGATTTATTGCGGCTGATCCACATGTACACCCTGTAGGGATAATGAATGAATGTTTCTAAATGTCATGATTGTAGAGCTGCAATGATTAGTCAATTAAACAATTAGTCAGTCAAATATTAATTGGCAACTATTGTGATAATGACTTATAATTTTCAGCGTAAAATGACAAACATTTGGTCGTTCCAGTTTTTCAAATATGATGATTTGCTGCTCATATATGTATTAAGTTTTCTTTGTTTTGGATAAAAAAAGGAATTCAGGGACTTCATCTTGGGAAGCTGTCATGAGCTTTTCCCATTCTTAATCATATTGTTTTTATGAATTTCAATCAGGTCACTTTATTGCTTTATTTTGATGGTGTGAGAGAGACAAAAGGGCAGGGGAGAGAGAGGATGACATGCAGCAATGGGTCAGAGTCGGACTCATCCTTAATGGTAAGCCCTCTACCCTGTGAACTACCAAGGTGCCCACTGATTGCAACAAATTTGTTCTTACTTGATTGCATCACCATATAAACTATGTATTACTCATCACACAACTGAACTAAGATATTCAAGACAAAAAGTAAAACGTAAGAGCAGCCATCACAACAATATATCAGGATGTGATTGGATTACAGATGTGGCAGCAGAAAGAGTGGATATCAGCAGAAACACTACAGATAACAGGAGAAAAGAGAAAGAAGAGATTGATAAATATCTTACAAGGGCAAGCAAAGCAAAAGCCTGACAAGAATACACAGAGATCAACAGAAAGGTAAAGAAAAGCAAGACCAAGACCAAGGACAAGAGAAACTTCACTGACAGTCTGGCTTAACAAGCAGAAGAGGCAGCAGTAAAAGAAAACATGAAAGAACTACAGCGTCAGGAAGAAGCTGTCCAGCAAGATCAGTCAGCCAGAACGACCAGTGAAAGACAAGGTAGGAAACAATAAGAGGATTATAACAAAAGCAGAAGAGATGGGCAGAACATTGTGGAGAACTCCTGAACAGACACCACCTAACCCCTCGGACATTAAATCTGCCAAGACGAACTTGTTAATCAACAATGTGGCAGCAGGACCAGACAACACTCCAGCAGAGGTACTGCAGGCAGACATGGACACACACTGTCTCTGTAGAGATGCCACACCCACTATTTGAGAAGATCTGCAGACTGGAGGGAAGAGTACTTGGTCAAGCTCCTACACCTCTGAAAATACCCTGTGCACAGAGGAATCATGCTTCTCTTAATGCCAGGAAAGATCTTCAGCAGAATCCCTTGAGAACAAGAGTCGTGGACTCACAGCTAAGAGACTAGCAATCAGGCTTTTGGCAGAATGTACCACGAGTGTGGACGAGATTGCAATTCTATGTTTGTTAGCTGAGCAGTCACTGGAGTGGAGCTCTCCGCTGCATCCCAGAAAAATTGGTCAGCATGATCAGGAACTCTTATGAAGGGATAACCTGCAGCTTCCAAGAGAATACTGGCATCAGACAAGGCTGTTTACTTTCCCCTTCCCTCTTCCTCCTGGCTATCAATTGAATAATGATCACAGCAGCACAGAGCAGAGACCGTATCCAGTGGACAATCACAACAGCTTTATGACCTAGACATTTCCATTGACCTTGCTTTGCTGTTTTATAGTCAATAGCAAATGCAGAGGAGGACAAAAGTATCGGCAGACACCTCTTTACAAGTAGGCCTCCAAATCCATAGAGATAACACTTAAGTCCTTTTGGCCATAACAACCCATGAAGACCCAGTGACCCTGGAGGGAATAATTCTTGAGGGAGTAGAAGCCTTCCTTTACTGAGGCAGTAGCTATGTCTCCATCCAAAAGTGATTCGAATCTTTGGGAAATGTGCATTAAAAGAAATACGAATCCTGTGTGTTTCCATTAAATGTACAGACTTTGGTGAAAATGACAAACTTGTGCGAGTTTTCTGCAGAACCGGAAACAAAACAAGTCTCGCATTCTTCTTCTTCTACGTTTTTTGGCGGTTGGCAACCAGCTTGTAAATGCATTACTGCCTTCCTGACCCGGAGTGTGGATATCACCATGGAGAGAGGTGCACTATGACAGACTTAATTCGAACATAAATGTTTCCATCCCCCGTTTGTCGAATCAACCAAAACCCGGCTAAAGCGAGCACATTCATTGTATGATTCCATGTACGATGCATTTGAAAGCACAGCAAAGTAGTGCAGGATACCTGCAGATTTTAAAAGTATGAATTTAGTTTCCTCAAAAAAACGATGGATTGCGCTGCAGGAGGTTGTTCAATCCTTTTTTGTGGAGTTTCAGTCGGCAGCATCAGATCTGAGAAATGTGGACATTTGGATTCAGCCAAAGACAGTTCTCTAAAGACATGTTTCCTCGACTGTTCTCTCCTCGCGTCTCATCCTCACAACTCTCCCCTGTGTCTTACCAAAGCAGAGTAAAGACGAAAGCAACAGACGCAAGTGAGGGAAACGTGGATGCAAGATCAGGTATTGGGATGAAGCCCATGACTGCAGTCCTTCACTAATCTCAACCAAGTTTTGTTACCTATACTTTAACCATTAAAGTCAAATACACTTGTCTGAATCATTTTTGTGAAGTCATAAAGGTTGTTTTGAAAGGCACTGACAAACGACATATTGTCATTTAGGTTTGAGGTTTGGTGACGTACAAATGTAAGCAATAATTAAACGTCACTCCCGGTGTGTTTTGGAAATGAAATCTCTTTCATGGAGGTAAATGTACCTGTCTGCTACTCTAATCACTCTCTCTTTCTGGTCTTATGATGCTGCCATTTGTTTCTGAATTATAAAATAATAGCAGTTCCAGACAGGACTGATGAGTTTTATTGCTGTCTCACATCTCACATCCTTGGAAAAGAGGTTCTGTGTCTTTTTCAATGTTTGTGTGAGTGATTGAAAGGCATGAAAAACGGAGAAAATGTACCGCACACCAAGTCTCAGCTCCCACTGAAGGCTTTTTTAACGGCGCTGTGACGTTTCAGCACAAGGCTCTTTCTCAAACTGCCGTTACATCAGCCAGACCATCGAGGAGCTGTCACCCTCCAATCACCTCAAGGTTCTGTCAATATATCATAACGGAAAGCTGAAAAAAACAGAGCTTGAAACACACGTTATATTACTTTTGTATGATTCATCAAGGCTCTTTCCTGATCATGAATTATGTATGCTTTTACAGATCTTTGAGAGTTTATATTATTACATGTGCATATTTATTAAGTTCACAAAAGAAATAAAAGAATATTGGAATAGCATTAATAAAAGAGTATCACTGAATCTGACATTCAAGGGATATTATCTGAAAGTTCTGATAGGAAGGAGGAAAGACAAACTCTGACTGTAACAATACCCACTGCACGCCCAGTGCTTTGGCTATAATATGTGGGGCTGCAACTGCTTCGAGTATGAACACTTGATATGGCGGCACTGTGGAGCAATGGTTCACATTGTTGCCTCACAGGAAGAGGGTTCAAACCCAGGGTGACTCCTAAGTAGGAATGTTACAATTACTTGATTTCACTGTTAACCGCGATTTTAAACGCCACGGTTAATTATTCGTAAAGATTCCTCAACATCGTCCCTCTCCAAAGATTATGATGAAGTATGGATGAAGAAGTGCGGCATGAAATGATGCACTGGTGCAAAACCCAAACAAACAGACAGATAGCAGCTCGCCATGGAGGCAAAACTTGCACATAGATTGTCGTTGGTGGCTTAGTGGTTAGAGCAGGCGCCCATGTACAGAGGCTCCATCCTTGCCGCAGCGGCCCGGGTTCAATTCCGGCTTGCGGCTGCTTCGCTGCGTGTCTCTCTCTCTCCCGTCACTCACTTAGCTGTCCTATTGATTAAAGGCATAAAAGTCCAAAAAATAATCTTAAAAAAAACGAACTTGCTCGTAGAAATGTGTGGGATTCCAGCAAAGAGGAAAACTTGTGGCGTTGTGGCAGCAGAAGCCTTTTCTGTATGATGTGTCCTCCAGCTCTGACCATGATCTCGTAAGAAGGAAGAAACAGCAGCGGAGTTGCAGCTGTCAGGTGAGCGACCTAGCAGCTACACATAAAATACTTTTAACATTAGGCAGCAAAATGTTGCAAAACTTTTACATGGTCCACACGCTATCTGCTTCAATTAGTTTGAGAGCCCATCGGCTGTGGTCACAGCAGGTGGCTATGACAATGTCCAGACAGTAGAAATGATAGACAGACACCGACTGAACCCTGCATGCATTGAAAATCACTCTTCACTACACAGCCTTATGTATAATGAAACAAACAACCGAGATGAACAACCATTAAATGTCAGCTCCAAATGTCACTGAAATGTCCCTTCTTTTTCTTGAGCGACCCTGCACACTCCTTTCACTCGTCCTCAGCGTGTTATAAGAATCTTTAAAAGCAAAGGCAGCTGAACGCAGCCGACACCAGTGAGTGACAGCCCTGGGAAGTGCTCCATCATTTACCAGCAGGGACCATATTATCATCAGGGGGTCGCCTCTTACATCCACAGTGTCAGTGGAACAAAGCAGCGACCTGCCAGTTAAATGACAGTTAATCACATAGACTATGGCGGCTGTCAGGGATCCTGCCTGGTTGCCTGCTTTCAACTGTTTCAACGCAGGACATGAACAATTTACAGTTCTGTCTGTGCTGCAGGATGCTTGGGAGGGTCCAGACTGGACTGCTGAGTAATTAAGAAGAGAACCACAGGAATCATTCATGGCCTAAGAACCACTGTATGCTTCAATTACCAAAATTAATTGATTTCAAACAAAAGCACAATGTGTCAGTGGCAGAAGGGGACACCATGTGTCTGATGGTCTCCAGTCAGCTAATCAACACTGATTAATTAAACTCTGGCTGCCCTATCATCATGTCGGACTGGATCTCAAATGCAGGTACAAATAAATGTAAAAATAAAGTATGGGTGTTTATATGAAACATGTTGGATGTTTTTTTTTCTTGAAGGAGAAAGCAGCAGTCAGGCTTTGCATCCCAGAGGACCAGTAGGATCAATAAGGCATCTAACACCAGTGAATCCTAGTGGAACCTGGCTGGTCAGTTCTGTTGCGGAGCAACGGAGAAAATGCTGCTGAGCTGAAGACCTTCCAAATCCCTCTGAGCTCTGCATTGCTGCCTTTTGTTTCCCCAGAGCCCATAAGTCATCTCTCTGAGTCGCCAAGCATACACCCTGATCCCTTTTCTCTCATTCCCATCCCTTATCCAATCTGTACTTACTGACTTTGAAGTGGAGCCTGAAAATCCTGGAGGGACTATTGTTTGTCACTCTGGAGAGTCATTGGCCTTCTTCTTTTTCAAGGTTTTCAAAATGTACTGCATCTCCTGACATCTCCCTATTAAATCACTTCCCTTCTACTTCATTTATTACCTCAGAAGCAACAAAAGCTATTTCATTTCTGTTCAAATTCTCTCTTGCATTAAAGGATAAGGCTGCTGATATTCTATATTTCAATATTGTCGATAAATCTCATGAAAAGCCCAAACCAAGATTGAATAAATTGGTCATGGGATTTGCTGACAATAACAGAAATATAGAATATAGACACATCTAATTAATACTTTTATTTATTCTTTTATTATATTATATTATATTATTATATTATATTGTATTATATTATATTATATTATATTATATAGAATTTATCTATTTCAAACACAAGTCCAATAAAATTTTATACATCTCAAGAGTAACGCCTGAACATTTTACTTTCTGTTCTGTTCTGTCAGCTAGCTTATCATTATCTATGAGCTGATCTACTATGAGGTTACAGGTGGGGAGTGTACATGTCATCTAGCCAGTAAGAATAACCACAGTGCAAAATTCAAACAAACAAACAAACAAACAAACCAGGGAGGTTAGGTTAAATAAATAATAAAAAAAAAGAAAAGAAAAGAAAGAAAAAGCAAAGGCACATTTGAGATATAGTCTTAATGTGCTGTTATAACTATATTATAAGATATATAAATCATATAATAATATAATTTAGCCAATATGATAATTAACCAAAACAAAGCCTCTGTATTTTGTGGTCATTTGAAAAATAAAACTGATCTATCTAAATACATATATATGTATTATGTTGAACATTACTAGTGTATGGGTTTGCTTGCATGTAAGCGTACTGATGATGATGATGATGATGACACGAAGAGGAAGCTGATGACGAATGAAGGTGGCGGAGCACGAATGGAGTTTCCTCATCCGTCCAGAAGTGCGTGTGTGTCTTATGCTTCTCGGTTGCCATGGTGTTTGTTTGTTTTTTTTTTCCTGGGAGTAACTGCACTGCTATATACTGAACTGCTGCAACGTCATCTCCTTCTCCTTCTGGGTGAAGGCCCGCAAAAGAAAAAGTGGTGCATGCGCAGAACGGCAAGTTGGACTCCAGATGGACTAAGTGGATACATGCAGGAATAGTTTGGTTTTCAGTCGAATTATCTAGGTGTGTTAGTCGAGCTACTGATAGTCCAGTTTCAGTCGGACTAAGCCAATAATTCGATATTCTCAAGCTACATGTAAAGGTACTGATTGTGACCACAAGAAGTCGTAAACACTCGCATGACAGGTTGTGAGAAATTCTACTACTCTGCTGACTTTTATGTACGGACTTCATTGAAATTCATAAAATGTCCAACAGTAAATCATTTTTCTCCTATTCTCTCTGACTTTTCGATCAGCTCCCACTATTGCATACTTTCAGTATCAGAAACCATTCAAATGTCACAATGTTGTGCTCTTTAATGACATTTATGCTTGTATTAAACTTTTTTTTCTTTTATGTTTTTTTAAAGTAAAAACGTCTTTAAAGGGATAGTGCACCCAAAAATGAAAATTCAGCCATTATCTACTCACTCTCATGCTGAGGAACGCTCTGGTGAAGTTTTAGAGTTCTCACATCTAGTTGTTCACCCTGCCGATCTCCGCAAGGGATGTGAGGACTCTAAAACTTCACCAGAGCCTCCGTCGGCATATGGATGAGTAGATAATGGCTGAATTTTCATTTTTGGGTGCACTATCCCTTTAAGCATTTACAGTTAATTTTAGCTTCCACTCTTGACAGTGTTGGGTTTAGCTTCCAGCTTTTCTGGTAATGTATTTCAGCTCTTACCTTCTTTAGGTAAAACAGTTCTGCCAGATTTTTAGATCTCTCGGGCAGTTTGTTTTATTTCTGCATTTTCATCAATGCTTTTGAACTCATTTCAGCTGCCAGCATTCACATGCATTTTCTGCAGGAAAAGCATTTTCTAGTTGCTATTGATATCCCATGGATCCCTAAATGAGGCCAAATTAAAGGCAGCACACTGCTGAAACGCCCTGTCCTCAAACAGCATTGCTCCAGTCTCTCTATTTCCCTCACAGAACTTTCAACTTTAAACATCTCTTGTTTGGATAAGTCAGGAGTTTGATCACAAAAAGCTTTGTTTCCAATATAATGAACACACTATTATCCTTGAGACTTCTGCTAGGTTCTCCACTCCACACTTTTAAAGCCTCACAGACAGCTGCTGCTACATGATGTGAAGTTGGTCGACAGAATTTGAACAGTTTTTTTCCCCCTCTGGGGTATTTTATATGCTAGACCCGAGAGAGATTCACCTTCCACCACAATGTCACTGCCCTTCTTCGTAAAACAGACTGCGGTCCCTGACATGATATCAAAGACGTCTTTGGCTCCCCAGTCTGCCAACTAAAACCCTTCATTTTCAAGCCAGTGGCTGACATGAAAAGCAGCGAACAGTCTCTAGTTTCAGTTGAAGAAGAAGAGAAGAAGCGTGTGCTGCACATGAAGATCAAGAGCCTCTAAGCATAGTGTGGGCCAGAAGAAAAAAAAAACAGACTGGAATAACTACATGTTTTTCTATTAACTTCCTATCAGATTATGTCATTTAGAGCACAGTAATGATTGTTGTACTCTCAGAGCTTTTAAAGATGAAGTTTCCCCCCCTACATTTCATGCTCCAGTTGTGAAGCAATTCCCCTGTCAACTCATCTTCGCCTTGCCTACTTCTGCTCCTCCTCTCAGTCGTATAATTTTCCCTTTAAATTCCATACATGCTGATGAAATGTCTTTTTTTGCAAGGCCACACGTGGTGACCATGAGCTAATTGGCAATAACTTTTCAAAGAGTGACTTAGCAACTGCTGCCTTGGCCTCTGAGGATTGCTACCAAGCAGCTTTGTAATAGCTTCGCTTTCATTATGTACGCCATGATAGACAGCGTGGGAGATGCCTGTGGGAGTTGCTTACAGACTATAAAATGACTGGAAGTGCATTGGAGGATACAGTATTTCAACAAGCTGCATCTCAGGGGAAGACTTTGCAGAGTAGTAGCAGGAAATCTGAGAGAAAGTGCACATTATTTTTAACGATAATCATATCCAGTAGGCAATTTGTTAATTTTTAACAGGGGGGATCCTCCCACGTCTGATGTCCAACTGCTGTTATGATTCAGTGATTTAGTGCCATGTTGAATATTTTAATTTCTGTGCTTGCATTTCTGAATTGAGTGGGCATGTTTGCTCAAAAGATGCTCTGTGCTCTGCGCCCCACATTGCCGCTTTTAATATTCGCAGCTTGAAACATGCCATGGGAAATTACTTTTCTCAGACTCACTTATTTTTCCAGCTCTTATCTCCCGTCTCATCTCTCCCCTGTGTGTGGACACTCGATTCGCGATGCTTATTGGAATGTACAGATCGGATTGGCTGAAACAGCATCAGGTGAGATGGTTTGATGCAAGCAGTTGGTCTCTGAGTTTCCTTGTTGGCTGAACCGGTGCGAAGTGCTGTGTTGGTTTTAAAAGAAATGATCCATCAATATTTAATAATGGCCAATAATCCATCTGTTGTAGGTCTGAGTCCTGATGGCACACAGAGAGGGGATGGAAAGGGGCTGGAGGTTAGCAAGAGGAATGCAATTTGGTTATTCTGCAAATAAAACCACATACTGATTATATGTATCATCATTATTATGGTATCCTTGGGAGTCAGTGGTTGAAAGAATTGTTCATGATGGCAGAGTGCTAGGGCGCAGCAGCTTGGCTGTTTTCTAAACACACTGATCAAAGCTCACACACGACCTTTTTCCATCATAATGGAAGTGGCAGTGGATGTTGAACCAATCTCTGTTTCCTCCTGTATTAGGCTGTTTTGGGACCAATAAGAATTCTCAAAAAACGCAGTCTGTGAAAATGCTCTGTGAGGGAACAGTGGCCCTTTAAGCTAAATGCTAACTTCAGCATTCCAATATTCTCACAATGATATCGCTAACATTGGACATTGCTAGAGTCACTCCATTAAAGTGACAGAAACTCATGCTGGCTTAATTTTTGCCACATCTAACATCATCTGACAAGACAGCGGCACATCAAAGACCTGCAAGCACATGCTGCACTAGGATTTCTAAGATCCCTGGTAGCATTTTGTGTCTTTGCAGAGGTAAAATAGTTGCCTTGATATCTCTCCTGAGTTAAGATATGGGTCAGATTTGGTTAGGATATGTTTGTTTCTATTAAAGCCTTTAAACTGGACTTAAAAACTGAATTCTTCAGTCTAAAGCAGGCCTGGAATTTCATCATTTTAGGGGCAAGGCCACTTGGCCTTTCGTGTTGTCAATTTATTGAGGGCACAAAGGCCATAAAATAAAACAATGATTTTAAGTCCACATCCATAATGAATTTAAGGACTAAGGATGTATAACTATCTGTGAAATGAATAAATAAAACAAGCTCAAGTAATAATAATGATTATAATAAGTAATAATGTGATTTATTTAATAGCACTAATAAACCCAATGTGTTTTAAATATAGAACAACCAGGTCCATGTATTTATAAGCAAACCATCTTAAATATTAGTAATAGTATTAGTAATAATATTACAAACAAACAAGCTACAGCAGGGCTGTTCAATTACTATTTCAACTGGGCCACATTTCAAAACCAGATAATGTTGACGGGCCACATTTTTAGCAGCAGCAGTGTTAGCCTACACACAGACAGCTTTCATTTAGTTTGTCTTTAACACTTTGCTGTTAGCCTCTCGAGCGCAATGTGCTTGTGTCGACCGCGATCATAAATCATAATAGTGGAGAATGACAGACTGTGGACAGAGCGGGTTGAAATATTCTGCATGCTGATCGCATGTATTGATAAAGTATTGGCTTGGCTGGCAGAGGTTTTATTGCACTTACAACAACAAGCGTAGTTGTCGTTAACTAGAGTCATCTTGAAGTTATATACCCTTCATCTGCACCGCAGCCTCTCTGCTGTTGAGTTGTGTGTCTATGTGTGTGCGCGCGCTGTGAGGGGTGACATGCAGAGAGCAGGAGAGAGGCTGCAGAATGATGATGAAACCGAAACTTGTAACACTTGAAAGTAATGCTGATAATTATTACTATTACTACTTACTATTAGTCTTGATTAAACTTGCCTTGGGTTGTTTAATAGGCCTACTGGGTCTCGGTGCCAATCCCTGCCCGGGCGTTTGATGAAGTCTCCTTGTTAGCCGGTGATAGACTGGTGTCAAACTGTCGTTATGGCCTGACCAAGCGGTTCATGCCAGGCTTGAACAAACCCCCCACTGGTGATGTACACATTGTCTCATTTGATGTTGCCCAATAAGAATCCAGGCTGTTATTGCATTATTTTTTTCTCAATAGACGCAGGTGTCAAAGCCGTGTTGACAGGAAAGAGGCAGAGGAGAAAACCGCAAAATCACCTGGGGCAGTGCGGGCGGGGCATCAAGGCCACTGTGGCCTCAGGGCAGATATTTGGGAGGGCACGAGAGCCATGGCCCTCGTGAAATTCCTGCCCTGGTCTAAAGACAGCCTTACGGTTAAAGGGGTAGGCAGAAATCTGGGAAAGGAATAACAGGCAGAATTTGAAAATACACCCTCCTTTACCCTGTCTGTTCTAAGCCCCTCCCACCAAACTACCACGGGCATATGTGCCTGTTTCATACAGTAATCCAGTGATTCCCATACATTGATTGATTGATTGACACATTCTCTCAGCTTCTCCCTTTCCCCGCTCTCTCTCTGAGAAACAACAAATAACCAGCTAGCCTCCCCACAATCCCTTGCTCCCCGCCACTGCCTGCTTTCCTCCTCCTTTTCTGGGAGGAGAGAAAGCAGCAGCTCCAAAGCTTCGATCGGCAGCTGTTGCGGTTTGAATTCAGTCAGTGCAAACCTCCCGGCACCGGGTGTACAGCAGCGCCCGGTCTAACCTGTGTAAAGGCAGCAACAGAAAGTTTTGAGTCAGGGCTGTTTGGTCCCTTGTAGCTGGGGTTCTGGTAACTGCAGCTGCTGGGGGTTTGTCACAAGAACTTCTAAGCCTGATAACAGAGCCAATAGGAGGCACAGACGTCGAGCATCTCAGTCCTCTTGAATTACAGTATGCTCAAACTTAATTGTGGGATTTTTGCCCGAGTATAACACTACAAAGGGCTGTGTGGGTGTTGTAATGCTGCTGCTAAATACCAAGACTACAGTGTCTATCCTTTACTCCTTCGACCCTCGATTATACTCTGTACAAAAAATTACTGCAACAATATTTAGATGAGGTAAGCAGCAGATAAGCAGACACATCATCTACCTTGTATGGTCGCACTAATTGGTTATTGCAGTTTGTTGCTTGCTGGATTGGCCACATCTTGCATTTAGTCTCACATTGGAAGTAAAGCCAAAAACAGTTGTTTTTCTGCTGCACTATAACACTTTTTAATCTAGATTTATAAAGTCCAGCTCTCTCACTGGTATGAGTGATGCCTGTGTTTTTGTTGCAGGCTATTGTTGATGTGAACAGCCCCTTAGAAGTTGGCATGTTGTTTGGATTTACCAAAAGTAATCACTGTGTTGGCTCAACATGAAATAGTGTGATAATATTTCAGAATCTCTGCAATGTTAACTGTATCATTGCAACATTTGCCCCAGTGTATTTTGTTTTTTTATGTCTTTGGCATCTGACAAACTGAGGCAAAATATAAACTTAGTTGACCTGACGATGAGTCACCAAACCTCTTCATGAAGAGACTGTTAGCATCCCTCATTGGAAAACAAATCAAAATACCTAGAAAAAGATGCAAAATGACTACAAAGAGACACAAAACACCAAAAAGAGATTCGGACTACAAAAAGGAAAGCATCTATTAGGAGAACCAACACAACTACAAAGAGACATAAAAGAAATACAAAGGGACACAACAAGACTACAAAGAGACGCAAAACAACTACTTGCACATAACAGCACTATAAAGAGATGCAAAACTACAAAAAAAGGCAAAACAACTATCAAGAGATCCAGCATGATTATAAAGAGATGCGAAACAACTACAAAGACACACAACAGCACTGCAAAGAGATCAATCAATATAGCCCACTGTAAGAGGAATTTGGAGTTTCGAATTGTAGCTTTTCATCTGTATAGCTTTATATTAGTATATTAATGTACCAAGCAGGGCAGGAATTTCACGAGGGCCACGAGGGCCATGGCTCTCGTGCCCTCCTCATTTGTCCCTGTGCCCTTGAAAAAAATATCTGCCCTGAGGCCACAGTGGCCTTGATGCCCGCCCGCACTGCCCCAGGTGATTTTGCGGTTTTCTCCTCTGCCTCTTTCCTGTCAACACGGCTTTGACACCTGCATCTATTGAGAAAAAAATAATGCGACGACAGTCTGGATTCTTATTGGGCAACATCAAATGAGATGATGAGTAGGTACATCACCAGTGGTTGGTTTGATTCGAGCCTGGCATGAACCGCTCAGACGGGCTGTAACGACAGTTTGACACCAATCTATCACCGGCCAACCAGGAGACTTCATCAAATGCCAGGACAGGGATCGGTACCGAGACATGGTATTAAACAACCCAAGGCAAGTTTAACAGTAAGCTCCGCCACTATGGGCAGTACTTCTTAAAGTTTCGGTTTCATCATCATTCTGCAGCCTCTCTCCTGCTCTCTGCATGTCACCCCTCACAGCGCGCAAATACACAGACACACAAACTCAACAGCAGAGAGGCTGCGGTGCAGATGAAGGGAATATAACTTCAAGATGACTCTAGTTAACAACAATTACACTTGTTATTGTGAGTAAGTGCAATAAAACCTCTGCCAGCCAAGCCAATACTTTATCAATACATGTGATCAGCATGCAGAATATTTCAACCATCTCTGTCCACAGTCTCTCTCGCTATTATGATTTATGTTCGCAGTCGACACAAGCACATTACACTTTATCTGAACATGTACCTGAGGCAGTCGACCTGCAGACAGCGAGTGTCCTCAGTAGAGGAGGGACAGAGAGCAGGATGAATGACTGATACTGATGCTTGTCTTCATGCTGAGATAACGTGACTTTCTTCACTCAGTATTGTGATGTCATTTATATTCCAGTGAGATAATTATTGGTTTTCAATAGTGACTTTGTTGTTGTAAACATGACTGTTGCTGCCATGGACTGTATAAAACTATATCCTGTGTAACTGACCTATAAGGAAAGCATCAGGAGGTGAGGTGTGTGCATGTGTGTGTGGAGGAGAGGGGAGAGGGAGATGCTGGTGGAGAGATAGTGTGTGTTGTTAGATACTGTGACTTAATGTCACTTATTATGCTTCTGTGCATTGATAGCTCTTTTTTTAGTCTGTTTCTGCATCATGTTGAGGAGGGCCATGCCTGTATGTATGTATATATATATGTATGTATGCAAAAAAAATGGATCGGCTGCTCGCTGCTAAAAATGTGGCCCATCAGCATTATCTGGTTTTGAAATGCAGCCCAGTTGAAATGGTAATTGAACAGCCCTGCTGTAGTTTGTTTGTTTGTTAGCTATCTAACAACACATCAGAAATATAGGACTAATTGTAAGTCAGTCTTGTTCAGTGAATCACTTTATCATGTACACTCAAAAAATATTTAGGCCTAATATTTAAGATTGTTTGTGAACCTGGTTGTTCTATATTTAAAACACATTGGGTTTATTAGTGCTATTAAATAAATCACATTATTACTTATTAAACTCATTATTATTTCTTGAGCTTGTTTTATTTACTCATTTCACAGATAGTTATACATCCTTAGTCCTTAAATTAAATTCATTATGGACTTGGACTTAAAATCATTGTTTTATGTTACGGCCTTGCTGCCCTGGCTTTTGGCCTTTGTGCCCTCAATAAATTGACAACACGAAAGGCCAAGTGGCCTCGCCCCTAAAATGACGAAATTCCAGGCCTGGTACCAAGATCCCAAGCTTTAAATCTGCAAACTTTTTCTCTATCTCATGTAGATCAGACTCTCAGCGTGGCATCCTGCAGCTTGTGTGTCTAGACAAACATAAGCTTACACAAACTCAGTACATTTGCTTAACTTTGCTTGTCTTTGTACTGCAGGTTTTCTCTGATAAACAAACTTCACCAAGACATAAAAATGACAAATAACAGGCCTATGTGTCATCAGAATTTCTCTCTCAGCAGCACCAAAGCTCCTGTCAGACGAGGACACTGTGCACACATTAAACAGTGTTGGTGTTTGTGGCTCTGTAATGGTGCACTGACAGTCGAGTGTAGGGCCCAAATGAGACGAATAGCAACATCAAGGATGCTAATTAGATAGCTTGTTTTGGCTGTAGAGTCTGGAAATGAGAGTGCTGACGGGGGGTCTCCTGGGTCCAGAGTCAGCACTGCTTTGACAACACTGTGCCCTGCAACCTGCTGGGAGCTTATCAGTCTCCCCTCAGCATTATGTTGCTAGAAAGTCAGGATGGCAGAAGACAGTTAATGTTTTGATATAAATTATTCAGTTATGTTTGTAGTCTTCATCTAGATATGGAGTCAAAACTGAAAAGGCTTTAAATAATTAGAGAGGATTTCATGGTACAAGGATATGCTGCACTGTAAGGTTTCCCACAAAAACAAAACAGTCCTCTGTGCACTCCTGAAGTAAATACAGAGGCATGCAGAAGTGTGAGCACCCATGGTCAAAATTTATTTTACTGTGAATAGCTAAGTACGTAGAAGATGAACAGATCTCCAAAAGGAGATGACACACTTCTTTAATATTTTAAGCGAGATTACTTTTTCATTTCAATCTTTGACATTTTTCAAAATAACAAAAATGGAAAAGGGCCTGAAGGAATCATTTGGACATCCTGCATGGCCGGTGCTTAGTAGCACTCCCTTTGGCAAGTTTCAAAGCTTCTAAATGCTTTTTGTAGTCAGCCTTTCAATTCTTGTTTGGAGGATTTTCACCCACTTTTCACTGCAAAAAGCTTCTAGTTCTGTGAGATTCTTGGGTCGGCTTCATGCACTGCTCTGATGAAGCTTCAGCTTGTGCCTCCTGTGGTCGTCCGTTGTGGATTTTGAGGTGTGTTTGGGATCACTGTCCTGTTTTAGAATCCATCCTCTCTTTGTTTTTTACAGACAGTGCTGCTTCCAGAATTTGCTGGAATTTAACTTAAGCCATTCTTCCGTCTAGCTGTGAAATGTTCCCCGTGCCACTGCCTGCAGCACAAGCCCAAAGCATGATGGAACCACCTCCGTGTTTAACAGTTGAAAGCCTGCACCCTTTACTCTCCAAACATACCTTTGCTCATTGAATCAGGCTTGTTTCGATGTTCCTTTGCAAATTTCTGACGCTGAATTTTGTGGTGAGGATGCAGGACAGGTTTAGTCTGATGACTCTCTCCATGACGGTCATATTTGTGCAGGTCTGATAAGTCTTCCTGCAGGTCTTTTGCAGTCAAACAGGGGTTCTGATTCGCCTTTCTAACAATCCTAAGAGCAGCTCTCTGGGGAAGGTTTCTTGGTCTACCAGGCAACTGAGGAAACTGCTTCCTGAAAAACACTTTGCTATCTTCCTAAAACCCTTCTCTGTCTGTGTTGGCATTGGCTATTTTAGTTTTCAGAGTGCTGGGCAGCCGTTTAAAAGAGCTGCTGATTGCTGAGACGAGGTTTCAGTTAGAATATTCATAAAGCTTTGAAATTTGCATTAACTGGCCTTTCCTAACGATGACTGTGAACAGGCCATAGCCCTAACAAGCTATTCAAGGTCTGACCTCCTGTAAAAGTTGTGTGAGAGCTCAAACTTTTGCATGGCGATCTTTTCTTTTTCACTCTAAAATTGTGCAAAACAAAATACACTAATACACTGATACACTAATGTTGCTTAAAGGGATAATGCACCCAAAAATGAAAATTCAGCCATTATCTAATCACCCATATGCCGACGGAGGCCCAGGTGAAGTTTTAGAGTCCTCACAACACTTGCGGAGATCCCAGGGGAGAGTGGGTAGCAACACAACTCCACCTAATGGAGGCTTACGGCTTACGAGCTTACTGCTCGTCCTCACACTACGGACGAGCAGTATGGAGATATTTTGTGGTTTCAATTATGTGTTTTTGGATGCACTACCCCTTTAAAATGTTGAAAAGCATGTGTCATCTTTAACTAAATTTTGACCAGGTGTGCCCAAACTCCACGCCAGCAAATCTGTTGAGTCATGATTCAAAAATGAGTCTAGGGGAAAGAAAATCACCAGGCTGTTGCTTTGTGAATTTAGTCCAATTAGATTTTCCATCCATGCATCTATCGGCTGGTCTCACACGAGGTCGCAAGGTTACATTTGAATGTATGAATCTGAGGGACACGAGCCTCAGGGTCAGATCTCATCTCCCACTCACTTCGCAATCCAGAAACACACTTATCAAGCCCGTCACTTCAGTAATTGAAATGCATGATCAATTTCATTCTTTTTTCATTAGAGCAAATCACTTTTTGATGGAATGGGCAATTTCATAATACAAGACCTTTCCCATGTGGGGAAAAGTTAAAGGTGTGAGTGGGAGGACGTCATCACAACGAATGCTGTATGTATATCCTAAAGTTATTGGAAATGTGGTCATGCAGCCTTTTGACATGTAATAAATAAAGTCCAGAGGGAAGACATGAAGCTAGAGATGGGTTATGTATTTCAAGCATGGAAAAAAAAAATGTTAATCATAAGATACAGTCGTGCTGTGTGCTGACTGCTCTCCTTTTTTAGCGTTTGGGGAAATTAATCGCACGGTCAGGCTGATAGCTTTTCAAACAAGCCATCAACAGAAAATGTCACTCATAACTTGATACTGACTGGAAGCACAGTGTGATTTATATGTATGGCTGTTTTGGCTCAGGGACAAACAGCAAATCTTCCCTGTCACAGCCACATTCGTTACAGAAAGACTGAGAGGTGGTTCTTGGGCTTTCACTGAGCCTATCATGGACAGTTGTGTGCTTTTAACCCAGAGGCACATCACTCTCTGGGGATAATGTCTCAGTCATTCATCCATTAGACAAGATAAAGACATGCATGTTGTTTATGAGCTGCCAATTTGAATGAATACGGCATTGCTGCCACCTAGTGGCTCCTAAACATATCCCACTTCCATCTGTCAACATTTTGCTGACTGCATGGATGAGGAAAAACATGTCCATCCATCATCCTTGGTGCAGAGACATAAAATCCTACATTGAATAGAGTAGAGCATCATAAAGCAACACCATGACACAGAACTTGAAGGCACATCAGGAATATACAAGTTCACAGTGAGCCTCTTGTCTCTTTGAATCATTTTTAAGCAACAAAATAAAGACGACTGGAAGAAACAAAAAGGAAACGATACAATTAAAGGCAGGTGGAACAAACAATAATGACAAAAAAAACCATTTCTGTGCAGCACCAGCAGGGGCCAGTGATGTCACATCATAGACTATAAGCAGGCCAGACACCAGGAGGATGAGGGGGATGGAAAACTCATATATAGTCACATTTCCTCTTCCCTGCTTTAGTCAGTTCTTAGGTGTAGATCTCATTTATTTTACTGCTCCTCAGAAAAGAGAAGGATCCTGTGGAATGTGAAAATGAAGGCTGCATCACACTTACTATGCCTCGGAGGTAAATCCAGGACAGAAAAAGGTTCCATCCCCTCCCGGACTTTCTTATTTAACAAGCCTTAGCGACAGATGGTTTCTGTAACCTGCAGCCAGAAGAGAACAAGAATTTCTTCTTATATCTTTCAAGAATGTATTCAGTCATCTCAGGCAGATGTCTCTTGTGACGTGTGATTGAAAATAACCTTTTGTACTGGTCAAAATTGGAAGACATGAAGAAGAATAGTGACGGTAAATACTTAATCCTGAGCTGGGATTGGATTAACATGCTCACGGTGAAAAAAGCCCCTATTGATACCCTGCACAACTACCACCCTCACATAAACTAAACTAAACAAGTTTTTTGGTTGGAAACTCTTATCTTAATTTCAGTTGATTAGTGATTTAGTGGTGCATATTCCCAAACAAACTGGAAGTCAACCAAATAACCATACAGACAGTGACGTAGACCTTCTGGGGCTCCTGAGGGTCAAATGCCTCGTTTGTTTTCTGTCTGTGTTCAGTGCAAGGACATGCATCAGGTGGATCGAAACACCAACACAAAATGACAGCAAAGTTAATTCTCTGCATTTTTGCCATCCAGTCTTGTGAAATATGCACATGGAGCAGTGGAGAGATCTTAAACTGTGGAGATCTTGTCACATTAGCCCCTTTTACACTGCCAGATTTTCGGCGAATGTTGGGCCGTTTTGCCGGCGCAGCTCAACGATGCCGGGCTGTGGATACAGGATACAGGATAGTTTGGCTTTTCTTTACCCAATAATAAGCATTAATATACTGAGTCATTTCACCTCAATCATGTACTTGTTTGTGTGTATTAGTCTTTTGTTTATCCAAGGAGTGGCTTTGCTGATGTTGGAGGATAATGATGCATTTTTTTATATATAAATTATATATGTTTGCTCTTGATGTTTCGTCTTGGCTGCAGACTACACTTGTTACACTTGTTGTTTTTGTTGTGGCTGGCGTCAGTGCTCTCTGCGGGCTGACAGCTGATGTGCTGCAGTGACACTGGAGTGACAGGCCTGGTCCAGGGTCAGCAGCCGGCCAGTCATCTGGGTCTCTAAAAGACTCCTGACCTCTGGGGTCTCTCTCTGTCAGCGCCGTGTCACACGCTCTGCATTTCATAACCTTGAAATGTGTTTCTCCTCTGTGTTTGTGAGGTCTTGTAGACTCCATTACAACGTGTATTTATCAGGACAGCTACGAGATGTTAAACAGAAGGCGTTGTGGCTCTTAATGACCTGTTGCAAAATGTTGCGGCAAGCCATATTGTGTTTTATTAGAGCACCCCTGTGGATATTTGAGTGAGTAATAGTAGGCAATAATATAAAGTAATTCTCTCTGAAGAAGGTCCAACTTCTAAATACAATGTGCCATTCAATACTCACCCATCCAAATTCAGCCACTTCAGCAGCTCTTCACTATGGACTCACACTGGGCATTTTTTTCTCGAGTGCTTTAATTGGTGTCTTCTGATCACATAATAAGAGCACTGTAGGGCAGACACACGAGAGAATAACTCCTCATGACTGAATTACTTAGCCTCATTGCATCTTAAACATGATCTCCAAATCTCATGTTTCTTTCAACAGGCAGTCTCCAGGGCTGAAAAATGAAGCTATCGCAGAAGTGCCATAAAGTGCAAAGCCTTGAAAGGCCACTCGAAGTCGGCTCTCAGAGCGAGTCAATGTTTCCTTTTTGTTTCCTTTTACCACCAACCCTTCAAAGCTAAAGTACCACACCATCATAAATAGCCCACTGCAGAGTAGCCACCTTGTGGTAAACATATCAATAAAGGCGACTCATTTAGACCTATTTGTAATGAAATGGGCGAATTTAGACCTACTGTTACCTTTAATATAAGGCTCAAATATGTTTTGCAGCTCCAGGCAGATGCTTTTTTGGCCAAAAATGGCTCTTAAGGGAGTAAATGCTGCTTACCCCTGCCGTAGCCATAGCAGTAGCTGTTGCTATTTCAGGTAATTATTATGTTTTGGTCACCTAAAAAAATCTTGTTCAGCATTTGGTTGTACTAAAAGACCCTCTAAATAAACTAAACGCTGAATATTAGCATCAAAAATGAAACTTATTACACATATTAAAGCTATAAAAGTCTCCAAACCCTTAATAGGTCCCTGAATGAGTTTGACCTGCACAGAAAAAAAAGGAATTTATATCTGCTGGCAGAAACACTGGAGACAGATTTGATATATTAGTAGCTTACTTGATTTTAGGAGTTGTATTTGAAAGAAGTCCAGATGATCAGTCAGGTCATCGGTTCCACCAAGTGCAAACAGAAAAACTGACTTAAAGGATGCCATATGTTTCTCCATCTTTTCTGCCATCAGCTCCACAGAAGTCGGTGAGGCACCATCACAGAGCACAGCGGGGCTGATTATAGGGCAGTCATTTCAATGGTGGAGATGACATCAGCAACCAGAAATTGGCTGACTTTATTTGGTCTCGTGGGGATGGCAGTGAGAAAGGCCTGGCCCGGGGCACAATGACAGACTGTGAAATGACCATTGTACCAGGGTAAATTGGGCTCAGAGAAGTTTTGGTGATATCAGATATCATTTCAAACAGAGCAAAAGTGCATTAAATGAAAGGATGAATAAATAAAGCATGCACTGGATAATTTGGAGGTATTAGAGTCTGTGAAGCTCTTTTCATGGATATAAAAACTTCAGTTGTACTTTGACAGAAAGGAGTTTTGTTTATCTCATTGTTGTGGCCAGAGCCATTGTAGTATATTTCTATACTGCTGAACTTGAAATTATATACGCTTCCTTCCCCTGGCATGAACTCTTCACCTCAGCTCTGTTTGTGGCTGACATACATCATCCTCTCCTCCTCTTCTTTGTCCTGTCTCTCCTCCGCATCCAGCTCCATCCCCCTGCGTCCCCACAACTCTGTCCTCCTCTCTTCTTTCTCGCCAAAACCACAAGCCTGTACTAGAGCGGCAGACAAAGACACAAACACAACCTCTGGGTCAAGCCCGCATGATAGAGACAGTCTCAGTGGCTGGAGGCAGGAATTCAAGAAAACGGACAAATACAGTTTTATTGCTACCTACCTAAAACAGTTAATTACATATGGTCGCTGATGTGGAATCTTTTCTGTAGGCTGTCTGTGAACAAACTCTGTGGTTCTTTGCAAGCTGCCTATTTGACCTTCTCTGTGCATTTCCCTCACACTGGTAGCGCTACATTGACACGTGCTGCGAGCTGAGGATATTCTCAGGCGAAGGGACAAGGAGCTTCCAGTTTAAGGCAACAAAAGACTCCTTGATCGTATTCACTACAGCCCCCTCAAACATTTAGTGTCAAAGGCTGGTGAAGAGCACCACTCTTCTGGACAACATGCATGGCCCTCTTGTGCTCCTGCCTCACTTCCTTATTGCGAGAACCGGTGCCAAACTAAAAATACGGTGTGTTTACAGTTCCACTATATGTGGTGTCAAAACAGAGAGCTGCACATAGGATCCATGTGTTTGCTGTTAAGGCACAAGACAACTCTACTGTGTGTGAGAGGAGCAGTGTATAAATGGACTAAAGAGCACATCTACGTAAACACCACACTCACATATGTGCATGCAAGCAGATACAAGACAGCACTACGAGGCTGCTCTTAGGCATCGTGGTACTTGGAAATCAATACAAATGTCAACATTGTTAACAAGCATTTAAACACAATGCCAACGTGCTGATGTTCAGCAGGTCTGTGGCTCTATCTTGCATCCAACACAAAGTGACACACAACTGTAATTAATAGTTTCACATTGTCTGAGCAGCACGTCATCGGTGACCAACAAAAACCTAGTCTAAAGTAGCAGCCCAGCATTTTCCTGCTATTTAAAGGGCTCATTATTCAGATAGTAAGATGCGCCTATAGGTGGGTACACAACGTGAATTCAGTCTCCATGTTAGACAAACAGGGATGCTCGGATGGGTTGTGGGTGGGTGAAATAATGCATCATTAATGAGGAAAATATTAATTACATTCTCTAAAATATGAACATAGCAGAGATCAGAGCAGAGCTGTCTGACTCCTCATTAAGAGAGATGCTGTTTGCATTTACAAGGTTCAGTGTAACTCTGTTTATTATTTCAGAAGCTAAAAGTTAAGGTCTGTTTCCACTGTCAAGTTTATGACCACATTTTTTAGTTTTGCTGCTTTAACATCCCATGATATTAACTGCAGTGACTACTACTGCTCTGACTGTATTAGGGCCTGTTTACACGGTTCCGTATATTTCTGAAAACAGGTATTTATCTTTGCGTTTGCACCTATCACTTACACGTAAGCTGCATTTTTCTCGACGAAATCGGAGACTTTCTAAAACAGCTTCCAGTGTGAATGATTTTAAAAATTTTCCGTTTCTATGGAGACGTGTAAACAGGATAGACGGAGATTTTGGAAAACGATGGCGTTGCAACCCAGTCCGCACATGCCCATAAGGCTCCCAGGAACCACAACAACAATGGCGGCTATATGCCAGGTTGTTTAGGTTTTGTTAGCACTTTTGGGACTACTTACAAGCTTACAAATGAACTTAGCACTGCTGCATCAACATCACCGCTACATCGGCGCACAAAGACGTCTGCTGTGCCAAATATTAGTAAGCAGCTAACTATGCTACATCAGCTTAAAATGTACTTTATAATTGTTTTTATTACTAGCACCAAAGGAAAACAAATCACTGTGCATGCGCAGAACGTTCTTCTATGGTGTTTGACATATGGCGTATTGCCACCTACTGGCCTGGCATCCCATCTGCCATTTTTGCGTTTTCATGTAAACCTGAAATTTTTTTTATACGGGATAATTAACACAGTATCCGTGTAAACAAGGCCTTAATCTCAGCAGACAAACGCTCCCTTCACCTGACTTTCAAAGATATATTCACTGCTGGAAAGATGGTCTCTTCCTAAAACTATGCTGTCTATGCATAAAACAATGCAAATACTTTTGAAATGTGTGCTACATTTTATTTTGTTTATTTAAAAGGGACAGTGTGGAGCTACATAGCTGCACCAGAGTTAGCTATAAACTAATCTTCATCTGTTGTCCCTGGGCAGCAAACAGAGAATAATTTATCTGCTAAAACAGAACATATTAATGACACAACAATAACAATAGCAAGACAACACAGCATCAAGTCATCACAACAATAACAACAGCAACAACAATGCAACGGCAACAATAAAACTGCAACATTAAAATGTGATAGTATGTCACGGTGCTGCCCACTTCCTGTTGACAAACTCTTACTGTCATAACTAAACAGGGCACTAAATATGTACAATTATTGACCTGAAAAATGACTCAACGAAAAGTTCTCACGTCACTGGCAGCTCCTCCTGATGGGTGGGACATTGGGACAGCGGGGTGAGTGAGACCTGATATGGTTTTATGTTCTCTCATATGTGCTCGGAATGGATTTAAACTCTATTGTCTTTGGGCATCTTGATGGAGAGTTTGTTTGCACAGAGTTTGTGTTCGGTGACTAATCTCTAGAAATGAGAAGCATCTTTTTTGCTCTGCCGGGAAATTGTTTGTGAACAGCCTTTGTTTCCATGTCAAAGCTGAGTATCTTTTACCCCTACAAAGAGCAGAGAGGCTGTTTACTGGATACAAAACGCTTCAGGCAGCTGAGGTGCCTTCAGCTCCAGTTTAGGATTGTCTGGGTATCGATTTGCACTTGTATTGGGAATCTCTTGTTAGGAGAGGTACACCAAACTAACACTCCCTCATGCACACTTGAAAAACACTCACAACTGAAGTGATTTGCTGTTGCTGAAATGATACTTCAGTTCATGGGCAAACAGGAAAACATGATGCTGACTCTCACATCCAGACACAGATCCATTATTGTCATTTTCTACAACCGGCAATCTTCCAAGAACGCTGCTGTTCAAAATCTGTAGTTTACAAACAGGATGGAAACCAGTCAGATTATTGTTTGAAAGTGATTTGCAGTCATGAATCTACTGCATGTTAAATTCATAACGTCTCTGTGTGTACACAGAGCAGCTGTGGTAAGGGACAATTACATTTCACTGAGAGCAATTTTCCTGGAAAATGAAATGGACATTTAAAAAAAAAATGGAAAGAGATTTGATGAATAAATCAACTGCTGTGTGAGAGTGGTTTACTCATACCACCTGCTGTTATAAAGCTACGTTCCGCGCCATTCAGTTGTTTTGGACCATTTCAAGGTAGAACCATCACAACAGGTTCAGTAAATGCTTCTGTCAGACAAATAACAAACAATCAGTATCTTATCATAATCCACAGAGTGATGATATTTCAACAAAAGTGCTGCTCATACACTCCCAAAGGTCCAGACAATCTAAATCCAGTGTAGTTTTATTACATTCAGAGACATCCATGAACTGCTGTTGCATCATTTCAAAGGTTCATATTTCTCCACTAAATATGCCAACAGCTTGGTGTCAAAGTGGTGGCTGATCCCTGACCTTTTGATTGACACCAAACATGAGCCAATAGAAGCTTCGATGCCCTTCACAGAGCCTACAATAGCCAATGAGAGCCTGAGTTGAAAAGAAAAGTCTGCCTCACTTTTCAGGTTAAAGATCAAACCAACAGCAAGCAGGTGGTCCGATGACTGACAGGGCTTGTACCCAATGACACTCCTGACCCCACGGGAGCGTTTCATACTGTTTATACTCGTTATAGACTGTTGTATAGAAATGATAAACAAATAGTTCCTATGTTGTCTTAAGTGACAAAAATATTTGTGCTTTTATATACACAGTATGTATATACATATATATAAAAAGTTAAATATCCTCTTATTCAGTGTGTTGAAACTTCTCTTACTTTGATGAGAGAAGCACTTACAGTTTTTCTGACTGTAGAGGAAAAGCCTTTGAAATGAGACTATGCATGCACATGTACTAAAAATAGAACAAGAACAGCTTTCAGTTTTTGTAAGGTATGCCTTGGAAAGGCATTTAAGGTAAATTTAGGTCAATTTTACAGGAATGGTAATAATGTCAACCTTAACAGTTAGCTAGTGTTGGACCATTTGATGTTAACAGTAATGTTGCAATGAGCATTAATGAGTCAGCAGCCCACATTTGCATCTACGGTGAGTGAGCTGACTATAAAGGTAACGTTATGTTAACCATGAGGAGGCAGATCGTCTTGTTCACATTAACTTATTACTAACTTACTATCTACATCTCATCCCTGATGGGTGTAAGGCTGCAGTGAGATCTCTCCATCGCATTTTGTCCTTGGCAACATGCTGCGCCTCCTCCGATGACGCTCGCATCGCATCTAGCAGGGCTGTTTCTAGCTTTTTGTGGACCCTATGCTAAACCGTGTTCAATCGTTCATGAATGCACCAAACCTGCATCATATTCCATATGCATGTGAGACCAAATGCTACTTTTAACACATATAAACTTTGATTAAACTAAGCTGCTGTGACGGCCCCTGAGGTGCTGAGTTGGTTATGGTCACCAGTCACTAGCCCTTTTTAAATAGGAGTTGTGCAAATTTGCAGGAAAGCCCAATCAGTCTTTTTTCAGCATTGGCAGTATAAAAGCAAAATCGGGGAGTGCAGCAAAATGCCACCTGCCTACTTTTGTTTATACAGAACGTGCCTTTTTCGGGGCAGTGGGGGGCGTGAGCAAGTAACAAAACGTGTAGCTGTAGTGACGTAAACAGTGACGTGGGAGCGAAGCCGCGGCTGGTCAGTCCTTCACTGTGCCCATCATCTGACGGTTAGTGGCCTCTTCGTTTGCGAGGACAAGGAGGGCGCGCAATTCCTTGTCTCCCCAGTTGCTCATCTTTACAGTGTCTGTCAGGTTTGCGTTTCCCTCTTGCTACTAGCTGCTCACTAATTCGCGGAAAATCTGGCCATGTGAAAAAGGGGCTACTGTTTCTTCCCTCTGCTCTTGAAGGTGTCAAGGGAGTGCAGTGGCTGATTCAGAACACCTGGGCCAGTGCTTTGGGGGAATTAAAGCCCAGCTCTAGTGTTGCTGGGTGTCTCCTTCCAGTTGGACTCATCCCGTCCGGTATTGGCACGTTTGGTTTTGCTTTTGCTTTGCAACACCTTACACTACACTGTTTTCACTCACTCACATCTCCATCAGTGACTTACTTGTAGGCCACACTCTACATTTAATTATTTTTCAGTCGTTGACTTTGTCACAATACATACTTTTAATCTAACATCATGCACTGTGTCCCTTCCAGTATTTGTCATCACCTAGGAGTTGCTTGTCTTTTTCCAATTTGTGCTACAACATCTAGGTAGGATCTGCAGTTTTGTATGCTTTGGATGTTTCTTACCTTGCCATGTGTTTTAATATTTATTTGTTTGGGAACATTTGGGTCACTTAAAATGTTAAAAACTGTTAAAACAACTGTGTGGGATTTGGTACGCCTTTGCGTAACGCACCTGGTCCTCTTGTTCCTTTGTTTACTCTTGCCGCCACGTCAATAAGTTATTGTCTGCTCGTACCTGTGTGAGTAACAGTTTGAGGGAAGGGACGATGCATTTGGGATGACTTTTAGGGTTAGGAGTTTTGTATGGTTTTGGTTTTGTAATTGACATACAGTTATATAAGGTGGAATGACTCAGCCAATCACAGTGTATGAGCAGGAGGAAGTCTTAAAAAGAGTTTTCCTCTTTTTGCAGCACCACTGTAATAAATCATCTTGGAGACAGAAGCAGAAAAGGCAGTTTGTTCTCTTCTGTCAAAAGACGATGACGCAACCTCAACAAATTTTAAGTTTCACTTTCCTGGCGCATTAAAGCCTCTCAGTTATCACAGTGCATTTCAAACTTATCAAGGAAGCTCCAGCCAGTGTTTCAAGTAAGCCAGGGGAGAGGAGGTGGAGCTGTGTCACTGTGCTAATACCTACTTGTGCTCATTTCCCAAGACAACTAATCTTGCCCAGGGGGGAAACGGACCCTGATCCACTTAGCGGGCTGAGAGGAACCTTGTTTTGTCTCATCTCTACTTGTCATCACTTTCTCCCTCCAGCTCAGACTTGTCTTCCTCTTTGTTCTTAATTAATCTGAGAGAACATGGCTTTATACTGTTGCATCCACGGTTTTGATAATTTACTGATAAGAGGAAAATCAGTTCTTGAGAGTGAATCATTATTGTTTCACACAGATGGCCACATTTCATTAATCTATTCTTCATGGATTTGGGCAGCCTGGAGCAACCTGACACGGTGACACAGCAGTGAAAACTGATACAGATTAGGTTAAAGATCACCATTTCCCTGGAATGCAGGCCAATAATGTCTCTGCCTCTGGCTGCTGTATGAAAGATTGAGACATGCAGCTTAGAGTTGGGATAAAGTCTGAGGGAGTCCAGTCATGACATCCAGGAAGAAGCTGTCAAAGAATCTGCAGCAACGAGGATTCTGCTGTTAGAACTAATCGCTGCAATGATAGACAAGAAAAAAACATCTTTGTTAAATCAACGATACCAAAACATCACACAAGGACAAGGTTGGGTGATGAAGGATGAAGGAGCAAGAGTCTTTGATATGATTAATCAGCAGAGTAATCATGGGAAGTGTCAGGTTACAATGGCCGCACTTTACACCTAATATGATCGGATGTGATGAGTCAGCTAGTAGCCACGGAGTTCGCGAAAAAGTAGGGCTGAGTGATGAGTTGGATTTTATTTTTAAGAACAATTTTGTCTTCCCTCTATTTATAAGATTCCAAAATTATTCAGATAAACCAAGCACACCCCTTCCGGTGGATGTGCTTGGCCCCTAACCCCAAACAGTGTTTTTCAGACCTTTTAAGCAACTTTATTTCTAAAAAGCATTGTATTCAAATATATAATATTGTACTTCATTTCCATGCATGCTGCACAGAATAATCACAGTCCATGGCTCTACTGATGAGCCTCAAGCCCAACACACACTGACTAACAAGCCAAGCTAAATTGATGCTAATAAGCCACGTGTTCCCAAATATGGTTCAGAGCCGGTAAGCTGTCACTGAGAGAGGTAACAACACATAGTAACAAGGGATATCATTTTATCTAAGTGGCTCTTTGCTGTTTTATCTTTGACACATCTTACCAATTGTTCAAGTGTAGCAAATCCATTTTAACATGTGCACAAATAATTGATTAAATCCAAAAGCACAACTGAGTTATTTGTATTGTTTCACTTGGCTCACCCTCTACTTTGCAGTTTTATGACATTAACATTAAAAGCTTTGGCAAAACTCAATAGAAGCAACGACTACCCAAAAAAGCATCATAGATATTTTGGTTATATAAAGTACAAACATGCAGCTAATGGTGTCATAAATCCACGCCATAAACTTCTGCTTTTGTGAATGTGAACACAGATCCTATCCCATCATGCATGGCGCTTTTTACTTTGTCTCTTCAGTCATGGTGGTTCATTGCTCATGCTAACTGAATGAAGTTTAAATATAAAACACATTGTGCACTGTGCATTTTCCAAGAGCGAGACGTACCAGACAGTTAAGAGGTTTGAACTGTTCAGCCATACCAAGTAGCAGCACGACTCTTTATGTCCTTAATAATCCAGAAATGTATCATACATCATGTTTTGAAAGAAAAAAAGTACAACAACCAGACACTTTATGCTTACAACAGCAAGTCCACGTGCCAGCTATAGGTTGAATCACTGTTATGTTATGTCAATCATCTTTTTTTTATATTTCAAAATACTGCCAATTACCACACGAAGTAGCTTAATCATAGCCTTGTGTTGGCAGGCGTGACGCCGCTTAAAGTCACAACCACTGGGACAGCCAATGAAAGCAAAAACCCCTTTCATGAGCGTATCATGCTGTTTCTGTACTCTGATTCAACACCAGCGACTGAATTCCCCTTTTCATTTTCACGTAAATGCCCAAATCGAAGCTGACACTTTATATTTGGTCCGTATTAATCCAGGAAACCAGGACCAGGAATTTTCCACCATAATATATCCCATGTCCCTGTCGTGCGTTGCCAGAGCAGTAAATAAAAGGACTCAGACTGCAAGCGTGTCTTTTGTGGGCATCCGTGCGCTGGCATAAGGGCGCTGTGTGATTTCATGCTTGTGTGTAAAATGAAGCTGAAAGTAACTTTAAAAGATGCAGGAGACTATGTGGCATAAGTTGAATAGTTTCATCATCCATGTTTCTGTCAGCGCGTATTCGCTCTCCTTTCTTATTTCTTTCTTTCTTTCTTTCTCCCTACTGTTGAGAAAGAGATACTTGTATATCATACTGTCTATATCAGCATCTATACAGTCTCTGGCTCAGCATGCCACCATTTTGGCTCATTCTCAGCAAGCTGTGCCTAATCAAGGAAAATACAAGGAAAGCCTCTCAGCTAACCCGCCTCACGAGAAGTGTGAGAAAAACATCCGCCAGGCTTATCCTCATGGCACAGTGTAACATGAGATGAATTGTGATCTGTGATTTTCCCGAATGCACTGAAGCAGAAAGTGTAAATGTGTTCTCTGGGCCAGATTCAAGGGGAATAAACAGATGTATCAAATGAAACCACCTTGGCTTTTACGTCTCATTTAATGCAGCCACAAGCTGAGGACAGAGTGACATTGGGGGGATCTGGTGATTTGGCACAAAATGTAATAAGTCATATGATGCCTAATATCTGTGGAAAGTTATCTCATAAAATATAAGCCCATCACTATTTCACTGTGATGCACATACACTTACATAATCATTCTTTAAATGTGTTTTTAATCATTCTGATTGGCTGAGACGCTGTGCTGGGCTTGTAGTAATCAATTGAAAGTTTGGCTCAAGCAAGTTAATGATAATAATGTTTTAAAGATAATATAATGAGGTTAAAATGGCTTTAAAACTGCACTAATCAATTTTTCTGTCTCAACAATGGATCAGATGACTATATTTATAATAACAGGGTCCCTCATGCTCGACCCAAAGAAAATTAAGAGCAACAGCTGCAGTTCCCTTCATGTCTACAAAACCTTTTTGTGCTCGTTATGTTGTTTTTTCTCAAGGACCCTCATGCAGAAGCAGCACTCCAACATCAAAAACCATTTAGTCAGATTGAGCAAATTGAATTCTGTGCATTAATTGCACCTACATATCACATTATTTGCCAATTAGTTGCTTCAGATAGCCTATTAAAAGCAGCCAACTCACAAAAGTTATGTATGGAAGCCCTGAAAAGCAGGGGAAAGTTTATCTCCTACATACGGAGTGTTATCTTCTATGCAGATGATATTATTTACATACCGACTGAATTCCTTTTGCGCAAAACTCACGCTCAGCAAAGATTGGACCCTACCCTAACCCTAACCCTAGTATAAATATCACTTATATAAATATAAGGGTATTGAATAACATATCAATTACAATTCATTCATTTGATCTAGCTCCGACAGACAGAGCATCTCAGCCAACCTCGTGTTCTGAGAGAGTTACGATGCTGGTTTTATGGCGACTGAGGATTCCAGCACCCAGCCGACACAAAACCTGTCTTCATGATCGTAAAACAATATTCACAACTTCGATTAATTTTTATGAAAAACGGTTTTGATTGTTTTGATTAATGAACCCTTATGGACTAAAGGAATATAAATAATCAAGGACTGGACACATATTCATGTGATTGGCCAGCATATTCTAGTTTATACGCACAGGAACAGCCTGCCCAAAACATCTAGGCTCCCACACATGCACAGTCTGCTTAGCAGGCAAGTGAGCAAGAGAAAGAGATTTATTCATGTTTTTTTTTTGCTAAGGTAACATCCCATATGTAGGAGATAAACGTCGGCCAACATTGCCCACACTAAAAATTGTTTCACTTTGCCTCTCAGGGCTCCACAGAAAAGTATTATGTACTCCTAACCCGTGCTTTACACTGAGCAGCAACACTGAGACCACTGATTTGGCCAATGCAGAATGTGCAGCCAGCAATTTTCACAGTATGTAATCAAAGCAACAATGTCAGGTATGCACTGTAACCTCAATAAACTGCCCTTATTACTATTGTCTTCTTGTGTGTTACTTGTGTTTTATTTCACTTAGATTGCAAAATAAAAATGAAGAAGAAAGAATCTCTCGCACGCCTTGTGCTATCTTGCAAATCGTATTTCATGGGTAAGAAAAAGCTATCTGTACGGCAGTGTTGGAGATGAATGGAATTTTGTTTGCGGTGTTGGAAAAAAACGGAAAAATGTTATTTGGGAAACTCAACAGCAATCTGTGTTTCCAGAAACTGTCTCGGTTTTCACGAGATAATCCACAGACCCCCTGATAGATTTCATTTGAACTTCCCTTATCCAAGCGGAGTGTCCAAGAGCAGAGGATGTCATGTATTTTGTACTGATTGAAAATCCCTTTGAGGCAAATTTGTCTTTTTGGCCATTATTAATAAAATGTACTTAACCATTTTCTTTTGACAGTACAGTGTTGAGGTCTGTGGATTGTTCTGTGAAACCAAAACTTTTCCAGTGTTTCCGAAGCCTTGAGCGCTGCAAAAAAAATTCCATTCACCTCCAGTGTTGGGGCGGTGCCAGAAATCTTTGTTGCCTATACCTGAAAACCTGGCTGAGCAATCTACACAATAAGAAGAAGATATATGTGTATTTGTGATTTAGATGAACTGACGCTTTAAAGTCTGTCAGTCATTTCACCTTGCAATAGTTAGCAGACTGGCAGAGGGGAGCAATAAATGATAACACACGGTGCATATTTGTGCAACGTGACTGCCGCAGTCATTCTCTGCCAGAGACTGTTATAAATCATGTCATCAGATCAGCTCTACAGCTGCGAGAGAGGGAGATACAGTTAAGAGTCTCTACAGATCTGCAGCTCTACCTTAGTCATTTTCCTCGTTATGGACATGGAGTGTGATAATGCCACTATTGCCACTGTTTCCACAGCCATGACACAATATCCCCTTTATATGTGGTCACATCTGTGGAGCAGTCCTTCCCCACCTGCTATACCTCAAAGTGGAGCTCTGTAATGGGAGGGGGCACAGACGTATGTGATATAGTGCAGAGAGAAGACATGAATGGAAATAAAACAGCGCTAAGTGGCGAGAAGTGGAGGACCATATTCACCTTAGGAAATCACGTCTGCTGCGCTCTCCTTATGTCAGCCATATGAGTGTGTTTCTCTTCAGCCCGAACGAACGCTTCCAACTTTGGCTCACGTCAAAAAATCCAAGGAATGTTAATGAAAGGGCTGCTGAATGAAGGCGAAGGGGGAAATGCAAAAATGACGGAAACAGTGAGACGCTGAAGTCAGGGCAAGTGCATTTTTGAGAGGTCACTGACGAACCCTGTGCCATGATTTTTATGTCCTTTCTTTTTTTTCCTAGCTCAGCATGTCCCTGTACAGTAAAGGGCCACTTCTGCATTACCTGTCTTGATGATTGACGGCAAGAATATTAAAAGATTATTAAAGATCTAAACAGATGGAGATATTTCCTCATCTTCACACAGCCATAAACACTGTGCAGGCTCTGACCTGCAGTGCTATTATATTAGCTCTATGCATACTTTAGCAATTATAATTTTACTACTTTTCACTTACAAAGCCATGGCAGTAAAAGCATTAATATGTCAAAGTAAAAGCAGTTTGACAAACTTTAAATGCCCACTAATGTGGACTAAAACCAGTTACTTAGATTACACTGCTTAATAGGAGGTCTGCTTGGATGGTGTGACTAACAGACTAGTGTGTGTACGAATGACAAAGACGGACGCTAAGTGTGTTTCCACAGATGAATTATGTCAGAAGACACATGAGACTTGGATGAGATTATGGAGGCAAACATCACAGTAAATCCAGTATTGAGGTTTTCCTGCACAGTGTTCAAGCTAAAATCTACGAACTGTATCTCACTTAAGTAATATCTATATATACATTTCCACCGTGTATACTTTATGTAAAGGCTGCCAGCAGCCTTGCACTTTTCACCTTTTCCTCAGGGCAGCTACACCCCAACCTCCACAGGTACAGCAGGTTAACCACGTTAACACGGATTACACTGAATGTATATGTCTAACGAAGAGATGTACCTATATGCAGGAGCTGTGAGCACTGCAGGGCTAATCTGTTCTGTACCATGGCCTACTACTAATGCGCTACTTATACACATAAGAGCATTTAAGAGAGGAGCCTTGCAGTAACCAGCAACCCCAGCAAGACGACCAGTGGCTAAAGGCTAATGAGCTAATTAACAAGAAGAATAACAAGAACTAGTCCATACCCACTGAGTGCACAGTTGCCCACATACAGTTTCACATGGTGTGTGTTTGGGATACAGGTCATAGGAAATTGCAGATTAAATAAAGAGCAATGTATTCAGACAGAGTTTTTGTGAATTTGATAGTACAGTAGTACCATTGCCAATAGTGGGATAGTTAGTGAGCTAAAACTGTACATTAGTAGTTGAGGTTGCATGTTGAAAGGCAGATAGTTAGTGTTTATATGTTGTATTGACTTAAAAGTGACGCGCATTGGTAGTTCACATGGGAAAGGTGCGGCTAGCCCTTGTTGTAGCAGCAGACCATACCATGACTGAGTCATACCAAAAATTAGAAAAAACAACAACATTGGTCCACAGGGGGAGCCACAGCGATTGGCCGTATTTTAGCCATTTTTAAGCATTTTTCTGTTGTTATAGCTCCACCCAGTTGCCAATTAGAGTTAAATTTCTCCAGTCACCTTGAGGCGTCCTGTTCTACATATCTACCAAGTTTAGTAAAAATCGATATGGCGCTTAGGCCTAGATAAGAAATTAGCTCTCTATGCCTACAAAGTTGCGTGGTGATGGGTGAAACCCTTGAGATGTTATACACCTTTATGTGATGAGCCACGCCCTCCGCAATATTCATTGTCTTATAGAAGCTCAGTTTTAGTAAGTTTTCCAACTTTTGCCAAGAGGGAACTTTAGATATTGGTCCCTAGATTATGTTCACCCAGTTTCATGCAGATCGCTCAAACTTCCTAGGAAGAGATCCATTTGAAGTGTTTTTCAAAAAATTCAAAATGGCAGAAAATCTATACAACTGGAAGTTATGGGTTCTTGAGGCAAATGTGTTCCTCATGAGGAGAGACATCTCTGTGCAAAGTCTCTTGCTATAGCGCCCCCCTTTGGCCAATTGATGTAATATTGCTTCATTCACATCCTCCCATGAGCCTCTACCACTGTGCCAATTTCACATGGATTGACCAAGTCAGTGAGGAGAAAAACATGGAACAGACACACAGACAGACAAGTTTTCGTCATTATATAGTAAGATATGGAGGGTTAAATTGAGGGAGTTTGAAGAAAAATGTCTGTAAATTTAACCGAGGTTCCCTGTTTTTTAAAACAGAAGTTATGGTACTGGTCGTCTCTTCAATAGCATGTAAATACAAACTTTTGCGGCACAGTACAGGTTAAACAAATGAGATAAAATATGTTACCATAGAGAGCTTTAGAAGTGCATGTGGGTGGATCATTTAATTTCAGTAAGGCGAACTATTTCCACTTACAGTACTTCCAGTCTTTAAGATAAGCTGGGCTTAAGCCCCCATCACACAGAAAGGTTGCACCACACTGCGGGTTTTTTTGTTTTTATTTAAATGGAACACCACTAGTAAAAAAAAAAAGTGCTTGCTGCACCTTTTTATTGTTGCCAGTCAACCACACCATCACCTCCTTACCCTGAACTTCCCATGTAATTGATCTGCTGTTTATTTATTTATTATTCATTTGACAGTAATTAGTATCTAGTCACTAAAAAGTAGAGAGTACTTGCTGTAGCTCTGGTTGATGGTGCGAGGCTGTCAGCACATAGTTTGTCCCTAAAAAAGAGGGTGGATCATGGGGAGCAACTGTTTTGTAAATGTTTTACTGTGAAACAAAAAAGCCATAAACATACAAGTTTTATTGATCACCAAATTTTGGATTTCTTCTAATCTGTACTTTCGCCCACGTTACACCTGGAAACAAGAAGTTGTGCAGCTTCAATTTGTCACAAGAGGAACTATTGAATTCAACGCCAGCACCACATTTGTCTTCTCCTTGCCTGGCTGCAAGAACTGTTTCACTTCCCCTCACAATGGATTCTGTGTTTCTCATTTTCCAAAAGGATATTTATCATAGTTTCTGAAGGCCAAAGCAATTGCTCCATTAGAGTGTGTTTTAGACCAGAGTGGTTATTTTCTCAGTACAAAGCTCTGCTTTGCTCTGCACAATTATGAAAAATAGGAATCAATATTTGAATAAGGTCTGGGTTGAATTCCTGGCCCAGCTTTGAAGACGGGGATGGTGAATAGGAATGAGTCACACTCACCCTTTGCCAGAGTAACTACTGTTGAGATGCTCTTGAGCAAGTTTACATCAATGCTACGACTTTGTTGAAGCTGCTCAGAGGCCAGCAGAAGAATTCTGGGGAAAAAAGTATCTGTATGAACTGTATGACACCATCTAATATCCTTTGCTGTCAACAAGTTGCATGTTCTCAAAGATTATTCTCAAAGATTATCAGCATGAAAAGATAAAAGTTGTGTCTTTAGGCAGAGTGATGTTGTTGTTGGTCAGTCGATCCATCACTTTTGTCTAGATTGGAATATCTCAACTACAGGATGGATTGGCGCTACATTTTATGCGTTGACATTTATTGTTCCCCAAAGATGAATCCTAAAAACTTTGATGATGCTATGACTTTTTCTCTTTGCACAATGAGCAGCTGCACCATGAGGTTCACATTTGCAGTTTTGAGGGAAATAGCTTGTGTCTTTTATGGACTGCCATGAAATTTGGTACACACATTTGTGTTCCCCTCAGGTTGAATCACTTTTGTGTTCCCTCGCCATCATCAGATCAATCTGTCAAATACTTCAATTTTCCACCAAATAATGTACCTGCGAAGCTGGTGACATTTCAGCATTTAATAGTGCCAACAGATGACAACATCTAACGCGTAAGGTCAATCAAGAACAGGTGTACAGTTGTCAGTGGATAATTGGTTGAACCATCTATCAGATAATGGATCCAGCAGTGGGAGTTGTCACAGCTAATGTCCAAGTACCACAGCACATTATTACATCAGAAACAAAACAATGGAGGTTAGAGTTACAAAGACTGAAGTGTTGTTCCTCGAGAACTACATACCGTCAAGGGCTTAATTTCTTCTAGGCTGAGGGACTTACACAGTTGCACAGAATCCATGAAAAGGTTTCTTTAGTTAAGGAAAAACAGTAACTCATTTACAGCGTTGAAAGAGATTATACAGCAGTAAAAGTTTCCATGGAGATTGTCTGTTTGCTTGGACTCATGCTAATGATGCCTGTTATCGTCTCACAAAGTTGGATTACAATGAAAAAATGGCAAGACAAGAAAACCATATTGGTCAGAGGAGGAGAAGGTTATACTTCTGGATGAATACAATCATAAGAAGCACGAACTACGAAGTAAATTTGATCCCCAAATGCCAGAAAAGAGAAAACGATAGTAGGAAGACACAACGAAAATAAGTTCAGTCAGATCTATAGTGTAAAATCAAAAGTGTATCCATCGGGTTCTCCTGGTTGCAAAACACCCTTCTTCTTCTTCTTCTTCTTCTTCTTCTTCTTCAGGGTGTGTCAGGTTTTTTTTTCATTTATTAACACTTATTATTAATTTTTTTTAGGGTTTTTTGTTTTTTTTTTTTACCCTGCTTTGGTTGTTAAGGTCTTTTGTCCTCAAGGCCGAGACAAGAGAAATCATAAATACTTCTGTGAACATTTTAAGGAAACCTTAGGAGAAGACTTAAGGATGTTTTGTACAACATATTTTATTTTGAGGAAACCTTAACTAGGACTTTACAGAAAATCCTAACTTAAGGTGTTTTGTGCAACCATCCCCTGGTTTTTAAAAATGGCAGTTGCCAGTGCTGCATTGGCTGTTTTCCACCAATCAACGTGCACTTGTGCCACTCATGGTTCCTCGTGTGTTGGGAGAGTACCTACTCTGAAATGAGAGCTAAAAAAAAACGGCGATCGAGGGAACAACAATCGTACGTGGCTCTTGCGGTGCAGACACAACAACAACAAAAAGGTTCTTAGAACTATGAAAAGTTCCTCCAGTCCAGAAACGCCTCGGGTTTTGTGTGCGTGTTTCAGCTAAGAGGTTCAGATATGTGAATTTTCAAAGTTTTTTTAGTTTGTCAAACAAAGAGCAAACCACAGAGTCATTTTCAGCATGTAGACAACATGTGTGGTCAGCAGCTGCTTTTTTTTTTTTTTTTTTTTTACCAGTATGTGGATGTGTAAAGTATTTTATATCTGACAACATTGTAAACAGTAGCCACAGCTAAAAAAAAAAGCCTGTAAGTGGATTAGACAGCTAAGAGACAGTGTAAGGTGGTTTTCTGGCGTCAGGATGAACCAGTCTGTCGGAGACTGCGGGATTGTTTAAGCATGATCAAGGGAGGCACTGAGCTGGATGCTCAGATGGTAGACACCATGGACATTATACCTGCTCGACAGCAACATATTAACATTGCGAGCATAGCTAAAAGATGCTTGAAAGCCCCAGGGCAAGACCTTCCCTTATGCTCTGTATGGCATCCACAGCTCGCCTGCAGACAAAACCTCAGAGCCTCCCCCGAACTGCCCCCTCCTGCATCTGCCTCCTTTGTTCTAAAGTCCAGAAAGCCCCATTATGAAAATGTATGGTTTCTGTAAGTTATAATATGCAATGCTTAAGGATAACAGCTATATGTCACCACCCACCAGTGGTCTGGCCAGACGTTCTATGAAATATTCCATCACTCCTAACTCATTTCATTTTTCCACTCCTCTCTGGCTTCCCAGACCTATGACACTGTAAATAGTAATCCGTGAGGCTTCCGTCAGCCTGAAGATTGTGATTCCTGGAGCTTTCCTCTCTGTTTCCGAGCATTCCTCCTTTTGATGGTCGCATTGGCGTTCACGAGCACGGAAAGTTCCTTCCTAATTAGGGGTGCGATGGGGAAAAGTCTTTGGGAAAGTGCAGGCCCGTCCACATCTCAAGAGCGGCCAGTGCACCGCAGGACGAGAGAAAAAAAATGGACATTTTCTTGCAAGTCGTTGATCCGTATCGTGGCTGTACAAACCTGACAGAGTGACTGGTGGATGGCTCTGTGTCATTTTCTCAAGGGGCCTGGACAACGTGCCAGCTCAATATGAGGGGGATTCAGAAGATGACCTCAGATGGGGGAGTGCCAGCCAGACATCTCCGCCACTTTAGATCCCTTTGTCCCCACCAAAAGGCCAGAGACATTTAATAATGTGTGTGTTGTACCAACAAACACTCCCTCTCAGTTGAGACCGGCTCCCAAAGTCATTGATAAAGTGAAAATGCCTCCGACCGAGAGTTTATTAGTCTATGTACAAAGACCCGGCTGCCCTGAATGGAAATGATTAACTCAGCTGGCCCCAGGTGATGTTCACCCATGCATCCAGTCTCATTAGCCGGCACCGCCTTCCTGTCAGACCCTCACAGCCGCAGCTCGGGATGCAGAACGAGCTGTTGCTGGGAAACAGTAACCCTGTTAAAGACCTACAGTACAAATTAGGGATCAGCAGAGAGCAGAAGAACAAACAGCTCTGTGGAGGTGATGAAGTGTCCAGAGATTGACAAAGAACATGGAGTATGAGACTCTGTCGTGCTGATGAGCAGTGTAATAGATTACTTCCTCTATTCTACTGAAAATATCTGTTTCCTATGTAAAATCCCATTTTGATCACAGACATAAGTGGTATTACTCTCTGAGACAGGATTGCCCATTTGAAGATAAAATATGTGACAACTTTGGTAATTTGTTGAGTTGTATACTTTCATTTCCCAAAAATCATATCCCATTTACCCTCTCTAGTCGCTCTATTTGTCACGCAGGTAGTTTTCTGTGCTAGACGATCTTGGTGAAGAGGGAGCTGAGCCAAAAGGCAAAGCTTTCGATTTACTAGTCCATCCAAGTCCCAGCCCTCACCTATGGGCATGAGCTATGGGTAATGACTGAAAGAATGAGGTCGCGGCCAAAATGAGTTTCCTCAGAAGGGTGTCTGGGCTCAGTCTTAGAGATAGGTTGAGGAGATCGGACATCTGGAGGGAGCTCCAAGTAGAGCCGCTGCTCCTCCTTTGTGTTGGAAGGTGTCAGTTGAGGTGGTTCGGGCATCTGATCAGGATCCTCCTGGGCGCCTCCAGTTAAAGGTGTTTCGGGCACGTCCCACTGGTAGGAGGCCCCGGGGCAGACCCAGAACACAGTGGAGGGATTACATATTTCATCTGGCCTGGGAACACCTCAAGGTCCCCCAGGAGGAGCTGGAGAGAGGTGTCTGGAATACTCTGCTTAGGCTGCTGCCCCCACGACTTGGCTTCGGATAAGCGGCTGAATGTATGAATGGTAGTTTTCTCTCTAGTTTAAATTTCTAGTGAAAAAACATCCTCATGAAAACATCACAGGAACACTCAAACCCACTTTAACCCCTGACGGAGCCCAGGTGCAACATAGGGCCTCAAAATTAGGTAACAATGTCTGATCCATCTTAAAACCCTTATTACTTCAGTTTATGATCTGCTTTAGTGCGACATATTCCCAGATTCACAATCAATAAAATTTCCACCCACTAAATGCCATTGGGGTCTGTGTTGCCTAGTTCACAGTCCGACCCTGGAGACACTAAATCTGGAAAGTTTTTCAATTCTGTGAGTGCCACAAGAAAAATGCCACCAGCTGCAGGTGTATTTGAGTGGCGGAAGAGGGGATATTTGTATATATGTCCATCAGAGTCACATTGATACAGACCTGTAGTTGTTTTTCACCATGGAAACCAGCTACCTACACTACAGCACCGCTGGTGTGAATGTGTGCCTACACATGTGCTGAGGTGAGCGTTGGGTCACGTGTGAAACTGCTGCAGCTGCTGTGTGATTAATGAATCAGAAAGGTAAACAGCTGCAAATCTCAGGGATGGTATTGAACAGGAGGGATGTTGTTCCACAGATCTGCCCGTGGATCACGGCCGCTGCCGAAGGAATTTAACACCGTGGTGATGTCCCTTCTTTGAGGAAAAAGAAAGTCACAATTAATCTTCTCTTTCCTTCTAGAAGTTGTCGAGCCTGCTCATGATCTCTGGTCTTAAATTCCTTCTTCTTTTTTTTTTTTGATCACATTTCCTCTGCGTGCAGAGTCTAAAGTCATGGTTCTCTTTTACGATACATGACTGATGTGGCTGCAGGGGATAGAGCGGAGGTGTTAAGAGATGGATGGGGTTTGATGGGCACTCACATGCAGGGTCACAGCCAGGTTTTAGAAATTAGTTAGGGGCTTATTTAGTTTTGGAATGTTTCCCAATTTTTTTTGAAAAAGGTTTTAGAGATGTCAGGTATTCAGAAATGAAGCTATTTTAAGGTACAAATATGGAACTTTTACTTTGAGGTATCTCTAAATGGATAGTGTAAAAATGCTTGATTCTGTGTCTGTATGTAGTCAGAGATGTCCTCAACTCAAACGTATCGCTCATTGTCTGGAATTATTTATTCAAAATGTTCACAGCAATCTAAAAATCAAAGAATAAAGTCATTTTTTTCTTTTAATTTACAAGCTACACAGGTAACTTGTTTTATATTTCGTGTGAATATTTTCCAATCAATCTTATAGCCAAAGCAGCAGCTATTCTTCCTGAACTGTCAACACCTTTCTGTTGAAAACCAGATGTATTCACACATGTATCCTTCCAGTAACTTCGCCAAGTCTGTCGCCAGCTCTTCCCGTCAGCTCAGTCTGGGCCATTTTAATGCAACCAATGATGTGATGTTAGTATATGGTTGCACTATAGTTATGGCGTCGGCTTACTTGACCAAGAAGATGCGATTGGCGGCTGACATGACCGCAGTTATTTTTGAAACAGTCCCTGAGGGCGACTCATCGGCTCCCTGCAGGCCACCAGCCACTCGCAGGCACCATGATGGCTACTCCTGGGTTAGGGTGCAAGAGGTAGGGTCAGAGCCAATCAGAGGCAGAGAAAGAAGCTGACTGGGTGTGCATGTCCAACAAGGGCATTTACTCTCTCCTGCAAAGAAAGCTGTCTTAGGCCTGGTGTCCATGAGCATTTTTCTTAGCTGAAATCGCCGGGCAATGCGTATGAGATGCCCAGCTGGGAGCGTTTGAGAGCACTTTGGAGCGTTTTTCAGCTGAGACGGTCGCTATACGGAATATCTGCAGAAATAAACATGTCAGTGCTCTGGATGGGGGAAGGCTGAGCAGGCAGGGAGAAAGGACGGTCTGTGTGGGTTCATGAGGGGAAACATAATATCTATACAGTATATTAACAGATTTCTCCTCCTTTGTTGTTCAGCACATGCACATACAGGACGTGACAGTTTGCCCTCATGGTACATGTCCCTCCTCCACTGTAATTTCACGGTTGAAGTGACAGTGACGAGCGCAGCATTTTTACCCAAGCTGTTCAGAAAAAATTCCCAACTGCCTTGTTGCACTTCTGGTGTTTGTAAAAAAAAAAATGTACTGGCCTCGGGGAAAAAAAACACTTTGGTGGACACGGCTCCTTATTGATAGCCGTCAGTTTCAAGAGGTTTCACGCTATCAGATGCAGAGATTGGGTTTTCGGTAATAAACTACCGAGGTCCACACCTTGATGACCTCACAGCTGGCTACGGCCCTGCTCACATGTACACTGCTGCCAAAGTGCAAAGCATCAATCAAAGTCTAAAGAAAGTTTAAAACACCTGCAGCTACACTTACTCAACACTGCTGCCAGTATGTGTCAGTGATGTTGTTTTTACCCGCTAACTGTTACTGTTCACTTCACAACATGGCCACTTTTATTCTCTTACAGGTTACTCCACTGTAAAGACATGAATGTAGATCACTGCAGGGCACAGTGCCAGTTCACTGACCCTGCATGTTACTGTTTTGAATAAGGAAAATTAACTCAGGAGAGTATTGGCAGGTGGTGGTTACAGTTTCCACTGTTTAATAGCACAAATTAATCTCCTATCAAGATGATTATTATTTTTGTAGTTTTGGCCTTCAAAGCAACAGTGTTCTCACCAAATTGCTGAGATTTTGGAACATGACTTCATTACTACAACAAAACCAGATTAGTGGAGAGGTTGTAAACAAGCCAACGGTTTTGGAGGTGAAACTGAAAGTGAGTGCACCCAAAATGCTGGTAACAATCTCTCATTACAAAGGAAAAGTGTGTGTGTGAACCACTATGGCAAGTAAGGTCAGTCACAGTAGAAGCAGGCATTAATGCAAATTGCGATGTTTAAAAATAGTTTAGGTAATAATTTCACCATTCCTTTTTTTCCTTTTAATATAGTTTGGCTTACCTGGAAGCAGTGGTGCAGTGGTAGCTGATGAGGTGGGTGCACTCCTAGTTCAGAAAGTGACTCAGTAATGTCAGTTATATATCAATACAGTATCCATCTAAAGTTGCTAACATTAGCTAACAATAGCCACTATTTGCGTGATCTCACCAAATAATCAAATCAAATAATGTGTTTTCCGTAATAAACATTTACAAGCAAAATGATTTAATGAATTTGTATACAAAATGTACAGAAAGGTAAAATCATCAAGTTTTGAAAAAGTATTGCAATTTAATTTTGTCTTTAATGTTATTATCTAATATATATATATTATCTTTGCAATATGATTATGTTATATAATGTTATTACTATCCTAAAACATTCTCCAGGTCCTCTGAAACTCTGCAGGACTTATTTCCACCCTGCCCAGTAGCAGTACCATGGTGAACGGCCCCTAACTGTGGGGAGAACGGAGCAGGCTTCCCCGGAGGTCTGCCGTTTTTCCCGGTCCCTCATCTCCGCCACACTTGTACTTATTTCCACGCTGCCGACAGTGGGACTTATATTCATTGTGCCGACAGTGGCTTGGAAAACCACCCATAACCGTGTCACACGGGGAAGAGGGAAGAGGGAAGGCGGCTGGAGTTCCTCCAACATTTGTGGTTAGATTATCATATTTTTTTATTGACAAAAATATAGGCTGCTTCGGCTGTTTGGGTTTTTTTGTGCCCCTAAAAATATTTTTTACAGTTCGCACACACCTATTTTTAGCCGTAAATGCGAGTGAAACGCTCGCACTGTCGAGCCCTGATTAGGCATCAAAACTACTTGGTTAGATTTACAGAAAGATATTTTTTGATTAAAAATTATAAAATTATAAAAAATATAAAATAACAGCGTTTGTTATGTACGGGACATAACCACATCATAACTTGACTTAAGGGATGTTGGTATATAAAGTTAAAAGACTTTAAAAGACTTTTAGTTTCACTAGGGACACAAACAGCAGTCTCCTGGACAAAAGTTCAGTGTTTGTTTGACCCATATACCACCTGACCTCCTTCCTACATGGACTGTCTTGCTCCTTACACTACATTTGGTGTTGTAACATTAAACACCACACATTGCATGATGTTGTTGAACCAGGGAATTCATGTGTCCACTATGACAAAGGATCATAATCAGCTTTCCACTAGTATTATTTCTGGGTTCTGGCATGTTATTTCAACCACCATTTTATGAAGTGTAACAGGGCAGGGTTTTTTCACGTGTTTCTGTGAAATCAGGTTGTACCAACCCCTGAGTCTACTGAAGGCTGTTCTCATGCACTGTTTGTACATTCATTCATTCATTTTCCATAACGGCTTGTCCTGTTAGGGGTTGCGGGGGGTCTGGAGCCTATTCCAGCTGACACTGGGCGAGAGGGTTGATACATTGGACAGACAACCGTTCACGCTAACATTCACACCTACAGCCACTTTAGCATCACAAATTAACTTATCACCAACCTGCATGTCTTTGGACTGTGGGAGGAAGCTGGAGTACCCAGAGAAAACCCACACTGACATGGGGAGAACATGCAATCTACATCATCACCACGTTTCTTTTCTGAAACCTAATCTCTGTAACTTACTTTAGGTAAGTAACTTTAAGAAAGTAACGTTATTCTTGTGGATTATCATATGAACCGCTGTGTTAGAAAAGGAAGATTGAATTGTTTCCTCTCTTAGAAAACACACAGTCCATCTTGTTTTAAACTTTGCCTGTTAGATCAAACCATGATATTGTTTGTTTCATCACTCTCATGATGAGATATGTTTTTCTTAGAAAAGAAATGCCAAGTTTTGGTCAAACCAGATACTTTTAATGTGATTTATGGCTCTGAATATTATATCTGTGGATGCAGCTATGGTCTTGGAAATAGAATAACAATAAGGCAGTGAAAGGATAAAAGTGAGGAGAAAGAAATACAAAGAGACAGAGAAGGAAAACAGAGAAGATCATCAGGGTCTCATCACTCTCAACTGCAAAGACTGACATGTGTGAGCTATTAGACTCTGGTTTCCTTGACAGGAAAAGTGTTGCTCAAGTGGTTTGGAGGGAGGGCTCACCACCACCGCCACCACCACACCAACTGCAGCAGAGCAGGCCGCACACATTGCCCAGACATCCTCCATAACAGAAAGGGGAAGTTGGCCGATTCTCCCCCAAGGCCACGATCGATGCTTCAGCCCCTCAGATTTTAAAATCTCCAAAATCAGTCACCAAAGGAATGTTTCCCGATTGATAGCCTGAAGCAAAACACTTAACGCAGCCCGATCCTGTGCTGCAAATCATCCACAGAAGATGAGTCCTGAAATCACAGGGTCACCATGAGGTAATTTTTTTCTTTTATTAAGGGATATAAATCACAAGGTGGAAAACAGGGATGAGAAGGAATGACAACTGTTCTGTTTAAAATACAGATTTTGTCCAACAAAATGAATGTCACGAAAAACTCTGTGACCCTTAATGTTCCTGGCGTTGCCTTTCCTCTGCACGAGGAAGTGATTGTAAGAGAAATGAGTTTAATAAAAAATTTGTTTGTTAATTCATTCCCTGCTGTCATTGAGGAATCAAAAGACACTTGGGTTTTAAGATGATCACGGAAGGCTACAGGGTTATTCTCATGTCACTTCTTTGTTAAGCCAGAAAATGTATTCAAAGCGTGTAAACCAAGTTTAAGACACCCTGCTAAAATGAGAATACTCAGATTTTCAACATTTCATGGTAATTTGCAGTGACGCAGTAATGATATTACATTTTCCAGTAAAGAGTAATGTAACTAATTGCTAACAACATTTCAGTGATAATGTTACAGTTACCCTAAAACCAAATAACTCGTTACTTTGGTTATCACATCACTACAATCACATCAGCGCACTCATTTTTGTAATCATCGTGCTGTGCAGGCACGTCACAAAGCAGATAGAAGATGGAAACACTTACCATAGCAGCTGGTAGTATTTTGTGGGTAGATGACAAGAACACTGTTGCAGCAGGTAGTTGTGCTAAAACTATTTCCAATGCGAAAAAACGCATCTTCAAACCTCAGGTCTGAAACATCTTCTCTGACTGACAGCACAAAACCGTGAACCTACAGGAAATACACCCCACCAAAGATGAGCATCCTGGGCCCTGCTGAGTCGCGGAGGTTGGCTGTACTAGCTAAACGACCAAACCTGTGGACAACTGCAGCTGCAAAGAAGTAATGAAGCTTATGGAGGGATATGTTGTGTTTGAAATGTTGCTCCACAAGTGACTCTCTGTCTTTCAAGCATATTCAGAGTCTTTGGAAAATACTGGTCACAGGTTACTGAAAGGTAAAAGGTAACAAAAAAAAAAAAAAAAAAAAAAATTAAAATGGTTAAACAGAAAAGGAAAAGTTAAAAACGTAAAAAAAGGTTAAACAAAAAGTTAAAAAAGTTAGAAAAGTTTAAAAAAATGTAAAAATGTAAAAACAGAAAAGAAAAGAAAAAAAGGTTAAACAAAATAGGTTAAAAAGGGTAAAAAAAAGAAAAAACGTTAAAAAAACAAAAAAAAGAAAAGAAAAAAGAAGGCTATACAAAAAAGTAAAAAAAAAAGATTAAACAAAAAAGGTTATAAAAGGTAAGAAAAAAGAAAAACAACAGAGTTAAAAACGCAAAAAAAAATCAGAAAAGAAAAAAAGGTTAAACAAAAAAAGGTTAAAAAAGGTAAAAATAAAAATAAAAAATGAAATTAAAACCCTAAAAAAAGGAAAGCAGAGAAGGTTTAACAAAATAGGTTAAAAAGGTAAAAAAAATATGAAGGTTTAACAAAAAAGGTTAAAAAAGGTAAAAAATAAAAAAAAAATTAAAAAACGTTTAAAAAAGAAAAGAAGAGAAGGTTAAACAAAAAAGGTTAAAAAGGGTAAAAAAAGAAAAAAGAAGAAGGTTAGGGAAGGTAGGTTAAATGGCATTACATTTGGTGATGAGTGCTTGAAGTTTAGGACTCAAGAGATTTGAGTGCAAAGACTTCCCACCTCTGACTGGTTGACCTGTTCTTTAAAAAAGACAAATATACAACTTCAGTAGATTGTAACAAACAAAATGTTTACTGGAGACAAGCCTTCTCATGTTTAGGGGAAACTAATAGAGCCCGTTTCCATTCAGATAACTTGTGGTGAGAGTTCAAGGGACCCCTTTTTAAATGTCCATGCCTGTTGTTGCCAAACTTAATTAGAACTCATTCCCAACAAGCTTTGCTAACATAGTCAGCATTAATGGCTGTCTTTGCCCTAACTTTAAAAAATTAGTTTCAGACAACAACAGCAGCATATTTAATGTTCAGACATAAAAAATGGCATCCAATACCTGAGCAGGACTTAAATAATTCCAGGTCAATTGTTTTGAGGAATGCCCAGTTGATGCTTTTATATGTTACTTTGTTTAAATTTTAAGACATTATTTCCATTTTTGACAGCACCAGCCTTGCCCACTTATGTCAGGTTACCTTAAGCTGTAAAGTGTGCGTGTCAGCATCAAAACTGACAATCACACATATTTTTCTTACATGAACCTCTGTCAAAACTAAATCCTCTCACTGTCCTCTGCTGTTTTTATGCCTTGAGGACAGCGATATTAAAACCTCTTGTTGGGGTAAGCGCTCTGAGCAGAAACTATTTTCCAGTGTAAACACCACCTCCCAAAATCCTGGCTGCGAGGCAAGAAGATAAGCAGCAGTAATGATAAAATGTCCTAAAGCTCTTTGTTCTTGCTGGGAATGCAAGCGCACAGGTCACAGCATGGAATTTACACAAGGCTCGCTCTTAATGAGAAAAAAAGACTTGTTGTAAATCCTTTGGCAAACTTAGTCATGAAACAGATTAGGGTGTTAATCAGCCATTATCACTATAAAGACAGATTATTAAGCTCCAACAAAAATCACCAAAGGCTCTCATGGCGTTAATAACACTTGGAACAAACTGGTTATTGTTTCATATTTAGCAAGCTGCAGCTTTTAAGTGTAAAATGAGGGGGTATATTTTGAATGTACACTTCAAAAGCACAGCACAGCGTGCAGGACACGCTCACTCAACACTTTTTAAATTAAACTTCAGATAAAGTGACTATTAAGCACCATTACCCAAAGGTACTGGGTAATTACCACTTTCACTTCCCCCTTCAGGCCTCCTACAACTTGTCCCACCTGGTGCCCCTTGCTCTGCTTTGAAGAGAAAAAAAGAGATGACATACAGCTGGATCCACAGCTGTACATCCCCTCCCCTCCAGTTTCTATAGCGGGGCCGCAGTGCTCGGTTTCCCCCAGAGCCTTCCGTCCCTGACCCCAGTAGGGAGCTTATGCACTGCTGGTAGGATTGGGCATGAAGGGGGATTTAACAGCCACAGGCCTGGAAGGCACAGAGGTGTTTCATATAAAATCGTCCCACATGGCCGTTATAACATCTCCCCCCCTGTGAGTGCTGGGAACTCAGGGGAGCTGTCAGCCTGGCAGGGAGGCCCGAAAAGTGCGTGCTGACAAAATTCACTCCTCCACAAAAGCTCCCAATGTTTGCTCAGACTGGAAGCTACAGTATATCGCATGGCTTATACGAACAACAGGAGGGGGGGGGGGGGGGGGGGGGGGGGGTGATTGAGATTTTACAAAGAAGCCTACTGTACTGTATTTAGTGGACCCGGTGCCATGCAGCTCCTACACGTGCTCTATACAGACATGAGCACACTTCCTCCATGCGTCAATAACAAACCATCCAGCTAAATGAGAGCCTGGTACTTTCCCCCAAGATCTATTGACATTTTCCACGATTAAAGCCCCTAAGTCTCTGTAATGTAATCACATTACTGCCCAAAGGTCTGTACTTGATTGCACAGAACATTTTCCCAAACATACTAATGTCAGCTGGCTATTCTTCCGCTCCTGAGCTTCTCAGAATTGCGGCTGCTTTACACAGAAATGCTTTGCCCACTAAGTGCTGGACCTTTAAGAGAAGTCCTCCGGTATTTCAAATGATCAAATTACCTTTTCTCTCTGAGCTCATACATACTAAAGGTAAAGTGGTGATCCACTATATATTGAATCATTCCCATCAGTCTCGATGTGTGCAAACGTCTCTTGAGAAGCAGTGGACTCCATCTATACTCACTCAAAGCGAAAAGGAAGGTTTAAACTTTGTCCAGTCACATAAAGGATGACTTTGGTATTTTTCTTCGGTACGATTCATTTTAAAATTGGTTCAGTATTGAGGGAGGCAGATGCAGCCGGCAGCTGCGAAACGAGCTAAAATGATAACGGGGGCAAATGTGTCCCGTATAAGTTTGCGCATTAAAAGTGCTTTTTTTTCGCAACTGACCGGTTCAGATCGCCAGTGTTACATCTGTAAATAGCATACTAAGCGTTTCGAACATTGTTTATGCAACATTACCTCCACTGTGTCTGTAGCTCTCTCTACTCATGGGACAGCCGTTTTCTTGAGGAAGAGGTGTTTCGGGATTGGATGTCTCCTCTTCTTCGGCTGGCAGTAGTCATCTTGGGAGAAGTGAGCACTGCAGACCTGATGGTCTGCAAGGCGCAGTGTCTGGACAGGAGTGTTAGCATCCATTTGTAGCACAACTAGCCACAACTTCAGCATCTCGCCGTCCGACAAAAGCGGCCTCTGCATGGCTCCTCTGTTTTCTTCCGGCAACAAGCAAAGCTCTCGCAGGATGACGTCACACACAGCCCAGAGGAAGTGAAGGGTAAGGGAAACGCTTATTATGCTATTTACAGAGATAACACTGGCGATCTGAACCGGTCAGTGGTGAAAAAAAGCACTTTTAATGCACAAACTTATACGGGACACATTTGCCCCCATATCTACCTCGCGGCTGCCGGCTGCATCCGCCTCCCTCAATACTGAACCAATTTTAAAACGAGTTGTACCTATGACTCATACGCACACATACACATGGGGAAACAGGGCCCAGGTTGAAAAATACCAAAGTTATCCTTTAAGGTGATGAATTCCTCCACTGTGATAATTCTTTCAATGCTCTCAGACATGTGTTATCCATACCCTGCTGTCAGCACCTGTCTGCCCTGCTTTTTCACCAAATCCAGCCCGCCGTGATGGCACACGGAAACACCTTCTTCGCTCTGACGTCTACTGTTATTTCACATGGAGCCCGAAATGTGTTCGGAAAAAAAAAAAAAACGCTAGGAAGAAATGGAGGCAGCGTCACAAAGGCCTCATTGTTTGAGCAGTGTAACTGTCTTCTCAAGTATTGCCACGGTGAATCTCAGAGACGGATGGCTCACCTGTTCTTTCCATTCAAGCGCTCCTTTGGATCTTCCCGGAGACACCGCATCCTACAGCAGCTCCACTGGGTGGGTTAAGGACATGGAAAGAGAAAATCCAGGAAGGTCACTCGGTTTTTTAACCGTTCCACACTTAGCCATTTAAAACTTTTAGATTTTTGCATTCGTCAGTCAAACATGAACAGATCCTCGAGCTGTGAGAAAAATAACTTTATTGAAGATGCTTCAATACTTTTGAATAAAAAATACCGAGAATACACTCATACATTGTCATGAATGCCAAAAAACACACACATACACACACACACACAAATTCCACTAAGTGAAGTTATGGTTTTCCAATAAGGAATTGAATTCTATGGAAACATAACTCTTCAAAATCAACCTTTGCTGATCCCCTGACTTTTTAAAAAGACACACATTCACATTTTTTCAACTTAAAACAACACTCACATGTAAAAAAAAAAAAAAGTTCAAGCGTGTTTTTTCCTTCTTCTTTTTAGGTACAAAATCACTTCTTGAGTTTCCACTGACAGCTCGATGTAAAAAGATATTATTATGTACACAAGGCTGTAACTTTGAAAGATACTAATCTCATTTGTCTAACTTGGACTGCTTTAACTCTTTGAATCTGATGTTTTTAAAACCAAACTCTCTTTGCAGTTAATCTCCTTCAGTGTCAGTTACAGAACAAGAGAAAGACAATCCTGCGAAGGGATCATTCAGCTATGATACAGCAATCCACATTTTAAAACAAATGGGGACCAGGGGAGTAAAGTGGAGGTTGCCTCCTTGACTTTCTTACTCTCAACTCAATGGCCCCTTCTCTGCTTCCCAGTCCCGTACTTCTACCTTCATTGCTTCACACTCCTTCCACCTCATTTTGATGTCAACTACACACCTGAAACGTTTTGTGACTGCATCTTGCAGCATTGTGATGCTATCGCTTTGACTAAATCTTTCCACAGAAAGACACACAGACAGCCAGACAGACGTATAAACACCTGGAAAAATACTTTAAACAGCTTCTGTGGTAGTTTCCGCTACAGTTGGTGTCACCCCGACCACATTTTACCATAAAGACACACACACAGACTCATGAGGTGAAAACAATACCAGTCACTGCGACGTTGTCCCAGCTGGTAATTAATGCAGTCTCATTTGGCAGAGGATCTGAAGTGCACAAAATGCTTTGTTAAAAGGGATCCACAGCTATTGTGCAGATGGGAGTCGGTTTCATAAGGACTAAAGCTCAGCCTGTGAAAACGCTGTATGAGGTGTTTTGTGGCTCTGCAGGAGCTTCGGCAAGTCTGTGAAAATAACCCTGATGATGTCATCAGGATTATCTTGGCTTGGGCTTTTAAAAATCTTCATTTTAAAAGAAAGCTTGTGTTACAATTTACTATGATTTGAATAATAACTCAACATATTTTTACAGGTTCAAAGCCTGTGACCCCTTCGTTACTATTTTACCTTCATTATATCTTCAAATACACAGGATGAATCTTTTTTATGGGTATAATAACTATACTATATATAACATATTCTACTATTGAGACAGTGACAGTAAAGCAATCTGATTCTCCTGAATATGAAAGTGCCTTACAAAGTATTACTGTCTTTGGATTATTATGGAGACAATGCAGCAAAACACAAGACCAGGGTAGTTTTCTAAATAATATCCATATTGGACTTTTAATCTAAAGCAGCATAGGACAATGACATTTTGACTGTTAATCCCAGAGGAAATGAAATTGGGACACACTTCCTTTGGACTGCTACAACTGAAGTGGTTTTTATTTTTTTATTCTAGTTGTACATTTTTCTTATCAAACTTGTTAAAACTTTCCATAACTCCCGTGAGCGATGTGCTCTTGACGTTCCCACAGAGCGCCTGACACGAGACAGGGAAAAATGATTAAAAGTGTGCGAGGCAAATGAGGACTTCAGCTCCAAGACTGGAGGGCCTTCCAACTATCTTTAAAAGAGTAACAACAATCACAGTTATAATTTGGTAGAGATGGAAGCAGTTTGACGCTGGGCTCCAGTCTTAATCTGTAATGCTGTTTAAATGTTTGGTTTATTCTTTTTAAAAGAAAGTTCAATAGCCTTTGGTACTGAAAAATAAACCAAAAAGAATGGCTGCTGAACGCTGCCTCATCAGTTTCCTTCAATGCATTAAGCACGTGGAGTACATTGCAATTGGATGGTATGTTTCCTCATTGTCTCCCATCATTATACAAGAGTAAAGTCCTTTGCACACCAAGAACATATTTTTTATCTGACATTGTCTTGCGCTTAAAAAAAAAAATCCGACCTCATGTTAAGTCTGAAACTGGAGATCAGAGTCGCAGCTGGTTGGTTGTTGAGGTTCTGGGCTACCGTGTCAACTTCAGCCTGCTAATTGTCTTCTTTTAAAAAACAGTTCCGTTTTCACAGGAAATTTATTGTTTACATACAGTCTCTTCCAAAATAAATGCACTACATTGGTACAACATCATGACTTGACACTTTTTCCTTCAGTAACTAACACAAGGTTGGGTTTAGGAAAAAAGATCTGGGTTTGGCTTTATAATCTTACGGGACGTGAACATCACTCTCCTGGGTAAAAGTTGGTGTTTGTTGGATCTATGCACCACCCCTCTCACCCGCCCCATCAGACTTTCAGTGCCTGAACTTTTGTTCTTGTCCAACCACGTCTCCCCCTGATGCAGCTGGGTGCTGCGTATCATGTCACCGTTAAAGGGCGGCTTTATTCGTTATTAGCCCCTTTTACACTGCCAGACTTTCGGAGAATGTTGGGCCGTTCTGCCGGCAAGCTGTGAGCGTTTAGACACACAGAGGCAGATTGGCGAGTTGATTTAAGGTGCCCAATTTTCCGCCTCGTAGGGGATGATGCCAGAAGCGAGCAGCTAGTAGCAAGAGGGAAACACAAACCTGACAGACACTGTAAAGATGAGCAACTGGGGAGACAAGGAATTGTGCGCCCTCCTTGTCCTCACAAACAAAGAGGCCATTAACCGTCAGATGACGGGGACGGTGAACAACGGGATGATTTACGAGAGACTCACCGAAGGACTGACCAGCTGTGGCTTCCCTCCCACGTCACTGTTTACGTCACATGCTGAGCTACATGTTTTGTTACTTGCTCACGCCCCCCATTGCCCCGAAAAAGGCGCATTCTGAATGAGCAAAAGTAGGTAGGTGGCATTTTGCTGCACTCCCCGATTTTGTTTTTATACTGCCAATGCTGAAAGAAGACTGATTGGGCTTTCCTGCAAATTTGCACAACTCCTGTTTAAAAAGATCTTGTGTCTGATGTTGCAAGTGACCAGGCTGTGCGGGCGGGTGCGTCTTTGATTTAGACGTAATGATGGTAAATGGGTCAGTTCTGGTACTGAGCTTTACTTGCATGGGCAATTGCAGGTTTTCAAAAGTGGAATTCTCTCCAGAGAGAACCAGGGGAAATGTTTCTTTTCATTTTTTCTCGTCTCAGGAACTTTGTAAGGTAGTGAAAGACTGGCTAACACATTATTGGTGATGGGCTTTTCATCTGATCTCTGGTCAATAATAATAAAAAAAAGAATATCAGTTATTCTTTAATGTTGCTTTAAGGGTCAGATTACCTCAGCTGAGTTCTGGTGGGTGTGATGGCTGAGGTGCACCTGTAATGTTACAGGAGTAAACCCTGCTGAGGATCTTTAATAATGTCAGTACTGACCTACAGATTGCTTCCAAAGTTTTCTTGATAATCCTTGAAATTTGCTTCCTTTTGATTAAATCTTATTCAAAATTAAAAAGTGCCTTTTGAACTTAGGCACTTAGATTTAAAGTGTGGAACACTGGAACCACTCAAACTGGTTTTCTGCTGTCTATATTTGTAACCTGTGCTCTACAGGCTGCCAAGGAATGTACCAGTATCAACATGTTTAAATTCCACTAAAGATTCCACCTAAATGGCCCATTCACAAACAAATCCAGCCTGTCCTGGCCTGATGTGAGCCTCCACCCCGGCGCTGGAGCTAATGCAGCGACATGCTGTGTCACCGTTACGCTGCACCCTGGACTCAGGTGGCCTTACACCTTGTTTGGTAACTGTATCTACTTGGCGGCTGGTATTGCGTCTTGTAGTGTCCTGTGAGCCACGGCGCCATAAAGGAGCTTGTTTCCCAGTAGCACTCTCACTGAGTGGGACAATGGAGAAGCCTGGGAACTGAAACACAGTAGGCAGCCACTAGTGGAAACCCTAGAGCTGCGATTTGCTCCCGAGTCACTGCCTTGTGTTTGTCATTATAGTGCCCTATAATGTAGATGAGCGTTCCCACTTAGAGTACTGTATGATCTAGCTGTGCCTGTGGAGGGTAGAAGCAGGACACAGCGTTTTCTCAGTGGTTTGCCTGGACACGACCGACTGACTACAAACTGACTGACAATATGCAGCTTCACGGAGGTGCAGGCCAGAGTTTAGATATGTAAAAGTGTTTATTCTTTTGCCAGAAAGAGATAAAGCGTAGTTTTATTTTAGCAGATTTAACAGAGAGGTTTTTTTTTTTTTTGTTAGTTGTCAGTTCAAAGGCGCTTCAACTGGAGCATGCCTGTTTCCATGTGTGTCCACTTATACAGGTCTCCCCTCATCGAAAACAACTCAAGGGAATCAACCCCACACAGCAGATAGTCTGAGCTCACCATGCAGCCTAACAATGAGTTCATAGTGTTTCAAGATCTGTCATTTTAAAGTATAATTCTGCTTTTTATTAACAACTAAGGCCCTTTTGTTTTAGTTCTATTATGTTAACCGACCTGGGGGATGAGGGGAGGAATGAACAAGATAACAGTCCCAAAGAACATCTGTCTTTTTTCTGTATCAAGACTTTAGGTGTTTGTTGATGCTGCTTAGCGATGCTAGCCGGTTACAATACGATACGATACGACACGACACGATACGATACGATACGATGCGATACGATACGATACGATACGATACTATGCGAAACAGTATTGATGTGCAATACAGTAGGCTAGCATGTTTAGCATGTTGCTAGTTTGTTTACAACGTGTCTGGTCATGTGACTGCTTGTGTTTCTTGCCCAATCCAAGCTTTGTCACAGGGATGGCACTGTGCTCCCAGATCTCAGCAGTCATTTTGGTGATTACAGTGACATCATAACCGGTTGAAGTGATGTCTAAACTATTAAATAAGTTGTAATAAATCAGTTACCCTTTAATAATATGTTCATTATAAATAATACCTAGTCTTTATTGATAAAGACCGAATTTATTCCAGCCTGTTCTCTTTCCCAGTTTGTCAAATACAGATGCATGGTCAGGCCCTTGGTGTGTGACATCGATACCACTCTTTAGCGTCTTTCTGAGACACACAGGGTTTTCAGTTAACTCCAACGTAAACCCATCCTTGACAATATTTGACGCTGAGAGCAACTGACAAAGTTTGCGAAGGGTGAAAGGGAGCAGAATGGATGGAGCTCAGTCCTTAGCAACTTGGCTTGGGAACCGCAGGGTCGCAAGCTCTTGAGCAAGGCAACTGCTCGGAGCACCTGTCCAAGGCAGCACCTTCGCTCTGACATCTCTCCTTTTAATGCATGTATAGGTCCTGTTTGTGCATGTGTGTGCATTACGGGCCAGTGTGCAGATGATGACAGAGTGGAAAAAGTGAACTTCCCCTCAGGGATTAATAAACTATATCTTCTTCTTCTGCTTCTTAAAGACTTTCACCCAGGAGACTGTGCGTGTGATGCCAAAAGTCAGTGTTGTTTTAAGGTTTTGTCATTTATGTGCGGTTGCTGTGGGGTGCCCTGTGCGTCAGTGTCAGATGCCGAGGGGTGTGATTTTTGACAACCTAGGGATGCCAAAAGATTGTTTATTCTTTCAACTTTACAAACCAGCCATGAGCAAAAATATATTTATTTTTTTTTGTAAATATTTGCCGGGATGACAGGGCCTACCCGGTGCTCTGGTCCTCATCATGCAGCTGCTGCACAGAGAGGAATCCCTGGTATGATACAGTGACACTCGTGTTTGGCTGTGCAGCTCTCTATCTCTCCAAGCTGTCTGTCATCTGTGATATTACTGATTTTGGCATGAGAAAAAACAGTTGCTGATAGTGCTGTGAACCAGACTTTCCTCAAGTGTAAATTACTCGTCCGAGGATAACAAACACACGCACATACACATGCACATATATGCATGAAAAAGACATAGAGGAGCAGGGTGATTGAGGATCTGGGGCTGAGACTGGGGTATTTCCTGAGCCTGTGATGGAGGAGTGGCCTGGCGTGTCACTGCTTGGCAGCTCCCTGTCCGTTTGTCTCAGCCCATCTGCTAAACCATCATCAGCACTTCTCTTTTCTATGGCCCATGACACCTTTCCAAAATGACAGAGAATAGATCTCTGGGGAGATTAAGCCCAAATGCCTCATGCATTAGCATTTCTCTTCTTTGTTGATTCTCAATGTCAGTCTTGGCTTTCTTTCCTTCCCATCACCACCACCTCTCTGTCTCTTTTTCTCTCTCACTGTCTGTCTTTCGGCTCCATCTGAACGAGTGCCACACTCCCACACAGTGAATGCTGTGAGCCACACATACCCTGTGACCCCGCCCGGCCACTGTGCTATAAAAAGCCAGTCAGTTTTCATCCAAACCCATGGAAATCAGTAGCAGCGCCAGCCGCCACCCTTACTTAACCCTCCAGTCTACTTCCTGCCAAAGACCTGCCATTTGTGCCACTGTGCGAGCTCTACAGAGTACAGAGTGTTGTGAAACTTCAACTTGTGAAGCATCTATTATGATTTTATGCAGTGTTGTTTTTAGCCAAGGCTGCACTCTAGATAGCTGTGCAAACAGTCTATGTAGTCATTTTTTTCTTGCAAAGTAAACAGGCCACAGTCTTCACTGAGCCATGGTTACTTCTGTTGTTTAAAGGAATCCATTATGTAAAAACAGATCAGATTGTGTACCTTTCCTTTCTCTTTTTGTTCTTTAGTATGTGTACAGTCCATCAGCTCTGGACAGCTTCATGTCACGTTGAGTATTTGCAGAAAGTATTTGCAGATTTTTTTTTTTCCAGTGGTGAAGGAAGCACTCATATTTGTTTCATTGGTAAAAGTAGCATTACCACTCAATAAAAATACTAAGCTTCAAAAGTAAAAGTAGCTGCTCAGTGGAAGAAAGGTCCCTTTCAGAGTGTTGTATCATTATATAATATTAGAATAGCATTGCGTAATTGTGGAAAAAATAGATTTTGGAAAATACGTTTGTTCCCTGTGGCACTACAACAAAAAATAAATGTTTAATTTCTGCAAACCGCAGCGATGTAACATTTGTATTTTTTTATGTAGTGAATAGGTTGAAACTTAAAGGCACCGTATGTAAGAATGTGGCCAAAACGGTTACTGCACCCAAATTCAAAACACTGTTCAAGTAAGTCCGGCTTCTCTGCTGTTAACGCTGCTGCCGGGATACAGCGGAGGAGGAGCCGGCTGCTAATACTATGTACCGGGACACTGCTAATGCTGCTGCCGTGCTGCTAATGTTTGTTTCTCAAAAAAATCAGTCGGGGTGATGACCCACCTGCACATGGGCTACAATGTATGATCGAAAATGAATAACAGTTGAAAGTATTGGAAATGTCCATCCCCGTCTAGCTATGATGCTAGTTAGCCAACTTGGCTAAAGCTTACCTGTCGAGGAGAAGAGTAGCCACTTCGACTTCTGATTTCAAATTCTTCTTCGCTTTCAACCGTCTCCACCATTCAAAAGCATCTCCTATATTCCCACGGGATGGGAATCAGTTTCACTATTCGTCAAGTGATTGGGACGGGATGGGAAAAAAGTCAACGGGAGCGGACGGGACTGGGAATCATAATAACAATAGTCAAGTTTTTATACACAAATATGCAATTCCACAATGAATAAATGCTATTTCCTAATTTTTAATATAAAGCTGGTTGATCTGTTGTCTTGTTTTATTCATTTTTATTCTCTCCTGGCTGGCTGCAACCAACCAGCAACCAGCCACCTGACCAGGGCATGGCATATATGGATGTTGACGCACAGTGCAGCCAGCCGCCAAAATGGAGTCAGAGGAGTTAGGGAAGGCAGCGTTACAAGTGAAAGTGAAGGAAAATGATCCGTGCATCACCCAGACAGAGCTTTCGGGCAAGTCTGGAGTAGAGTTTTTCAAGACTCAGAGTGACAGCATTAAATCTTTGTACGCTGCTTGTAAGACGTGTAAATTCACACGGGAGCGGGATGGGACAGGACTGAAAATCCACTCCTGTGTGCTGTGTAACAGGTAAAAGCATGTACATATATATATATATATATATTCAAATTCTCAGGTACGGGAACAGGTAAAAATGAACTACATGCAGGTGAGAACATTAATATATTTTTTTTATTTTTCAGAATAAAACACATGAAAAAGATGTGTGGTATATGTGTAATATTTTAACATCCTAATCACTGTTATCAAGCCACAATTCTTTTTACTTCGAAAGTCAAAAACACAAGTCGAACCTTTGACCCCGTCGTCACATTCGTCACCAAAGTAGTAGTAGTAGTAGTAGTAGTAGAAACTCTGCAACCTGAGGATGAGGTGGCAGTTCAAGACAGCCGAGGAGGATCCTGTAGAGGTTTAATGATGGTGGAAGGAGCATGCTAAAATGTTTCCTAACCTGGCAGCGATTTCGCAGAATGTTTTCGCCATTCTGCTATCGAGCGCAGCCAGTGACTTTCCCTCCGCTGGATTTGTAATTCAAGAACGGAGAACTTAATGTGAGTGACTGTAGCCTGTGTGTGTTTAATCACGGGTCAGACATAATGACGGGTAACAGGTCGGTTCTGACAGTGAGCTTTACAGGTAAGGTTGGGTGTAGGTTTTCAAAAAGGGATCCGTACAGGACTCTGCATTGCTTTATTACTGCACAATGTTAAAACCACAACTAGTGGTTCTGATAGTCGACTACTCTGTGAAACCGCCACTTTCCACCACTGCTTTTTTCTTAAGCTTTTCACTGAGTTTAATAATCACAGGAGAAAGACATATTAATTTTTCCACCACCAGGAGTTTCAATCATCCAGAATATACTGCAGCCATAAAACAGTTAGTGTTGTGTCTAAAATTATTTTGAAGACGAATGTACGAAGTCACAGACTGAAGTAGACGAGACATGAGGAGACACAGGAGGAAAACCAGAGAGGTAAAATAGACATCATCGCAAAATAACTCCTGGAATTCAGCGATGATATATGAAACAGTGTCAGAGCTGGCGCTTACTTTCATATGCACGACTGCAGGAGGACAGTTATTGTTGGCTGCTCCTCCTGAGAGAAAACCCAAGAGCTCTGGATGTTTCTGCACTGCAGAGGCCTGGTTTGCCCTCTAGGGGACACACACTTGAGGCTAAACTACAGCGTTGTGACCCAGCTGTCCATGGGAAAAAGGAGGCGCCATAAAACCAGATGGATTTGGTGAAATTAGGTTATTTATTGCTTGAATTAGTCGTAAGTAACTTAGATTTACAAGTTACAAGAAAGGGAGGCAAACTACAAAGGAAAAGTCACTGAGGAAGCTGCTCGAGTACAATAAATAAATTCAACTAACTCAGTTTAATCAGCTTGTCTGACCTCCCTGACTCTTACCTGTCCAAACCCTTATAGGATATGGACAGATCTAGAGACACGGCAATAACTTGGCTGAGAATGTACAGCTTCTCTGCTGAAATTGCATGTTCCAAGTTGGAGAGCTGGACCGGGTACCTCTCCAGTCAGGTTCATCAGGACAGCAGCCAGAAAGTAAGATGGGCGGGTTCTCGGCATCTGGACCAATCTCACGCAGACATGCGAACGGATTAGTCACAAGGGGCGGGCGCCGGCCAAGGCCGTATACCAGCAGCTAATTAAAGTTTGCGAGGCGAAAATAAATGTTGCTCATATGTCACTGCTGGGGAAATCAGATTTGGGCTGTGATGTGGGCAGCCTGTGAGAGGGTCAAGCTTTGAACAGGAGGGAAGATGGATGGAGTGGTGGAGGCGGCGGGCGTGGAGGTCGTGAAATGGAGCGGTGAACCAAAAGCCTGAGTCAAGAGTGTTTATCCTGCCTTTCCTTTCATTAGGGACATTGGTTGGCCATAACTAAAGCATAGGTATACAGTAATTCGCATAGAATAATACACGTGACCATAATCAGCCGACTCCTAAAATATTTTATGTCGTGTGTGTGTGTGTGTAACAAAAAAACCTCTCCTCTCTGACTGACAGGATCTACTTTTTCTTCTAGCTTTAGTACAAACTGTGATTCTATCAGTGAGTGATCCACATAGAGTTAAAAGTGTCTCTTCATTCAGCTGATGAGACAATCTGTTCTTTCTTAAGGCCAAACACATGGAGGAATGTTCTCCTCTTCCCCTCTGCTGGCATGTGAACATCTCATCCAACTTCGCTAAGTATCACTTTTGAGTGTAATGACAGCGTTTCTGAGCAAACTGTGTGCATTTTATATCGCAGCGGAAAGGCTCCATACTGTGAGACGCAGCGTCTAGAACACGAGATGTAGCCTTGCGTCTGTGCCAGAGAAAATGTAGGGTCACGCTTTCTGCATTTAGTTACTTTCTTTGTTAATGTGTGGACAGGTTTATTCAGAGAGGACTACATTTATGGAGAGATTCGTGCTAAAGACTCCAGTAAATGTCAGAAGAATTTTCTTTTACATGTAAAGGGACGTGTCGAGACATTAAAGGACATTTCACATAGTGGATTGGGACAGTTTTACTATAGAACCCGAGGGTGCGACTTCAGGCAATATTTAAGATATTGAAAATATTGTTATTTTTTCCTCTCTGGAAATGAGATGAAAAGTTTGCCCTGCAGTCTCACGTTTGTGCAGTAAGTATGAGGATGGAGGGAGGACATGTTTAGTCTAGCTTAGCATAAAGACTGGAGGCAGGAGAAGCTAACCCGGCTCCAAGAATATGCCTTAGAAAACCTCTGAAGCTGACTGACATGTCATTTTGTTTAACTCATGCAGATGGAGAAATGTAAAGCAGCTATGTTTGATTTAAGTAAAAATTTCTCATCAAACAACAGCTGAGTGCAACATCCCAAAGTCTTGCTGCAGTGAGGTTGCCAGTTTTGGTACAGCAAAAGCCTTTTACCATCAACCAAATCTGGCAACTTGCAGAACTGTTAAAAGAAGTAGCTCCACTTTAACACTGCATTAATGTTTTCACAGTTTTGTTTATGTACAGTGTTTATGTTGCATATTGAGACAAAGCCAGCTGTTTTGCACTGCCGTGAGTCTTTATGCTAAGCTAGGCTACACAAGCCTCAACCCTAGCTCCATACTTAAGCTCTTTTCGGACGGGATTAGTTTAACGTGGAGACGTGGGGTAAAATAATTTTAACCAGGGATTTTAGTTTTGTACGAACGCGCCATGTCTGTAATCATTACGGATAATGTCAGTAAAAATTACGGCAACTTTTACGTTCTGTGAAACAGTCTGGAGAAAATACCTTGGGTAGTATTAATCCCGTGCGAACACGATCCTCTGTAAAAATGTATGTAAATATTTCATCATAGTACATTTACTCCCATAAATGTAGCCATTGTGACTGTGCAGCTCAGGCTAGCTTTGCACCTCTGTTGTAGAGCGTTAGCACACACGATACACATTGTGTATGCATACGTCTCCTACAGCAACATGATTTTTACATGAATCTTTTCAAGTGACACCAAACCAAAACAACGACGTTGTGGACCGTGACACCAAAACAACTAATAGGCAGCAAAGTTACTTTTGTGATTTCACAAAGTGAACCCAGACAGTGTTGATGCCGATCATGTTTCCTTTCCGAGTAGAACCAGAGCCGCCATTAGTGAAGGAAGCTTTCTCTCGTCTCACATGACATGTCTAAAGCTATCCAGGAAAGCCAGCCAGGTGGCCTCTCTGACCTCATAAGATGAATCCAGTGATTTATTTCTCATGTTTAATTATTGCCAAGAGAAAACAACTGCAGCTCTTTTGTTCTGGTTCAATTATGTCTTCTTGTTTAATCTGATAAACGATGCTAGAGCTAAAACTTTTTGTAAAAAACAACAACTTGCTGTAGTCTGAGAGAATTCAAGTGGTGAGATCAGTTTATTTCTGCCTTTCTGCCGTTTCAAGTGGAATCATTCCCCTGTCGGGCTCCATTTGACAGATCTCAGGATTGAAAATGAGATTAGATAAAAAATATGTTGTTGTGATTGTGTTCAGCTGAAATGCTGATGAAAACTGGGATCACAGATAAAAAGAAGTTATCTGCTTGTTAGTAGGAACTTTCTCACAGGACAGTACAGGATCTTGGTCGGAGGAGGAAGGAATGGGATTTCACCCTGAGGATCTCCTCTGGCATGTGTAGACACACAGAAAGCAGAATTTCACAAGAAGCTGACAACAGCCCGGGAGGAACTGATGAAAGTGTTCGCCTGTTAGATACTTGTTTCCTTGTAAAGTTCTCCAGGACATTATCACCTTTTCTTGAGCTTCTGTTGCACTAAAATTAATCTGACAAACCAAATGGGTTTTGGATCCCGCCACACTTCTCCACTTGGCCCCTTGATGCCTGCATTTATCACACATTGATGAAATGTTCTGTCAATCCTGCACTACTGTAGCTTGCTGATATTGGACCGTGTTTTGTTGTTTACCAAGCTGGAAGGAACATTAATGCACAATCTTCTGGGATTTAAAAAAAAAAAAAAAAATCACTCTGTATGAAAATACCTTCTCCACCTGATACCACTTGTACCTCACAACGTCTCCGTGGTGTTTAATAAATAACTACTCACCTATTTCTACTTTTCAACATCCCCAGATTTACAATCCCTCCTCTGGTGACTTTTGGAGTGGGTTTCATATCCCCTCTGACCCCTCAGCTCTTATTACATTTGGAGTGCGCAGTGGCTAAGTTGTTAAGTGGACACGCAGTCACGCACAGCTTCGGACGAGGCTGGATGAATCAGAGCCGCAGGGACGGCGGGGTCCGCACGCCTCGCTGATCATGATTTTGCATATGGCAAAACTGTTTAAGTCTTAAATGATCATCCCCGTTCTGTGTTCACTGAAGCAAATGAAAATGATAATATGCATTTGTGCAGCAACATCCTAGACCCGATGAGGAACTAAAACGTGTGCTCTGAGCCGACGAGCAGCTGGTTATCTCACTGTACTTCTTTAATATAGTACAAAACTAGATTTAAATAGTTGTTAAAAATAGAAATTATGGAAATTAACCTCTATCAGCACATGGGCAGCAGGGTTTTAAACTCTAAATGGATGTTTGTTAGAAATTCTGGGTTCAATATTAATATTTTATGCATGCATCCGTATATAGCTTTCTGTTTTTTCATTTCTATAACTGTGAATGAGCCACTAGGGATGTGGGACTGGGTCAGGAAATACCGATGTGGAAGGCAGTGGCTCTCCCTAGGATTCCTCTGGCTGGGAGGCCCTCTCTGACTGGCTGCACTGGAATCTGCAGGAAAGAGGAAACAGGTCGGCTAATGCACCTAGTGATCCCTCTCATCAGACTGCTGCAACCTTTCAAAGGCAGAGAGGGAGACAGAGAGAGAGAGAGAGAGAGAGAGAGAGACAGAGACAGAGAACCAAATACCATTTTTTCCCAGAGAGGAACTAGGGGTCAGCATTCCTGGCATTGCCACTAGCCTCCAAACAATCCATACTCTATCCTGTGTGTGCTGGGACAGTGAATGGCCACAGTGTGTGAGGCTCACAGGCCCAGTTTGCCCGGCGAAGGGAGACCAGCCAACGTTGCCGATGCACTCAGAGCCCCGGACCCGGCCCAGCCTCCGTCCCCAGCCGCTAAGCCAAACACTGACATGTCTGAGACGGCACTGTTGAGCCACCGCACAGGCCCGACCACTGCTGAAAACACACTCCAGAAAATAAACAGTCCGGGGCCCAAGAAGAGCAAATATTTGATCAATCTGAGAAAGGCCAGCAAGAGGATGAATGTGCAGAGGTGGTGGAGGAGAGCGAGGAGAGGAGGGCAGCAGGGATGGCTGGAGATGAAAGGAGCCACCATTGTATGAATCACACTTTTTAAGGTAAAATGCAACTTAAGGGACTGTGAGTGACTTTAACTTAATGCAGCTGATAATGAAGCACAAAAACACCAAACTGTGACTATCACTGATGTGTTTGAACGCAAAGAAGGGCGACAGAATGAACAGTTTCAATAAAATAGCTCTAGAGAATGCAAGGAAAGAAATAAACAAAACACGTGTGAGGTGACGTATTAAGTGAGACTTACACTAAGGACAAGAATTCAGGTAAAAAAAGTGACCCGGGAGTCAATTTTTTGTTAGGCTGAGCATGAACGTTTATTCTCAACCTTGGAAATAACTTAAGAAAAAAAAGGTCTCTACTCAAAGTCCTCTTACTACATTTTTTTCAGATTTTCTGCAGCTTTCAGCAGCATCTTATGGCCTTCATCAACAGATGGAGTTTCCTCACTTGCCATAGAAATGGCTAAGCGGATGTGGTTAAATCATGCACTGTATAAAATAAAGGATGTAGCCACCATGATGTTACCCATTGGTTTGTGGACTCTTGTTTTCTATCCTCCGGTTTGACATTTTGGTCGTCGCCATCTTGTACTTTTAAAAACATAAGTGACCATATTTGGACCAGAGGGTGGAGCCAACCCTAACGCTAGCTGCTAGCTTGGTTAGCACATTGCATTTACACCTACGGTTAACTGTGATAATGCTAATGCTAATGCTAATGCTAATTCTCACAAGCGAAAAACAGGTTTAAACCGAAAAAACAAAATGTGCTTACCGGGAAAAAAAAAAATCTTAATCCTTAGAGGGTCTTTTAGAACAATCAAATGCTAAACAAGACATTTCATGAAACTTTAATTTACTGAAAACACGCTGAAATAGTGACAACTACCTAGGCTATATTCTGAATCTATATGTACGTGAAACTGGGGTTACATGATGGATGAATTACCTTTTACTAACATTGTCACTGCGGTAGCAACTTGTCAATCACTCAAAGCTGCAACAGCCTTAATTATGATTATATAACTAGAACCTATAATGAAATGTAAATGTGTGTGTTATAGATATATATATATATATATATATATGTATATGTACCAGGCTGTAAGTGTATTTAATTCTGCTTTAAAGTTAAGTACGTTAACTTTGGGCTCTGTGAGACTGACTTGCTTTTGGAGCTGGCCTCAAGTGGCCACTAGATGAACTGCAGGTTTTGGCACTTTCATCCTGGCTTCTTTTTTCAAGGTTGAAGCTTGAGTGAAACGTTGCACAAAAGCTATTAAGTGCAACTTTATTTAAGATGTATTTTCCTTTTTGTCAAACTACGATACTCCAGGATCAAAAATAAACCCATGCACTCAACTGATAAAGGCTGTGAGCGATGGTTGAAACCCGCCAGAAAAAGCTAGTAATTGAACTTTCATTGGTTTGTTGTCATTTTGTTTTTTGTTCAAGTTCCTAGTAACTTCTTTGAATCTTTTCTCTCTGAACAATCTTGTCTAACTCCAAAGTTGTCAAAATCCGGCACTTGGGCTGTGACTTCCAGCGTCAAACACTGACGAAAAAAGCAGTCCTTTAACATCGGTATGATACGCAAACGGTCAGTATTATACTTTAACAGTGGCCAGCGACATTGTTTAAGCAAAGAAATGTCAATATGTAGTGTTGTATCGATCTAGTATGTTTATTTTGGAAGGGACTGTATGTAAACAGTATATTTATACTGGAGTACAGACTGCTGTGGACACACCTCAGTGACATCTAATAACATGAACAGTACAAGGTATGACAAAGTAAATAAATGATTTGTTTGTGTTTGTGTTTGTCACACTATAAATAGGTCAGTTGTGTTGCCTGGAGCGCAGTAATTATGACTCAGCTAATCTGGATGAGTCACTGTGTGGGAGCTGACGCACAGGGATATGTTACACCTACCCATATTCTCTAACATGCTTCTTTTGTTCGCCCTGGGCTGTTAGATCTTTAGAACGAGCATGATACCTGTAAAGGGGGCCAAACATCCTTTGTGCATACGAATTAAGAAAATTTTCCCACCTTGAATACAGAACTTGAAGTAGGCACAAGAGACAAGCAGCAATTTGATCATAAACAATTACCTTATTCTGATTTTCTTTCTTTCATGTCTGTGTGTGTTTCAGGAGTACGTCACCCCAAAAGGAACATGTGTATATCAAGAAAGGTTTCTTAAACCTATCTACTCTCTCTTCAAAGCCAGAGTCCACTGACAAAAACAGTAATTTTACCTCTCTGAACACGGGAGCTGCTGGTCTATTGCTATCTCCATCGGTAGTTTGTGTTATTGTGTGAATTTAAACTAACCCTTTAAAACACCAAAGTCACACAGCAAAAACTAATTGATCAAGGCAGCAGTAGACCAGTTTTTGTCGGTGGAGTCTGGCGTTGGAGAGAGAATCAGTAGGTTTCACTTTCTATTCAGTTCCCCATTGGAAAGTACAATGCGACTGAATAAATGAGACTTATATATTACTGCACAAGTCCTGTGAGAGTTTGTAAGTGGATGTTTAAATATAGTTTTGCTGCTGTTTCTGTTTCTGGATTCCTTGCTCATGGTGGCCTGCAAGAAAAACTATGTTTCTTCACAATTCAGCATAACACAGGGTGACTGATTGAGAGGGCTATTCGGGGGTGAAGTGTTTATTAAAGAGCTGGAGCTAGATTAGTTTAGCATAAAGACTTGAGGCAGGAACAGCTGACCAAGCTTTCCCCAAAGTTTTAAGATTTGCCTTCCAGCGCCTCTAAAAATCAATACATGTTAAATCCTCATTTAATTGTTACCTAATGGAAAGTCACTACACCTATTACTCGCTTTTGGACTTTGTTTTTGTTGATTTTGTTGGACTGTTTTGTCGATATCTCTTCAAAGAAATAGTCTTGAGCAGGCCAGCCATTAAGAAATACAGGCAGGGGGAAGTGGTTTCCAACACTTAAAACCCGCCCTAGATTCCAAAGGAGCCCCGACCCACACTTTCAACGAAGTGGAAGATGAAATTTCCCAGAACGCCTTGTGAAGTCAGCAACTTTGGCAAGTTTTGGAAAACAATTTGTTACTGTACGATTGGAATTTAGGCTACAAACAACAGATGTTTGGACTAGCATAAACTCATCAGCAACTTTGTTGAACACAGCGTCAAAATATTTAAACAAATCGACTTACCTGAACAAAATCGATCAGAACTAGAAGACGTCGTAGGCGCCTCCTGTTTACAGCATTTCTTCTCCTTTGATTCATCAGACGGAGAAGAATAAACATAGCACATGCCACAAGACAAGTGCTGGAGCCGGCATTTTCAAACCTGAATGACTACCGGTATCTTGCGTCGCTACTATGCGTGACGTATGCCTGCACGTCTGCCACGCTGATTTGCAAAGTGGTGTCTCATTTCTTAGGGAAAAAATCTAAAATCTAGACCATTCACCATTTGTTTTATGTTGTTTTATGTCCTTAGTGTATTTGTTTTATGAACAGCAGCAGCTGGGCACAGCTGCTTTCTGGAGTCAGTATAGCAGTAATATATTTGACAAAATGTCAAGGTGGTCCTTTACAGGCTGATTTTATTGGATATCCCATTAAATTTGGGTTCTTATGCAGGACAAAATCACTCTTGATTGATCTTTGTTGCTCAGTGCACTTCCCAGAAATCACTTGTCAATCAGGATTACACTGCGCGGCTTTGTTTTCAGCCATGGGCGTCTAATGTGTGAAGAAAAGCAAATAGAAATTCTTCCATGACCTGTTGCTTCTGTATATTTCAGCCCTAGAGAGAGCAATGATTTCGTCCACATGGAAATGCTTCAGTGTGTTTCTGGGAGCGCAGCTGATTGCATAATTGGCTGTTGACCTTACGATCATCACTAACTGGAGTTTATTGTTCCCTCTCTGTTCATTTATGATTTTATTCCTGGCTGTGATGTGTAGTAGGAGTCCACTGTGGCTGTATCAGTGAGGTAAGTGTTTCTGATAAAGTACTTACGCTTCAGTTCATGACACTCATGAAGCTAACAATCGGCCGCAGCGACACAGCTGACATGAAGATTATCTGACATGTGACCAGAAGGGTTAAGATGTGATTTACCCCTTCCCCCCAGGCAGATCCAGAACCCGCAGAAGTTTTGATGAAAACAGAAGCAGGCCTGTCTTTCCCCCACCTGGGCAATCGGATGTCATCCCCTCGTGCTTACAGCAACTCAAACTGAAGCCCCTGCCTTGTGGCTTATCCATCACCCTCCTTTCCTCCTCCTCGGCATGGAGCCGTGATGCCATTGCCTGCTGAGCCATATTTCATGAGGAAACATCAACACTGCCAGCGAAATGTTGCTTCTCTTTTCGAGTCTTGATATACACTGTGTGACTCTGGGAAATCCAGTTGAGAGGAAAATGAGCCCTGGGGCTGGCAGGCGGGAGGCATATGCAGTACGCTTAAAATAATACAGTTTTAGACCTGATGTTTTATGGGAGTCGACGCACACATCCTATATCTTCCAAACTCCATCAGGATCCTTTGAAGCAAGAGCTGTAATGTGAAATCTTACTTGCCTGGATGCTTTTCTTTTTGGGTTTCAGAGGGAGCGTATTTCATGTTCAGGAGCGCCAAGTCATGAAAGGCAGGGATTTTTTTTTTTGAAATCCGAATAATTCCAGATCAAGCAAACATGGCTCTAAATTTTTCCCAATTTTGATCCCTGATTTGCAGACTCATGGTTGTCTTGGGCCAAAGCAAAGCGTCTTTTTGCCCGTCCTGGCTGCTGCCTGCATATCACTTGGAATCAGCGGACAACCAGATGTGTCGAGGCTTTTTATTTAGTTATTTTATTTTGAAAGGGGAGATGGTTTGTGAGTAATATGGAGGTGGACATCATGGGGAAGCTTGGTATACCTCGCCTGTGTGGCTCTGATCATTATATAACACTGTTATATAAGCTGTCTGAAACCCAACTGATAAACAAGACCCACTGTAGAGTATTGGCCCAGCTGGGTGCATTGAAGGGTTGGAGTGTCTGGACGGTAATCAATCATTTCGGGAGAATTTACAGCCGTTAATTATTCAAGTGGAGAGCTGATGTGGTTGGCAGTGAAACTGTCTGCTAACTCTGAGCCAAAGCGAGCGCCAGGAAGCCACGAGGGATCAGAGCTCCTGTCACTTTGGGCTAAGAAGATCCATATGGCAGGAGCAGGGGGCCAGATTTTTCCAGGTTCCCCTCTCTGTTTTCCCATGGCCCCACACTGGAGGAGCCTCTCACGGCGTTAAAAGAAACAGCCCTTCCTCCACACCCCTTGTTAACAGTCAGTGGCCCCATTTTGGTACAGTTGCCATTAATATTTATGAGAGGAGAGCTCCTCGCAGGGGCCCAAGGGTGACAAACAGTGTGACCTTTCAGAGGGCCAGTGTTTACTGTGGCTGTCAGGAAGCCGGTGGGATAAGGGAAGAGAGCACCCCCGCCCATCTTCCTCTAAACCAAATGAAAGCAGGCTGGTGTTTGGCCTGAGCAGATGTTGGTACGATACCATTAGGTTTGAAGCCCTGACATCGGCTCCAGCAGCTGTGTGGAAGCCCTGTGAGCTGAAATCCTCCTCTGTGCCATTTCAAGACGTGACATTTCCATTCAGCAAATCTTTCCCGAAATTGTGTCGTGCGCTCACACGGTGTCTCTTTTTGTTTATAGTCTACACCCTCAGTGGTCTGGGACTCTCTCTTAAAAATACAGTTCATTATTTTCAGTGTGGGAGTGACTCAACAGAATTCGCCGCTCAGCCGTCTGTGTTCCAGCCCTTATTTGTCATGAAAACAGAGACAAGGCCTCTCTTCAGTGTCTGTGATGTTGTCTGTAAATTATAGGTTACTCACTAATTTGTTCAAATAAAGCGGTGAGAGCAGTGGATTCATATGAGAACATTTCTGTTCTGCTTGTTTTGGAAAAATAAATTCAGCTACTGGAGGAATTACACAGTCTGTGTCAGCCCAGGAAAATTATGACTTGCCCGACTTTGTTGATTGATTCATCACTGAGCTGGCCTTTATGGGGAGCTTGGTGAGATTTTATTTCTGTCATTATTTCCGTCCAATTCACCTCAAATTTCAAATTAAAAAAGACTTGCAGTATATTGGTTTCTCTGTAGTTTTATAGAGTGCGAAGAAGAATGACGTTTTATTTCTCTATGAAACTAGAATATACGTCCTTTCATAAATGACAGATATTTCACATTATGTTCTAGTATTGTAAGGTCAAATGGGCCGTTTGCTTAAAATGTCTCTCAAGTCTAAAACATACTTGCTTTTAACTATGTGTTAACGTGCACATGATGGCTGCCTCGCATTTCCGTCGTTCAGCAGTTCCTGTTCTCATTCAAAAGTTATTGAATACTGTCACTTTGTCAGTGAATTCAGCTTCAGACACCTGACGCCAAAAGCCACCATTTCACGCGGTGTGATACGTGGCCAGGCTGTGCCAGTGCATAACGCGGCCAGAGATAACCTTTTGCAGTGTTACGATACACAGACGGTCAGTGTCAGTTCAAAACATGGCCAGAAAGCACCTGTTGCAGCAGTATGATACGCTGCTGGATGGCATCAGGTTGAACTGCTGCCCGTAACGATGTAATATAAGAACGATAAAGTCCCTACAGGGTGGTCAGGAGTGGTGGTGGATGGGTCCAACAAACCACGGACTTTCTCCTGGGAGCCCAGTGTTTGTTACCTGTATGGAGCCAAATCATAATGTTTTTTTTTATTAACCTAAACATTTGCTTTTGTAGGCATCCTGGAATGTCAGCAGCAGTAGCGGGAGGATATCTAACATGTAATACACAGACGTGATAGGCCACTGACCAAGCTGCAATATGTGGCGAGTTGGGATGAGAACATGTTGGTTGTGCAGCAATGAACACTATGTGTGCACAGAAATGGTAGAGGCAGTACCTGTTGATAGAAAGTGAAGGATGACAGCAAACTGGTCTGCTGAACTAACCAGCTCACTGTGTGTGTGTGTGTGTGTGTGTGTGTGTGTGTGTGTGTGTGTGTGTGTGTGTGTGTGTGTGTGTGTGTGTGTGTGTAATCAGTGAATCCAAAGGAGCAAATCATCAAACGTCCTGGTAGACATTCTAAAATACTGATGTTGTTTCTCCTCATCAGTTTCTTGCATCGGCAGAACGACAGAAATTTACTCACCGTTGTTAAGACATGCTTCATTTAGGAGCCTTACAGTATATGCCATGTATGATGGTGCTGCTGTCACGTTTACCTGCCCCCTGCCTACCTCTCAGAATTACCAACGTAGTAAGCTCAGAGAGCATTCTACAGACAAATCACAATGTTTGTTTTAAATATCTTTCAGGTATAAAACCCCTGATTCACGGACATAAAATGAAACGCCGCTGAGCAAACTCCGCCTCAGCTGGTTAGTTTTTAGTCACCTAAAAAAGCCCACTGAAAAAAATTGGTTGTGTGTGTATTGGTTTAAGTGTACGCTATTTTTAGAATATTTTCACCCTTCATCAGACAGACCTTTTAAGCAAAGCAGTGAAGCTGATATCTCAAAGCCACCAGACTCCACTGATAAAAATACTACCTTGATTGGTGAGTGTGTAAGGTAAAGCAGTGAAATTGTTACAAATATTAGCCCCTTTCACACTGCCAGATTTTGAGAATGTTGGGCCGTTTTGCCGGCAAGCTGCAAGCATTTAGACACACAGAGGCGGATTGGTGAGTTGATCCAAGGCGCCCAATTTTCCGCCTCGTAGGGTAGACATATTGGTGGAACCTTTTTGGTTTAAACAGAACGAGGCGGCCTTCCACAACGGGAGGGGCTGTTGATGACTTGTGGGAGGAGCTGTTGATGACGACACATGTGCGACCCACTGGCGGTGGATAAACAGGAAACAGCTGATAGCAGGAATTAGCGAGCAGCGAGTAGCAAGAGGTAAACACAAACCTGACAAACACTGTAAAGATAAGCAACTGGGGAGACAAGGAATTGTGCGCCCTCCTTGCCCTCACAAACGAAGAGGCCATTAACCGTCACATGAAGGACAGGCCAATTTACGAGAGAATCTCCGCCTGACCAGCCGCAGCTTCCCTCCCATGTCACTGTTTATGTCACACACTGAGCTACACGTTTTGTTACTTGCTCACATTGCCCTGAAAAAGGAGCATTCTGTATAAACAAAAGTAGGTAGGCGGCATTTTGCTGCACTCCCCGATTTTGCTTTTATACCTCCAATGCTGAAAAAAGGGGCTATACAGTGCACCTAAACTGATATTGACTTTTTAGGTAGCTAAAAAACGTTTTGCTGCAATCCCATCTACAGCAGGACATTGCTCAGCTTCCGACAGGCACTAGAGCAGCACAGTACAAAAAATAAGTACAGCACACACATCCATTAGGTCGAACCACTGTGTTTAACTAAATGTCTTTAGGTATTACAGAAATAAACAAGTTTGCCTTTCTCACTTTTCCGCAATTGAAATCAACTGCCAGTTGTCTACCAGGAAGTGACAGTTGTCAGCCTGAAAAAACCAAGATATGAATTTTGTCCATATCACCCTGCCCTGTTGTTGATTTTTCACAATATCACGGAGAGAAGAAATTTAATTTGCTAATGAAGCTGTGATCGATTGAAAGCTCTGTAGCAGCTGTTACTGTACACTGCTGCTGCTGTTTGCAAGGCCAAGAATAAACTGTCAACCCTTTTACCACTTAAAGTCTAGAATGAGTCACATGACATGCTTTGCTAATACGAACATCAAGCCCAAGTGAGCAGAAAGGCAGTGAATACATATGCTAAACAGATTTTTGTAGGTATTATATTTTTACACTTTCACATAAATGTCATGAATTTTCACTCTTTTGAACAGAATTTCCCCAATAAACCTGTTTTGAACTCATTTTGCGACACAGAAACAGTGGATGCATAGTTTTTATGGCCCGCTGTATGGTACAGGCCGTCTCTTTGCATTTCACGACAACAAATAAACTTTACCATGGTGACACCGCTCTGAATATCCTCAGATCCTACAAATAGAAATCCTGCGAGTTCCTGGGAATCGTTTGCTAACGACATGATGATGGATGGAGCGATGCCACCCAGTCCTGTAAAACAGCTTTATGAGAAAAACTTCAGCACCACTTCCTTCATTCTTCAGCTGTAAAGACTGAAATTAGTATCAATCTGATTCAATCGTTCTTGAATAAAAGAATTTTATTTGTTTTTATTATATCTCAATCGTGGATTTTTTTTGTACATGCGGTACTTTTATAGAACTTCATTTAGATGGTGGCAGCTGAAACTGGGAAAGCATAGTTTCTTTAATATAATACAGTATATGTCTTTTGAGTTGTTGTCATCCCCTTTAATTTCCCCTAAACTCCACCTCCCATGATAAATATTCCCTTTAAAGTTCACTGCATTCATCTTTGTCTGAGAGGATTCAGCCGCCCATGTAGCATCTCATCTGAGGATGAATTTGTTTTTCTATTACAATCTCCAGAGGCAGCCAGACAGGGAGCAGAGAGCCAGTCTGCTACACTGGAGACCACTCTTAACTCCACGCTGATCCTGACCCTTCCCGTCATCCCCCAGGTGGTATGTGTCCCCGCTAAAGAAGACATTCCCATAATCTAATCAGCCAGCGTGCAAACCTACCGCATCCCTGAACAGCAGGCACGCTGCGATCGTCAGACAGAGATTACTCTTCACAGCAGACTGACACAGAACGGAGGGAAAAAGTGATACGGGCCCTTTTGGGCTCCGGTGTCTGTGGTGGGAGTCAAACCCAGAAGGGCCCACCCACATAGACTGCGGAGGACGGGGGTGAGAAGGCCAAGCTGCTGAGAGCTGGTGTGCGCTGTGGAACAGTATGAACCACAGTGCTTACCACAGTGTCAGATTTATCTGAGGTATTTGTCCAGGAAAAACAAAACTGTGGCAACCTTGCTTTAAAACTAAGGTGCATGACTTAGAAAACCCCTCAGCTGCTCTTGGAGGAACCGTGTTGGTGTAGAAAAAAATGAACCGTTATGGCATAAAGCCTACATCAAGGTTTTTGCAGTACAACCACAATCTTTCAAAATATCAGAATGTTTCCACGATAAATTAACTTTTTGTTATTTTTATGTAAGAAAAAGACTAAGGGTCTCCAGCCACACGAGCTGCTCAGCTAACTGCACTGTGGCTCAGGAGGCAGAGCGGCCGTTGTGGTCCCTTCTCTGGCCTTTGCAGTCTACATGTTGAAGTGTCCTTGGGCAAGATACTGAACCCTTAATTGCTCCTGATGGCTGTGCCATTAGTGTGGGAGTGCGTGTTAATGTGATGAGCAAGTGGCACCTTTGCATCCGTGCTCCTGCTCCTGGACAGTTTCAACTACGGGATCAATGTAGGCCTATCGCTCAATGTAACAGGTTAGGTTAGTAACAGGTTGTAACACCGTCAGCTGACAAATGTCTATGGGCATGATTTCAGTTGTCAAGAACACTGTTACAACCTGTTACTAACCTAACCTGTTACATTGAGCGATAGGCCTACACTAGAAAACAGCTGGATTATCATACCCTGTGTGTAACTAATTACGTGCCTTACCCTTATTGATCCCGTAGCTGAAACTGCTTAGGAGCAAAAGCATGGATGCAAAATACATCCAAGAGCAAGAGACACCATGGATGCAGGGGTCACTTGCAGGTGCAAGATGGGAGCTTCTCGCAAGATTTTGAAGTATCTTGTCTCCTCATTCAGAAAAAAAAATTACCACGAAAACAGAAAAAAATTACTACCAAAAAAACCCCCACAAAAATACCCTAAAAAACAGAAAAAAATTACCCTGAAAAAACAGAAAAAAATACCATATAAAAACAGAAAAAAATACCACAAAAAAAACCAGAAAAAAATTACCCTGAAAAACAGAAAAAATTACCACCAAAAAACAGAAAAAATACCTCGAAAAACAGAAAAAAAAATACCTCGAAAATCAGAAAATTATTCTATTTCTAATATTAAATTCTATTATGAGGAGCCCGACCCGTTCGAGCCCGAAGATAGTGGCGGAAAATTACGGTCCGACCTGGGCAGAGAATCTAAGCTCTAGTAGGAGGCTCGGTTATCTGAGTGGAGCTGAGCTGTAAGTAAACAATCTGAACTCAGATCAGTTTTCTCTGACAAAGATGAAAGTTTAATTACTAAATCTGTGAGAGGACACGAGTTTAAACCTCCAGACTAACATGTTGCACAAGAAGAAAGAATTCAGAAATTAATGAAGTTATTTCTCTGCTTCTTAACAGTCTGATGGATGAATCAGAGTTTACAATGAATCTGCGGGCAAATCCTAGTTGAAGTTTTTGAGAGCATAAATAGAGAGATGTCGAGCTTTTCAAATGATGATCAGTGAGCGTGTGCTTGTAAATCAGCCCTTAAACCTGTCAAACACTGCTGGAGAGATGCAGGTTTCCAAATGGTTTTCTGGATGAAATGTTGATTCTAATTTTTAATACATGAATTAGCATCACTAGATTAGTTTAAAGATTAAGCAAATTAATAAAAAATAATTACTAAACGCTGAATATCATGAATGTTCGTTGGCTAAATAAACATTTTCGTCTCAAGACTGTGGCTAAGGGGAGACTTATGGGTACCCATAGATCCCATTTTCATTCAGATATCTTAAAGTGAGAGTTCAAGGGACCTCTTTGAAAATCACCATACCAGTTGCTCCTAAAATTTTGCCTAACTTTGGAGTGTTATTTAGCTCCCTTCCTAACAAGCTATGTCGACAAATAAGTGCTCCACAGCCTCTTAAAAACAGTAATTGTATCAGGGTAGCCATGCCATTCTCCTCCCCTTCCACCATCTGCTTGCTAGTCTTTGAGAAGAGCACTGTCACTGAATCCTGGGCTCAGTGCCGCCTAGACAGTTGTGATTGGTTTAGAGAAATACAAACAACCCATGACTTTCCCCCCTCCTGTAGCAGCATGATAATGGTGCCTCCACACCTTTCTCTGGCTCTGACACAGTGCTGCGGAGATGAGTCAGATTAGTCATCTACACGTTAACAACTTGCTGTAGTTTTTGCTAATATTACACAGAAACGTTCCTCACAGCTCTCCGGTTGACTCTTGAGGTCTGGCCACCAGACACAGAAATCACTGGGTTGTTGAAGGAACAACAAGCTCTATCTCAGTTGTGACTTCAGTGCGTGTTGTCTCCAGGGGTGTCCTGTGTTTCCTCGAGTGTTTCTGTAGCAGTTTGGAAACAAGTCTGACAGCTAGCCCAGAGAGAGAAATTTCCCTTGTCGCATTTACACCCCCCCCCAATTACTCTGACAGACACTCTCCTTCCAAATGAACTTAAATAAAGAAATCAGCGAGCGCTTCACTCAGACTCGTAGCTTTGGAAGTGCTCTGTCAGAGGCAATAGCGAGCAGGTGTGTCCCAGCTACATGCCATTTCATGCTCTACTAAATCGCAAGACGTTTTCCCCCATGCAAAAGTAATTAGGATGAAATGTCGTTGCGGGAGAAATGTTGGTCTAAGTGAGGAAGAACTGTTTTGATCATCCAGGAAGTGAAGTGCTGGAATGCATCATTACATTTGCTGAAAAGCCAGCAGTCCCATTTCACCACCTGGTCCTCAGCTGCCCCCTCAGAGCGCAACTCATCCAAGACAAGCAACAGCTACCCCCCCTCCCACCTCCTGTTCTGAATGAGGCCAAGGAAACCCCTTGTTGGATGCACAAGTGGAAGGAAATGGCTAATGTATAGGCTGTGGCTCAGGGGAATCCGTTTCAGTGGGGGTGGGGGGGTGAACAGAGCTTGAACAAGTAAGCGTTTGTGTTGGGCCCGTCAGTGTCTGGCTGAGTTTGTGATTGAGACAGATAGTAAAAAGATAGATGGAGGGAGATCTTTAGAAACTGAGACGGTGAGATACAGAGAATGGAGATAGAGAATGCATTCATGACGCACATCCCCACACTAATTTGAGTCAACTGGAGCATATTAGAACAGCGTGTCCTTATCTTACCTCTCAGAACTTTTTTAGAAAGTGTAAAGAAAGACCACCAATGTACCACATTTTTTCCATTTTTGACGTTTTTTTAATGATTTTAAAAACAAATACCCTGACCCTGGATATAGAAATGCAAAGTAACCTGGGTGGAAAAGTTCCAAAAACAATTCATACAGAGCAAATACTATAAAGACAGTTGGTCAGTTTCAGGCACTTGGAACCACATACAGTCTCAGTTTGTCATGCTACACAAGAAAGTATTTCTTTGGTCCTTTTATCTCCCAATAAGGTCAGCTGAAACCACAGACAGAACAAAAAACAGCTTTCTGGTTTCGTACAAACTATTTACATTTCGTTAAAGACCCAATGCAAGCCTCCATCAGACAAGAAACAGACCTGGCAAAGTTCCACCGTCACGCATCAACCCTTCATATTTTTTTTTTCCCATATTGGTTATGAAATGACAACAGAATAAAAAGGTATAATTATAATGGCTCGAATTAGATTTTTTTTTCTTTTTACAGCAGTATTAATCAATATAACTTAGTGGAATGGTTTTGATATAATTTGGCAAAAAAAAAAAAGATTAATTCTTTTTTGTCCACGGTGGGCCCCAAACCAACAAAAGCCACATGCTACAGAAGTACCAAGCACTTCAATGAACGCTCAGCTTACATCAATGTAAAGTTAAAACCAAAAGCTCTCCAAAAGCTGTCCTAAAAGTCATCGCTCAACTGCAAGGCAGCCATGTTTGATAAGAGTTACTGCATGTATGCATGGGCGGCTGAACTTGTGCCACATAGTAATTGCTGAAGTTGACGTCTCTGACATAGGGAGCGGGCTGGTAGTAGCAGGTGATGTTGGCCAGAGCAGGGATAGCGTTCTGTTCGGCCATTACGCGCAACGCCAGGGCGGAAATAAGTGCCAGCGTCTGTCTGCGCTCGTGGCCCATCAGGCACACAGTGCTCTCGTCCACCACTCGCCTCAGCGTCACCAGGCACTCGTAGCGCTTGTGCTCCATACCCACAAAGTGGTTCTGCAGATACGCTTCCAGTTTCCTCTGCTGCACAGTTATGTCGGGGAAATCGATGAAGAAGCGCGAGCACATGTAGCGCTGCATTTGTTTCATTTCAGTCTCAGAGGACGGCCGGAAGCCGCGCACCAGCAGGTGGCAGTACTTGAGCAGCCCGCCGCCCCGGATCTCTTCTGGGCTGCGGGTGGCAATAGTCCTGGTGCGAAGGTGCTCAAGAGCTTCCTCAAAGTCTCCGTACATGCTCTCCCCCTGCACCGTAGGGTGGAAGGTCTCTGACATGGCCGTCTCCGAGCAGCGGTCAAACAGCAGCAGCGAGTCCAGAGTGATCTGAAAGGAGTCAACACTGAACTCAAATTGCCTTCTCAGAGAATCCACAAACTTCAGCTCCACGTTCTTGCCGGTGTTGTTGGACAGCGAGATGAGACTCCAGCGGTCCGTGTCATTGCAAACTTTCACCAGTTTCTGCACGTACGCTTCCTTCAGGGCGAGGGCTGTGATCCGCTCCCTGCACACCCCTTCAGGCAAAAAGTCCACCAGGCAGTCGAGCACCACATCCTTCACCAGCCGGAAGGTTTTGTCATCAGTCTGACTTAAGCCGAAGATCAGGTCCAGGTCTTTGTAGCCGAGGCCATTGTCCTCGTGAAGCACGTGGCTGGCTGCTGAGCCATTCAGCTTGACGTCGCAAACCACCACGCCACGCTCCTCCAGTCGAGCCCTGACCACCTAGAAAAGATACAGAAAGGGAGAAAAAGCTGAGTGATGGGTGTCGAAAAAAGAAAATATAAGTATGTACACGTTAAAAGGGAGAAAATCAAGTCTAAAACACCAAATTAAAAGTAAAAGGAAAACCATAAAATTAAAAGTCTCAAAAAAAACAAAAACAAATTAGTAAATGTAGATATTTAGTCACACTTCTTTACTTCTTGAATTCATATAAAGAACCAGTTTACTGCAAGAACACTGCAGGATTTAAGAATTGCAGGTAAATACAGAAGCTACATGCAGAGTCAGAGAAAGTCGGTGGCAGATTCCTGCAGCAGGCAGGTTTTTAGTATCTGGCTTAAAGACACTTTGACATCAAAGCGGCTGCATATGGGCTGTGATCCTTCATTAACCATAGCTGATCCTCTTGCCTGAGGGTAACACACATCACACTGCACAGTAGCCTGTAATGGTAGAGTTGCACACCTGATTTCACACGCTTATCTCTCCACTGATGAACTAAAAGCAACATCAGCACAACATAGATAAGCTGTGGAAAATGACAAGTCGGAGCTTGTCTGCTGTAAGAGTCTCTAAGACGAAAAATAACAGTGCTGCCGTGAACTTTTAAACTTGTGTCCTTTGACCACACTGAGAAAACGCGATCCCTTAGCTGTCACATAAGCACTCGCTGGCAAAGGTTTCTCTGGTTATTGGAGCACATACCATGCTGCACTGCTCTGATGCATGGGAAAACTTCTGAGCTACAGACAGCTGAGATGTTTATGCTTCCTGTCTGTTGCATCACTCAAATGACAGTAAGAGGAGAAAAACATCCAAACGAGGCCAGTTCTGAAGAAATCCAAATCACAGCTGCCTGGTAGAAGCTCTGCTGCTGTTCTGTCAGTCGATGGAGACGGTTATCTATACAGCCAGGCACTCCTATCAAAACTTATTGGGAAACTTAATCCAATAAATCACTTTCAATAACGCACTTTACAAAAATCATGTTTCATTCATCATGTCATCATTTGTTTAAGTTTGTTCATTTGTAACTTCTGCATACAGAGAACATGGAAACGAAATGTTCTCATGGCCCAAGGTGCTAACACAAGATACACAAAAGAGAACAATTACAAACAAAAAGAGCAATTTAAGGCTATAACTATAAATTTAATAAATATTAAATGTAAATATTCTGTACAACTGAGTTATAAAAACTACGAGAACGTGGAGAGTGAGCGAGTGTCTCCATTTTATTGTAAAGGCCCTAAAGTGAAGGGAACTCAACCTTTAGGAAAATACTTCTATTCAATTTCATTCCGAAAAATGTGAAGACAAGACAGCTTTCCAAGGGGAAACAAACACCTACACGCATGAATCAGTACACAAGCAGAGATGTGGATGTCGAGTTACGTATATGCTGCAAAGAAAACAACACCTGTGCTCATCGCCTGCTAGTACTTTAGCTGGAGATACTGCACAGAAATAGTTCTTAAATATGGCACACAACTCCACTTAAAATCACTAATTGACATTTCAGCATTTCTGCTTGTGTGTTATGTGCAACAGCCTGTTCCCTCTCTCTCTCTCTCTGTCAGCCTGGTCTTGCTCCTCCCTCTGCCTGCTGCGCACCTGAGTGCAATCTGCAATAAGGTAGAGAGAGGAGGAGGTGATAAGAGGGACAGGGAGCGTAGAGAAAGGAAGGCATTGGCACATGGCACAGGTAGTGAGGAGTGTTTTTCTTCCTCCATTGTTCGCTCCTCTACCCAAGCAGGTTCTTTTCCCTCATGCTCATGTAGGTGCAGGGGTTTTGTTGTTTTTGTTTGTTGTGTTATTTCGGGCTGGAGATTGCTTGTAGTCACGTTATTCGTGTCTTGTTTTCTTTAGGTTTAATTCATGTTTTAGGTAGTTTTTGCCCGGGGTCTCCAGTCCCTTTAGTTTCTCTTTAGTTTGTTTGTCCTGTTGTGTCATGTTTCGGGGTTACACAATAAAGCTGGTGGGTAAAAGTTACCATTGGAGTGGTGTCTTCCTTTTATATGTTGCAGCCTCCTGCCCCTATTGAGCCGGGTTTTGTTTCTGTTTGTATGGAGGCGGTAAGGTATGGATTAAACAAATGAGATACAGTGTGTAAATAAGAAGATAAAAATGTCTACAACACCTCTGAATTTAACATAAACAGCCAGGCTACCTGCTTCCCCCGAGAAAAGTCATGTTCATGCACAAACCGAGCCCCTGAGAAGTGGACCAGGTCAATCACATGATGCCATTGGACCCAAAAAGATTTTTTCCCATAGACTTACATTGTGAACAAAATGTCTATTAGTCAGTATACAAATTTATTTGAGTGAAATGACTCATTTCACTATCAGGATTTGATCCATTTGAAGTGATAATGTTTGGAAAGTGGAGCTGCACAGTCAAATAATTCAATTCACATTCAAGTTAGCGGAGCATTAAGTGGGCTGTTACTCGGTGGAAGTTATGCTTGAGTGTTTCCCGTAAGTCTCTACTGCTGTCGCTCTACAGGCCCCACAATGTGGAAGATCTGGGTAATTTCATACCATGGAAATAGAGCTTTTTGGCTTCATGTGCCACTGAGCAACTTTTATAGCAACCTACAAGGCCCCGCCTCCAACACTGTATCCAGGTCTCTTTATACATCCATGCAACAAACCCAAAGTTTATTTTTCCTAGGATGGGGACGGCATGACTCGCCCTAATCTAAACAAAGGCAACGAGTACTAGCCAATCAGATGAGGAGAAGGGCGGGTCATGCCTATGCCATCCTGGGGAAAAAGAAAAAGTGCGCCCAAAATTTTAAAATAATTCTTTAAAATTCAAGGTTTTGTTGAAGCAACATATTTATCTGCTCGATTTCTCAAAACACTTAAAGGATATTAAACAAAGCAAAGACGCCATATGACTCCACATTCCAGTGAGAAAAGGTCAGACGCTTTGCAGAGTGAAATTACACAGGGCACTGGACAACGCTGCACAGAAGTGGATGTTTTCTCTAACTATCCAGCAAGGGAAACCCACAGCAGTATTTGCTCTGACCTCACACTTAAACAGTTGGTCCCAGTTAACAGCACGCCATAATCCGCCTGTCTGGGGGTCCTGAAAAGGAGCGTATGAGGAAACACAGCTCTGGCACCCCCTCCGTCCCCGTCCTTCAGCACTCATAAAACGGGCCAGTACATTTCCCACATGACGCACCAGCACCTGGTGAGCCGAGCGAAGGGAGACACTTCCGTCGACGTTCGAGCTAAAAAGCCTCGTAAAAAGAGCCGCAAACACGCCCAACTGTCTGGTGTTGACAACGCCTTGGCGACACATAGCATAATCTCTCCACTCTCAATAGTTTCCTTGAGTATTTCATTTAAGCTGCGGCCTGAATGTGTTTTTATTATGGCAGTTCGAAATGACCCAGCCATTTACCAGCCCGTAGTCCCCTGGACACCAATGAGAGCTCTGGGCAGTGAGTCAGATGAACCAGCTGCCAAGGATATGGCGACAGCGAATGAGGAGTTACGAGTCCCTGACCTTCACATTGACTCCAAAACTAAACAGCCAGTCAGTCGCACAGTAGCTTGGCAGGCAGCTGGGGATGATGATGGTTTTTCCTCTGATTTGAAACGCTTCCTTGAATTTCCTATGCACGGGTGGTTATTTCACCTGTAGGCTCAGACCAGAGTGAGGCTGAAACGTGATGCTATTGCTCCTATGAGATGGATGGTTTCAATGAGGGTTCTGCTTCAAAGGTTCACAGAAATTTTAATGCCTTTAGATTAGCCAGAATCAGCCATGTAAGATAAAACAGGTCGCAGGAGCCTTCTAAATGAGGCACGTCACACTATATCATACGTTACACAGTGCAGCGTTGAATTCAGCATTGAGATTGTATCTTTTGTATTCATCAATTTTTTTAAATGGGCTTCTTATTATAGCTATTTAACTGTACAAAATCAACCAGCAAACACGGCTCATGACTGAGGTCACGAGGGCTAAATCCCACCAAATATACCCGGCTGCTGTAAAGCAATGTTCATGTTTTTCCCTACAAAAAGTAATGCACTAAAATTCGTACATATTCGTACATATCCCAGGCAGCGGATTGGTCACAAAAAACAGGACTTTCCCCACTAGACCAGTGTTGCTTTCAACTCTGTGTGAGCTTTCAGTGAACTTTGAGTCATTTTAAGATACGTCTTCATTATGTTTTTTTTACCTAAACCTCACCACAGTAACTTTACTTGCTGAACCGTAACTTTATATGAATTAAATAATTTTACATTCAGGATGTAACGTCATTTGTAGGGCGTTAATTTGTAGGATATCAGAACTGTTGTATGAGGATCGGTTGAATAAACCCACCACACTATCTTTTTTTAATCTGGATTTTTTTATATTTTATTTATTCAGTTACCAGTTAATTTTTTTTATTGTATTTACCAACAAGAAAGTCTAAATAATATTTCAAACAAAGGCACTAATATTTCAACATTGGCAAGAAAACATTTAAGCTCCTGAATTCTGATGAATTTTTTGCAGCAATCTGTGGCTTTTCTGCATCAGTTTATGGTGTAAATATCTCTAATTTTGTCAAAATTAAAGTCCTCTGCTACTTTCACGATTGTATTGGTGGGACAAATGCATGTTATAAATACTGAGGGGGACGTGTCCCCTGTATCCCCCCTGATATCTACATCTCAAAGGAGGATACTGAGTCATTTATTGCTACATTCACTTTGGTTGGTATAGATGCAATTGTATTTAAAGAATATAGATCAGTGGTTCTGAATGGGCCGTAAAAAAAAAAACGCACTTTATTTTGAAGTACAGTTTATTTCCAGTACAGAGCTTTTGTTTTTAAGTGCCGTTTCCTGCTGTAGAGTGAGTGACTAAGTGGACAACTACTCAACAGAGACAGCAAACCAGCTCAATGACATGTCCAAACACAAGAGTGACACTGAATGTTTAAACTGTGCGGACCTTGAACTGATGACTGAAGACAAATCTGGACTCCGAGGCTGGACCAGTTGGAAACCACTGATGAGTCTATATAATAATACCCACTGTCTGCAGCAATGAGTAAACTCACCCTCGGTTGCTAAAACCATAGAAAACTGTCAACTTCATCAATGGAAAAAACAACCACAGAGATGCTATCAGCGCCGCCCACACTGTTTGATCTGTGAGGCGCACAGAGACGTGCAAAATAATCAGTTGAAAACTGAAAGCAAGCTGCCAAACAAAAATCATTACCAAACAGTCCAAACTGAAGGATACCGCCTCCAGGGAGCACTGGGAGCATGTGGTGTCTTCATGTTGCTCACTCTCAACAATAGCCCAGTGAGGAGTTGGTTTACAGTCTGGCGAGGGCCACAGTGGAGTCAGTCCACTGGTCTTCACTTACCACAGTGATACATTGTCAAGCCTGACCCACAAGCCCAGTGTTATTACAGGCACTCATCCACTGCTCCCATTCTGCTTCAAATTCAGGCTACTCTCTACCGTCCCGGGAAGTGAAGTACTACTTCCAGTAGTTAAAACAATTTAGTTTAAATGGGATAGCCTGCAGAGCTGGAATAAGAGACAACCATCTTGGCTGCCAACAAAAACACACTGGGCTCCATAGCTCCACCCCCACATACAAACCCACTCGACAAATGACGCAAACTATGACACACACATCAGGTATCTGTGTTTATCATCATGTGGTGTGATGGTATGTGCATACAGTAGGGCCTCTGTAGACTTAGCCTGCTGTACCAAATATTCTGACTGTGGGCTGATGACTGTCGACGTTAAATGGAGACTACAGTGGTGTCAGTAACAGTAAAAGGCTTCCTTCGCTGCTCCCATGGCGCGCTCACAACCAGACCACAAACAGATGTTATTCAAATGTGGCCCTCAGACAAACCCACCATTGAGAGGGGCTCCTCTAGCTCTCTGGGAGTGTGATGCCTTGGTCACCTTACCCGGCGTGTGACGACAGGAGCTGTCTCAGGTAGACAACTCCGTCTGGTGCGTAGGCTAAAAATAAATGACATTAAAGGAGCAGACTGGCGGTTTCGCATGTTTAAGCCCATTTACCATGAATCAGGAATACCTCACATTACTGTCAACCATTTTCCAAAACATATCATAGTGGTTTAGATCACTGAGTGTGTTTTTCCTTCCTTCCAGGCAGCCCTTGGTTTCCCTTCGTGGCCATATGGTATGAAAATCAACTTGCAGACACTTGAAACCGGCTTGACATATTCCATGACAGCGAACATTATGGCTGCTTTTATGTTTGTCACAATAATTGTATTGCTGTGAGTTGACGCAGTGCAGACTTTTCACACCCGTCTGTACTCGCAGGCGCAGTGTGCTAACAAAATCCACAACTGGTGCATATTATTTGCCAGGCATGAATAGCAGAGCAGGTAGTGTCAGAGATGTCACACGCGTTTAACGTATGGTCGCACATGAGCGAATGCAGTCAACTGACCATCGCCTGCCGAAGCGAAAATGTGGGCCGTGAAAGCTGGATTTCTAGCTGACGTTGGCAAGTCTGTTGATAATTTTCTTACATTCCAAACTCACTGCCAGCCAGTCAGTATCTCACACGTGGGGCAGTTTGTTGCTCTGTCTAAGCAGCCGATATCGTATGATTTTGGCTCTGAAAAATCACAATCAGTGTCTCCTTCAAACATACTTCTCTGCCGACTCTGCCCTGGACTACACACCTGGTTTGTTCTCTCCCTCTCTCTACAAGGCTATAAGCCCCCTCTCCTGCGTCTCTTGCATATTCAGACAGATAATGTGAATTTAAAGGCATGTAAGCATGATGAACCGCTTTTGGAGCCCCTAAGGACTGGCGCAATGGCCGTAGTAGGCAACCTGCAGCTCTGGAGCCACATGCGGCTCTTGATTTTCTCCAGTGGCTCCCTGTGGCTTTGACAAAAAGACAAAAAATCAAACGGAAATCAACAATGGTTATTTTTAACATTTTCATTTTCATTTATCAGTGAGTTAGGCTTAAAGTGATTCTGACATTCTCTTATTGTAAAAATACACTGAATTAAAAAGAAAAGTTTTAACATTTTGGCAACTTGAATACGCGTCAGTCGTCTTCAGCCTGGCGCCTTTTCAACTACATTTTGTCAAATCTCAGTAGTGGTGGTTACAGAAGTCTTGAGTTTCCCTAGCTTGGCTTGTTATGGATTCCAAATCAACAATTAAACATAATTTAATTGTGTGGCAAGAGATTTGTTTGCTTTTACTGCTAACTACTGCAAAGTTAAAGTTCAAATAATCAGAAATATCCCAGTGCAGTGCCACCTGGTGGTAAGATATATAGATAGAAAGATAGATTTATTTTTTAAATATTTGAAGTCAAAAATGGCTCATATGCTGGTACAGGTTGCCGATCCCTGCACAGTTCTGGTCGAATTAAACCCTTAATTCACTTAGTTATATGTAAAAAAAAAACTAAAAAAAAAACAAAACGGGCCTACAGTTACAGTAATGTTACATTGTGTATCACCAAACATAGAATTCATGGCAACAAATAAAACAGGATAACAGTTTTGCTAATATTTTAAAAATCATAGATTGCTTATTTAAAAACTTCGCTGCACATCTGGTCATTAGCCTACTGCAAAACCTCACCTCAGTGAGTTTGCAACGATCATACTCAGTTTGTAAGGAAGTTAAGCCACTACAATGGTTGCAATTTCAACAGTCCACATAAAAATGGCCGCCGCTCTATTCTTATTCTATTTCTATAAGGTTGCCACTCAGATGACATATTTCATACATCGGGGAAAATGACTAGATAGATCCCGCAACCTCACCCCAAAAGTTACAACATCAGAGAACAGTAGTGATGGTCCTCTGCCATGTTTTATCATTAGCCCACGCACCTGAGCTGTCTACCTGAGACATATTATTTTAATCACTGGCAGCAAACATTATGCTAAAACTGCCTCTAGGTTTGAATAAACAGAATACACATACTTTTTTCTACTTTTTCCCCAACTTTTTAAACATATCTTCTATTGTTTTCACAGGATGCTTTTGCACGGCTAATTTGAATTGCACCTACAAAAAACTAAGATTCTCGAGGTTGTATTCATAAACAAACTCTAGATTATTAAAATGTGTATTTTTGTACTTAAACTAATGCCACATCCAACATGCGAACATGTTAGCTATCAAACAGGCCCGGCACTGGAAACAGAGAGAAAGCTGCACTCTGACTCAGGGCCCTGTTATCTGCTGGAGTGTGTGATGAAGGAAAGACATTAGTGGGAACGCTGAGTGTAGATGTAGGGTCCTGTGATTATAGAGGGCCTTAAAATGTTTTTTTATGTGAGGGTCTTTCTTCCACCACAGGATCACCACAGAAAATATGAGTCACTCAAGTGAAATATGAACCTGGATTACAGGCAGAGACATTTCAGTAATGTGCAAGGAAACTGCAACTTAGGCAATTCCCCATACGTTTAATTCCCGGTGAATACACTGCAGCTCAGTCATTATCTCTCACTCAGCTTCACGAGAGCTGTGAAAAAACTAACGTCAGGAGCAGAAGCATTAGTGAGCTAGTGGAAAACTGCAGTCACAGTGTTAGATCATCCCGACTCTTATGTCTGAGTTAAACATGAGAGAGATCAAATGTGTTTTTAAGTGTAATCAGCTCAAATCCTTACTATGCACTTACACGTGTGTAAAAGCAGTAGCAGTATATGGTGTCAGTCCGGTGTGCTCAGGCTGGGTTTGGGTTTTTTATATCCACACTGTTAGAGCAACAAGTGGATGTACTTTATTTTTCTGACATCCAATGAAACGCATCCATCTTAGCTGGTGTGTCTTGTATTAAGATGTCACTAATTGCCCCCAGGTCAGAGATGCGACTTCAAAGAATTTTCAACCAGTCTAGAAAAATCAGTCAACAGAGCTACAACACATGTAATCAGTGTCAGCTCATTGTTAATCTGTTATGTCTGTTATGTAATCTGTTATGAATGTTATCAGAAACACACCTTTACACTGTTTCATTCAGCTTGTCGTTTTGTGCAGTGCTGGGCTGTCAGTGTGTGTGTGTGTGTGTGTGTGTGTGTGTGTGTGTGTGTGTGTGTGTGTGTGTGTTGAAGGTAAGGGGTTAGACACATATCTCCAACCTGGTCACCTCTCATAATACTGTAAAGACTTTTATTAACATTATTGACAACTTTTTAAAACTGAAATGACGCTCATGATTTGCAGGTATAGAAACCCCACAATGTATTAAAATGTGTCCCACCCAGCTAGGTAGCCCATTAAAGAAATTACGCACGAAGTAAAAACTCCACAGTAAATTAAAGTTATTTCTTGCAAAGAAAAAAAAACAGTGGAGATCAAATAGTTCATCCAAGTTTTCACTCCAGACTTTACAGTTGATCAAAAGACAGTTGGATAGACTGTGGTCTCACCTGGACGATCTGCCGGGGCTGCACGGACAGCGTGGGGAAGTTTCCGCGGCCGTGGATCGGGACGCTCTCTCCCAGGATGGAGTCCAAACGCCGCACCTGATCCCAAGACAGCACGCTGACCCGCCGATTCCGCTCCGAGGCATCACCGGAGGACATGACGACCGGACTGAACGGGATGTCCGCAGAGTGAGGAGTCTACAACGAGAACAGCAGCGCGGCGCAATCCTCTCCAGAAGATGTTCGGGTAACTGTGGATGAAGTGGGAAGACGCACACAGCGGGTCTCTCCTCTTCGGGGTTTCACAAACCTCCAAAATGCAACAAAGTGGTGGGAAAGTTTAGAGGAATATCGGGCATCTCCAAAACAGAAAGTTCCAGTCCCTCTCTGCCTCTGTGCGCCTCGCTGTGTGTCTGCGCTGACTCTCTCTTCAGATTAGAGCCGCCTCTGCGCTCACACCGGTTTTTACCGAGCTGGGATTAACAGGAGCCTCCCCATTGGCTGGGCGGAGATTTATGAATGCTCCAACATACAGAAGACAGAAGACTACAATCTGCCTACACACACACACACACACACACACACACACACACCACACACACACACACACACACACACACACACACACACCTAGGCTATCTCCCATGCGCCAGATGACAGGTTCGTGACAGTAGGAAATATGGTAATTACTAGTTAAATCAAGCGCTAAGGATCTAAAATTGTGTCCTGGTTTTTGTTGTTTTGAGTTTGTTGTATACACGGAGAAAACTGCAAAGAAAGTATGTTTTTAAAAAACATTTGTTTAGGTTACAAGCAGTCCATGCACCAGGCAACAAGTTGGCAACCTTTACTGTTAAAAGAGCCATTTTGGCCCAAAGTTTATACTTCCTGCAAATATAATCCAATCAATCATATTTCCACATGCATTTTGCATCTACTCTGTGTTAACCTTATTTTCTTATTTTGAAAAGCAGAGGTAGTCACATGTCTGTCCTGGGCCAGGAAATACCCTCCAATGAATGATTAGAGAAAAGTAAAATCAAATAATGATTTAGGAAATTACTGCAAGGTGTTAAATCAAAAGATCAAATCAGGAGTAAACATGATTGTTTTCTTCATTTCTGCATTCAATCTTGAGGCTACTTTAATTAAAAAGTCTGCAGAACTAAAACAGTGTAAAAAGCATATGGCTGTCAGCTCTTCCAAGACTGTTTAGGGCCCCCAGTATGCAGAAATATTCAAATACAATACTATGAAAAAAGGCAGTTTTCGTTTTTCCCTCTCCAATACTTTGTGTAAATCTGGAGCATTATTTGCATTATTTACAAACTGTATGACAGTCCTATCATTGTGAGGTGAAGGGTGAAAATGCAAAGTGATCTTGCTCCATTAAAGGGCCACATGTGGTATATTTTGAACGTCAAGCTGAGGGCCAGACTTTGGACATGTCTGCCTTAGGTCCTTCAGTTTAATATGATATTCGTTTCTTGACTGTAGCTTTAAAACTGAGCCGAGACAGCAGGTATTTGTTTGCTTAACATTACTCTGCCTCATTTCTCACCTTCAGCTCCACCTGTCACACCAGATACGATCACCTCTTCGTTCCTTTTATTTTCTTCTTGTCTTTGTACCCTGGCTTTACGTTTAGGAGCTCTTGATATTTGGTGAGGCATTCTGACTCAGCCAGTCAGGCAGCAGTCCGCCTCACATGTTTACATTAGCAGCACTTGTGAGTTCTGCACATGGAGTGCCTAAAAAAAGAGGGTGGATCATGGGTAGTACCACCAGTTGGTCCAGGATCTTTGCCTTAATGATGGCTTAATGATGGCTGCTTCCAGGCATATTTCAGGATGACTCTGGGGCAGTTTGACAACCTGCTGTCTATCGTCGGACCATATGGCTCTGGATATCCAGCAATTGTCACCACCAGTTTCTCCTCCATTGTTTACCAAGTGTTAACTTGTTGTCGTGACCACCACAGAAGGACCTCCTCCCGAATCATTCAATTGGACAATGGGAAAAAAGATGACCAAAAATTAGATGACGTGGGGTAATTTTTCCGCACTGTGTTGAAGTTTTTTCTCAACTCAAGGCGTTCAGAGCACTCCGGCAAAATCACCACGTGCCTGGTGAGCAAAAAGCTTCATTCTCATTAAAAAAAAATAAATAAAAAATTACAAAAAGCCGTCCCCAGCTGCTAAAACACTTTCTGTGTGGTCGGGACCTAATTTCTCAAAACTGGCAGATTCTGGCAAACGCCCCAAAACTACATCTGTTTACTTTCAAGTAACAAAACCTTCCAGCAGTGAGCAAAGGAGAAATTGAGGTGACATTGTTATAGAGTGACAAAATCTATTTGGTGGTCAACAAAACCCTGGACTTTAACACAGGAAACCACCGTTAGTTTCCTGTTACTTACCAGTCATCATTGACCTAACTCCTAAGTCATATTTGTGGCGAAAACCAAACCATAACTGTAGTGTTGTCACATCTTAACAGGGTTTTTCAACAATTTAACAGAAGTGTTACACACACAATTACATTATGTTGTGCCAATAGGAGCCTCACATATGAAAACTTTCTGTCATGATACAGTACGGGGCACGGACAGATGATGCATAGTGGTGGCACTAGGATCCATTCTCTGGGGATCATGAATGTCTGTGCAACATTTCATGGCAATCCGTCAAACAGACAGACTGACAGTGCAATGCCTGGAGCAAAGCCGCGGGTGCTTTTGACCAAGTAATCAGCCGTCCGTCATCATTCCCGTCGCCAGAAATGAGTCTGACATCTGTTTTGATATAACATCAAACCTCACTGATTTGGAAAGTTTTTCGCATGTGATTGGTAAAGTACAAAATCTTTCCATCCAACCATCCGGGGAATTATGTATTAGGTGTTTTTCCATAAAGGGATCAATCGCCTCCATCTACTAAATCTAAATAACAATACAAAATCACAGGAGAAATGGAAAGAGCCTTTGAAGGCCTGATTAGTTATAGGCAAATCTTTTTTTTTGCTGTAGTGTTCATCTGAAGAGGAAAATGAAGCAATGATACTGTAACGTACAACAAAAGGTCAAAATGGAGACTCACTCATTCCTGGATGTTGTGGCGTACCTGTTTTACAGAGATGTCACAACATCCAAGATCATTTTTGACCGCTGTGGAATGAGACCGAATCACATGTCATGCCGATCACATGACGCCTCTTTGGAATCAATCAATCAGTCATTATTTGGCACATGAAATCACACACCTCCTTGAAATTCAACCCCTTTTCCCTTTGATTACATTGTAGGCTGCTGCTTTGTAACTTTCTGTGTTATTGGTTGAAGACGAATTTGTGTTCATTATAAAGTCAGTGGAAGAAATGTAAAAGCAACCCTTAAGAGCAGGATAACATGCAAAACATGTTTGTATGTCACTCAGCAGTGACTCATGTGTCACCCCTGACTGACAGTGTGCTAAAAATAACCCAATGTAACTAAGGACTAGAGGGCATTTCCTGTGTCACACACTTCAAAAGGAGTTTAACATTCCAACTGCAGACAAAGCACGCACAAAAGCATGTGACGTATTATGGCAATTTCTTTTATGAGTTAGCCAGCGTGTAAAGATACATATCACATCATAACAGCATTGTTGTGGAACTGTATCAGTATTAGTCTATTGTGGAGCCCAGGAGATGCCATGGAGAGAAACACAAACAAATGGAGGCCATGTTTTATTAAAATGAGTACTTGGGATGCAATTACGTGGTTTCACTCTACTAATGCGTGGCCTGGAGATTGTTTGATTCAGTCCCTCATTTTGGTTAATGCATGCCTTCGAAATATCAGTTGTTCCCTCCTTTTGGTTTGTTTGTGCGCTCAAGATTTTAAGTCGTTCCCTCCGCTTTGGTTGGGAGCTCAAGAAATAAGTCGTTCCCTAATTTTGGTTCATTTGTGCACTTGAGATATAAGTCATTCCCTAATTTTGGTTAATGCATGCCTTCGAAATATCAGTTGTTCCCTCCTTTTGGTTTGTTTGTGCGCTCAAGATTTTAAGTTGTTCCCTCGTTTTGGTTTAATTCTGTGCTTGAGATATAAGTCATTCCCTCATTATGGTTCATTTGTGCGCTCGAGATATAAGTCGTTCCCTTGATTTGGTTCATTTGTGCACTAGAGGTATAAGTCGGTTCCACGTTTTGGATCATTTGTGCGCTCAATATATGTTGTTCCCTCATTTTGGTTCATTTCTGCTCTTGAGATATAAGCTGTTCCCTCATTTTGGTTCATTTGTGCGCTTGAGATATAAGTCGTTCCCTTGTTTTGGTTCATTTGTGTGCTTGAGATACAAGTCGTTCCCTCAATTTGGTTCATTTGTGCGCTCGAGATATAAGTTGTTCCCTTGATTTGGTTCATTTGTGCACTGGAGGTATAAGTCGTTTCCACGTTTTGGATCATTTGTGCGCTCAATATATGTTGTTCCCTCATTTTGGTTCATTTGTGCACTTGAGATATAAGTTGTTCCCTCATTTTGGTTCATTTGTGTGCTTGAGATATAAGTCGTTCACTGATTTTGGTTCATTTGTGCGCTTGAGATATAAGTCGTTCCCTCGTTTTGGTTCATTTGTGCGCTTGAGATGTAAGTCGTTCCCTCGTTTTGGTTCATTTGTGCACTTGAGATATAAGTCATTCCCTTTTAGTTCATTTGTGCGCTTGAGATGTAAGTCGTTCCCTTTTAGTTCATTTGTGCACTTGAGATATAAGTCGTTCCCTCGTTCCCTTGTTTTGGTTTATTTGTGCACTCAAGATAAGTGTAACATTACAGAGAGCCAGCATGACAGACTAGCCTGCCTACAGGGTGAAGTTAGTTTAATATTTGTTATTTTTTGCAGCTATTATCTTAAATAAATCTGTGTCAAAGCGTTGATTTTTGGATATGCTGGAAAGCTAATCTAGTCAGCTCAAAATAATCAAAATGATGAGGCAGTTAAGGGCGCAACAATCTAAATGTCTGTTGAATACATGTGTGACTATAGGCGTAGTTAGGGACCGTCCTAAAAGTGCAATCCAACCCATTTCAATATTCAATACGTTTTGTTTTTTTGTTTTCAAGGTAGAAATCTCAAACCACTGCCATTATAGTGACAGCCCGTCAACATCTCACATTGTTTGATGTTGTGATGTCAGTAATAGCTCATTCATGAATATATTTACTGGAAAACCACCTCTGATGTGTCTTTGACATTGCCTCACAACTTTCACAGCTGTTGTGAGATGAGACTGTAAAATTGTCCTTTGCAAATCCTTCAGCATCATTATCAATGACCTGTTGCTCTGACTGACCTTTACTCACCCCTTGCTCTGTAAGTAACAAACGAAGTGGCTCGGACCGTCGTTGGTGCTTGTGCACAGGAGAAAGGAGGAAAGGCTGGGAATAAAGAGAAAGGCAGTAGGAGAGACAGGAACAGTAAATCTCAGCACATGCTGAGGTGCTGAAATTCACAGTGCATTATCAAGAACTAGAGATGGCCAAGAAACAGCCGCAGAGGAGAAGGCCAGAGGAACAAAAAGTGAAAAGGATATGATCAGGCAAGGGCACGGAGCCATCTTAACAGTAGTGAGACTTTTCAACTGTGGAGAGACCTGAGAGTTAAAAGGCACAGGGAGGTTGCAACTTGTTGTGTTGCTGTTCATTCTGTGTGAACGTTTGCAAAGGACTTTATAGCCACAACAACCTACACAAATTTGCTGGCACAGTGGAGTTTTTTGGATTGATGCAGGTAATGTTAACTTCCTTGTTAGGTGAGCTAACACACTTCTCTGTTTCATCCGACCAACTCCAGAGACCAAAGCACCGACAGCCACACCACAAAACTGAGCCAAAAGTTAGGAAAACAGGTGTGGTGCCATCTTTGATAAGAAAAAGATTAGTGGCATTGTAAGAAACAGGATCATCACTATATTGTTACATGATATGTGTAGTATAGTGTATGAAACCAGGGGTAATGGCTGTGAGAGCAACCTGTTGAACAATGACAGGTGTGCACATTCAGAGGGGGATTAATGTATTGAATTCTGTTGTGTAAATTCTGCGCTTCAGCAGCTTAACGACAGCAACAATAGAGTCAGCATGCCTACAGAGGCAGGCACGTCACTCTTATGTAACTCCATAGGGTCTGGTCTCGTCTTTTCCACACACAACTACTTTGACTTTCCTCCTTGGAAGGAAAGAATGTGTTAACGTCTCGAGCACACACACACACACACACACACACACACTAGTAGGATAATGGTGTTGACAGGTTAAACAGTGACATTTCAAGCTAGCCTTTTGTTAAATGTGATGAATGCAAATTGCAACAGATCTACTTATCTTGTCAGTCTGACTCCAGCTAATAGCACCTTGGCATTCAGTTAGATTTCCCACGTAACATTTATATTAGCGGTTCCATTTCCACTGCCCTGCCAATCATAATTCAGCCCTATTGACCAAATAACCATCATAAGGAGTCCATTAGCAGAATACGACAGAACAAATTAAGCCATAGTTTCCCTCTTATTCAGAGAGCGCACACCAACCAGTGCATGACTGGCCTTCATGATATAATGAAGCGTTGAAGAGACGACTTCTCCCTGAGCGTCACAGCCATTCCTGAGTCACTCATGTGTTTCTGTGTGTCATTCTGTGTCACTCAACTGACCCTCTGTTATTTACATTCACTCCCTCTCTTACATAACAGTCTGTGTGTTTATGTCAGCACAGAAACTATAGGACAGCCCTGCAGATATGATCAGCTTCGTAAACAATGCATTTACTCCTGCTGCTGTTCCGGGAAAGTGAGCTGCATGTAGATTTGTGACCTGTTACCCCGTACTTTGTGGCTATACAGCAGCACTAAATCGGCCTCATGCCATAACACTGACGGAGATGATTACAAGGAGGGCTGTTGTCCTTCAAGCATGATGCATGAGCATTACAGCCTGGAAACATATATGCTCTCGGTCTCCTTATGTCCTTAGGCAGGATTATGGAGACTGAAACTGAGTTAAAAGAGAGGGAATATTGGACTCATATTTGCCAGGTGGCTCCAAATAAATGCTAACGTTGCTCCGCGCTAACAAGTTCACAATATCAATTAATAAAAAACTGCATTGAAATGGCGTCTTAACCCTCGATTTCACGTGAGGACATGTAATTGTTGCTCCTGTGTGGCCACAAAGTCACTGCAGGTTTAAAGAACTCAGAAATCCCCATATGTAGCCCCTTTTACACTGCCAGATTTTCAGCGAATGTCGGGCTGTTTTGCCGGCAAGCTGCGAGCGTTTAGACACACAGAGCCGGATTGGCAAGTTGATCCGAGGTGCCCAATTTTCCGCCTCGTAGGGTAGACATATTGGAGGAACCCTTTTAGTTTAAAGAGAACGAGGCGGCCTTCCGCCACAGGAGGGGCTGTTGATGACGCCACACGTGCGAGCCACTGGCGGTGGATAAACAGGAAACAGCTGATAGCAGGAATGAGCAGCTAGTAGCAAGAGGGAAACACAGTGAATTGCGCAGCCTGCTTGTCCTCACAAACGAAGAGGCCATTAACCGTTAGATGACGGGGACGGTGAAGGACTAGCCGACTTACGAGAGAATCGCCGAAGGACTGACCAGCTGCGGCTTCCCTCCACGTCACTGTTTACATCACACGCTGAGCTACACGTTTTGTTACTTGCTCACGCCCCCCATTGCCCCGAAAAAGGCGCATTCTGTATAAACAAAAGTAGGTAGGCGGCATTTTGCTGCACTCCCTGATTTTGTTTTTATACCGCCAATGCTGAAAAAGACTGACTGGGCTTTCCTGCAAATTTGCACAATTCCTATCTAAAAAGGGCTTGTGACATCCCTGCATCTCTCATTTCAGAGCATCCCTAAACACACCATCAAGCTCAAAACATAAGCTGTATAAAATAATAAACGTAGCCACCGCATTGGTTTGTGGACTCCTGTCCTAGCTGCTATGGTTAGCACAGTGCTTTTAAAGCTTTAGTTGACTGTGATAATGTTAATTTTTGCCAGCAGAGAACAGCTTAAAACCATTAAAATAAAATGTACCTACAGGAAAAAATGAAAATTCAATTCCTTAGAGGCTCTATTAGTGTCTACAACAGAACACAAAACAAGACTTTTTCAGGCGGCACAATCATCCCAATTAACCTTCATGACCTGAAAACACACTAAAATAACAGCAGCTATGGCTACAACTATATTCTGTGAATCTGGGGTTTCACTATGGTTATGTTACCGAACCAATGTGGTTGCCATGGTCGCAACTTGTCAGCTGATGGCACCCACATGTTATACAAAATGGCCACATCTTTAATTTGCATTTTGAGGGTGAATCATATATAAAAAGTTGTCATGAATAGCTACAGAGACCAAAGCTGTTTATGTACCAGGCTGTAAACATGATTATTTCTGCTGCAGAGCAGGTCATTTTAACATGGAGGTCTGTGGGGATTGGCTCACCTCTGGAGCCAGCCTCAAGTCAAAGAACTGCAGTTTTTGGCACCTCTGCATTTGATTAATTTTTCAGCCCCAGAGGATTGTCCCTGCTCTTTGTTATATTTTACAGCTATAAAACATTCAGAAGTAATCAAGGCAGTATTTGTGACTGGTTATCAATATAAGATACACATTTCAAGTCAGGAATGAATGGAAAGCAGTGGCTGCCTTGATGACGTGTAATCAAACTGAAAACATGTGCTTTGCTTCAAAAAACGATTAGCAGTAATCTGGAGTATATGCAATTTGTGGTTAATGGACTAAAACACACAAAACCAGCAGTGTATTTCTGTAACATGAACCAACTGTAACACCTCAGAACTGCTACAAGTCATTCTTTTTTTAAATACTTTTTAAATTACAGCTACTACTCTACTAAAAGGTACCGAGCTTTAAAAAGAAAAACAAAAAGTAGGAATAGTCCTTCAGTTAGTGATGTTAAATGAGAAGGACGATATGCGACATTGAATCTGGAGGGAGCTTAATGAGGAAACCGAATGGCTACCATGCCCCATTACTGTGTTAAATCATGTGTTTTTACAGGCTGTTTAACATGTCTGAACTCATACCACAACCAAGTACGATGTTCTTCCATTATTTCAAAGTGAGTAAGAAATTCTTTGTATGTGACAAAAGGGAAAGTCTCCATTAGCCAGTCTGACAGCAATGTTACAACCAAACAGATACCTCATTTTGTCCTGGGTAGGTTTCTGTGTCATTTAATCTATTATGATCTCACAGAAGAACCACATGAACTAGTAAATGTCTTCATCATTACAAGGAAAAGCTTCCAAGTGTTGCCTCACTGTGACCAAGTAAGTCTACAAGCCATTATTGTCAAAGCAGCTGAACACTGAAAATCTAGCTGTGGGCTCATTGTCAGTCTGACACCTAATAGAGATAGAAACTAACTGCTATTCACGTCCCAGTAAGCGGAAGCCTGCCATATATACATCTGGCTCCAGGAAACTGCTCCATGTTACTGTAACGAACAATAGCCCTGGTGGCTTTTCCTTGTGCAACTGTATTGAGCACCTGTTTCATTTGACTGGAACAATGGCAGCCTCTATGAGTTCGTCTATGAGGTTTTGCAAAGGTTTTATCCCAAAGCTCAAATGTGTTCCTTGTTTTCTTTACGCCTTTCGTGGTAAACTTGCTTGGCAGTGGTGGCCTTATAAAAATCCGGACACAAGAGAGACAAAGAGTCCATTTCTGGAGCCAATTTCTGATCTCTGGAAGCATTTTTCTTTTTCTTTATTTCTACTCCCATTGTTTCGTTCTGCTTGTTCCCTGTCTGTCAACACACGGCAAAATCAAGAAGGCCTGATATGTAAACAGCAGAATACGTTTAAAATGTGGTTTATTCCTTTATCATGTCATGAATGTGTACATCAAACATTGCTGTACCAAACCACATGCACCACTAACCTTGAATTAGCTTTTCTCAGAATGTATTACCTCATTATATTCTGTGGGTTTTGTTTATGTGTGTTACTTATAAATAACCGAAGCCATGAACTTTCTTGTCGTTTATGCGCACAGGACATCCCGTGGAAAAACATCACTAAATCGATTAACTCGATTAATTAATTTGCTACAGCTGCAAAAAAAATTGGTAAAGATGGTCATGTGATCAAGTAGCCAAACATCCATGTTTACCTTCACTTACATCATAACCTGAAAACAACAAAAATGATGATCTTCTGCTCTGCCATATTTAAAGCCATTGGACGGTGAAGAACGGGCCGACTTACGAGAGAATCTCCGAAGGACTGACCAGTCGTGGCTTCCCTCCACGTCACTGTTTACGTCACACGCTGAGCTGCACGATTTGTCACTTGCTCACGCCCCCCATTGCCCCGAAAAAGGCGCATTCTGTATAAACAAAATTATGTAGGTGGCATTTCCCAGCACTCCCCGGTTTTGTTTTTATACTGCCAAGGCTGAAAGAAGACTGATTGGGCTTTCCTGCAAATTTGCACAATTCCTGTTTAAAAAGGGCTATTGAGTCATTTATATTTACATACAGAGCAGGTCCTCTTTTACAAAGTCCGCCATGTTGTTCTACAGTAGCCCAGGATGGACAAACCAAACACTGGCTCTGGATAGGGCTGTTCATGTCTTTACATTGGCCACTGAAGTTCACCTACATGCTTGACACACAGGAGAAGTTGCAGTTGGTTACAGTCTGCAGCCTCACCATTAAATGCCACCATATCCAACACACCATGGCTCAACAATAAGAATTGCCCAAATGCCAGGGGCAAGTTAAATGCTAAGTTGGACAACTCACTTGCCCAATCTGGCAAGAAGAATTAAACATGTATTTTTTTCAGATGATGTAAGAAGCTAAAGAGTTAGGCATCTTGCTTCCTTCTTATCTCGTGTTGCATATGCGCAATACCAATCGTGCACTCGCAAAAAAATTAGGCAGCAGGTACAGAAGATTTAAATATCCTGGAAACAGGAGTTTAGATGGGTGGCATTAGAGGATGTGACGAAACACCACCCATATACACTGTACAGTTTTCTGTACATTTGAGAACAAGGCACTCATGATACTCAGCTTCAGCCTTTGTTGTTATTTCATAACCACTAATACATAAACTCTTTGTACAGGGTGAAGTAAAAACTGACTTTGGGCAAGAGGATTTCAGACCTTCTTGCCCAACAGATCAAGGAAAAAAAACAAACCTTCACGCTGAACCCTGAACACTAGACCTTTAAGGAAGTTTAATAAATGTCTTAGGGGAAGCTCCAGGAAGCAAAGAAACTGCAGCCATGTGCTTGCCAAATAGGAAGAATGTTTTGCAGGGGAAGTCAACTGGAATCCCTCTAATTATTCACAGTTGTATGTCCTCATACAACCTTTCTTATGAAATCTTGTGAAAATGCATATATAACAGTCTGTATGGTATTTAATGAATTGGCGCCGCATGAATGGCATTATCACACCATTTAATATAAAGTTACGTAATTAATGTACAGTTATGTAGCTTTAGAAAAAGAAACACATTGACAACCTACCTTAAAATGACTCGACTTTCACTTGGTTTCACACAGTCCCGAACACCACTCTCCTGGGGGAAAGTGCTATGTTTGTTTGACCCATCCACCAGTCTCATCAGTGCATTGGTCACGTGATCGCAGCCTTCCCAGTTACATGGGTTATACATGCATTGTGGTGCATAACTACGTACTTTTAAGTATGAACAGTGCATGAGAGCAGCCTCAATTATTTGTGGTGTTCCCTCAGGTTCTATTCTAGGCCCGTTTAGCCTTTTTCCAGGCCTGTGAATAATTGGCCACATTTTAGATTTCTTCAGCAATTCAAATAGGTCTGGTGTTGTGCCCATCGACAGCTGTTTCCCCGACACATTATCACCTCAGTCTCATCACATATTGACATGTGGTCATGGATTTTCTACGTCCAGATATGCAAGGTACCCTTGGTGCATTGGTTGATGACACGTTGGGATGTTGTGTCAACTCCAGCCTGTTACATGCATTGTCTTCTTTTAAAATACACTTCTGTTTTCAGGGGAAATTTACCATTTATGTACAGTGTCACACACCACAACACCCTGCCGCCCTACTCGGATTTTCGCTGCCTCAACTTTGTTCTTGTCCCACAGCATTTCCCCCTGACGCCGTCAGCTGCTGTTAAACTATAAGCGACCAGCAGCGTATAATGCCGTATAATGTATAAGTGAGACTTTGCTACGCAGATGACCCAGAGCTATACCTGTCATTTAAAGCTTCTGACAAGTGTAAATTAGCTTCATTACATAGCTGCCTATATGACATGAAAAGCTGGAAATACCAAAGCTTGCTAAAATTTAACTCTGACAAGTCTGTAGTTCTCATCATTGGCCCTGAACACATCTCAAAAAAAGAAAGCCACTCCTCGGCCCCCTCACTCCCAATATGAAGTCAGTCGCAAAACATCTGGGTGTTATTCTGGATTGTAACTTGAGCCTGTAACAACATGTGAAGAAGTTATCAGTCAAGTTTTTATCAGTTGAGGAATATCTCCCAAATTAGATCAGTTCTGTCTTTCAATAACAGAGAGAATCAGACATGCTCTTACATCATTCCGCCTCAATTACTGTAATACCTTATTCACTAGCATAAACAATCCAGCCACAGAGAGGATCCAGACTGTTCAAAATTCAGCAGCTGGACTTTTGACAAAGCAATCTGATTTCAGATTACACACCAACTACAAATATATTGTTGGCTTATGAGAATCTCATCACACAAATGTCACATGTTGCATTTAATTTGATATAAACAAACATTTAGAATGCACAAAGTCGAGTATGAAATATGTTTTAACTGAAAAAGGACCAACACACATTGTATTCCTTACTTGGGCTTCACACCACATGATGAGCAGGGATCAAAACATGCTTTACGAGGTGTTATGGCAGTAAAAACTAATGAATGCACCATTAGGGGTAAAGCCATTTTCTCTATGGCATCAAACCAACAGGTCTAGTTAAACCTATCGCAGCTCCATCTCCACCTCCACCTCCACCCTAGTGTTGAGCAGTTGATGCTGGAGGCAGATCCGTACACACCTGCCTGGGCCTTTGAAGCAGTAAAGCACTGCTTCTGGTCCATCTCCAGGGGATATGATGTGGCTTGTGTAGGGATTTCCACCCTATTACGAAAACACCTCCCAGGGTTTGATATTGTATCCACCTGTGGGGTTTGGATTATTGCAACTCCCCAGCTACTGGCTTTGTGGGCTTCCTATCAGCTTACAGTCCTATTCAGGTGGGATTAGTTTTATAGCGGCATGAAGAGCAATGTAATCGTTACCAGAGTATGGAGCAGTTCTAGTGCTGTCAAAATCTTCCCTATCACTCAGTTCACCCAGGCTAGTAAAAGCCCAAGTTCTTTATCTGGTACAGCTTTCATTGTGGTGGGTGACGGACATTGTAATATTCAAATTAGCAATTAACATTAAAATGTAGTTTTAAGAGTTACTTTTCTAATTGTCCCTTCTGCCCATAGGAAATCATCGACACAGGGTGAAGAGGATTCCTTTCATCCTCTCTGGGTGTATCATTATAAGCACTGGTGTCATCCTTCAGCGTTGAGGGAAGCAAGCTGTCAAAACATATTTGAGACTGCTTCATTGTAACGTTGCCCGAGGGTCGAGATGAACTTTTAATAATGAAAGTAAAGACTTGACAGCAAGGTTCTGATTTGGCCACAATACTGAATATGTTTCAACAGACCACAAAACCAAATGCAAAACCAAATTATAATAGACATGAACCAGTTGGTCTGATTTTCTGTATCTGAATTATTGGTGGAAGTGGGACAAGCTTTTCGCAACATAATCACCACATAAAATGGTTGCGGCTAACATGTTAGCAAACAAGTTAGCAAACAAGCGTCGGAAATCAACAACGGCAAAGGGCAAAAATGCCCCAGGAAATTTCATGATGCCCCTAAAAGCTTGATCAAGGTGCAGAAATTAGCCCCGAAAAGTTTACAACTTTAGGCCAATAACCTAATTCTATATTAAGCCATCATTTTATTCATATTAAACTCATTTGATTTCCATTTCTGTCTCTAACACACACTCACACAAGCAGTGCTGTTTACACTCATGCACACATGAGTGATTCCTGGCATAGGCGCCAGACAATCCTGCACCTGCAGTGAGGTTGGTTGCTGCGATAGACCGGTGACGTCACCTCATTAAAAAAGGTCCGACTGTTACTGAAGACTGCATCCAAAATACTCGACTGTCACTAACATCACCCTCAGCAAATAAAACTGCAAAGAAAGATGCCGCCTCTATAATTGGAAACTGGAAAATGGGCTGGTTTAGTGTTTTCTGTAAAGTGTGCAGGGCTCACCCACCCAAACATAGCGTTTGATAGCTCAGAGCTCATCAAGACTTTGTTGAAGAGAGCAGACAGGTAAGAATTAACTCAGCTCGCCATCACCAAACAAGTTAAGGATGTTACGTAACATTAATGCCAACGCTAGAGACTTTAAAATGTCTTTGCTCTGGTGCGTTAATGTTACAGCTGACATGTGGATCTTGCCAGCTGGTGGCTTGATGGAATGAGCCACCGTGACGTTACCCATTTGTTTGGGGGCTCCCACTTTGAAGCCTCGAATTTGGCATTTTAGCCGTTGCAATCTTGAATTTTAAAGCCAATATGACCATAATTGGATGAGAAGGTGGAGCTGTGAGGGGAGCTATAGGGGTGGATCTGACTCAAAGGTCCTAATTTAACCCCTGGTGCAGCCATATGACCCATTGTGAATATAAGACAAGCTCCAGGAGCTACCACACACCAGATGTGAAGAGTGGCTGAATCACAACTTGTGTCGGTTCTACATTCTTTTTATTCAATGCAAATCTCAAGAATCCCTCTAAACAGCCCTCTCTAGTTTGTTTCTAAATGAGCTGAAGGTCTTCGTTCTGTTCTCGACTGAAAAAGACAAGCTTTCAACATTTTTTTATAGTCATGCATCATTCACAAAGTTTCTCTAAGTGGTTCCTTTGAATAGGACACAGTGCTGATTCAGAGTCCTTCACCACCCAGGCCGCGGACAAACAACCACCAAAGTGCTATCGTCCCATTAGTGAAAAGGTGTTGCAGGGCATCTTAGCTTTTTATAAGCAGCTGCATTCAGAAGTTGGTCACTGCATGTGAGATCCTCTGGTATGGGTGGAAGACAAACGCCACATGAAAAGGGCCTCCAGTTGGAAATATCTAAGGTCATAATTACCTTAGTTAGAGCAGCCAGACAAACAAACCAAAATAAGTTATCTTTAGAATTCAGACGTAGACGCCACTGAATCTCACCACTTACATATCTGTACAGAAAATATATGTAATAAAGCAACAGCCAGGGGGAGACAAAGTGTAAAAATGACAAGTTTACAGAAGGTAATGTGCAGAACTATTTCTGGGCCTGGGCCTTTTACATCAAAATCAAGATACCGTCTGTCAGTATTGTCTCAATTTTGCCTAAATCTCACCAATATTGTTTCACAGCATTAAGCATGTGCTACCATGTGTTTCAGCTGTGTTAGAAGGATAAGCTAAGGTTACTCCGTGTGTCACTATGAGATGCTGAAGGGCAATCGCAATCACTATGGCTTTATGGCCATCATTTTCACAAGTTTGGTCCTTTCTCTTCTGCTACATGGCCGAGATGGGGACCATTGAGGGTGAGAAGTGTCCAGCTTTTTGACGTACATGAATACACCATCCTGGGAAACCAAAGACTAAGACGTGCTGTGAATAATCTGGCTGTGACATCTCTCTATGGTAGGTGCAAGACACAAGGTGGACGTATTGACCCTGACCTTGTACATGCTACAGTTTGACCACAAACAGGTAAAAGATGTAGTGTATACACTGAAGTAAGTCAGACTCAGCTTTTATCCGTGGGAGATTCCAAACCTTTGGTCAGAGTCGAGCCCTGATGATCCAGCCACATGGTTTAAAGGCCGCCAATAAGACCCCCAGTTCAGGAGCAGAGCCTTATTCTCCACAGCCCTCCGCTAATGTTTTCCATCAGCTACCCAGCACACACACAGGCTTACCTGAGCTTCAGGCCCCCTACCTGGCTCCATCTCTCCTCGAGGAGAGAACAAAGGCCCTGTGATCCTCATTACACGCCACGGTGAAGATTGAGCACAGATGTGAGGCCGTTTACGCTCAGCCCAAAACCCTCTTTTACAGGCACATAAATTCATCAGAGTCCATTCGTTTGATGTTAGTAGAGCGCACTATACGTCAAGAGATTGACAAAGTATAGGTCTTTGAAGTCTTGCGGTTATAATCCAGGTATTTTGAAATGTTACTGGATGAAATCATTGCTACCACACCTAGATCATATCTCCTACAAGTCCGTGCAGAGAAAAATGTCCTTGCTGTTCAACACACTTGGCTTGTTTTAATTCATTTTACTAAGTAGGAAATGTTGCATCCTAACACTCATACTTTACGGCTGAAGTTTCCATCAGTGCAACTAAAACATAGCCCACATGTGCAATGGATGTAATCAACTGTGGAAAATTCATTAGCCCTGAAAATACAGTAGATGTGATGAATGTGTTCAATCAGTTATAATCGTTGTGATTATACAGTTCATTGTGTGATTCGCTGCAACAATACACCTTTGTGTGGCTTTACATACGGAAAGTGACTTAATGGCGTAGTGAGGTCTTTCAGGGGTGGTCTGCCTTCATTAGAGCTCCATACAGATTTAGTACGCTCTCGCAAATTTGTGGGCAGATGATATGGGCCACGGCACCACACTGTGCTCACAGTAGCATAGCATGGAAAAAAGTGTGATAAATGTGTAATAAGACTTCCCCAAGTGGCTGTAGCTGGGGGTTGTTCTTACAGAGCCTGGTATCCCTGCTTTTGAATTACCTTATGTGCACACAAGTTGTTTGGGAGAGAATTAGCAGCAGGCTAGCAGCTGTTACCATGTGTGCAGGCATTGTGTTTATCCCCATATAGTCAGTGTTGGGCAAGTTACTCTTAAAATGTAATATATTACATATTAGTAGCTACCTTCATTTAATAATAACAACTTTACAATATTACGCTCTGTGTAGAGTAATAAGTTACATTACTTTTGCGTTTCTTTCACCAACATCACCTCAGAAGAACTAATGTTTATTTTAAATGGATGAGGGTTAAATTGTTTCACTCGTTCGTTCACCGCACGGAGAGTTTAACCTGGCAACAACTGCAGCCGGCTCAAACGTGATTGGTCAATATCATGCGGACTACAAACAGCCTACAACCGGAAACCAGGGCTCTTTCGCTCTCCGGGGTTTGCCTACAGACTCTACATTGAGTGTACATAGAGACTAATCAAAGTCTGATAAGTATGAGATATGGATAAATATTTGTGCATGACAAACAAAATGGCGTGCAAGTAAATCACTATGATAAACGCAAATTAATACACCAGAGCTGGAAGACCCACCTGCTGGTCAGCTACAGCAGGGGAATGTGAAATATCCAGCATGCACTAACATCACCCAGATCACTGAGACAAGGAAAAAACAAACTGGAGGCCAGCTGTTTATCTCTGCTGCTTTCAGGCTGCCTTAGCACGCAAAAGCAGAATGGGATACGTTGTAGGTGTATGAATGGAAACACACTGGACACAGTAACGCACACTATCACCAGCAGCCCTCTATATGGTAGCGTATAATGAATGACATGACAACACACAACAACTGCTAAAAAGTACAAACCTGTCTGGACTAACCTGTGTTTTTTTAAACAACAGATGCAGGTATTGTTCAAATGGTCCCAAGAACTTCATTTCATTCATGTTTTAGGCCTTTTTGTTTTTTGGGGGGTTTTTTTGGACAAAAAAAAAAAAAAGATTAAAATCATGAATAATTCTCTGGTTTGAAAAATAATGTAACTTTTATTTCTTGGCCATAGCCTATTGCTAAAGTCAAGCCCACAGGAACAGTGTGCAACTGTGAGTTGATTTTGGCAAAGTGGGTACTGTCGGCAATTTGTGACCAATACTTTCCCAGAAAAAAACATTTCTTTTCTTTTCTTTTTTTTTTTTTTTTTTTACTAAATCATTACAAATGAAATTGCTTTTCCTGGGCATCACAACATCCCAAAATGCCTCTTTGTGTGATTACAGTTTCATTCAGTCAGTCATATTAATCCGTTTTCCCGCACTTTTTTTTTCCAAGGTGGGAGGTGCAACTGCACAATCTGTGGAGCAAAACAGAGGATGCATGAATTTTTTTCTTCAAGAAAAAACTAACAACGTTTGCTTGCACCACCCAGCTGGTGGAAACAACAGCCAGCTACTAAACGTTACCTTACCTACCTTTTCAAATCAACCATGTAACCCTGAAGCCACGAGTAATTTATTTAATCCATTAACCATGCATATTCATATTTTCATTATAATTTGTCCTCTCTCAACACTTTGTTTTAATGACGTTACGTTGTGCGTTGTTTCAGCGGTGCTCGCCCTTCAGCTCAGGAGCACATATTAGCCTACTAATTAATGTGCAAACATTTTACTGGCATGACGCCTGTCAGGCTTGTTTTGGCCTACGTCTGTGATTTATGGAACATGGCACAAAGCCACATACGCATAGATGTGCCAGAGCGGTGACCCACTTTTGGTAATTTCATGTCGCAGGTGTATCCAGGATGGAAACAGGACTAATCTATTAACATGTGTTATCAGTGGGTGTGTTAGAGGCTTTTAACAACAACAATAGTGGCCGCAACTGTGGGATGTTGTAATTACAGGTTGGTGTTGGTTGTGCAAGGAATAAACAAGGCGACCTCAAATCAGGCTCCCATTAAACATGCTTTGACACTGCCCATCGGACGCATTGTGACCATGCTGAATGCCAGGCACCCAGTGCACAGAAACGTGAGGCGCGTTGCATTCTCATTTAAAACAATTACAAAAAGGTTCCTCCAGCTGCTGAAAAGGTTTCTGTGTGACCGGGGCCTTAGATTACTTATTCAGTCTCTCTTTCGAACTTGGTCTATGTTTGAGCTGCTTCGGTGCAGACAAACAGTATTTTTTAGGGCATTTACCTTTTTTTTATTTCCACCATTGCTGATACATAAATACGAGTATTTTCTGCACAGTCATTTGACCCTGGTGTGAATGCCAGTTGTAACCTTTCCTATTACACACAATAGCCAGATGTTAGTAGGTGTTGATGGTTTTTTGTGCAGTGGTAAAAGGGCTTTAGAGTGGTACATAGAAAAACAATTACCTGGCTGAAGGGTGCTGTCTGGTGCACCAAGATTCAGCCAACGTTTGGTAAAACAAAGGACAAAACAGTTCCTGATATTGTGTTGGAAACTGATGCAGGCAAGGAGGTGATCCAGATTATCAACCAGCGTCTGTGTAATGACCAGCACAGATAAGATCCATACGACCAATGTGCAGCAGGTGTTTAATTCCTATATAGAGATGGATGCAGAGAACAGAAAAATTGAAAGAACTGAAATAAATATGTCTCTAATGACATAAAAATTATATCCAATCAAACTATCCTGTGAAAATAAAACATTACAATAATAAATTAAACAATAATTATTCCACAAATGATAGTTTAATTCCATTTTTTGCTAAATGTCATCTTATTTGACATTTCTTTTATATTGAACACTGTGGGGCCCAAAGTGGAATGTCTGCTTTTGACATTAAAATCCAAGTTCAAGAGTTAAGTATAATAACTCTAGCTAAGGCTTGGGTTAAGGTTGGGTAACTAAAACAACTATATTTATGGCCCGGGCGAGGCTATGGTTATGCTTAGGCAACTAAAACAAGTTTGGCTAGGGTTAGGGAGAGGCTTTGGTTATGGTGAAACAAAACAAAACCTTTAGGTAGAAATTAAAACTTAAAACACTCACAGTGTGTTCTCGGTAAAAGTCATGAATTAAAGGCCAATGTATCTGCCCATCCACCACCTCAACCACAACACCCATACTGTACTTTCTGTCCTGCTATTTCAGTGCTGGACTGCTTCCTGTGTTTTGACCCAACTCCTACACATTGTCCCTCTATGAGGAAACTTGATTTCCCTCATCATGTGTGAGAATGAATTTGCAGTTTGTGTTTTGGTTAATTCGTTGTTGTTTTTTCATTATAACTGCTATTATTAATATTATTATGCACTGTGGCCAGTTCTCCCTACTTTTCTTCAGCCGTCAGCATGGCTTTGAACAATTCCCTGCCGTATGTCAACTGTGTTCCTGAGCCACTCTATCTTAATAGTATTGTGAACGCTGTGGGAAATCCAACGCTTTCCTCTTGCAGTTGCTGTATTTTGACTTGAATGGAGTCAAATGTGGATAAGTAGTGGAGAGCCCTTTGATTACATTTTCCCACTGGATTATTTTTACTTGAACAACACGGCTCATTGACAGAATTGCAGTCCTTTGCTCTATTTTCGGCCTCTTATTTTCTGCTTCTTGGTTGGGCTTGCACGGCAGGCCCGACCAAAGCTCAGGTCCATTTGTAGCCTTCATGGCCGGCAACTTTCCCAACAACCTCCCAAGGTCAGAAAACAAGCTCAGCAGTGTGTCCTCCTTCTTCACAGTGCATCCAAAAACACCTCTTTTAGTTTTCAGCAGTGGACAGGACATTTTGTTGATCATGTAGGCTGTTCTTCATACGTTGTGGTGACCTCGATACTCTTCAGTGAGTCAGTGAAATGTTTTGCTTTATATAAAATGTGTATTTATATCAGTGTGTGAAAATTCTATTCAAATCAGGAAATTTATATTATATTATCCCAACGTGGCACTGCTCTGTTTTGTCCACATCCATCACCTTTTAGAAAACATGCACAAATGCAGACGAAATGAATGCAGAGTGCAGACAGAGGGCTCCGTCTGTCTCCGTCTCGGTATCTAACATTTAGCAGAAATTAGCCCTTAGGCCCTAACCTGAGTGAATGTAAGGAAACATCAAGCAGCAACATCCAGAGCTGAAAAATGAAGCCAACGTGGAAAGGCATTTCCTCGAATGACCACTTTTTCTGGCTCCAACAGCTAATCTCCATGGTTAAAGTATCCAAATCTACAGCAGAAACACACCCTGGTACACAAAAAAAAATTGACCTCTTTTGCTGATTTCCCCGTCCATGACAACTGTACTGGGGTGAATTTTTATATGATGAACCAGTTTACATTTTATTAAGGCTTAAAGTTATGCATAATTCAGGGCGTGGCTGCTTTGAGTGAAAAGTGCTACACTCTACGAGTCAAATCCATCCGTCGTTCCTCCACAGCTCCACCATCTTGTCCAAATACGGTCACTTCTGGCTCCAAAAAAACATGGTGATGACCGAAATGGTGAACTTGACAGTCCATGGAAAATGTTCAAATCAGTCCTCATCATCATCATCATCCAGAAGGGGAATTTCATTTGGTCAGAGGTGCATACACAAGTGAATACTGTCAATTTGGAAGTGTCAAAAGAACATAAAATACACTAATGGAAACATTAAAGACAATTTCTAGAGACAAGGAAATATGGTACCAGAGAAAAGCTTGTTGACAAGTTGCTACCACATCCACGATGCTGGTTAGGCAACAAACCATAGTGAGTATAGCTGTTGCTATATCAGTGTTTTTTCAGTTGATATAAATTAATTGTAATGTTTTGTTTGGAATTTGATTGTATTAAAAGGCCCTTTAAAGGAGTCAGATATTCCGTTTCTCTGTTAAGTACAGTGTGTTTTAATAGTTTAAGCCTGTTTTTTGCTCGCAAAAATGAGCAGTAGCATTAGTATTATCACAGTTAACCATAGCTGCAAATGCATTGTGCTAAGCTAGCAGCGAGCCTTAGGGGTACCTTCACACTCTCGTACAAATATGGTCACACCTGGTTCTCACTTCCTACCTATCCTCCATAAATCCTACCCTATAAATATAATCCTCCCTCGTCTATTCACACACACACACACACACACACACTGAGCACAAAAAAGAATAAAATGTACATAACGTATGCCGTTAACACTGTTTTGGCTGGGTGCACAGATCGCTGCACATGTGAGTATATTTTTCCATGGATATGTGCCACATGATTTATTTGTGTGAAAAAAATGCTGTATTATTTCAGAGAGGCGAACTTGGCGCAAGATGAGACACGATCCACCATCCACCACCCAAACCTCACGCTGTATGAACATCTTGCTACCTCCTGCATTGTCACTGTGTGAAGATGTATAAATCACACTCTTGCATGTTAGTTGCATATGAACATTATCTGTGCAAGACATTCTTCAGTTCATGCGGTGGCCAGTGATTGGCAGTTGCCCTTTCTCCCAGCATGTCAGCAGTTAAAGCAGCAGCATTGCTGTTAAATCAGTAACATCAGTATTAAAAATCACATTCTGTTGAGGCCTGAGAATTACGGCTGCCTCACTCAGAAACATAAATAGTGGTCGTAATATAAGTACTGATGTTTTACTATAAACATATATTATTTTCAGCTTCAGAGCTTCAGCTGGTTTTTTTTCACGGTTCTGGGAATCCGTACAAGCAATCTCTCCCATCTCGCCTGCAACGCAAAATCAATTATTTGCTGCACAAGTCAAGCGGCTGCATGTGATTTCTCACAAAGCACCTTTTCACCTGCACCTCTCCATTTATTCAGCAGGGTGTCACGCTGGCAGACCCCACACAGCGTTAGAAGCTGAACTGAACAGTTTGTGGCGAGGAGGGTGAGGCAGTGCCAGCCCACACTGTAAAAACTGCCCACAGTTTATGCTAATTGTACCACAAAAAACCTGACATGGTGATTCTGTCGCAGTGTATGGGAGGAGGCAGGATGTGAAAGCTGAGGACGAAGGAAAGTAAGGTCATCCAGTAGCGTTTTGACCTGAAATCCAAATTGAGAAAGCAGTTTTTTTCCCTTCACATTTATCCCTCAGCAGTCGTAGGTTCTTCAACAGAAACTCTTTCCAGCTCCGATCCAGTCAACACGTGGCCTCCAGGTGCTCCATCATAATTTCCATCTGCCAGCTGTCAGACAGGCTCTGAATATCAACCAGTGCAGAAAAAAATTGACAGCGAGTCCAAACACTTATCTGTTTTCTGATTCACGGATTAAAGAAACAAAAGTCCGTGTGTCATGGGATTAAGGAAACAGTGGCTCTTTGAACTGAAAGTGCTAATATTAACGGCGCATCTCGAAGCAGTTGAAGCTCTCCAGCATCTGTCTTGATGCTCTGGACATGTGACAAATCAACTATTTCCTTCTGAGGAAGACAGAGCTGACTGGAAGAATTTCAGAATTGGACTGAACCTGTCTAAATCACACACACTATAATAAACACGTACAGTGGAATATAAAAAACAGAACTTGCGGAAGCATCTGCTAGAGGTGTTGACAAAAAGACCCACTAATCAGTGCTTTTATGCTCGGTTGCAATGATCATAGTTTAAACACCTGACCAAACAGGAGGTGCAACTGGCTCTGCTAACACAGAGCAGACATGAAGTGTCTGGCTACTGAATGGATAACACTTGCTGACAGGAAGGAGCCTGCTAACACCAGCTACCTCAAAACCATCTCTCAAAGACCCGCTTTGATCACTGATCAGACTGCAGTTTGTCAATGCTTGACCTTATTAAAGTACATATGCAAAATCACCCTAAGGACGCATTGTGACCACGTTGAACACAAGAGTGAATGTAAATACTTTTCAATCCACACACAACAACACGGGCAGAAATACCTAAATACCAAATCTGATGGTGAAGCTACGGAGCACTTGACGATGTTAACACTACTGCAGTATCTCCCTTATCTGTAATTTATCCCTGTCGATCTATGTCTTTACAACCAAGTAGGCCTGTTTCATCCTCATCGATTTTGCTGTTGTCTTTGAAGGGCCTTATGCAGGCGGGCGGCCGTTGGTCAATGTTGGGCCATCAGTGAGTGTCTGTCACCCTGGTTTCTGCAGTGTGTCCCAAACCACTGACTCTTGAAATCCCTCTGATTGGCAATTCAACCCAGTGGACGGCAAAAGAAACAGACGTGAGCAAAGTAAACAAGCACACAATCACAACACTCTTTTAATATTAGGTAAGATAGAAGTTTCCCTTTTTGAATGATGAATACAGACTACCATCGCCTGCTGGTGTGGAGAGTTTCTTCCTCTCACGCAGGCGCAGAACATACATGCTAGTTGGCTTTTGGTCGTAGTCTTTGCGGTGTGTATAGGTGCTTCTTTATTGGCTGAGACACAGGCAACATGAGGTGACACAACAGACGTCCTTCGTCGCCACTACTTCTTTGATGTCGGTTTCGTGTGTCCGTGACCATCCTTAACAAATACTGACGCGAGCATGAAATTAGACTGAGTGTATTTTCCCCACATTAATAAATAACATTACAAAGTACTTTGTAGCCGTTTGTGTTGTGTTGTGAAACGTAAATCATATCTAGATAAGAATCTGGATACAAGATGCATTTTAATGCAAGTTGTAAAGGGGGTCAAAGATTCACGTATTAGATTCACAGATTCAAATATAAAATACATTTCAATTTAATTTACAATAGAGCTGTTTTCAGAATTACAACCATTGAATATTACTTCAGATTTTCACCACCAATCACAAGATTCTGTTGGGGGATTTTCCAGTGAGGCACCTGGAGACCTTTGGTCCAATTTCCCATCTCTTTAGCTTTTTCCTTATTGTGCCCCATCAAAGACATTATTTTCATTATGACTCTCTAAACTCTTCTTTCAATTAGTCTTTTCTGATGGAAATGGAAAACATAATAGATAGAAATCTGGCAGGTCAGTCTGATAGGTCACATTTTCCTATCGTATCCACTGTACTGCTTTCCACTTATAAGCTTAAAATGGCCTTTCCAGCAGTACTTCAATGCTGACAACAAACCACATTGTAAAACATTTTTGCCAACTTGATTACCTCTTTTATCAACATAATGGCAAGATGTCCTTCGGAATATATCGTTTTATATATTTAGCCAAATCAGAACACACAATTAAGGCAAGGAAACACTGGGGTCACAAAAGGGCAGTGTACACAAGCCAACAGTGACCTGAGGCGTGAGAGAAGAATGAGAGTCTAAAGTGTCAGTCTTGTGGTTTGTGCACCAAAACAAAAGTAAATGTCCTCCAGAAAACAAGGCAAATTAGTTGCATATGATTGTAATTTGTACTGTAGGAAACCGTGTTGGGCCTCCACACAGAAATACGTTGAGTCTGTTCCCACATGACACAATCACCATGGATGGGTCAAGCATTTTCACCATGGGTGGCAGCACAAGTAGACAACAACAGCAACTTGGAAAATGAAGACACCACAGAAGAAGATTCTGAGTTATCCTACACTTAGACGGATTTTTCCATTCCATTTTGTTCTTTCTACTTATACAATTTTGCGTCATGGTGGCAGCAGGCAGCCCAGACGTCTTGCCCCCGGCACTTCTTCCAGCACTTCCTGGGGAATCCTGAGGCCAGATGGGATGTAAAACTTGGGTTTGAGGGATGTGCTTGTGAATGTGCCCAAACTACCTCGTCGAGGAGGCATCCAGTTGGCAACCTAATCAGATTCTTTAACCACCTCATCTGGATACTTTCCACACAAAGGAGCAGCCTCCAAGTTTCACCTTCATCCCGACAGTGAGCCTTGGCATCCTGTGAAGGAAATTCATTTGAAGCTGCTTGTAGCCACAGTCTCATTTTTTGGTCACTACCCAAACCTGCAAACCATAGGTGAGAACTGGAACATAAATCAGCCCTCTTTTCTTTTTTCTTTGGTCATACAGCCATGGCCTACTTGGAGGATTTAATATTATCATATAACTTTATAGTAGCCACATTGCTCTCATAGCTCATTTAAGAGTTTGAGTCCCTGAAAGAACAAAAAGACAGCTTCATTTTGAAGCCTTGAGTATGGTGGTTTGGCTGTAGCCATTTTGGATTTTTGGAGCCAGAGGTGACCGTATCTGGACGAGAGAGGGGAGCTAATCCTAATGCTAGCTGCGAGCTTATTTACACATTTACAGCTATGGTTAACTGTGATAATATTAATCTTTGCATACTAAAGTTTATTTCGGAGTTCCACAAGATTCTGTGCTCGGACCAGTTCTGTTCACTTTATATATGCTTCCCTTACATGTAGGTAACATTATTAGAAATCAGTCTGTAAACTGCCATTGTTATGCAGATGATATACAATTCTATCTATCCATCAAACCGGAAGAAACGGATCAGTTAATTAAACTTCAGACATGTCTTAAGGACATAAAAACCTAGATGAGTTCTAATATCCTCATGTTAAATTCAGACAAAACTGAAGTTATTGTTCTTGGCCCCCAAACACCTCAGAAACAATATATCTATCTTAAGATATAGTTTCTCTAGATGGCATTGCTCTGGCCTCTAGCACAACCGTAAAAAAAAGTCAAGAGTAATATTTGATCAAGATTTGTCTTTTAACTCTCATATAAAACAAACTTCAAGGACTGTGTTCTTTCATTTGTGCAATATTGCAAAAAATTAGGCATATCCTGTCTCCGAAAGATGCAGAAAAATTGGTCCACTCGTTTGTTAGCATAAAACTAATTAGCACAAAATGTACATACTGGAATAACTGAATATCCAACTCATTGAGGGGTAAACTGACCAAAACCTTAGAGTTAATCTTCATGAGCTCAAAACATAAATTTGGGATTACATCATGATTAAGAAATCAATACTGTTGCCATGGTAGCAACTTGTCAATGGACCACACCCACCTGTCACTCAAAGCACTCTTAAATATGCATAACTTTAGACTCTAATAGTATTTAAACCAGCCCCCAGGAAGTGTGCCACACTTTCAAGCCAGTTTCCATAGTGGCCAAACAGTGCCATTAGGCCCAAAATGACTTTTTCACCTAGACTTACATTGGGAAAGAGAGTCAGTGGATACATTTTTTTGAGTGTCATAACCACTGTAAAGAGACTTGTTTCACCATCAGGATTTGATCCTTCAGTCCAATAACATTTGGAAAGTCTAGAAGAAGCACAGACAAGATCATTTTGTCCCCATTCAAGTTAGCATGGCACTTTACTGGAAGTAGCTGGCTGAGCTGGTGGAAGTAGTGCACTTCAATGGTGTATCCAGGTCTTTTAATACATCCATGAATTAAGGAGGTGAGTTGTAAAAAAACAAAAAATTCCACTCCCCCATGAAGAGGCAGATTAGCTGTAGAGACCAGAACTGTTTTATGTTTATTTCTGCTGTAAGGTTTGACGTTTTAACATTGGGGTCTATGGGAACTGAGATGTCACAGTGTACGACCACATCCTGGAGAACACTTCTACCTCACTGCAGCAAGGTGAGAAGTTCAACCATTAGATGATTAGATGATCTTAACTTGCTCCTCAAGCAACTTTTATTCCCTCAAAGAATCTACTCTGGCGAACGCATCACATATACGTAAAATTTAACTATAAAGTAAAACACTGATTATAGACTTTCAACAGTCAGCCCTTAAAAACCATGTCAGTTGAACTTTAGCTGAAGCCAGTAATGATGAAGTGATTAAGCTCTGGAAATGTTCCCATTCCTGCCCTTGATCTTGACTTTGGATGCTGCAGGAGGCCTACACTTCTAAATGAGGGTTGGTCCCGGCGTCTGATGACATGTTATCGGTGCCAAGAAGTGAATGCATAGTAAAGGGTGATGAAAATTTTTTAACCTGAGGCCTAAGGCGCACACAAAGACCCCACTCATTAAGCAGAGAGGGAGGATCTCCTTGGCAACTGTGCTGTGTTTTCATGACACAGCCATGCACAGCAGACAAGGGGGAGATCAGCGATGTTAAGCGGCGGTTCTCCATAAACATTTATTTGTTCTTCCGAGGAACTCATTAAACATGGCAGACTCTTTTGGCCCAGGGCAACCTAATTTGTCTTGACATTCCTGAGAGCACATGGCGAGAGGGGAGCCCCGCTTCCCTCGTAAGCTGCGCACATGTAAGACAGACAGGTAAACTACCAGTTAGACAGCTGGGAAAAAAAAAAACTTGTTAAGATATTATACTGCTGATGTGCAGTGTTTCATACGGTTCGGGCAAGAGTTTCCAGAATTCTAGAAGCTTTAGTCACGGCTGTTTAGACAAACAAAGCATAATACATGACATCATATGAGGTCAATGTTTTAAGCTGTAAACACAGGGATACATCACGGAGGCCTAAACTGTGTGTTTGTTTTAATGAGGGATTATGAGCCATTGACCAATATGAGGATGATTATAAAAACAGCAGAGCCTCTCTAATGGATAAAACACGTGTTCACCAGTGTCACATGTCACGTTTCATATTAATGACTACATTTTTTAAACTTCTTGCCAGAGTCAGACACAGACTTTACCAGAGGTCAAAGGTCAGTTAATTAGTGTCAGAAAAAAGCACATTAAATCAGCATCACTGTACATGCTAGTGTTAGCCAGGAGGCAAATTTTCAAATGTCGTCCCTTGGCCATTAGAAAAATACACAGCGGCCATTTAAAGTGGCATTAAATGATTTCTGGGCCACATGGAAGGCAGCAGAACAAGCTTCAATCATAACATCTGGTGGACTATCATCATAAAGTTGTTCCAGCTAGATGTTGTACAAATATGCAAAGCTCTCTATTTACTGGTCCATCTACATCCCAACGCTCACCTATTGCTGCCCCCACGATGGATGGATGGATGGATGGATGGACAAACATGCAGGACCATTAACATTCATGTGGTGTCATGTTTGCCCAATATTCACTCAACCTAAGCTGAAACCATTTCCCCTTAGTGGAAAGGAAGCTAGTATTTACTTTCATTTCACAGATAAGAAACAATAAATTGTCAAGACTCCACAAAATAGCATTTTAAGTCTTGTGTGTGATTTATCCTTTGCGGATTCATACCTCGGGATTTATCCTGGCTTCATATGAGCTGAGGAAATCTCATCACTAAGCTAATTTATACAGTGAAAAATGCCATCGGCTTGTGCTAATAACGTTAGCATGATGTGTTTGTGGGGAAAATGCATTCAGCAAAGGACAAATGTTTTGTCTGTGCGAGTTATAGTGAAGCAGATTTGTGTACTTGTGTTTGAAATGATCGCTATTAAGCCATGTTTAATGTGTGTTTAATGTGTGTTTTGGAGGTGTAACTGCAGAGTGACACAGACTGGTAAGTGCAGCTTTAAAGCTATGCCATAAAAAATATTCTCACACAACATTATTCCAGATCTCTGAGCACATGCGAGATACAACTCAAGGAAGACTGATGTGGGTGACATTTAATCCTGCCGTGCCTCATTCTTTCTGTGGAGTCAAAATGCAAATTGAGAAAAAAAGCAATGACATACATTAGTGGGCCACCGTCTTTACACGCAGCTGCACAATGAGTGACATAATGACCTGAACCATACAATACGCACTGAGCAATTACAGGGTGTGTGCTGTAATCAATGCATTTAGAACATTCAGCACTTTACATTGACATATGTTCAACATTACCTGAAGCGTCATGTACTACTAACACTAACATGAATAGGTCATGAAACATTGGCTGGTTTCATCCCTTTTAATCTGTATTTTTGCAGCTGTAAGGCTACAAACATCCCTGAATCTAAATTGTTGATTATGCTGCCTCTTTTTTTAAAGACATGTCGTTTGTTTAAATGAATTCGACTTAACTTGGATCAAGAGCTGACAAATGCAGTGTCTCCATTGCCTGTACTCTGCTTACTACTATACTGTAAGTAGTCTCTATATCCAGACTCTATATTCAGTAAATGTAGAGTGTATAGGTTTCCGGTTGTAGGCTGTTTGTAGTCCACGTGATATTGACCAATCACGTTTGAGCTGTTGTTGCCACGTTAAATGGTCCGTGCGGTGAACTAACGAGGCGGAACGTAATTGGCGTCACTGCAAACTCTGAATCCATCGCAATGGTTCAACATATTTACTCTCTTAATACAAGTCAGTATCTACAGCTGCTTGAATTTGCCACAAGCCTCAATTACTGTCATTTTGGGGTTTTTTTGTTGCTGTTTTTATTATGAATAAAAATATTGATTAACTAATAAATTATGACGTATCATAAAATGTTAAGTTACTCAGCAATAAAATAATAAAGATGAGCTGAGCTCCATCTTTACCAGCTGCAATATTAAAGTGATGTACAAACAAATGTATCACTCAATATGATCCAATTATATAAAATATATTCTGAAGTTGTAACAGTAATGTAAAGTAATTAACAGTGTGCTGATGTATTTCCTCCTCAACAGCTCAAAGTCTTTTTTTAATCATGATGTCAAAACATTTGTTCATAAATTGTTTTACAAGACGCAGCTTCTTCTTAATGAACATGCTCAGTGTTAGCTAAACCCAGTGATCAGCATTTATTCATGCATTTCTTTTGCTCGTTACATTCCAACTCTTCCAAGCTAAGTGGTCTGCAGCATGTGTGTCAGTGAAGGGTGGCACCATCAAGGGTGTTGCATCAATATACTGCGTGTCTAGAAAAACTGACGGTGGATAAAATTCTCATATTTAAGAGGTGGGGTAATGTAGAATCTTGGAATTTTATATATTGTAAAAATACATTTATTTCAAATTTAAAAAAAAAAAAAAATGAAATCAGTCCTTTGATATATAGATTTTCACTAATAATGATATTTCCCACCACTGTAGTCTGGAGGCCACAGACAACAAATAAGGATGAAGCAGTGCTCCTGCAAGCAGGTCTTGGGAGGAGGTCAATAAATTTGGTTCATGATACAGATCACGAAGAGGTGAGCCTTAAAGAAAAGTTTCCCTTTATATTCATTGTCTTGTGTGGCGATCAGCAGTGATGTGGTGGTTCACTTTCACACTGTGATCTGTAGCCTATAGTTCGGCTTTAGCTTCTAACTATCTTTGTCTTTTTAACCTGTTGTTGCTGCTGAGTCAGTTTGACATCCTGATATATCCTTCAAACACAGACTGCAGACCCCTCTGTCTGCTTCTCTCTGGAATCACTCTTTCATTTTCCCAAAAGTATGATAATATTTCTTCAGGGAGTGCAGTTAGTTACAGTGTGGGCTCCATCACAAACGGGCGGGGCTTAGCAAAGGGTCCGTTAGGATTTTGCAGCGTTAGAATCAGACTGAGAATCTGATGACAGCCTCAACAATGGATTGCATTTTATTTTTTATAATTTTGCATTAAAGCTGTAGTGGGTTACTTTTGTTTAAAAAAAAAGGTTTGTCATATTTGCTGAAACTGTCACTTTACTCCCACTGCATTAAATGAGACGGATAATCTGTGAAAACAATCACTGCTCATGAACTATAGTCAAACTGTCAAATATGAATCAAGATTCTGTTACTGTGTTAAATGGGAAATTGGGCTCGACTGTTGGATGGTGCTTTGTACTTTGGTGGACTATTTCCAACATGGCGGCCAGGTTGCAAATGTTCTCATTTTACAGCTAAACAGTACACTAACATATGCTTCTTAAAACATCCAAGGTGAGAAGAAGGCAATGCAGTAACAGAATCTTGATTCATGGGGTGTGATTGAGATGATTGGATAGCCGCATTAGAGACTCCTCAGCTCTGACTGGTTGTTTTCGGTGCACCGAAACCATATAGTGACAGCTTTAACAAATATGACAAAAAAATATTTTCATAACAGTTTACAACTGTAGCTGTAATGTGTTTTTTTTTTTTTTATTGTTTATTATCGTTGTATTTCTTGATTTTATTATTAAAGACATAAAACAACACACACAGTTCTCATGAAGAAGATTAGTTAGGTGTTTTTTTCTCATTTATATTCTTATTTTTTCCACTGTTTTGAGGAGGAGAAGTGATTTCAAACACTTTATTTTTCAGGTGCTTGTACAATAACAAGAAACTGCTCTACACTACAACTGAATTCTGTTGTTTAACATATTAACTTACATAAACTTACTAATTAAAGTCATTAAAAAGGAGAGGAGACAAGGAGAAGTGAAGTATGTGAGGCTGAGCTGGAGGGGGAAAGTGCTAAAAATGCCTGCAACTCAATTTGTACACAGTATTTACAACACTGGATTATCTGACTGCAGCTCCGTGTTTATACTGTAGGCCATCACTGTCATCTAGTGGTCGACTGCAGCACCTCAGTGGCATAAAAACAAACTGAGCCTCTTTATTTCACTGAACTTTATTTTCCTTTTCCATCATCTGAAATAACCTCACAGTTTGTACAAATACAATGTTTCCCTCCTCAGAAGTGCGTAACTTGCAGTCACTCTAATCGACATCCAGAAAGTGTTGGGATGACTTTGACACGGCGAATACTGCACAGGAAGTGATGATGCTCTACTCAGTGTTAACACGCTTTAGGTGGGCTACAGACAGTGTGTGTGTGTGTGTGTGTGTGTGTGTGTGTGTGTGTGTGTGTGTGTGTGTGTGTGTGTGTGTGTGTGTGTGCATGCCTACGTTTTAGTGCATGGATTGTTTGGATCGTTGCATTTTGGTGCAGCTATTGCCATCAGGTTACAATGTGGATCAACATGATATATGTCACATGGAACTTGCATATTGGACACCTTACCCCTACAGATTTCCACCTGAGAACAAATCAACACACTCAGTGTTCATGTAGATCTTCCTAGATTTGTCAAAGTGCACAAAGTAATACTGTTTGAAGGAGGAGAGCACAAGTATTGCTACCACAGGTACAAAGTTAGTGAGCAGAAAGTGGAAGCCTTAAATCGCTGTGTGATATTAATGAGAGCACAAGCAGGAGGCAGTGCAGCACGGGTGATGAACGGCGCTGCTTAAGCTCAGGAACACAACTACAGTATGTTCAGGAGTCCAAATCACAGCTGTCCTACAAGAAGTGGTACAGGATCTCTCAGATGTATAAAGTGATGTTTGAATGGATGTGAATAAACAAAAAAAATAGGTCTTTAGTCAAAATCATGCAGTTGCATTCACTGCCATTTATACAGCACGAAAATCTGAACAACAGTACACACCGATACAACTGATACACACTGTGCTGTTTGTGCAAAGTTAAAGGGAAAATCCATCAAAACAGAACTCACATGTGCAGTTTCAAAATACTGGATGGTAAAGAAAACAAAGGAAGCTGTGACATCACATGAGCATTTTCGGGATTGGCTCGATGGACTCGTATACATTTGTTTGAGATATTACCGATACTGGACAAAGGAAAACGTGAATGCAGAGGCTACACTGACCTACAAAGGCAGACAGCAGTCACTACAGACGTACGTACGTGTTTCATACGGATTAAATGTATCTCTATTAATACGTAGGCCTACATTTGAACGATATAAACATTAATCTGTAATCAGACACATTTAAATACGAGGTTTGACCACTCCAAATCACATGAATTCCACTAGAGCAGTGGTTCTCAAACAGGAGTCCAAGGACCCCTAGAGGTACCTCAGGGAGTTGTAGTGGGTCCCCTGAAAAATGAGAAATAGTTTATTTTCACTTTGTAATTCACTATAGAAGTGAGCCAGATGAAAGCAAAGGCCATAAGAGTCACACAAAAGTGGCTGAGACTCAAAAGCTTACTGAGATTATAATACTGAGACTTATCTCACGTGTCAAGTGTCTAGGAGAGCTATGGTGGTTGACAGGAAAATGCGAATTGCCCTATTTAGAGCCAGTGTTTGATTTGTCCGTTCTGGGCTACTGTAGAAACAACATGGCAGACTCTGGAGAAGAGGACCATCTCGGGATGTAGATATAAACAGCTCATTCTAACGTAATGAGAACACAGCAATTTTGTTGAGTTGGAGAAACAGAAAATTTTCGGGTGGCACACCAACATCAAATACTGTGAGGGAACACCAGGTTTTCGTTGTTAAAATATCTTGTAAGGTTTAAACCATATTAAAATTAGGAAACAACATAATTGATTTTGTTTATTTTATTGTTTATATTACTAATTGTCGTGATGTGCATAAACTATCACCAGTACAGTTTTGTACTTTACTATTTTGAGTTTCACAACAATCCTGTTTAATGCTTTATGTATCAATACATGTCAGATAAGTCATTGGCAGTCTAATACACTGATTGTCCTTTTCGTGAAAAAGACTAATATACAGCTTTAATTTGAAGGAGTGCATTGATTGTAAGGAAGAAAACATTTACTGGGAACGAGCCTATAGAACTTACTGTCCCATAGAGCCAATTTTCATTCAGATATCTTGAGGTGAGAGTTCAAGGGACCCCTTTGAAAATGGCCATGCCAGTTGTTCCCTCGCCAAAGTTTAGCTTAAATTTGGAGCATTAATTAGCTCCTTCTCCAACAAGCTATGCCAACATGGTTGGTACCAATGGATGCCTTCGGTTGTCTAGTTTAGAGTGTAGCAAAAGGAGTCAGCTGAAATGTTTGTGGACAGTTTTATGACATAAAAATTATTTATATGTTAAAATGGATGTCAGAAAGTAGGACTCCAGTTTCAGCTCAGATTCTACCCAATAGCTTATGTAATTACATTTTTGCTTTGGAGGGCATTGTGGCCCTCACAGTTACTGAATCTCTTACTGGAGCTTGTTAGACAGTGCTCCCCACCAGGCGCCAGATTAACCTGCTAAAGAGGCCCAGCTGCATGAGCTTTAATTTGTCACCCATCTGTGCATCCAAAGCAGCTTGATTTGAACGCAGAGCTTTTAGCTATGAATGGCAAAATGTCCTCATAGTCTAAAAAACACTCCACGACTGCTGTTAGAGTCCCGTGACCGCCAACATGTCTCAAGATGACATCACCAGTACAAACTGTCTCTCTGCTGTTCAGCTTAAGGGGAAATTGGCTCAAATTCACACTAGAGCCAGAGCTGCATGATGTTATAGAAATAACATATGTGAATTCTATGTTTGGGATGGACTTTCCCTTTAAGACCATACGAAGCTGTTCAAGCTCCCAGACTTCGTCCACCTGATACATCAAAGCCACTATTTCACAATATCCGACGGATCTGACATGCTGGCAAAATCATGTTTTACATGAGAATCATCAGAAAGGCATACGGCGCTGTCAGCACATCAGGTCCTCTATCTGACAAATAACATCTCTTCATGTGCTTTTCATTCTACAACAAAGGCTGCGTCCTTTACAGTGAGGATGCACCACTTCTGCTCTAGTGTTCCTATTTCCACCACAAACTGAACAAATACACATCTTTGTGATTGTCGTCCTCACGCACACCCCGAGCTTCCAGACAACCGACAAATAATAAAGATTTTGAAGTCATACCACTTGTATCTGACTGTGTTACAGCATGCAAGCTTCAAACAATGTGTGTTTTCACTTGAGAAAGCTGTCATTTCAGTCAGCGCAAAGGGGGTGAAGCTGGCACTTTTGTGGCCCCTGGCTTTGGAGCTGGGTCCAGCGTCCGGAGAGGTAGGGGAAAGAGGGACATCAAAGGAAGGGTTGGTAATATGCAAAGCCACTTGTTTGCTTTTCTTTGATCGAGTCTTGGTGTGACGTGGTGGAGAGGTATCGCCTTGGGAGCTCGCCGTGGCGCGCCCCGCAGCTTGTGGAGAGCTCCGGTGAGGGGTCAGGGTTCACCACGGGGCTGCTGTCTGGGCAGGTATGAGCTGTCTGGGGTTTCCCCTGAGGACACGAGGTGGACAGGATCGGAGGGAGGGTGGCTGACTCCAGCAGACCTTTAGTTCCTTGTGTGCACTGGGGAGGCACGAGAGAGAGAAGAGAGACGAGACGTGATGAGATGAGCCGGTGAAGTTAGCAGGGTGAACAGCAGGGTGTTATGACACTTGAGTGAATGCAGCAACAGCTGTGCAAGATGAATCACAGGCAGGCTAGGAGTGCAAGCAGGCCACACGAGGGGTCGGAAGCAGGAGATTGCAAATGTTTCATGCCAGAGATCTGCATGGGGATAAACATTAGACCTAGGGAATCATATTTGCTGCACGTTTGACTCAAAGAACATCTGAAAAACGAGTCATTGCAATCAGTTAAAAGTTTAAGCCTTGATTTAATAGAGCGAGAGTTGTAGTCTTGTCTCTTTCTAGCTTTGTTTGGGCCTGTCATTGCTTAATGCTCCACTATGTTCACTAACTAGTCACTAACTTTGTTTTAGTGCCAGTCGGCTCTGGGTAGATAGTGTGCACAGCGGGTTTATCAGCTTTTTGACAGAAGACAACTGCCTGATGTGGTCCATAAATCCAAAACAATGAACTAAAAGAGGTTCAAATGCTGCACAGGGCCGAGGGGACCTGCACAGTTGGTGATAATTCTCTACAGGTTTGTCACCATGAGCCTTGCAACGTTTTTTGTTTCATTGTTAACATAAAAATCATGATTACTGCCGCTTTAAACACCTACGTTTAAAATGTCCTCAGCCTTGAAGCCACAATAGACTCAGAGTGTGAATAATGGATGAAATTCGAGAGCAAAAAGCCTTGGGGGCATTTCTTATTCAAATTTAAAACATTAACTGTTAATCAAGGTTCACTATGCCCCGTGTAAAAAGCTCTGTAACACCTCACTTTAGAAGACAAAGAAGCTTTGATTCCAGGTCAGTCCAGGCGGGCTGTCAGCATGTCCCCAAAGATAAGGACACATTTCATCAGCACTTTCTAATTTATGCTTCCCCATATTACCTTATATAGTGCTGCTTAAAATATAATGGTTTATTCCTCACAGTTCAGTTCATCATCTTAGAGAAACAGTTCACCACAAAATCAGAAATGCACATTTTAACCTTATGTTGCGTTCACACCGGGCGCAAATAAAACAATTTGTATTACATGTAATCGACGTAGACAAATTAGCAAATGGGCACGACGTGAAGTGGCACAAATGAACCAAGTAGCGTGATTTCAAATCATACGCTTATTTGCACGAGTTTCAAAAATCTAAACTTAAGCAACTGATTCGCGCCAGTGACAAAGTTCATTCATTGATTCAGCAATTTCACGCCTGTACGATGCGAGCTATACAAAATATTCAACACAAATGCAACACGAAAATTCCCATTACGTTTGGTGCAAACACAACATTATCTGTAGGGCTATTTATCGGTATAGACTGTGAGTCGACGACATGGCGCTCAAAAATTCAGTGGTGTTAGGTGAGCTAGCAGTACATGCACACTCCCGTTAGTGGTGTGTTGTTCGCAAACGAATCTGAACAATTCTGTTGAGTGAACGTACTGAACTGAATCACTTCCGGAACTGATTTGTTCATTTCTCAGTTCGGTTGAGTTTAGCAGCGAGCGTGCAGGCCGGGAGTGGAACTGCCAATTCAGTCCGTGCGAACGATGAATTATTGAATTCGCCCATCACTAGCTTCCGTCACCTACAGTTGGCGGATGTAGTTTGGGGGAAAGAAAGTAGTTCCTTGATGAAACTACTCACAAGATCTGTGGATTATCTTCAGCAACCAGGTCATGATTTCTGCAAAGAGACGTTGCTGTTGAGTTTTTAAATGTTTTTGGCACTTTGAGCTGAATGCCATTGAGTTCCATTATATTTTAGAGAAGGCAGACATCTCTACAGCCGATACCTCCAACACTCAGCAAATCAAAGCAAAATAATCTAGACTGATAAATGGCACTGCAAGTAAGACGATATATATAACTGTCCCTTCAATAAAATACTAGTCGGGAGCGTCCTCTGAGTTAAAATATCCTTTTCATGTCCAAGTGGAAAAAACTTAAGTGCAGTGCCTTTGAGGATTTTTATTTCCTGACAGTTCTGTGGCATGAAAAAGGTCAAAATAAATACTGCTGACACTAAAGTGGCTTAAGTTGTACCTGTGCATTGTGAATACATTTTACATACAGTACACCGTCTTGTGTTAAATTATGCACTCTGAATCGCATTCGTCATGGCATCGTATTACTAAAGCCATGCAGGAGTTCAGCAGCCAGCCGAAGAGCACATGCAGACAGCAGTGGGCGTGGAGATTCTGCGCTTGTTTTCCCTTCTCTAAACGGGCTTACCAAGCTCAAGCTTCACTTTTTCCTGCACTAACTGTGGCTAATCAGCCAGTGCAGACCAGAGCAAAGTCCAGACATTTCTCCTCCTTGTGTTGGTGGCGGGACACAGGCACAGAGACAGACCACACAGAACACCAGGTTAGGACTGGATGAAGACACACACGGGGAGCATACCGACGCTGGGACTGTTTGCTGCGAGCTTTCCTTCCCTTGGGAAATACACTTACACTCCAGTATGGAAATTGGGAGGGTGGACAAACGATACAATGAAAAATGAGAACACACAGATGATGAATTGCATGAACAAAAATGCATGTTTTATTATATTTACATTTAAAAATAGATGTAAAAAAAACAGGATGAATAAATCAAAACATAAAGGCATGGAGGGAAACAGTGCTGATGGGTTTGATGTGTCACAATTTGGCACTTTGACCTTTGATATGCAAACAAATATGACTGTAAATATGAGACGGGAGAAAGTGAACCAACACAGAATAAAAAAACAACAAAGTGTTGGCGCAGAAAAAGCTTCCTCACAGCTTCACCGGTCTATGAACTGAATTCAAAGGACTATTTTTAAACACTCATCAAACCTGACAAAAAAATTCATTTCAGACTAGTTTGCTCAACACACAAATAAAAAAGGTTCACTTTGAGTTGATTCACTTGGTACAGTACAGATACTATTCATAGTATATGTGTTGTACCTTGTTCCTCTCCTTCAGCGAACAGAAGTTATAGTCATAACATTTCATTTTATGGCTGTCCTGTTATTTTGGTGTAAACATAAAAGAGCTGTTTGTCTTCCAAAATGCCAAACAGCAGCTGCTCTGCCGCTCGATATGAGAGTACTGTGGTTCAGACTGCAACTCTATCTGAACCACTTCTCGTAAACAAAAGCTGCTGTACAACTTTCCAGGCTTCTTTTCTAATGCTCGCTGTCAGAGAGAACAAGAAAGATAGACGCTCTGGAAACAGGTCCTGCTCTCCTCGTCCCTCATAAAACACCCTGAGTCAACGTACTGCATGTGACAAACACTGAGGTGTAGGTTGTGATAAAAATAACAAACATATAGTAAACAGTATCCCCGTTGCTTATTTTAAAGCAACAAAGAATTCCATAAGCTTGACTTGTTCATTACCATGACATAAACATAACTGAGCTGTGCAGATGTGCATGAACCGCCCGCAGCAGGTGTCTACACTCATCAGACTAACAAAGCCAACAGCCAACCACACAATACTAATAGTATAGCTTTGTTTAAAACAAGCTCATGGGCTTTTTTTGCCCTCGTGTGAGATGAAAGAATTGATACCACTCTCATTTCTGCACCTTTATAAAGCTGTAGCCAGCAGCTGGTTAGCTTAGCCTAGCATAAAGACTTGCGATAGGGAGCTATCCCGGCTCTGTCCGAAAGGAAAATAAAATCACAGGCAATAAAATGCACTCAAGCTCAAATCAGCAAACTCAGAGGTTTTGCTGCTACAGCCTTACTTTGTCAAGTAAGACCAGGAGCCTGTGGAGGCTAATGTTAGCAGATCTTAAGGGATATTGCTGCAGTGTGTGTGAGTGTGCTGACTTTCTGCCTTCTCTATTTAAGCGACGGTTACACTGCTTTACTATTACAGCATATTAACGCCATGCTCTCACTGGATGTGGAAGCACCCTGATATGTCACACGAGCAGTCACCCTAACTGTTCACACCAGACGCACATGTCTCTGCGCTGGTCAGAAACTATTCTGCTGCTCTGCTTTCTTCTAATCGCACATAGAGCTCTGTCTGCTCATGTGTGTGTGTCTGCTCGTCTTTCTCGCTCTCTGATAAGACACAATTTACAAATGTGTGGAATAAGTAAGCATGGGAGACATATTCTCCAATTTATTATATCCTTGATATTGTTCATAAAAGATTGTCAGTGTTTTCTTTGCAGATTTGCTCCTGCTCGCATTAAAAGTACAAGTGTCATAACTATTGCCGCAGATTGCAAGCAGGTCCCAGAGCTCAACACTGTGGCCAGTGTGAACAGCCTAATTGGTAAACATGGGTGCCAAAAGAAAAATCGCTGTGCTCAGAGGCACTTCTGAGTCTAGTGTGAACCCTGCGGGCCCTATGGCTGCAGTTGAGCAAAAGTTAACAGGCTAGCTTTAACAGAGAGACATGAGATTGATATTGATCCTCTCATCTCACCCTCTGAAAGGACGGAACGAAGAACTAATTCAAATGATGCCAGCGTGCACCATAATTCTTCTACGTCAACAAAAACAACAAAAATCCCTTCTGTTTTCATTCCTTTGAGGTTCATTGTAACTGATAATCACTGTGTAAAAACTGTATACTGGGTTATTTTCTCAGACAGTTACGATAAAAATCTCATACCCAACCCTTCCTCTGACTGTTGTGTAAATACAGTATAAGTAGAAATTAACCGATACATAAGAGTCAACAACAGGCAGCAGACAGACGCTGGGTCGGAGCTACAGCAGGCAACAAGGCTTCTGTCAGGCAGAGGAAGAGTTTTGGTGGGAGAAGGGGAGGGCAGGCACAGGAGAGGGGGATTCCTGCAAGCCATAAGCCAGCTTGGAAGGTCCTCCTACCACGTTTATCTCGCTTTTAGTGGCCACAGTGGGCAGCTCTATGTCCGCGCTGGCTGTCTGGGCAGATTCGTCTGCGGGCAGAAAACCTCGTCTGTCAATCAAGCTGAAAAAGACAGAAACAAGGAAGACTTGAGTCGTCAGGCGTGCATGTTCCTCTTCTATTTCATGTGTCCTTAATGATGAAACGTGATGGAAAAAAATTTTGAACAATTTGAGAACCTGGTTTTGGGTTTGTATGTGAGATTTATGACTAACCTGGGTGGCAATGGTCCACAGAGCACAGAACAACAGTTGATAAAGATGTTTCTATGACTGTACGGGTTGGTGACTCCTTCTCCACTCTTCCCCGACCAGGAGCCTTTGATCTGATACAGACAAGATATACATTTGTTTAGACTTTTGATTGAGAATTTCTGCAAGATGATCTGAGTTCAGACCAAAGATTCGCGATGAGACGAGCTGAAATAGGCATTCTGCAACTTTTTATACTTGCAAAGAAAAGCTTGTCCATTATTACTTGACACAGTTTTCATGTGCATTTCATGAAACAAATATTACAAATTGTCTTAATTCTGTCCCAAAGCAAATCACTGTCACGGCTCTGCAATTGTAGTGTAACAAATTCCAGCACTCACATCTTCATTGGTGGTCAGGTTGGAAGCAACCAGGTATGTATGGAAGCCTGAGAGGCCCAAGATGGACCAGACTGAGAAGAAACATATCACCAGCTCCACTGCAGTGAAAGGTTGAGTCAAGGAGAGCGTCAGTATATTTTGCAGAGAGAGAAATAAAGCCTTAAATAAAGTCTTAAACACATTTGTGATTAAAGGATATCTGCCTGGACTCTCTTGTAGAGCAAACACCAGGCCTTTCCCACCCTGAGCCCCTGAAAGAGAGGAAAAAAACAACACTGACACAAGGCCTTTAAAGAGAAGAAGTTCCTGTAGTAGTAACCTGCTCTAATGTGGTAAACCCCGCCCGTCTGGCGAGACAAAGCGAGACAAAACAAACACTTAGAGTTTACTCACAGGTGCTGTTTGAGCCAGGTGTGTTGGCAGTTATTATCAGTAAGATCCTGACTGTTTTTCAACCATAAAACACCTGTGAACCAGAGCAAAAACACGTACTTAATGCCAGATGTGTGGTCACACAGCCGAAGATGAACGCCGTCAGGAAGGAGAGCGACACGATGAAGGTGTAGAAGAAACGGTAGTTGCGTTTTCCCACACAGTTCCCCACCCAAGGGCAGTGATGGTCGAATCGCTCTGAGAGAGAAACACATAAATAAATGAGAGTGACATTTTGATTTAAATGTAATGTTAGGAATACTACAGTTTAGGAAGTACGCTGATATGTCATTCCAGTGAGTCCAGCCTGAGTGAGAGAAATGGGACCATGTTCACTGTGGCCCCATGAGGCCTCGATCCATTATTTATCGTGTGTAAATGTCAGCGTGTCAGTGTGCGTCCACAGCTCACCCACACAGTTGTCACACAGGCTGCAGTGAGAGGTGCGCGGAGGCCGGAACATCTTGCAGGTGAAGCAGTATTTGAGCTTCACCACCTGCTGGTTGATGAGGACTTCCTTGGTGCGCGGTGGAGGCCGATAGCTGGTGTTTCCAGTGTTGTCTGCAGAGGAGCGAACAGTAAAGAGAAACAACAGCACAACATTAATCTGATTCACTGATCAATCAATCTCAGATGGAGTCTGGACTTTTGTTATGGTACATATTAATAACTTTTCCTGCTATGAAATGCTAAAATGCTGTAAAAAGGGTTACACTGTGTAATAAGTCTTGTTCCTACATAAAACTGCTCACAACAAGGTCTGTGGATTATCTTGAGTAACGGGGTCATGATTTCTGTAAAGAGACATTGTTGTTGAGTTTTTCAAATGTATTTTTTGGCACTTTGAGCTGAGGGCCAGCTAGTTCTATTATATTTGAGAAAACGCAGACATCTCTACAGCTGATATCTCCAACACTAAACAACTCACACCAAAATAATCTAGACTGATAAACAGTACTGAAGGTAAGAGGAAAAATATGTATATTTGATTTTGGGGTGAACTGTCCCTTTAAAGCAACAGGAAATTACAGGTGAACTGACACATGCACTTTAAGCAGCTACTTTGTAGTGTCCACATTGTGGAACAAACTGAATCAGCAGCACATTCAAAGCTTTTTTGAACTATTTTTAGTTTTATTTATGCACTTTATTTTCTCACTTCTCCATTGTCAACATCATACGTACTCAACACCTGCTTTAAATTAGCATGAAATTGGGACACAGCTCTAGTTTATACTGCAGACTGATCAGTGATTAAATTAAGCCGAAGAATAAGAGAATACTGAGCATTTCCTGAAAGACGGGCTGATAGGTAAATAAATGTCAGAATCTCTGTTTCAAAAATAGCTGGAACAACAGCAGCACAGTTGGGTAATATGAACATCTTACATCATCACAGCCTAAACTTTGGTCATGAGTAGGAGTTAACTAGGTGCACATGAGCCAACTTTAGACACAGAGGTCATTATACTGAGGCATGCCATATGAACAGGAAAGATACTGTTGGCAAGACTTAAAACTGTCAGTGAACATAACTGATGGACAGAACTGTGGTGGAAAAATGGACAGATTGAGAGAAAGCAAATCCTCCAGGCCAAACTTTAGAAGTCAAGAGGACACATTATCCTACAAAAATTGCACTAATGGCTGCCAACGTGACACTCATTACACCGAGTCATGGCAACTGAGTCTTTTCAAGAAACCTTCTTAGGATTCGTCATCATTAAAATGATCTGGCAACAGAATGAGTGTTCGTTGGAACGTGCCTTATGTTTCAGAGTTAAATAGCTGACACTGGCAGAACAATGCTTTCAATTTGATACGTGGATTGTGCTCTGATGCTAAACCATGTGTAAGCTAATATAGGAATAAAATTAGAAAATACCAACAGGAGGCAGGGTCTCTGTAGATTAATACACCGCCACATGCGTCTAGTGGGTCATAAGAGACTTTTGTATGAGTGTATACATTGTTTTTTAAGGAAATTCCGCATAGTATACTTCTGAAACATGTAAAATGTTATGATGTTGGATATCAAAGTCAAAAGCACTTTATACAACCATATAGTTCTGACTGAGTTGGCCCTTACCAATCTGCTTTTCAGTGTCTGCTGCCTCATCTGGCGTCGCTCTGGGCAGAATGCCAGGGTCAGTGAAGCTGGTCTGGAGCAGGGTGATGAGCACGAACACAAAGAGGCCTCCTCCGATAACAGGTATGCAGCTGGTCAGGTGCTGGACCAGGAAGGGACAGCTGTGAAATGAGGCAGTGACAGAAAGAGAGTAAATTACTAAGACATGCCGACCAGATCAGAGGCTGCGACAGGATAGAGACAAAGCCCTGTCTCATGTACTGGGCCTACTTTTTCACCCAGCGGGGGACCTAGTTGTAATTAACATCCAGTGGCTTTAATCACCGTCTGAAATCCACAGAGACGGAGCACACTTGAATGTGAGAAAGAGGGTCAACTGCATATGAGGACTATCATGTCTCATTAACAGCTGCAAAGATAAATGAAAATATACAGATGTTATTCACACATTGTAAGGGCAAAGTAAATGTAAACCCTTACCAGACTGCATTAAGAAATCTGCCATTTTTGATTTGAATTGCCTGTAAGTACTTAAATTGCTAGTTCAAGGGAAGAGTAATGACATTTTATGAATCATAAGAGCCTGCTCCACTGTTCGGCGTATATCTATCACACCAGACAGGAGTTAATTCAATTAAGTGACTATTTAAAGAGCTAGTTTATCTGATATTTCTGTGCTGTTGGGGAATCTGATGTTTGTCCTTTAGACGTCATAGATCGTGGACCTGATACGAAACATGAACTCACTCAAATATAAAGAATAATCCACTTGTGATGAGAATAAGGCCCAGGGTTAGGGGCAGGACCCCAGTCTGCCGGGCCGCTATGATCCGTCCATCGCAGTAGAAGCGATTCTTCCCGGGGAAAACTTCCCACTTCCTCCTGGGTCTCCTCGGCTCCTCTCTCCTGTCGCCGTCGTGTCCCTGGTGAGGCGGAGGGGTCGGGGTGGGCGTCGGAAGTGCCTGGGGGTCGATTTGTTGATACTCGCAGCTTTTCATGGTTTACGATGAAGTTTGTGCGCTGTGTCCCATCTGGCCAGCGGTGGACAGCATCACCGACGCCCGTGTTTGAGGCGGCTGGAGGACGCAAATGTCGTCAATCCGCGGAGACAACAAGCTAATCCTACACCGTGGATGCCCTGTTGTAAATAACAGCCCGTGCTTGAAATCACACCCCTATAACTCCCCATGCTTCTCCACTTATTCCCCTTTAAGTCTATTTCCAGAAAGTCTTCGCCCACTGGTCATCGTTAGCTTGTTAGCTGAGCCATTCACACGAGCCAGCTGCGGACTGTTTAACATCAGTAAACCCCAAATACCGTCACCGCTGCTAGCTTGTTAGCTCGCTCATCTTCCACATGTTAGCATATCTTTTAGCTTATCTCCAAAGCTGCTATATGCGTAAATTAACAAGAGCGATAACACTTCGTAGTTACTGGATGAATATTAATCTCATAACAAGAGTCTCCGCACCTTCGTGACTAATAGTTAGCTGCGCTGTCACACACCGAGTCGTCCGGTCAAACCGCTGTCAACGCTAAAACAAAGGAAAGGTGCATTTCCGGTTAAAGTCCTTTCATAATAAATATCACATGAAAGCATTTAATTTTAGGCAGCCTGTGATTAAGATAAATGCAGCCATGAGAAAATACATGGCCACATAAGTTATGGAAATATTCCACGCGTTTTTCTTGTTTAATTTTTCCTCATATATGTCAAAAATTGTCAAAGTAGACCCACTACATCCGGTAAATTGGCGGCCATTTTGGGTGACTTGACTAATGTTAGTCACGCGAGGCAAAGCTGCGGAGATCCGCTGCAAGTCGCACCCGTCCGACCTGTGCACCTGGGAAACACGTCAAACTAATGTTCAGGTCTTATATGACAAGTCTCCGAGCTTCATACACTGAAGAGCAACATCAAATGAAAGCATCTCTAAGCGGCATCCTTCATCCACAATATGGCAATTTGCAGTGTTGGACAAGTTACTCTCAAAATGTCATTATTACACATTAATAAACTAAGCACAAAAAGTAAGGCAATTTGTGTTTGGTAGATTATTTCTTTGTTGTAACAAAGTACTGTTGGAAAGCCTGTGTATTTCCCTTTTAAATGGTGCCACATTTGTACAGAACTTGCATTTGTGGGATGAGCAGCAGAGCTGAGTATGTGTGTTAATTGCACCCATGAACAATTTGCCAAATCTGCTCTGCTGATGCCAAACAGCTTGTGTTTGGTGTTGTTTGATGGATTGGACGACTGAAGTCTGAAGAAACAAGACATATTGGCAATTTAACAACTTATTTATTTAACAAACAGGAGCCTCAGTAGCGTTTACATGTAGTGGTTTTAGAGAAAATGCATGTCAGTGATTCATTTTTAACACATTTCAGCATGTAAATACAAAATTAAATTTATAATTATTGTTTTGACCTCCAGCATGACCTGTGTGAAGCAGTCAGCACCTCCAAATCTGAGGTCGTGGTTCTCTGCAGGACATTTGTGGATTGGCCCCTCTGGGTTGGGAGAGAGTTGCTGCCTCAAGCGAAGGAGTTCAAGTATCTTGAGGTCTTGTTCACGAATGAGGGTAGAATGGAGCGTGAGATGGATCGATGGTTTGGTGAAGAGCTGAGCTGGAAGGCAAAGCTTTTAATTTACTGGTCCATCTATGTCCCAGCCCTCACCTATGGTCATGAGCTCTGGGTAGAGACTGGACATCCTGAAGGAGCTCGGAGTAGAGCCGCTGCTCCTTCGCATCAAATGGGGTCAGTTGAGGTGGTTCGGGCATCTGAACAGGATCCTCCTGGTTGCTTCCTGCTGGAGGTGTTTCAGGCACGTCCCACTGGTAGGAGGCCCCGGGGCAGATGTGGAACACGCTGGAAGGATTACATATTTCATCTGGCCTGGGAACACATTGGGGTCCCCCAGGAGGAGCTGGAGAGTGTTGCTGGAGAGAGGATGGATGGATGGATGGATGGATGGATGGATGGAAATATTGTTATTTAATAGGGGAGGTATCTCCATCAGCCATTTTTGGCTTCTAACATCTCCTGCAATATGTTTAAATTTTTAAATATTTTTTTTCAGTCTTTTCTATACACACTGACCTGGAAAAGCTTATTAATGCTTTTGTATTCTCGCACCTCGACTACTGTTATCAGCAAATCTTCAGTAGCTCGGCTTCAACTAGTGCAGAATGCTGCATCTCGAATTTTAACTGGGACAAATGGTAGGTCACATATCACCCCAGTTCTATCCTCGCTCCACTGGCTGCCACTTAACTTCAGAACTGATTCCAAGATTATTTTAATAACTTAAAGCTCAACATGGTTTAGCCCCCAGTTATGTAGCTGAGTTTCTGACATCCTGAGCTCCAAGTCATGACCTGAGATCCTCAGGCCTGCCCTCACTAGTCACTAAAGGTGACCGGGCTATTGCCATCAAGAGGGTCATTCTACGAAACGGGTGCCATTTGGGTCCACAACGTTTGCTGAGATGCATAAGGCACAAAACATGTGCCAAGTGTGTTTCCAAAGTGTACAGCTATTAATTAAAGTGTTCTTATTAGCATGATATATGAAAAAAATAATTTTCTTAAAGAGTAACATACTATTTTTAATCGTTTTTCATTAGTACATGGTCATTTTCACATGTCCGTATTGACTAACATAATCTTTGCATGTAAAATATCACCAAATAATGTTATATTTTTTATCAAAAAAATATTATTTTCAGGATTATATGAGTGTCCTTGTTTACATAAAATATATTTATTCAAATAAAAACATTATTTTTTGTTAAAATGTTGTGATTTGTCTGCGTCCCTCAGTTTGACATACCACCCCGTCACGCTTACTTGTTTTGTACTGTACCATACCGTACTGTTGCTTTAAATGACATCACAAACAGTAAGTGACATCTTTTGGGCCTTTGGAGCAGGCAGGACAAGAAACAGGCAATTTTTGACATTCTTTTATATTGTTTATTTCTTGTTTTTTCATGTTAGATCGGGTCCGTCAAGCTCAACCCAACCACTCCGTCACGCAAAATAGATAGGGAAAACTGATTTTTATCAACATTTTTACATTATTAATGTAAAGAAAATCATATTTCAAATTGAATGCATGTATGCTAGGTCCTATAGCTTGACCACATGGAGAGCTGCGGCCATTTTAAGATTAAATTTACCACCCCGTCACATACCACCCCGTCACATGTTTTATTGTGACGCGGTGGTTGAACTGGAGCGTATATAGGTTAGAATGTGTGCTCTGTCACTCACTCACTCACCCACTCACTCACTCAGTCACTCACTCACCCACTCACTCACTCACCCAGTCATCTTGCATCATTAAATAATGCCTATTTGTAGAATAGAATAAAATAGAAAGTTTATTTTGCCATGTATGCTTATAACTAGTATGGGTACAGGTACATTGGAATTTTTGGTACCACTTGTCTTGCAGTAGTCTGGAGAGAAACGCGTGGAATCCTGAGACAAACAGGAACTTCCACTGAACTTGAACAGCCTCTAACACCAGTAGATGATTAGCTACGTTTTTAAAACTGCCTACAAGCCTACATACACGTTATACACCAAAATGATCACACAATTCTGCTGCTTCTTACACTGTCCATGGATAATCTGTGCGATCTATACTTTTAGCTGCACACCCGTCTGAAGCTGGCTATGCTTTTCTCACAGAACGGCAGTTTCTTGGTTCCTGGTCTGTGTGTCATCATGGCAACCATAGAAATGCTATGATAGCAACGACCGGCATTATTTACAAGGGCCAATCACAATGGATATGTAAATGGTCTGAAAAGTTAAGACCATTTTGATTGGTGTCTCATAATTTTCAACGTATTTTCCCAGAAGCTTTTCTCGTCAGCCATGTTGGCTGTGAGCGAAGGCTTCTGGGTACTCAGATTAGTCTTGCAGGGACTTATCAAATTCTAATCAGTTCCTTTTTTTCAGTTAAAGAGTTTAGGGTTCAACAAGCTGACGGTGACAATAGTAGTCAGTAGTGAGCATTCTGGTAATCTCTACCAGTGTATGAAATTCACATTATAAAAGCAGTCTGTTAATCTTCTAATCAGGCATCTAGCAGTCCTGTCAGTGCAACTGATGTAACATCTACTTATAGCCTACCAGAGTGACTATGACTGTGACCATAATATAAGCAATTACTGGATATTAAGTATATAGATGTGTAACTCATTGGGGCAAGGTGCAGAGAGTTCAAGTGTTTGAAATGAGTTAACAAAATGTTCTCATGTTAGATGAAGGCTAGGTCCATACCACCCCATCACAGTGAACCACCCTGTCACATCAGTTACCACCCCGTCACAGAGTAATTTTGTTTTAAAAATTATAGGAAAGGAATGACATTCTCTATAAATTAATGTTTAATAATGTTCTTCTTTTGTGGACTAATCAAATTAATGTAGTTTTTATTTGAAATTTGAAATTAATTAGTACTTTTTGCACAAACAGTGAGGCCAATGACAGGTAAAATTCATATTTCATGATTAAGAATCTAAAAATGAAAGAAACTCATTAAATTACATACTTTCTATTGATGTTTTCCAAAAAAAGGACATTTTAGGAGTTGAAAAACATATCTTTTACAATTTATTTCATGTATTACTATTCAAATGGTGTACATATTGTCCGTGACGGGGTGGTACAAGAATGTCTCCGATGCCTGGAAAAAAAAGGATAATATTAATAAGTGGTTTATGCCTGAGGTGGGAAAATATGTTTTTTTGGAGGATTAACTGATCATTCATGTTGTGGATTGAAAAAAAAAAAGTTTGCTCTTGATGAAATTTTTGAAAATTGTAAAGTGGAAATGGCACCCGTTTCATAGAATGACCCAAGACCTGAGACTCTGGAATTCTCTGCCTGAGTAGATTAGGCTAGAACAATAATCATTTTTAAATCATTGCTTTATTTATTTTTATAGGAAACATTTCCCTTTTAATGCCTGATTCGTACTTTTGATTTGCAACTTTTGTGTTTTGTTCTATTTTTTTGCCCCATACACACCACTTTTCTCCCTTCTCTTAAACTTTTTTTAAGATATTGTAATATTAGTGTCGTCTTATTTTCATGCTCTTTGTGCAACACTTTGTAACCTTGTTTAGACAAGCGCTATACAAAAAAATGTTGTTTATTGTAGGCTCTATGTACAAAAACTAAACTAAACTAAATAATCCTACACTCTGGACATTAAATACACAAGTTAGTGTCATGGTTATGTAGTTTTTAAACTGTACTTTGCCTTAGAAACATAGCTTAGAAATCATTACAGTGTTTGATCTTCTTCATGCAGACAGAACTCGGCATTGCACCGGAAATGAGGCCAAAATAAAGGTGTGTAAATGTTAACCGTTGGTTTTAGGTGCAGGAGATTTATCTCGCCGTGTAAATGTTGTATGATGGTGACTCCCTTTGGTTGATTGCTACATGATTTACATGCCTTTGCGGTTTAATTTCACAGTTGTAAATACGTAAAATCAGAGGTGGGTAGTAACTAGTTACATTCACTCAGTTACATTTACTTGAGTAACTTTTTGGATTAATTTGTACTTTTCAGAGTAGTTTTAATGCGAAATACTTTTTACTTTTACTTGAGTGATATTGTTTTAAAGCAACAATACTCTTACTTGAGTACAATATTTGGCTCCTCTACCCACCTCTGAGTACATAATTCATAATACACAGCATACATATATATATACAGTATATATAGAATATTTGTGTTTCTTGTGCCTTGATTTATGTTATGTTTGTAAAGATTTAATTTATTTTTGTTTTAGTTAAAGGGGTATCGTTTAAAATACATGAATTTGCAGATTATTATTTTTGATTGATTGATTATGTTCATGTTATTATTTTACAAATAAATCAGACGTTACTCAACAGTTACTCAGTACTTGAGCAGTTTTTTCACCAAATACTCTTTTACTCTTACTCAAGTAATTATTTGGATGACTACTTTTTACTTTTACTTGAGTAATATTGTTCTAAAGTATCAGTACTCTTACTTGAGTACAATATTTGGCTACTCTACTCACCTCCACGTAAAATACACAATTACACGGTAACATCGGAGAAACATTTAACTCGCTTTTTATTTTGTAAGCATTAACCGGAAGTCCAGCCTCTCGTTGCAGCTACCTGGAGCTTTTCCTCCACCTTGACGCTCAGGTGCGGATTTAGTCGAAAACTTAATGAAAGTGACACTTTCGAGCGGAGATAATATACGGGACGCTGAAAATGGATTAAAAACTGTCATGTTTAATGTGAGGGGACGAAGACAACATTAATTCAGAAGCAGGTTGGCGGACGCACCGTGTACACTGTGAGTAATGTTTACTAAGTCCTCTAATGGAGGAAAGAGCCGCGATGACAAGTCGCCATGAAAGTGAAAATATTTTTTATACACGACAGAGCTTGTGGCTTCATGTGTGTCAAACGGCAGCCTGACATTAAAGTTAACTCTAATTAATTGTGGATGAAATACATGTGGGGAAAAAACTGTAAAATATTGCTTTCAGTTCAGTTGTTTGTTCATTAGCTGCGGCTAATAACTACATGATTACTGTAAACATCCGTCCCAACACATACGCCAGACTCTGTTTTAGAATATGGCCATTTTAAGATTTTTATGCTCTGGATTAATATTTGTACCTGGTGAAAACATAACTGAAGTTAACTTAAGAGTCATATGAGATTTGTCTCCAATACGGCATGTGTGCGACCTTCAAACAGGTGCATGATCAGCCTGTATCACAAAAGAAAGACAAAATGTGCAGGGCTGCTGTAATATAGTCAAGCAATCAAGGGTGAAATTAAATCCCGAGATTTTCAAATTGAATTTGGTGTGCTTTGATTCACAGTGTAAACACAGGAGTTAGTTTGCATACAGCAGTTTGCTGTTTTTATTATATATACATGTATATATTTAACATTTTAGTGTAATATTTTTGTCCTCATTTAATAGTTGCAATGAATCAATTCAAATTAAAAACAACCACAGTTCACCAAAGTGCTTTACAGTAAAACAAGTCAGAAACATAATATGGTAACAGCAGTGGAGAGGAAATACATGTAATAATAACAGCATGATATGATTACTATAAGCATTCCTCATTCCTCATCACACGCCGTCCTGTCACACCAGGAACTATTTTAGAATATGGCCACTTATGCTTTGGATTTATACCTGGTAAAAACATAATTGAATATATATGCAAAACAAAAGGGAAACAACATAACAAACCCCCAGAACATGAACAAACAAATGAGTGAAAAGGATAAAACAGAAACCTTAAGGACAATCAAAGGCCTGAGAAAACATGTTGGTCATCAGCTTAGATTTAAACGTGTCCACAGAGCGGGAGCACTTTATTGAAAAGGGTCAACTGTTCCAAAGCTTTAGGGCGGCTGCTGCTAATGCACGATCGCCCTTCCGCCTTTGCCTTTATACAGAGCATTACAGTAAACCAGATGAGAGGAAATCAGGGTATTCATGACTGTCTTCAGGTCATCAAACGGGAGGATCAGTTTGGGAATATGAAACCTACAGGTTCAGTTTAAGAAATCCCCCATGACATCATACAGTGAATGGTTAATTGTGTGTCTTCAGAGAACCAGTCGGGCTACTTCACCTGCCACCTGGGGATAGTAGTTTCACATTTGTTTTGGAGAAAAATGCCCTCAGGTGGCTTTAAGTTATTTTAGATTTGATAACTGGTTTTTAATGATGCCATTGCAACACCATCTTACTGTTTAGTTATACCTCATTTAACTGTATTTTCCTTCACGCTCGTTCAGACCTTGGAGGCAGGAAGTCATGTCCGCCGGCAGCACTGGCAGTCTGAGACGCAGCTCAGGGCATGGCAGCAACAGGCATGCACCCAGCCAGAGGTCGTCATATGAGGAGCGCTGTGTGGACCCAGTGGAAGACAGGCTCCCGACCCCAGAGCCAAAACTAGTCCACAAAGCTAACCTGAAAGATGCTAATGGAAAGGAGTCTGAGACCATTGGCTTCATTCCTGGCTCAGCTGACCCTCCCTCTACGACACAGACCTGCAATCCCTGCGCTCCTCCAAGCAGCTGCAGGACCTTTGTGTGCAGCGTGCTCACCTGTGGCCTGTACAGGGTCTGCCAGCGTTCCATCCTTGCCCCATGCCTGGCGCCAAACGAGAGCTCCTCAGACGAACCAGAGAAGGTGAGCCTCCAATCTGTGACCCCAGGAGACAACAAAGAAGAGGACGGCACAGACTGGCTCGGGGATGTCCGCATCGCTGGAGTCATAGTTGACAGTCCAAGAGAGTGTTTAGTTGCTGAACCCAAATCTACACCATATGTGCCCCCATCTGTGTCTCGAACACAGCTCAGCCATCCATCCCTGCATGAGTCTATGGGGTTTGATGACTGGGAGGATGGCGAGGAGGACGTGGACTCTCTGATCACTAAGAAGCTGCTGGAGCTCTACTCTGAATATCAGATTGAAGAGTTGGTCCGGTGCACCTCAGACTCTGTGTTCCTGAAGAAGAGCAAGGCCATTAACCAGCTCATCAACTCACTGGCAGAGGAGCACAAAATGGACGAGCAGGAAGCAGAGTGTCGGCTGGTGCGAGGCATCATCCGCATCAGCACTCGGAAGAGTACAAAGAAGAGGCCGCACGTCTCCAGGATGGACAGGACGCTGTCGGACAGCGGGAATGAGACGATGAGGGAGAGCGATACCTTTTCATTTAGCAACAACAGTAAGTTGTTTTTCTCATCTTAACTCAAAATATTTCAGCATTGCCTTTGATCCCAGAATTGCTTTTAAGCCAACAAGTAACCATCACTCTCTTTTGTTTCCTAAAGATGACTACAAATCAAATCCAAACATCCAAATATCAGAACTGACCTCCTCTGACAAGTGTGCCAGAGAGATGTGGAGGACCAATGGAGGTAAGAAATCTGTCTTTATTACTGGTACACTCATGTACTTCATACTCTTGTTTTTAATGAAAATGGCATGTGCAATGGTAGATTGAATAGTGTGTCATACACTTATTTTATTTCCAGTAGTTTTGTCAGTGACCTTGAACAAAGTTTTGTTTTCCGTAACCTTTGCTGTTACAGCAGGGGAAGTATGACATGCATGTGTGCCAACAGAAGCTGCCCACATAGTACTGACTGAGCATTGTGTGCCAGAGTTTGACTTCCTGATAAATTCTGTTTCAGTTTTTAACATCCATTTATTTCTGGTGAGACAAAGATATATCAAACATATTTGTCTGATGTTGCAGTATAATAAACGTGTTAGATAGCATGTCTCTATATGCAGGTGCAGGGCTGTAGCCTGAATTTTAAAACCAATAATAAAATAACGAGTCTTCCAAATGCACTCTGATGTAGATTTGTTTTTTTAGTTTCATATTTAATTTATTCAGTATATCACATACATTCCCTTAAAACTCCATGACCCAAAACAAAGGTCTGAATTAATGGTGCTCAAACTTTTTCTTTCAAGCCAGAAAAGAAATAAAACTCTCTGCAGATACATCAAATTAAACTGGCCCAAGCTGTCAGAGGATTTAGACACAGAATACAGAAATCTCTCTTTCACTATAGTGACTATAGGGAACATGAGAGAATGATTGGCTTTCTCATATTTCAGGTATGACTGAAATCTTTGCTGGACATCCCGTCTTCTTCTTCCCTGTCAAACATTTGCATACCTGGTTTTTGATTGCCCGTTAAACATCAGAGTAACCTTGTATGGTTTTTGTTGCCTCAGGAATCAGTTGTTTTTTTTGCCACTTTTTTGTCCCTTAGTCATGCGTGCACTAGATGGTGGCTTGGTCTGCATATTTCTGTCAGAACCTGAGCCTGAGAGTAGTAACCGGGCCTGGACCAAGTCTGACACACGTTCTACTTTTTATGTTCAAACCATACCAAGCCCAATGCAGTTAATGTGTTGTAACAGAAGCACTGAGTTTGTCCCTGTCACAATATTGTTATTACAATGTTTACAGCTTGCCTGTATGCCTTAAATACTTATATTACCTAATATAGGTAGGTATATACCTAATATTACCTTAAATATTGAGTCTTACTATTGCCGTGCCGGGCTGCAACTAACAGTTATTTTCATTGTCAACTAATCTGTCGAGTATTTCTTTGATTATTCGACTAATCATTTTATCGAATAATGTGTTAAAATGTTGAAAAATGTCGGTCTGTCTCTCCCAAACCCAAAAATTATATCATCTAATGTCTTGTTTCGTACTCACGCCAAAGGGTTTTGGTTCGCCATCATGGGATAGTGTGTAACGCAGCCAATATTTGAACGTAAAAGCTGCAATATTAGTATTTGGGGTATTATATATATAATATATAATTTATATATATTTTATAGTACTTTTCTATGAAAAAGAATGTCAGAATGTCCCGAGCAGGTACACCAAACTTCGGGTAACATTAGGTGATGAAATGTTTTGTTTTACCTCCTCCATCATTAGCTAGCTAACATTACATGAATATTCACCAAAAACTGCAGTTCCTTAAATGGCCACTTGAGGCCGCCTCAAACAGCCAGTCAGTCACAACACACCACCGTGTTAAAATGACCAATTTCATAGCAGAAATAAACATGTTTACAGCCTGGTCCAAAAAACACTTCTGGTCTCTGTTGCTGATTTACCCGTTCATGACAGCTGTGTGGAGGTGAAGTTGCAAGAGGGGAGTCCTAGCAGCGTACATGTTCGGGCCAAGTCTGCAAATGGTCTCCTGATTTTCATAATCTGTCCAACGTATTTTTACCTTTTGAGATTAGAATATCCTAGACATGAGTGTGTAATGATTTCTAGTTCTCTGGCAATGTAAATAGGGTGAGATGAATTAATGCTTAGTTCCCTCTCCAGATCAAAGCTGAGGAATGACCTTGTTTTTCCTTGTCTTTTTTAAAGGTCACACTTCCAGTTCTCAGACAGCCTACTCGCCCTCTCACACAGAGACTAATTCTTCAGGCGTCCCACTGATTCGCACCTCTGTGAGAACATGAATCCTGCTCCACGCTGGTGATCTATGCTTGAATTATTTGTCATGCTGTGTCCACAAGGTCACATATCGGACGTTGAAAGGCGACACTACTTGCACAGGAGTCTCTGGCTGAGCCAAGCTCTTTGCAGAGACCATGGCTTTGCCGTGGAAAAAGAAAATGTGAAAATTCACATTGTCTGAAGGACTTCAGTGAACTCAGGGCTCTGTGTGTAGATATTTATGCTTGATGAATATTGTGTGTATATTGGAAGGATGGCTTGATGGAGAGCTTACCCTGCAGGCAGATATCAACAGCAGCTCTTTATGGCTCTTATTGTATCTCAATTAACCGTCCCCTCGTCCTTGAAGGAGAACTGAGTTGTGTTCGTGAAACCTGATTTATTTTGGCTGGTCAGGTGATTCTGCTGTTGTTATGCAAAGGATGTGTGGATTCAGTTATGTTAGGTTTTTTTTGGCACATTTCATAATGTCATTATCATAGATTTGATTTTAAACTGATTTGTGTGATTTAAAACTGTATTGAACACGTTCAATTCAGTGGTTATGTATCATCTGTACAGTCAGTGATTCTCGATGAATGATCAGAAATGTTGACATATGTCTCAGCATCCTCATATGTGCATATGTCAAAGAGGCATAGTGGCCTCAGCGTGAAAGGATGAAGTAACTATATTTGGCAAGAAGAAAATCCTGAGTTTGTACTAGAAATAAGAATGAAGTCTGTCCAAAGAGCAGTTTGATATTTTGTAATATTCGCTTATTTGCGGAGAGTTAAACACTGCAGCTCAGCATAAAGACTGGAAACATGAGGAAACAGTCAGCCTGTTCCTGTCACTAAGCGAAGCTCAACATGTTATGTTTTGTTTGTTTATTCCACTCAGAAACCAAAGGGTGAAAACTACAAGCTGTGGGAGTTATTCACTGGACTGTCTTTCGGCCACAATTTGTCAGTTTTACAGTTTGGTTTCTATCAGCAGAGGTGTGGACTCAAGTCACATAACTTGGACTCGAGCAAGACTTGAGTCACAATTTCATTACTTTAGACTCGACTTGTGACTTGACTTGGTCTTGAGCCTCCTGACTTAAAAATACTCAAAGTCAACAATTGTTTAAACCAATATGACATCATCCAGAGAGTTGAGATGCAACTCGTGGGGGGCTGGAGCCTATCCCAGCTGACACTGGGCGAGAGGCGGGGTGCACCCTGGACAGGTCACCAGACTGTCACAGGGCTGACACAAACGCCCCTTTTACACTGCCAGATTTTCCACAAATGTTGGGCCGTTTTGCCGGCAAGCTGCGAGCATTTAGACACACAGAGCTGGATTGGCGAGTTGATCCGAGGTGCCCAATTTTCAGCCTCGTAGGGTAGACATATTGGCAGAACCCTTTTAGTTTAAAAAGACCAAAGCGGCCTTCCACAACAGGAGGGGCTGTTGATGACTTGTGGGAGGAGCTGTTGATGACGCCGCACGTGCGACCACTGGCGATGGATAAACGGGAAACAGCTGATAGCAGGAATTAGCGAGCAGCTAGTAGCAAGAGGGAAACACAAACCTGACAGACACTGTAAAGATGAGCAACTGGGGAGACAAGGAATTGTCCGCCCTCCTTGCCCTCGCAAACAAAGAGGCCATTAACCATCAGATGACGAGAGTGAAGGACAGGCCGACTTACGAGAGAATCACCGAAGGACTGACCAGCCGCAGCTTCCCTCCCACGTCACTGTTTACTTCACACGCTGAGCTACACGTTTTGTTACTTGCTCACGCCCCCCATTGCCCCAAAAAAGGCGCGTTCTGTATAAACAAAAGTAGGCAGGCGGCATTTTGCTGCACTCCAAGATTTTGGTTTTACACTGCCAATGCTGAAAAAAGACTGATTGGGCTTTCCTGCAAATTTGCACAATTCCTATTTAAAAGGGCTTTAGAGTCACCAATTAACCTGCATGTCTTTGGACTGTAGGAGGAAGCTGGAGTACCTGGAGAAAACCCACACTGACACGGGGAGAGCACGCAAACTCTGCACAGACTTGTTTCTGGACTTGCCTGTCCTGACTTGGGACTTGAGTAGTATGACTTGAGACTTATAAAACAACGACTTGGTCCCACCCTTGCTTGTTATAAATTATATAATATGTTAATACATGAGCTTTGAAGGTCCTGATGGGAGTATGTTGTTACCTGTAGACAGGGTCATGCTAGCTGTTTCCAGTCTTTATGCTAAGCTAAGCTAATCAGCTGGTGGCAGTACCTTCAATTTAACACATAGATATAAAAGTTGAGTTCTTATGGAAAAAGTAAATCTGTTTTGTTCCCCGAGAAAAGACGAGTGGAAAGCTACAGAAAACATAAGTGGATCTTGAATTAAGATTTTACTTGTGTCAGAATTTTATTGTTGTTGTTTTTTTTCTGTCGTGACGTTTGTGATGTTCATACAGTGTGGAGTGTAATCTCACTTTTTCTTTAAAGCAGATAATTGTTAGTGTAATAACATGAAGCTGATATGAAGCAGAAAGCTTTGGTGTTTGATAGTTGCTGTTTGTGGCCGTTCTGTCTGCTACTCATGCCTCAGATTGCGAGACGTTATGAGAGCTGGTGTGAAGCTAGTCTTCGGGTTGTATCGTGCACTATAACTGTTAATTTATTAGTGTCATTATCCAAAGCTGACGAATGAAGTGAATGTCTGTTTTCTAACCCCAACATGCAGGCTGTGTTTGCTCCTGGGTGCTGATGGGAATTTGATCAGCTGGTTTAGTTGGGTTTAACTGTCCAGAGTACAGTCTTGTCTCCCAGGATCTGTCCTGTTGTGCCTTATTTTAATTCTAAGTAGGTAAATGACGCAGTAGTGTGAAAGGAATCTTGCTGCAGCATCAGGTGGGTCTAATAAAATGGTGTGAAACTGGCTGCTGTGGTTTTAACTAAAAGGCAGAAAGTGCATCTAGACTATAAAGTGATTAATGTATCAGTGTCATTAAAACTGTACCTATCCTATTATACTACTTATTTCACTAAACTGGTTTAATTCAATGCTGAAGCTATTGTTTTCGTTTGCACATTAGATTTTCTCAGAAGGTTTCCTAAATTCCAAAGCGTGTGGCACTCTGCGATATGTTGGCAGGTTCTTATTTTGACCGCAACGCATCTTTAAAAGCAATAAATAAATGAAGTGAAACACAAAGAAAGTGTCTGTTTGTTGTTTGCAACGTTTGGCCACACGAGGGAGTCAGAGTATGTATCGTTTTTAACACCTCCACCTCCAGAGTCAGGAAACAGACATAAATCCCTGTGCAAAAACCCTTTTACACCAAACACCCACTTTAACAGGATATATGGACCTTCTGATACGAATTTTTGTTGTCTGGGGACAATGTTGTCCAGCTCTGTCATTATCATGGCTTGTTGTTTTTATGCCATGCCTTATTCTTCTCTGTTACACTTCTACTTGCTTTGATGTCCTTCCCTTTCTCTCTTCTCTTTCTCTCCCTGAACACCTACCTGCCAATGGGACAAGGGATGGAAATTACAATCTCTTACATATTTACATCGTTAATGTTCATTAATATGTTCTGTCCCATTTTTTTTAAAATAAACAAATAAATAAAAAAAATAAACAGTAAAGTATATATTTTATAATTTAAATTAAAACTCTAAAGGTATCTGTCAAATGAGATTCAAGCTCCATCTGTCCATCTACCTTAATAAGCAGCCTGTTACATTTATCTTTCTATATTTAGTCCAGCATCGTTGCTGTTGACACATATTTTGTGTATACAAATATATACGTTTTTATATACTGAGAAAAATATATAATTAAATTACAGTTACTCATCAAAATGTTGGTGATTACACAGGGGTTACGTTCAAATATATTCTTTTCAGTAAAAAGTTTATATGTTTAATTAAACGTTTTAATATCCGGACATTTTTCAGCTTTATTGCCCAGTTAAATTTGTTAGAAAGAAAAATTTGTTCGATGACGTAATTTACCTGTAAGATAACCTACATTACATTTTTATCAGGGTAACTAATCTGTAATCTACACTCTAAAAATAATGCTAATGTTAACTATCACAGCTAAGTTACCTTCAGTTAATAAGCTACACATTGATATACCAACTGTGAGCACAAGAATCCCAGTGGTCTTGCACACTTGTTGCTTTAACAGTGGTGCTCACAGGTGTATTCAACAAACATTAATGTCTTCTACTAGTTTATTTGTCAGATTAGAAGGGAACTCCCATCAGATTGTGTCTACCCGGATGTTGACTCTATGGCTACGACCTCGGCTGTATTCTGTCTATGTATTTCAACAGTCATGCAAAGATTAGGCCATGCTGCTTTTATATCCCTCCTTCATTAGCACACTTGTGAGTGATAAGATCATTTATCCACAAGAGCTGATAATGATGCTTTCACAGAAGTCATGCACTCGTTGTTCTCAAAACCAGAACTTCACCAAGCTGAAGAGGACATCTGAAGGTTTATTTAATGTTTTAATGTGTATAAAACGTACAACACTCGCTCATGCAACGCTTTCTCTTTGCATGTTCAGTGCACGAACAACATCTCTGTTAATAAATGTAACATATTTGTGTTGCCAATGACTGGTTTGAAGAAGAGCTCTGTGACCAGGCTGTGGCTGACAGTCTGAACGGTGGAGGCTGCTCGAAGGACGAAGCTGAAGCGAGCAGTGTCCTCTGGGTGCAAGAGGTAGATGACTTCTTGAAGAGCTCTCTGAGCTTCCTGTTGGAGGCTGTCGACGAACAACAAGGCGCTCAATCCCTGAACAGCTGAAGCAGATAAAGACAAGTTTCTTAATAAGCTCATTATACAGATCCAACAAAACAACAAGCCAATAAATAAAAAAGATTTTTACCTGGGTTAAACAACAAAGCGCCCTTCAGGTACGCATATTCCTTTGGACTGAGGTCCAGATTCCAAAGCTGATGCAGGCACGCTCTCAACTTGTGGACTCCAGCAAAAGTTGGTTGGTCAGCCTCCTTTGCGGTGAGTCCTGGTCCGAGCAGAATCTGTCTAAGGATACTTGAATTTGGCACATCAGTCACTTCAAACACTATCTTTTCTTGGGCAAGCCCCAGAACAAATAAAGGAACCCAGCAGTGTCTTAACAGTGATGACTGATCTCCTGATGGAAGCTGACTGAAGGACGGTAAACTCCTCACAAAGCAGATGGTTTTGACCAGCACGCTGGAGGCCACTTGGCAGGTGGCCTTTGGGTCCTTCAGGCAAACTGTCCTCCTGTGCTCACAGGGGCAGCTGTATGCTGCCGTGCTCGGGTTCAGTTTGTTGTTGAGATAGCCACTCTCTCTCCCGCTCAAGATGTTATAAAGGATAGTGTGAGGATGCTGATCTCGGTGACCGGAGCATGTTTCTTCCAGAGGGAACATCACGAAGAAAAAAGTATCCACAAAATGGTTTTGTAAAGAAAAAACAGGCCTGTGAGCTGCAGCAAGCACAAACGTGTCACTCCAGTTCACTCCGCAAGCTCAGGCCCTGCTGTAGTCACCCAGGGTGTCACCTGCGTGCACCAAACCTAGCACTGACCCGCCTTTTTAAGACTCTGCATTTAAGAAGGAAAAAAAGTGACCCTGGACTTCCCATGCAGACGGATCTTGGTTCCTTCCACGTGGCGGCGATAAGGCTAGTTAAACTCAGCAGCTGCACAGGGAAGGGAAATACAAAGCAGGTGGGGTGAATGACATTTATCATGTTTACCTCAGTCATTAACTCAGCCAGTACCAGTCTATCAAGGACTGACGGGGTCAATGCACAGGCTGCCACCTGACCTGTGCTCCAGTTACACCTTGGAGCCGCATCATGAAAGGATTTTTTTATAGGTCTTTGTGTTTACAATTGTGCTGCGTCTTTTTAAAATGCCTTGATTTTCTGTGTCATTTAATTCAGTAGCACCTGTTGTTATCACTTTGTTTCTTATCACTGATCTATAGCAGCACTAATGCTAACTGTAATTTACAGCACACTGTTAATAATACTGTAACTCATAACGTCTTCACTTCTTTAGATTTAATGTGGATTATGATGGATGTGTGTCAAATAAGGGAGTGATCACAAGCTCTGAAAACCCAAGATGACATTTTCAGTTGTCTTGTTTTATCTGACCAAAAAACTCAAAGATATTAATTGAAATAATAATAACTGAATTATAAAACAGAGAAAGCAGCAAATCGTCATAAATGTTTCACCTTTTTTTTTAATTGAAAAAACACATTAATTTTGTAACCTATTATCAAAATTGTTGCAGGTTAATTTTCTGCCAGTGCACTAACTGATAAATGAGCTAATCATTTCAGGTTTACAATAGAATAGTTTGGTCTCTTTGGCTGCAGAGTGATTGACTTAAACAAAAAAAAAAAAAAAAAAAAAATACAACTCTGAATTATAAATTAACTTATTTTGAGCTTTTAAGATACAGTATGAGCTGAAATGTATCTCAACAGAAAAATAGATTGAGAAAACAAAAAACAGTGCCAGTACAGAAAAAGGACAACAATAAAATTAAATTAAAATTAAAATAAAGACGTGAGTGGAGAAGTTTGAAGATATTGCATGCATTTATTGTTTTGACAGCTTTTTTATTTTGTGAGCGAGAAACTGTCGACAAGAATTGGTCCATCTCTTCATAAATACAAAAATTAATTGATTAAAATAAATTAACTTCCTAAATTTACGTTTGTGATTGTGAAATTTGGCGAGAAATAAAATTAGATTAATAAAGAAAAAAAACATTAATATATTTATTACAGTAATTATAGCACCAAGTACCTACGTAATATAATTTTTTATTGTATTGTAGGAATTGCACACGTTTTTGTTATGTTTTAAAATGATTATATAATAATTTAAGATGATATTTGCAATAAAATCAAACTTGTTTCGTTTCCTCCAGAATATTCTTCCTGGGCGCCGCAGCTGGTGCCCGAGCAAAAGCTCTCAGATAATTGGATACTGTAGCTGTCATTTAAAATCCGCTCATCCAATTGGTCAACTGTAGCGTGGGCGGGGTTTGTTTCCAGGAAGTGAGCAGCGTGACTACGGGCCTCACACTGTCGCTAACTGAACTTTTTGCTTGTCATTCTCTCAGCAAACATTTCACTCAGCCGCTTCTTAATCCATCAAAATGGGCGACGACGAGGAAAAGTATGACGGCATGTTGCTGGTGATGGCGCAGCAACACGAAGGAGGAATACAGGAGGTAAGTTAGTGTGTCGCTAACGTGTCTGAGCCACCGTGCTAAACATGAAGCTAATGTAGTTAGCATGTGTGCTAACAGGCGCTCCTCGCTTACAAGCATTCGCAGTAAGATAAAGGAGCTATTATAGATTATTGTGCCGGTAATTATATAATGTTCAATAGGCTCTTTCACTATTCAGACCGTAACCTTGCGTCTCCATTCAGTAGGTTACACGGTTGACGTTGGTTTACATGGGCACAACATAATAAATAAATGTCATTTTTGTATCTGCTAACCTCATTTTATAGGGTTTATTTCCCTTGAAGAGAATTATGACTTATTCTTCCACCCTTTTTTTAATAAAAGCAGACAATTTGGATTATTACAGGGTTTAGACAGATGAGAATGTGGAAGGATATAGATTATCCAGTGCAGTAGTTTGCCATATTACATTTAATCAGATGAGACAGTTATACTAATAGTTACAGAGGATGGACAGAAGAAATTAGCTAGCCATGAATCTGATAAATACAGAGGGATTGTGATATAGCCCAGTCATGCCAATAATGCCCAAGTCCAAATTGATTTGTTGGATGGAATTTGTCACGGCCTCTTTTTCTCTCAACAGCTAGTAAACACATTTTTCAGTTTCCTCCGCCGCAAAACTGATTTCTTCACTGGTGGCGAACCCGGTGCTGCAGAGAAGGTGAGCGATGCTGCTGCGGCTTCTGGGACATTTGGGTTTCTGCAGCATACTATGTTCTGAAAGATATATACTGTCACCTACGACTCATTTCTGTCAATCTCCTTTTTCTTTCAGCTCGTCAAAGATGCTCTCGCCCACCACAGCCAGCTAGCGCTTAAGTCTCAGAACGAGAAGCTGAAGAAACAGGAGCGGGAAAAGAAAGAAAAAGCCGAACGAGCTGCCAAGCTAGCAGCAGAAGAGGAGAGGAAGAAGAAGATGGACGACGGTCCCAGAATTCAGGAGCTGACTGATGAAGAGGCAGAGAAACTTCAGTCTGAACTTGACAAGGTGGAATCTGGGAGCCTTGATACTCAGTCACATGTGAATCACTGCTGTTATGAATATGACTTGATTTCTATGTGTTGTCTGTTTTAGAAAAAGAAAGAAGAGGAGAGAAAGGAGAAAGCAGCCGCAAATGCAGAAAAGTCATCTGACAAAGTAGAAAAAGAGAAGGGGGTGAGTGAACAGTTGCATAGTTCTGGAGTGAAATGTTGAGTCTAGAGTCTGATCTAATCTGGGTCTGACACTCATCTTAATTTCTATATCCCCAGTCTGACTCAGAAGGAGAGGAGGATGAGAAGGACAAAGATAAACTGAAGCCCAATACAGGAAACGGAGCCGACCTGCCGAACTACAAGTGGACACAATCCCTGTCTGAAGTTGATGTAAGTGCCAAAGACCTAACACTTCTGTATAGTTTCCCCCCAAGCCTCTAACGCCAGGGCCACAGTCCCGTGTCGCAGGACCTCCTGCTTTTTATTTCACACAGCCTGCATTAGCTCAGTGTCGGCTCATCTTGAGATTCAGAGTCTCGCCTGTTACATTGGCATCATTCCAGCAACATTAAACCTTTCACTACAGTGTCAACAGCATGTTTCTGCTTCAAATTAAAGCCCTCTAGCGTTTCTGTGGACAGAATTCCTCCACTTGTTGACACAAGGCTTTCAAATGAAGCAAACTCAATGTAGAGAGAGAGGAGCCAGCAGCAGCAGTGCTGTCTGTGTGGACACCACATACATGGAAGCAAGGTGGCAGTCAGGCTCAGGTCGAGGCAGGCGGTGGGACGCAAATAACGTCAGTTGGAGGGGAGAGTGCTGACACACATCCACAATTGAGAAAAACAACCTTTTCTTTCATCCACTCCACATCCTGACTGCTGAATCTCAATTACGTCTCCTGTCTGTGTGTCATGTTCAGTGTGTGCTAAGGGTGTGACATCAGTTGACTTGTGCTTTATTTATTGTGCAGAAAGTCTGCGACTAAAAGCTTCTGTTGCTGTCAAAATTCCCCCTCATGCCCACCCCCCAAACTTTTACAGGCCGAATTCACCTCAGTCAGTCCTTGTTACACTTGCAGCTCCTTCTTATTTGTGTCTATCAAACATTTTTACACGACATAAACTTTGTGTCACTGTAGTTTTGATAGCCGTGAAACACTGGATTTAAAACTGGATTTAAGTATACATTAAAACATCTTCCTACAGCTGGTAGTGCCTTTCGATGTAAAGTTCCGCATTAAGAGTAGAGATGTCGTGGTGGACCTCCAGCGGCGCTCCATCAAGGTGGGCCTGAAGGGACACCCTCCTGTTATTGACGGCCAGCTTTACAACGAGGTGAAGGTAGAAGAAAGCTCCTGGCTCATTGACGATGGCAAAGTTGTTACAGTCCACCTGGAAAAGGTAAGAACAGAGCTCCTGTCTCTTCATCAGTGACAAAGCAAATGAAAGAACTGCTGAGTTGTTGAGCTGTAATGTATTCTCTAATTTTTTTTAGATTAATAAAATGGAGTGGTGGAGCAGGATCGTCACCACAGACCCAGAAATTAACACCAAGAAAGTCTGTCCAGAGAATTCAAAGGTAAAGCATGTCAAGCTTAAGGCTTGAGATTTGTTCTACCTGTCATACATCTGCAGTACCAACTGCCTGCCGCGTCCTAACTGTGTGTTCTTCCTGCTGAGCAGCTGTCAGACCTGGACGGGGAGACACGTGGTATGGTAGAGAAGATGATGTATGACCAAAGGCAGAAATCAATGGGCCTGCCGACATCTGAAGAGCAGAAGAAACAGGACATTCTTAAAAAGTAAGTTTCCAGTGTTGCATCACTGCCAAATAATCCACCTGTTGACGTTAGCTCAGTTGTTATCATGAAGACCAGTTTGTTCTGTCAGCTGACACCTTTAGTGTTTTTACTGTCTCCAAAGCAGACACTGTACTCAGGGTCAGTTTAAGAGAAGCTTTATGATGTATAAAGATTTTATAAGAAGTGAATTTGAAGGCTCCCTTTCTAGTTTTGCTCTCTGTGTTGCGTATTTCTGCTCAAGGCCAGGCTCGCCTGCTGTAACTGCAGGTAATAAAAGATAGTGTGGTGTTTGTATCAGCCTCTGCCATCCAAAGACGTGACCCAGTTCAAGGAGACACATTGATCTGAGCAGAAATGAGTTGAAGTCTTTCACTCTTCACCATTTGTGTTGCTGCCTCACAGCACAAGCAGTGCCGAAACCAGTTCTTTTCAAATTCTCATTGTTACGGTGGTACTTGGTAACTCGAGTACGATACCTAATAGAAACCCCAGAGTAATACTTTTTAAGTGCACCAAAGCACTTTAAAAGTATTACTTTGCAGGTTTTAGCCTCTTAACTACAAACTGTGTAAATTACTCACAGCTATTTTTTTTTTTATATTTATTTATTTATTTTTTTTGATGTTCCACCCTCACCCTTTCTGTTTGTTGTAGTGTCTGCAAGTTGCATGGTTTGAAAATCAAAAGATATCTGGAGGTGTGGTGTTAGAGAGCTCACCAAACCTCTGACCACCCGCTCATCTGTGCTTGAGGCTTCAATATTCTGCTGCTGCCGTAATGCACCTGAATTTCCGACTGAACTGTCAGTGGTTGAGTTGCATTGTGGGTATTGTAGGTGCCAGGCTTTGACAAGAAATGAGAATGCATAAGAGAAAAAATATGATATCTCTGAATCTGCTGCATCAATCGTGATCGTTTCTTTTCTTTTTTTTTAACTGTCGATTGTCCAAAAACATTGCAGGGCTGCAGAGGTAAATTGGTGGAGCACTCTTTGAATTTGTTTCCATGGTTGAAAGGTGAGAGTTGTCTGACAGAGGGGGGAAGTTTTAATGCTACAAGAAATGTTTTGGATCGGGAAGTCGAAGGTTATCGGAATCTGGTTCATCAGTTAAGTGTATAAAGTCTCTACTAACAATCAGTACGATTACATGACATTAGAGAACACAGGGTTTTCCTGCCTATCTAAGACAAAGGCGGGCCGTCTGGGTGATTTTGGCCCTCGCTTTGGTTAAAGCATGTGGACATATCATGCTCTGTGCATGCTCCACAGTGTCCGCCCTGGGCTTCGACCTGGAAGTTGAATGCGTGAAATGCATAACAGAAAAAGAAGCTGGTAACAAAATCGCACATTTTGGACTGACGAAATGTACCGAGCTGTTAAGTTGCCCACCATGGTCCCAGTTTTCCGCAAGCTCACCATAGCTAACTTGTTAGACCATTGTTTGGTCTGTGACGTAATCTGGTCACATCTCTCACAGCGTCCAGATGCCGTCTCACTTGCTCTTCCTCTCCTCGGAGCTCTCGCACTCCTACAATTGAAGTTACATCCAGTAACTACTGTTACTATGGTGGAACATTACCAGCAGAAATATGTTTAGCACAATTTCAGTAATATCTGCTGCCTTTCATCTGACACATCTGACTCCAATTTACATTCATCTTTGCCATCAGAGGCACCGCTAGGCGATGACCCCTGATGAAGCCATCAGTGGTGACTGCAGACAGAGACAGGCGGCTGCATCAGAATCAAAGTAGCACATTTTTCAATTCATTATTTTATCTGCCATCAGATTTCAAATAGTTAAAAAATATACATATATAGAACATCAGTATGTGGCAGTAAATGTTGATATTGGGGGGAGCCACCTCAAATAATCATTGTATGGGCATCATGATGGTTCAAACAGTAGCCGCCTCTCGCCACTGGGTCAGTGGTCCATCCATTATGTGCCGTATCATGTCAAATATTACACAGAGCACTAGTTAACTGAGATAAGAGGTGGATGTGGGCCAGAGTCGGAGCTGTGAGACCCATGTGAAGGACGCTCTCTTATCATTGTTGGCAGTGAATGACCCCTCTTCCTCCTCTGCTGCTCTCAGCGCAGACAAGAGGAGACATGTCTGCCGCTGCGATGACCTCCACTTCCTCTTTAAGCTCGTTAAAGCTGCCTCTAACGATCCTGTATAGTTTTATAAGGCTGAAACAATACAGTGGAGGTGACTGTAGTCGAGATAGCTGCTCTCAGAGGTTTTTTATTGAAACAAAGTTCACATCGGGTCTTACCAATCAAATGTGTTGCCTTATGGTGTGATCTCAGAGGGGTATGTTCACGCATTTAAAAAACTCACTCCTTGGCTAAATGGACGTGCAAAGGAAAGAAAATGTTCCCCGTCTGTGCCCAGTGGGAAAATATCAACTATTCCGGACTATAGAGAAGAGAGTATGGAGTTGTGATGTAAAAATGAATAAACAAATGGAGACACAGGGAGAGAGAAATGCTATAGCATGTGATGTGTCATTTAGAAAATGTATATCTAAAAGCAGCTGGAAATGTGAATGAATAGAAGACTGACTGCATCTTGTTTCTCACTCCGACACCTTCTGTCTCTGCAGGTTCATGGCTCAACACCCAGAGATGGATTTCTCTAAGGCCAAATTCAGCTGAGACTCACTGAATCCACATCACGATCCATGTGCATCATATCAGAGCCAACGTCAGGCACCAACCAGCTCCCCACTCATCTCTTCTCTCCATACCAGAACTGGTTTTGTTGACTAACATGTTTTCAGTGCATAGGATCAAGTTTTGTTGTCGTGACGACAAGCTTGACGCCTGAAATGTTGTTCGCGTCGTCCCTTTGCATGTTGCGTCAATATTTAAAGACTTGTCTGGATTTTTTTTTTTAATAAATTGATTTAAAATCAGTGATGAACGAGTGGGTGTATTTTGGTAGTTCAGTATCAGCGGCTCAAGTTTAAGCTTTTCACCGCCTGTGTTTGTTTGTTCACAACCTTCAAGAGTTCAAGCCCAAGATGAGTGGATTAACCAACCGTCAGAGTCACTGAACTCAGCCGTGTGTTATGATTGGGGCACAGCCAAAGGCTACTGGCCTGCAATGAGAACCTGTTTTCCCAGAGCTGTCACTGTGCAGGTGGATTGCATAATACTGGAAGTCAGTTTAGTTGGCACAGATTTTTTTTTAGAGGTTTATATGTAACATCTGTTACACACAAGCCTTTAAAATGGTCACATGTTGTAGAAATTTTTGCTGTTATTTTACAGTGTGTGTGTATGAATCGATGGGAAAGGTAGAAATGCACCATGCGCATTGGAAAGTTTTTTAATTTGGACCACAAGGGGGCAGTGTTTTCCTGAAAGAAAGAAAGAAAAGTGCTTTTGATACCTGTTCATGTACAATCAGTAACCACATGAATCCTGCAAATCTGGTGGATAGGAAATTGAGGAAGTGAATATTTATCCCATATTTTTAATAAGTGAGTAAGTTAAAGTCAGGGTAGCCTTTTCTCCTCTTGGTTTGTAAAAACTGAAGTCTATAATGACACAATAATGCTGAAGAGAGTTATTTCAGGAGTAAAAAAGGTTCCTAACATAAAACTTACCTACATTTTCCCAGTGACGTGATTCTGCAGAATCATATGATGCTTGTCGCTCATTTTATTTGTGTGAATTCATTATCTTCAGTAAACGTTCCAATATTCTGTATACAGTGATGAAGCCACTGGTTTTGGCAACAATGATGGGAAAACTAGAGCAGGGAGCAAAGTGCTGATTGTAGTGACACAATGACAAGTTAATATGTGTGGAAAGTCGATACCACGGGATTATTCTTGTTTGCACCCACTGCTGATCAAAGAAATTGTGTAACGTCCCATCAAATGTGGGTTTGAGCCGACAGCTTTAAGGACACATACTTGGCGTCACGGTATGACTCATTAAGTATTTTGCAGTTACTCTAACACGTGAAGCAACAATGATAATATAGAGCAGGAATTATTGAATGTGAGCATGTTAGATAATTAAAAAAATACTGAGCGTAAACAGGCTAGTATCTAATACGGTTTGATTTCATGAAAGAAAAATTTTAGGATTATAAATTAACTTTGAAATTAAATTTTAAAGTTAAAAGTCAAAACTTACACAACAACACAAAAAATCTTTTCAGAACCTAACAGCCTACCAACCTTACCCACAATGCAACTCCACACGATCAGTTGGACATTTGGCCGTGTTATGCGAGTGGGAAGATGGATCGATAGATAGACAATAGATAGACAGACAGACAGTGGGAGGAACATCAGCAGCTCTGGCATCAGTTACGAAGATGGCTGGTCTGCGCATCAACAGTAGTGGGAAGCTGTACTAATATACTGGAACGCGGTCACCTCGGGTGTGATGACATTCCAAGCTTCAACAGCTTCTGACTTTCGATGCTAATGAAACGTACGACTCATTCACACTGCCGCTATTTGGTCCGCTTTAAACGAACCCTGGTCCACTTCCACGGATAGTTCGGTTCGTTTGGAGTGGTGTGAACGCTCATTGGAACTCTGGTGCGGACCAAACGAGCGAACCTTGGTCCTCTTGAAAACTGGGTTGTCGGTTCATTTGCAAGTGAACCCTGGTGCAGTTCACTTACAGTGGGAAATGCAAACGGACTATCCGGCGAACCAAAGGGAGGAAGTGACGTAGAGCGCAGTGCAATTTGGGTAGAAAACACAAACGAACAGCGCAAACAGGGAGAAGCAGTTTTTGAATTGGATTAATCGGTTGGTGGATCAGTAACACACCAAGGTAAAAAAAAAACTGCGATGGCAATATATTAAGGTATTAAGGTGGTTTGGTCCGCTTAAAAAAGTGCAGTGTGAAAGTGAACCGAACCAAATGAAGGTGTGAAATTTTTCGGCATCCCCCTGGTGTGAATGCGCCCTCAGTGTCAGTCCCAACCAACACTGACTCAAGTGACATCACTGGAGGCAACTTATTAAACTTCACACAGCTCCCACGATATGAAAGTCTGTACACAACTTTTTCCACATGTTGTTGTCCTCCTCAACACCTGTATACAGACTTTAATGTGTAATTTCCTTTTTAAGTTTGTGACTGGGAGTAAAATGTAAGGAACGTGACTGTTATCTTTAATCCAAACTGACAAAGGACTACTATGTGTGAGCGCAGTGATCGACACGCTGCCTGAACCCCGGGATAATCAGCACGCAGCTACCAATGAGTGAAAGACACGGTTTCTCACTCAGACCACACTGGATATCATGCACCTCTGCTAAATGTTACTTCAGTGAGGACCAGTTTGCTTACAAGTCTTCCCCGCTTGTGTGACTGTCCGCAGCTAACTGGACTGGCCTGTCAGGATGGTGAGAGGCTGTCACCATCACTGTGGTGACCGGAGGAAACATACATTAGCTTATGCTGGCTAGCAAGTCCTCCTAATGTGTGAAATTGCTCATGTAGTTCAAAAACACTTCTCAGACATCTGTCTCATCGGGACAATAGTGTTTTTGCAAATCTGACCTGCTGATCACAGAGTGCTGGACACTGTGTTTGAAATGTGATTAGAGAATATCACAGGGCAGATGTGACAGCTGTAAACTGAACAGACTCAAGTTTGATTTTATTCGAGAGCCAAGAAGGAGAACACCAGGCTTTATAGTTAAAGCAGTGGTGAGTGTTTGTTGCTGTTTACTTAAGTTCGTTCAGAATGTGTTATGTGGAGGCATGCAATAAAAACAAAACACGACTTTAAGGCGACAGGCAGTTTGTTATACACATACAAATGGTCATTGTGCAGGTGAAGTGTCCTTTTAACCTTGGTTTTGCCAAATATCTTTACAAATACAAGGAATTTGTCTTAAATTTTCTGCATTCGGCCGACTTAGTACAAATTACACGACTTCCTAATCCGACCATTCATTAAATAAAGTAGTGATATTTTAAATTCTTTAACCTGCAGCCTGCAAGAATTCTGCCAACCTTCTCTGAACACGCTAGGTCCCAAAAAGAATCAGGCTTCACGTCAGCTATTGTGTTTGAGTTGAGGTGTGTGTACATTTGCAAATGTAATTTTTTAGGACGTTTCTCCGTTTGTCACTGACTGCGCCAGTCATTTGCATCTGTGGTTGTCATGTGTCAGAGGGGATTTGCAAAGTCCAGAGGGAGAGGAGAAGGGACAGAATGAGACAGAGCGCTAATGTGTTGAGTTAATTGATAAAAAAAAATGGATGAAGTCAATTTTGGGTTATTAAAGTGTGAGTATACCTGTTCTGCAGCCTCTCCATACTTTTAGTGGGTTTACTGGTGTTTTAAAACCCTCGTGCACACGCTAATTTTTTGGGAAAAAGGGTATCTTCAGCTTGCCCCTTTTCTACCACAATTATCACGTGTTCAAGAGTTTTTTAAAACATGGGTAAACCCACTAAAAGTAAGCGTTAGACTACTTTCCCATTGCCAGTAGACCACAGCTGTGTGTATGGCTCTGATGAGTATGCCTTTCTGTGCAGGTGTGTTTTTCTTTCTTGGTGTAGTATCCAGTCCGCCTGGCTCTATGTTTGATGCCACTGCAGACAGAAAGATATAGTCAATTTTTTTCTTGTAGCCAACATCATTTCAGTGGATTCATTTGCTAGAAATTCAGTACCAGACCTCGAAAACGTTTGAAATCATCGTGGTAAAACATCCAAAATTCAAGGATTCTGTGACAGATTTGGGATAATTGTAGCAGCCCGATGTCCAGTATCTGTACTAACTGCAAGGGAGGTGCAGCCAGAGGCCTGATGGGACTGTGGCAGGGTGGGGCGGCTGTGTGACTGCGCAGAGGTTGAGGGCACGGAGGAGGCAGAGTCTGCTCAGCTGAGAGCAATGTCTCACCAAGGTACCAGAATTTCTTCATTAACGAAGACACACAGACATCAGAGGGACGGGGTTGGGGTTTCGGGGCGGACGAGGGGGCGGTCTGCAAACACACCTCCCCTCCGCTGCGCTGACTCGCTGTTCCAGACTTGACAACTTGTTTTTTGGCAGCGGCCCCTCGTAAATCAACCGCAAGGCCCTGCACAATGTGACTCACCATCATAATCGTGGTGTTTGCGGAGGCCGCTTTGCCCTTCTGTCTTGTTCCGTAAGGCTGCTCGGTGGCTTATTCCTGGAAGTGGAGGAGGATACGTGAGGGGACACCAGGACAGAGATGAGACAGGAGACTGGCATCTTTCTCATCTGTAAGATTCAGATCAGTCCCATTGGATGAGTCTTACTTCAGTCCCTGTCAGTGTGTCCATCCTTCCTTAAACGACTGATACACTCGTAGTTTCTGTAATTAATAACCTCCAATTTTTGTCAGATAGAAAATGTAGTTCCGGTGTGTTTGACCCAACACTACACCTCTGCTACAACAAAAACTAATAAGTATAGTCACATAAGGCACCAGTGGCCCAACATCTGTTGTTTAGACTCCTCTATCCTCCACACCTGGGTGCTGGACACACTCTGTAAAGCGTATTTGGAACACACACTTCCAGGGGTGGAGAGGAGGGCGGTGTGCAAAGTCAAGCTGTAATTGTCAATTAGTGAGGGCCAACACAGGCTGCAGGCTGCGGTGTACAGAGCAGATCAGCCATCTTGGAGAACAAAAGCTTCAGTGAGCTCAGGGCCCTCAGATCAACACACACACACACACACACACACACACACACACACACACTGCAAGTGAGCCAGCAGAGATGACTCTGGGCCCAGCAGGACCTGTTTATCGCTCCAGACTGAGCAAAGACCATCAGCAAACATCCTCCCCACCAAGTCTGGACAACTGCTCATAAACAGGCACACACACTCACACACACACACACACACACACACACACACACACACACACACACACTGGAGATGAAACACAAGGGTTCAGTACTCTTTTATTTTTGGCTATTTATTCCACTTCCCAACTCTCTATGAATAATAGCTATAATGAACAGGCTGAACTCACTGTATTATATCTGGTAGATTGTAGACACAGCAGTGTCACATACTAGTGATCGGCCAGCGTGATTCACAAATACTGGCTAATATCAAAATAATGTCAGCTGCTCATTGGTCAGGTGAATCATATATTAACAATATGTCATGTGAGAAACAGGGAGACATTAAATACAAATTAGTTAGAATAATGTGCGGAAACTGTATGTGAATGTAAAAATTTCAAAAACTAACTTTCCTCATTTTCTTTACAAAAATTTGTCAATCATTACATGATCACACAAATGAGGTAATAATATAACTCTGACCTTTGACCTCACCACAACAGGATGCTTGTAACATTGATGACGCTCAGGTTAAAAGCATCAGATGCACAAAATGCCAAAAGTGTTTTCCTCATAAGAGAACTTTGTTGGACTCATGGTTGAAAGTCAGAATCCAAAACTGCTGCAGCAGAACCAGAGATGTCGTCCTTTTTATTCTCATCAAAAACCTGGTGCCTACATTACCCACAATGCAACTTGACTGCTAATAATTCAGTCAAAGTTTCGGTTGTGTTAACCTCCAGCTAGTAGCGAGGGACTTCTATGTAGACGACTATCTGGTGAGTGATTTCGGACACTGACATAGACCTTGTACCTTGCAAGTTATGGGATGTAATGCTGTCCTCAATAGAGATTGAAGTAATGCTGCCTCTCTGTGGTTTCTTGTGGTAGCTGGTCCAAACGCGTGCATGCGTACACGCCACAGGCTAGCACAGCGCCTCCACTTTGCACTATGCTCATATGTTACTGCTGATATTGGGACAGTGTTGTCGTGGAAGTGTAGTGCCCACCCTCTGGTTCCCTAACACATTCTCAATCTGACCTTGTCACATATTGTTGCTCGGTCATCGACTTTGCATGACGACATATGACGTGCAAGGTACCCTGGGTGCGTTGGTTGTTGCGTTCTGAGGCACTGTGTCAACTTGAGCCTGTTACATGCATTATGTGTTTTCAAAATACACGCATGTGGTTGGGTTTAGGGAAAAAGAACACGGTTTGGCTTTACAGTCTTACAGGAAGTAAACACCGGCCTCACCACCTCTCTTGTCCACCCTACTTGGACTTCCACCGCTTTAACTTTCGTTGTTGTCCCACCACGTTTCCCCCTGACGCCATGCTGACATGAAAGGACAGCTTTTTTGTCAGTGTCTGATGTTGGAAGTCACCAACCAATCGCTGGATTTCGATAACTTTGGAGTGAGACCAGGTTAACATCATTAGCTCATTCAGCACTGTTGCTGTTGTTTAGCGCTGATTATGGAGTTAGCACCGTTAGCTGCTAGCCACCATCTCAACCACGTGGAAAACCGATTCCAGCCAATTAACGCACTCTCAGTTTTGTTCACATAGAGCCTCTCAGTCACTTTGCAAATTAACATTTAACTCGTCAAGTAGGCAGAGTGACTTTTGATACTTTTGATACTTTACTCGGCTATTTTCTTTTACTTCAGTAAAATTTTGAGCACAAGTAATTGTGCAGTGAGTGAAAGTGTCGTATTATAGTTTACAAAAACAACTTCTGTATTTCTTCCAAGCTAATGGATTTAAATTCCTACGTTTTGAAGAGGCAGTAAAGTGAAGGTTTTCAGAGATGTCAGCGTTTCATGAGGGGACCTTTGCTCCGCTGCGATCGGCCCCGCCAGCTGCAGGTCACATTGCTGCTTCATTACTGTTTGCCCGTGGCCCCGTAACCCGCCTGCCTTCATTTGCACCTGGGTGAGGACCACTCCATCACTGCTCAGGGGCCGAGCCTCCGTGGGCCTGACACACACATCACACCACTGACATCATGAGAGCACGGCCATGCCACTGGCCGCAGGTATGAGCCGGGCCTGGAGCGGAGTCAACCAGAAGACTATTTTTGTTTGCTTGTTTGTTTTTGTTTTAGTTTCTTTTGCCTTGGTACTGCAAATTATGATTTGTATTTAATTTTATATTTTTAATAGTGTGTGGGGTTTTGCCTCCTTCTGTAATGCCAAATACATTTATCGGCCCCAGATACTTTACTTTATATGAATAATTTAAAAACCTTTTGTTTCCTGTAAAGATTCTTTCTACATTTAAATTATCTTACTATATAACTATGTGTTTAAGGTTAAGTTGTGCAAATAAAAATGTTGATGAGCCTCACTGCTTCTGGTTTGGGTCCTCTCTGTTCCTTCTAATACTGCAAAGCTGACTTTGGAGCCACAGTTTATCGTGTTGGCGTTTTGGGTCCATATTCTGTACCTTTGACTCTCGTCACATGCAGATCTGAATGTGTTAGCCGTATGTCGCACCATAACGCAGATTGTAACAAAAGGGTGCCAGTGATGGAAAAGTACCCCGATAGATTTCTTAAACTGGACACTTCTCCACCACCTCGTCATTTCAATTACACGTCCGAGACGCCGTGTTCACTTAGCGTAGCCGTGCGGACGCTGTTATTAAAAGAAAGCTCATACTGCGGGGCCAAAAGTTTGATGATTGTGGTTTGATGCACGAGGGCAGCTAGAGAGTTACACCTCAACTCGAAACTCGTGGGTTCAAAATGAGAATATTTAAATCTGTCTGCTGCGTGACCCTTGATGTTTTCCTGTTGATTAACCCACAGTGGCCCTTGTTTGCCCTTTGACCTCACAGATTACGGGACTGAGGTGTTAATATAGACGGTGCTGCGTGCTTAATTTTTCCTGCTGTATATGAAAAGCTTTGTGTTTCAGTACTTAAAGCAGAGACACAACACATTCCTGGGGTCAAAATCATTTGACGATGTACTAAACACACACCACACACAAAATGAAACCCATGTTTGAGAAAACAATCTTTAATTTATTATTAAATGACATAAATAAAACTCACAGTGAGTTCAAATACAAATAGATAGTTATGTACACTTGTTTGTGCAGGAGGGGGGATGCAGAAGGCACTTGTGTGGAACATTTATTGCAATCAGAAAAGGCACATTTATATGGAAAACACTGGACGTTAATTTATTCTATTTACACACATATACACCTTTTTGTTAGCAGAATTCTTTCGTCTTATATATTTAAGAATAAAAACAAAAAGATCAGGGAGTGATCAGTTCATCGTGTGGAGCAAAGGGAGGTTTTAAAAGTGTGATAAACATGTCGACACCTCATGAACATAAATGTGTAACAGGCATTACTAAGAGCAGAGAAGAGTTCTGACCATGCAGCTATTCTAAGGCTTATTATTCTACTGTGGTAGAATCTCCGACATGGATGGAGATGATTGTCTTTCAAGTTCTGTCATTACACACATCGACTTTGTTCAGCGTGACTCCTGCCTAACTTTACACTTTTATTTAAATTAGAGACTCTGGAATGAAACATTTTTCCGAAACTGGAGCCAGAACAGATCCTCGTAGGTCTCGTCACACTTCGTCTTCTTCGGGATCTTTTATATGTCTTTATCGTGCTCCTAAAGCCTCCACAGATGCCTCCTGCTCAGTAGCTCTGAGCCACAGGCGCCCAGGACGCGGTCAGCCTGGCGATGGAGCTCTCAAACTGGGCCTCTCCGACCCCGACCTCGCTCAGGCTGGGGTCATACATGGAGGATGGCGAGGAGACGGGCAGCGAGGAGGTCAGGCCCGTGTAGGAGGAGCCCCTCAGGAACTGGGAGGTCAGACCTCCGGGTATGGAGCCTGAGGCTGAGCCTGAAGGGGTGAGGGTGGTGCCGGCTACTGACCATAGGCTGGGGTACTGACTGTGGACGAATGGGACAAGAGGATTTTATTACCATGATGGTGATCATTTGGTGTCACCCCAGCTCATCATGTGTTTTTTTTTTTTTTGATGAACTTTAAATCAAACAAAGTGCACAAATATCTGCTTTCTGTATATGGTTAAAACACTTACCTGGAATTAGATGTGGAGTTGGTGGAGTGGGACAGGGTGCCCATGCCGGTGGAGTTGGGGATCTGAAGAGCAGACCAGCTGTCATGAGTGGGCAGAGTCCCCGAAGCGTTGTCCATGTAGTTGTCTGAAAATCAAGCATAGACCACAAATAAATGCCAGTTCTCAGCGTTTATCTGGATTCCTAACATGATCAGTGTGCTATATGTGTATGATGTGAGGGTCTTACTCGTGCTGGAGGTGCGGTGGGGGTAGTGGCTGGGGTAAGGGGCTGCTCTGTGGCTCCTCAGGCTGGAGTAGCGCTCGCAGTAGGAGCCAGAGGAGTGGCCTGCTGTGCCACTGAACTGAGGAGGGCTGCTGCTGGGGCAGATAGGACTCTGGCCTGGGAGGAACCAACCTCCAACTGAGGAGTCAAATAAACAAAACAAAGTCATATCACACACCACATAAAAACACTTAAATGTTACCATTATTTTAAAGCCATTATTCCATTTCAGAAATGTATTAAATTAATGAAACTCACGCTGAGAGTAGCCAGACTGTTGGCTGTCTGCGCCGTGATCAGGGACGTCTTTATGGTCGCTCCTGCAATCAAAAACAATATTATTTAACATCACACAGTCAGAACACTCACTTCATAATTTGAGGAATAATTTCAGGCTTAAGACTTTACCTTTCTTTGGCATCCAAGAAGGCCTTAGCAAAGGGATTGTGCTTTATCTTCAGGGCAGTGATCTGTGAGGAGGACGTGACAGCTGTGAGCATTTCATTCAATATTCAAGACAAGTGAGTGTTAATGAGGTTTCTTGCTCTCTGACCTCTTCGTTCTGGTAAGCGGTGACGGCGATGAACTGTGTTTCAGGGAAAGACTGGCTGCTGATCATCTTCTGGATGCCTCCGACCTTCACAATGTGTATCCTTGGTTCGTATTTGTGCAAAGAATTCAGCATAATCTGTGGAAAAAATATGGTTAATGTTACTTTTATATCATTATAAAAAGAGCATGCTGCTATTTGGATTTCGTGTTTCTTAGATCAAGTGAAGGAACAGCTCTAAAGTGATGTAATCCAGTGTTTCCTTAAGTGAAGGGTCTGTCACATTACCTGAGAAATCCAACAGTTTCTAAAATACGTGAAAGGATTTTTGGAATTCAGTGTGTATTTGATATTCAAGTGGTTAAGTAAAAAATATTACCCACTCTCTTGAAGTGAATTAATTTGTGGGTCTCAGCAGAAGAAGAATAGAAAGTGTCTGAATCTGTTTTCACATCACCATAACTGATGATAATCTTAACGCATCACTCTTCTCACCTGTCCGCCCCCGTTGAGTTTATTGGAGAGTTTGACTTTGCTGAAGGAGACGGGCGCTTTCATCCAGTGCGCTCCAAAGTTTGGGGAGTCCGGGTGGATGTAGACGCAGCTGGGGCTCTGGGGCTCCGGTTTGCCGCCGGGGACCCACTCTCCGTTCACGTATTTCCACCGGTTGTTGTCCGCGGCCACGAAATCCAGCAGCACCGAGTACATGGCGTTGGGGTCCAGGCCGCTGACGCTGGCCCGCAGCACCGGGAACATCCTCCTGGAAAACAACAAGGGTGGAATTTGTAAGAATTTGTTTGGGGCGTTTGTGAGTGGAAAATACCGTTTTGTTTTAGAGCAATCACACAACCAGGTTTCTTTACCGTTATGAACCCAAGGGCCTCTGAGGCCTCATGAGCAGCACCTCTGACAGAGCACTTGAGTGGCCTGTTTGATGCCAAATAAAAACCAAACTAACATGTTCTCATGCTGAAAACCCCGTGCGTAAAAGGCGCGTACAATGCGCCCGTCCTGTGCGCAAAAGCCACCAGCGCGGCTTCCACTGCTTCATTGGACCTACCTTCCAGTTTTGGTGACAATCATCTCGTTGGTTAACTCTTTGAACTTGTTCCATAAGTCTGCATCATCCAGCGTCAGTTTAATATCCCTCTCGGACGCGTCGCCCTTCTCGCTGCCCTTCTGGAACTCGCTCTCCACGGCGCTGAGGAGATGCTCCAGGCGCTGGTCAGTGTTGGAGGAAGACATATTTCCAAGTATTGTAGACAGGCCCAAATTCCAAGACGTTAAGTGTAGGGGCTCGCTGACTGTGAGACTAACAGCGAGAGAAGGCCCGAGTGATACTGCTTTCTAAAATCCCGAGGCCTCATCATTTAAGGGCCCCCAGGGACCTCATGGGGATGTGGGGCGTGGTTTGCGCGCTCACATCTCGCATCTCTGACCGGGTTCAACGTCTCCAAACGCCGCCCACACACCAGACTGCAACTCTTATGCAACACAACAGATTGTTTTAAGAATTATCAAAATTGACCTTACTGAAATTTGCCTCCCTCAGTTAAACTCAATTTTTTACAGCTTCTTCAGATGCGCAAAAAATGACTAAACTACAAGAAAACGATGTCGGAGGGAAGTTTTGGATTTACACTTTGATACAAGTCTGTTACAGTCCGTTGCAGCTGATGCCCGTCACATTCAAAGCTGCGTCTTCAAACAAAAGAAGGGAAGGAGGGCACTGAGCCGTGCCTTTGAACTCAGTTGTATATTTGCAAATAGTGCTAATCTTTTGTTGTCTCAAATCCACATGGGAGAGGGCTTGTGTTTACTGAGTATGGGCCATTAGGGCAGACTCTGTGTTCCTGTTGTGCCAAAGTGTGGACGGCCCACAAGTGATGCCTGGATTTACATAATGGGCCTACGTGACTCCCTCTGAGACTCTGATATTAAATATTTCAGCCAGTTGGAGGCTGAGTGCTCGGCAGAGGCTGGCTCTAATATTCAAATGGAGGCTTTTACTGAACCAAAAGCTGTGGGAAGTTTCTCTGTATGAAATCAGTCACCAGCAAAACTTTAGAATCTGCTGCTGTTTAGTGGCTTCATCTCGGGACAGACAGAAATTGAGGCTGGTGAAATATAATTCAGAGTGGTACAATACAAGACAGAGGTCCCTGAACTTAAGCAGTGTGGTGGGAACATTGCCACTACATTTACTGCCCTTATTCGGAGCTTCTTCTTCTCAGTATTTTTTTTTTATGCTACTTTATACTTCCTCTGCTCCAGATGTGAGTGAAATACTGGACTTGAACAACTGTATTGTCCGTGAGAACAGTTCACATCTTCTTTTTATATTGGCCTTTTTATTTTAAAGTGAACAAAGGCAAAACCACAGACACATTATTTACAGAAATAACTCCATATATTTGACAATTCAATTAAATAATGAGGGTAATACCATTTTATTTTGATAGCTAAACAGATGCACAGGAACATTATTGTTATTACATGATACAATGGTACAGATTTAAGGATCAAGCAGTGTGTTAATGAGTTAAAATGAACATAAGCATGCTACTTTCAAATTAATGCTGAAGTATAATGAAAGAGGCCATTTTGCTGCACGATGAATGTTTGATACGTTTGTTAAGTGAAGTTCATTTGTTTCTCAATTTCTACATATGTCACATTAATTATGTTATGAGATAAATAAAAGTAAATGTAGGTGTAGATTTCAGAGGGTGGGGTTCCTCTCAGGATCGAGAACATGCATTTCTCCCCTCAAAGCAATATGAAAGTAGCAGAGGACTTTTATTTTGACACGATTAAAGAAATTTACACTATAAATTGATGCATAAAAATTCGCCAGAACGTAGAAAAGTCCGTGTTTGACCAAGCTATACAAACTATAAAACAACGTATCTCCAAATTGTCGGAGAGACTGTGTTACAGTGCAACTTTCAGATAATTTTCTCAAGACATAATCTAAAAATTTAATTCCTCAGATTATCTGAAAAATTTAGATAGACGTACTTTACTGATCCCAGACTGGAAGATAGTTGTGTTACACACTGACAGGTCATTCAGGCTTTTCACGGTAGCAATAAATAAACAGTTTAACAATCGGAGAGAGACATAAATAGAGACAGAAAAATAAACACAGCAAATAAAATAAATTACAGTAGCCTACTGTAATACTGAATTCAAGACAAACAAAGCTTTGCATAATCCATCAGTGTAAGACATCTAGAATACACTACACATATACTAAGATAAAATATATGATAATAACAATGATAAACTTTATTTATAGAGCACTTTTCATACAAGGAATGCAGCTTAAGCACTGTATATTATACATATGATAATATACTAATTAGACAAGTGTGCACATGAGTTGAAGTTTGAAGAATCAGTGAGGTAACGCAGGAGAATCAGATGTGCAAATTGTGCGAGGTTATGAAAAGAGCACCACAGAGAGGATTTTATTTGGAACAGAAACTGTAAAGCTGAGAGTTCTCTGTCAGACAGAGTATTAGTAAATTTTAATGGCGTATTTGTTACAAAGTGGTGTCGCTTTATTTTAAAGAAAACACCCGAATCCCTCCTCCAGCTCCTGCAGGCCTCTGTTTGTATTAACAGTGAGCTCACACAGCCGTCACCTGACTTACAGTATTCACTCTAACGCTCACATTGTCCCCGCTGATCCTGAGAAAGGTTTTATGCTTCAGATGTGAGCCTCCTTCCCGCCGCCTCTGATTCCACTGTCTGTGATGTACTTGGAATTGAGTGAGGGCTCTGGAGCGTGACTCCACTTTACTACACCACTTCCTCCAGCTCTACAGAGGCCATAAATGTAAAGGGGTTCTCTCACACCTTTCCATCCAGTATCATTCAGCAGCCTCTTCCTTTTCCCCCGTGTTTTTTTTTTTTTTTAAATTTTGGAGGCTGAGAGAAAGAGACAGAGAGTGTTAAGAAGTGGCTGCATACAGTAATAACCCCCACACACACCTCCGCTGACCCCCGACACACCGTCACACACTCAGCTGCCTAATAACTCCAAATTAAGATTGAATTAATCATCATGCCTGTTTGATAGTCGTCTGTAGCTGCAGCAACAAAACACTGTCTTGGCTGAACTTCAGCTGTGTGTTGTGGTCGTCATGTGTTGCCTGGTGAGAATTATTTAAGCCCCAAAACAACACAAAACATCCTCACAGTCTGACTGACGGGCCGAACCGAGTACAGCAGGAACATCTCAATCCCACACGGTGAGCGAACGTCTGCTCTCAAATATGAAGTTTGCTTGAAAAGCCACTGGAGTTTTCCCACAGCTTCTCTCCTCATGCACTCGCTGCCGCCCGGCGAGCTGAGGGTTAACCAGCGCAGGCCCTATCCTGGCATCAGCACACACTCACCTAGGTGAGAAATATTGCAGAGGGCTGGTGCTTCACAAAGGGACAGTTATAACGATGCATATTTTCCAGAGGACTTCGCCGGCCTAAATAAGTAAACACAAGTAGGCGGATGAGTCAGCCCTGGGAAGAAAAAATACTTACACACACACACACGTACAAACACACTCACAAAGTCATTTTTCATGAATTATGACATAACTGGTCACTGGACAAAACAACACAGTAACTGGAGCCGCAGGTAGACTGATAAAGATAATTGTGTGAGCAGCTGAAAGTGACACAGACATCTAATGATGTGTCTGATATTAAAGCTTATGATATATGTAAAATGTGATTCATGGGAAATGTGAGAGACAAACAGTCTGTTATGTGATTCTTATTGGCAGTTTGTTCGTGATCTTTGAGTCACACTGCTGTTAAATGTTGATCTTTTGACATATTATTGTCTGTCCTGCATCTCTCTCTCTCTGTCGCATTGTTACTGCAAATTTATCATGTTGATCTGTTCTGTACGACATCTATTGCACGTCTGTCCGTCCTGGAAGAGGGATCCCTCCTCAGTTGCTCTTCCTGAGCTCCAAGGACAGAGGGATGTCGTATGCTGTAAAGCCCTGTGAGGCAAACTGTGCTTTGTGATGTTGGGCTTTATAAATAAAACTGAATTAAACTGAGGAGATTTTTGATTTCAACAAGGCTTTAAGACAGGTTTAACAAAAAGTAAAGAACCAGAATGAAAAACAAAGATGTGAATGTCAAAATAATGATAATAATAACAATATCCTCCTTTCCTGTCCCTTCAGCTGTTATTTATTCAGTTAGAAAGCTTATTATCATTATTAATTCATATACAGTCATTGGAGTAGCCTCATAGCCTTGTCAGATTCTTTATTTTTTGTATGAGAAGTTGTCTTAAGTATTAAATTTAAATGAGCAAATGAGGCATTACCTAATTATATATGTGCTTTTTGCATGTACAGGAATCAGAACTAGGCCTAAAATAAACACCTAAATGTGTATTTTCCTTCCACTATTTTGAAATATAACATGTTAGGGAAGGAAAACAGCCCAAATCTCGAAATTGACTAATGCATGAAAATGTCTTTACTCTTTACTGATCATATTATTTTATTCTATCTTTTTATTTAACTATTATTACTTCTAATTTTTATTTTTCTCTTTTATCTTATTCTATTTAATGTCTGTTTTTGTCTTGTGCTGCTGTGATATTTGAATTTTCCATCTTTGGGATTAATAAAGTATATTTTATCTTATGAAATCCTAAACTCTGAGTTTGGCATCCTGAACAAGTCATAATGCACTCTTCAACAAATGTAATGCCACACTGACAAAAGAGTAATAATGTGGTAAATTTACAAAAAAAAAAAAAAAAAGTTTTATTTGTTAGAAGAAGTTCAGGAAAAGTTACTTCGCTGGTCAGCTAACATTAGCTTAGCATCAGCTCGCTAACTGTGTTAATATGAGTCTCAACGTAATTTTTTTTGTGCAGCTCCAAATGTTGGAGGTTTTTGCATCTCCACCTGTAATTTTTGACCCACAGGTTTTGCATATGGAAACAAAATTGGCAATGTTAGTACTTCATGGTTCTCTCCTTCAACCTGACCGGATGCTGTCGCAGTGTTTTAAACACAATGTATCTTGGGAATTAAGTTTCGACCTTTTGGGAGTGAAACAGCTTTAACGTCAGATAATTCAGGAAATAAAAGTACATTAAATGAATCGTGGAACAATTTTTGTGACTTGACTCCACATTGAAGAAGATTGTGTTATTTTATTATATTAAAAGCGGCACAGTCTTGCTTTAAGTAAAGGTACTGATACCACAGTGTAAATGCACTCCATCATAAGTCCATTCAGAATCTCAATCTGGTACATTAGTAATAAAATAATAGCAAAAAAAAAAGTAGAGATATAACGTGGAATAAACTGGAAATATTTGGAGTAAAGAAAAAGTAGAGTACATTTAAGTACACTTAAGTAAATGTATATTCATCTGACCTTTGACCTTCAGATATTTAATACAGAGTAATGTTCACTCTGTGTTGAGTTTCATGTCACTCTGTTGTTATAGTTGTAGCATTGTGTGCATGGAAAGAACAGAAAGCAAGAGCAGCAAGAGAAACAGCCAGCAGCCACACACCCACACACACACACACACACACACACACACACACACACACACACACACACACACACAGAGCCCTCCCTGATGTGGATTGAGCCCCGAGCTTCGTCTGTCACTTTTGCGTTTCCACTTCAAGTTCAGGAAATCTAAACTTTCCTCTTCTAATCACCCGTCCCTTTGAAAGGGATAAAAAGAATTAGTGGGGACAGTAATTGCCCCCCCGCGGCCCCCACCGGCCCTCATCTAGGTGCCCTACAGTAGACCTTGGGACCTTTGGCATGCTAATGATAGGGGGGCTCAGCTTTGACACTACAGGGACCGACCCAGCCAGCTCTGGAGAGGGAGAGTTGCTGAGGAGGACAGTTTGTTAGGTCTGCATCAGGATGAGCCTGTTCATAAAATAGAAACACAGGCAGCTGCTGTGGGGACGCTGCTAAACTGTAAATGTGAAGCATGACATCGCTGATATAAACAAGTTAAGTTTGCAACATGTCAGAACTGTAGATACACGAGGGAGCTTTGTTTTGTCATTCAAACCATTTCTATTGGACGTAAAAGGAATAAAAACAAATAGACACATCTAAACTCATGTCCTCTGTGATCACATCTGTCATACCTGAACATTATGACAAGTTTCACTGGAGTCTGTGACGCAGCACAAACACAGCAGTCTGTGGTGGTTAACACCACTATAGAAATAACTGAGTGAGAAAGTTCATGTTCGACTCTTGGAGACAATGAATGGAGGGTTTTTTTAAACGGCAGTGGTGAATGAAGTAAAGTGATAATCCTAAATTACCAGTAGTGATAAAAGTCAAAATACAATAAAGTAAAAGTACTCAGTTACATGTACTGACTGTTTCTTGAAAAACACAATGTATAAGGCCCGTCGTGCTGCAGAGGGGTTATGAAATAGGAAATTTGATTTCAGAAAATATGTGAAGTAAATTGATTTGCATTAAAAGTGGAGTATTCTTACTCCTCAAACAATAGCTGACTATTTATTTATTTATTTTTATTATTATTATCATTTTTTCATAAAAAAATATACAATCTATATATTTTTTTATTTTTTACTACTCTATTATTATTATCATTATATATTTAAATAAATGTATTACAATTATGATTATTTATTTATTTAATTATTTATTTATTTTTTATTAAACAATATTTTTTTACTATACTTTTTTACTATCATTATTTGATTATTACTTATTTTCCAATAAATGTATTATGATTATTCATTTATTTGTTTTTATAAAATAATTTTAAAAGTTGTTTTTGTTTTATTTTTCACTATTGTTATCACCAGCTGATCATTACTTATTTTCCAATAAATGCATTATTATTAGTAGTAGTAGTAGTACTTATTTATTTATTCTCTCCCTTTGTTTGTGTGTGTGTGTGTATATATATATCTGTTTTGCTCCTGTAACATCAACACTGTTTTGATTTTGTGCTGATAAAAACAACCAAACAAGAAAAGGACGCAGGAGGACTCTTCCTGTCCTGATGGATTCTGTTTCACTTTAAGGGTTTAGAATTTAATCATAGATTCAATGAGGAAGGAGCTTAATGCAGGAACAGTCGATCTTAATTTATAAAGTGATCAAATGTTTTGTATGAAAATTCTGAATTAGTAAAGTAGCTCGTAACTACTGCTGTCATAGAAAAAAACAGTTCAATATTAACTTCTGAGTCGTAGTGGAGTCTGCAGTAGCACAAAATGAAAATGCTCAAGTAAAGTACAAATCCTGTCAAATGGTGCTTAAAGTAAATGTTCTTTGACTCATCCAAACCTTTAGTTTAGTTTATTGTCTGCATTTGGGCGAGTGTGTTATATGCATATTATGACAAAGCAGCTGATTTGTATGTAACAAATAATCTTATTAATCCTCTCATGTGTTTGAATCTTGTAATTAAAGCAGCAGATGAAACAGAATAAAACTATCAGTATATATATTGTTTATACATTTTGATTCATTGTGATGAATTTACAGGTTTCCATCTGAGGAGACAGTGAGGCTGTATTTCATTTTCTTCCTTGCTGGTTTGTTTTTGCCTGTTTCCTCTTCTTCTCTGGTCGCTGTTGCCTGATGTAAATATGAGCAGCTGAGGTCAGCAGACACCAGTGTGTGAGAAAACACAGTTAAATCTTCTTACTGCAGTCCCCAGCTGTGTGCACATGCACCCACACACACACACACACACACACACACATATAAACAGTAGACCCTGTGGAGTGAGATCACACTTCAGCCTATCTCCCTCTGACGTGAGGAGGGATCGACTCGGGGCTGTGCTGGGAAGCCGCGAAAGACATTAGCAAATATTAGCAGATATTAATCATAGCTTTTGGGTGGATCATCATAACCGGGCCCCGCTGTCTGCTCGGGAAGACTTTTTATAACCACCTCAGTCTGCAGGACTCTGACCTGGGTGGGTGAGTCTTTTAGTGGGAGGGTTGAATGGGCAGGAGGGGGGAGATCAAAAGGAGCGAGGCCAGTTTCCACTGACAAACAGTAAGTGTTAAAGACAGAGGATTAATGATAGGTGCAGCCAGGAACATTATTTACCCAGAGTCAGAGGACGTGTGACTTCAGAGCTCATCACCCTCTTCCTCTGGCGGCACTTCCTCTCTCTATAAATGCACAATTAAAATGAGATGTTCACACAACACCGTGTCACCTTCCGATGCATGACCAATGAGCTCTGCAGCTCACTCATCACATTACCAAGCAGTAATATGGAGGACTAATAATAGCACCTTATATACAGTATGTATGTGGGCGACCTGGAAATAAACTGTTACTAACAAAGTACATTAGCATTTACTACAGATGTTAGATGCACTTTGTTCTCTCATCACAGCCACAAGGTTTATCTGAACCTGTGCTTGTCAACAAAGGTTGTTTTTTGTTATTTGGCTTTTCCTCTTGTGCATTACTGTCTCATTTTACATCTGCAGGCCTAAAAGAAGGATCATATTCAAATAAAACAAGGAATGAAATAATTATATCGGGTCAAGTAACATTTTTGTGCTTCATGCTCAAAACTGATCTAAAAAAATGGTTTCAAATATTATTCTTGTTACAAATAGATGGCACAACTTTATAAATAATATAAAACACACACACATCTCCAATTTGTAAAGATTTTAAAACCTTATGCTGAAGTAGTTTCCTGTCTCCTCCATGTCTCCTCCAGATGTTTTAAGACAGAAAAACACTCTTTCTTAAAATTACGTCACATTACAAGGACAGCGACATATTACATCACTCCAGTTTTAGCCTCTTTACACTGGCTCCCAGTTTGTTTAAGAATATTATTTACTTATTACTTTTAAGGCTCTTCATGGTCTCTCTCCGACCTCTTAGTGCCGCACACACCAGGATGTACTTTGAGTTCCTTGGGTAGAGTGTTTGCTGTCAGGGCCCTGAGGCTCTGGAACAGTCTGCCTGAGGAAATCAGGTCGGCTGAGTCTTTAAGTCCCTTCTTAAAAGGTACTTTTGCTGGAGAGCCTTTCATGATTTTACTTCAGCTTTTAAAGTGTCTGTTTTTATACACCAAAGTGTTTTTATCAGTTCTTTTAAAAGTTGCTATTTTCATGTCTTGTCTGTTTTAAATATCGACATGAAAAGCTCTTTGTAACTCTGTTCTGAAGAGCGCTATATAGATAGAGGTTATTATAAGGTAATACAGGCAGAATTCAATGCTTCAAATGTATGGGAAGTGGACAAAGAATGTAATATGAGTGTTATGGCTGCATAACTGTTGATGTGACAGTTTTTGTAAAGTGTAATGGAAATGACAACTTTCTGAGCAGTTATCTTCTCATAATGCCAAATTCCTGTCATTACGTTAACTAGCTGGCACGTGTTACAAGCATTATCTAGCAAACATCCGATACATTCTGAGGATCTGTTAATATTCAGATATATCAGATGTTGATGGGTAACTTATTATTGTAATGCCACACCAATGACAACACCCAGCTCTGGCTGTTCTCATGCATTGTTCATACATTTTCCTACAAAACGCAACGCACCAAATCGTATATCCCACGAAATCATGAGCCAGTGACTTGTGCTTAACTTGTACGTGGAATTGACACCGTACCAACCGTGTAGGCTCTGCGTTGAAAAATCTGCCGTTAGGGAAGGCTGCAATCACGTGACCAAAGCATTGACAGGAGTAAAGCGGTCCTAAGCAGCACTCACAAAGAGGCAGGTTGGGGCGGTGGATGGGTCACAAAGCACAGGACTTTCCCCATGAGACTGGTGCTCAGACCTGTCAGAGCTTTGAGTGAACTAAACATGATTTTAAGGTGCACTCTCACCATGTTTCTTTTCCCTAACCTTACCACAGTAACTTTACTTGCCTAAACTTAACCTCTGTGGCTTTACGTTAATGACCCAACTTTATGTTAGGAATTTATCGTCACTCGTGGGATGCTAATTTTCAGGATATCGCTAGGTGACATGTTGACCTCACGCTAGAACTGTTGTTATGGAAATAATAAATATTTATTTATTTATAGTTTTTGGTGAAACCGGACCACTCAATCACCTATCACTAATGTTAGCTGTCATAGCTAAGTTACTTGCAATTAATTAGCCCCATATTCTCAGCAGCTACAGCCATGACACATTGATGTTGACCTTCAGTTACCTTAATAAAGTCTTTAGATCCTCCAATCCAGTGTCCAGTGTTGTAGGGCCGTACCTGCTCTGTGTTGACACTAGTTTATGACATATGAGATATGTTCAGTCTTGAGGCCTAACAGACACACTGATGGACAGTTTGGTTTATGTGTGTTGAATAAACAGGTCCGTCCTCAGTGTATGTGTGATGGAAGTTTCAAGTTTCCACATAAGCTGCACGCTGGACCATGACTGGCTTCCAAACTAATGATGTCATTAAATCCTGCAGTATGAACACGTATTTAAATCAGATTTAAGGTGAAAGCAGATAAACATTCCCGCGTTAGATGAGTTGTGCATACATTATTGTGCACATAGAGGCTCAAACATTACAGTGAAATAACAAGAGGCAAAACACTTTTCTTGAGTGGAGAAATGTATGTAAGTTGTCTGTTACTGGGATTTGTTTTGCATTCGTCCATGCACAGACTGTTCACGGTCATTCTTGTGTACGGGTTCCTCTTGATGAGGAGACAACCTGTCCGTCAGAGATTTAATAAATATATAGAATGCAGGTTGCAGCTGTGACTACCAGAAGGAAGTATGGTCGCCTGTGAGCCCTGTCATGCAGCTTTACCTCTACGGGTGTCCAGTGGCCTCAGAGAGCAGCCAGCGTCTGCCTGCAGAGTCTGGAGGCCAGGCAGGACTATAGGAAGAGAGGAGCCCCCGCTGCACCGTAAACCGGAGGGGGGGTAAACAAAGGGGGCCGGGCAGATTTTACTGCCTTCCCACGCCAGGCAGCAGCAGCAGCTGACTGGAAAGTGTTACCTGGAATATGCCGAGTCGCCCCCTCCACCAGCAGACAGCCAATCTGAATGCAGGCGCAGTGACCCAGGTGTACAAACAGCAAACAGTGGGGCCACATCAAAGGGTCTCATTAAAAGACAATAGATGCAGCCCTCCTCCTCCTCCCCCCCCCCCCCCCCCCCCATGTTCTGCCAGGGCTTTTACCACAACACACAGCCCTCCCAGCTGCACTGCATCCCCCCTGAGACCAGCACACTGCCCCCTGCTGTCCAGTGTGGTGGTGAGAGGGGCGCGTTGCAGCTTGATCCAGGCTCCAGACACTTAATGGTTATCTTAAACATATGTATCTGAAATAAATATCAGTGTTGTTGGAGATAACCTCAAGTGGCCATTAGAGGAACTGCAGTTTTTGGCACTTCCTGTTGGCTTCATTTTCCAGCCCTGGAGGATACAACTTAGGGCACATTCACACCAGGATAGTCCGGGGGACTCGGTTCAATTGGGCCAAAAAATTTCACACTTTTATTTGGTTCAGTTCATTTTCACACTGCACGTTTTAAAGCGGACCAAACCGCCTGGACAACATCCCGCAGTTACAACAGCTGAGAAAGAAGAAAACCTGGCTCATTGATTGGCCAGGACCGAAAACGGAAACCAATCCCCTTCAGTCAATATATTACTGTCACAGTTTTGTTTGTTTTTTTACCTTGATGTGATGCTGATCCGGCAAGCGATTAAATCCGCGTGCCGTGATCCTCTCGCTAAACAATTTAAAAACTACTTCTCCTGGTTTGCGCTGTTGGTTCTCTACATCACTTCCTCTATTTAGTTCACTTCCTCTCTTTGGTCCGCTGGATAGTCAGTTTGCATTTCCCACTGTGAGCGAAGTGCACCAGGGTTCACTTGCAAGTGAACCGAGGCCCCCAGTTTTCAAGTGGACCAGGGTTCGCTTGTTTGGTCTGCACCAGAGTTCAAATGAGCTTCACACCACTCCAAACGAACCGAACTATCCATGGAAGCGGACCAGGGTTCGTTTAAAGCGGACCAAATAGTGCCAGTGTGAAGTTTCAGTTTGTAATCTGATTTTGTTAAAGACCATAATCACCTATCCATCAACATCCCTGTGCAATTATAATGGGACCAGGGGACCACTGTGAACCTTAAAGAATAAATCTGCTGATATCTATGACTGCAACCAACAATGTATCTCAGCTTCATATATGTAATTCCTCTGTGCCACAGAACTCACCCAGCAACATGCTCTTTCATTACCATGAACACGCACACAAGTTTATCTTGACTCAATCCCACACACGCCATCCTGCTGAGCCACATACGTACTAAAACTTAAAGCTCGTATTGTATTGGTGAAAATAGTCCCCAGCAAGTGCACTACTTCCTCCTGTTTGAGTTGTGTTTGCTCAAAACTAAGTAAGCACCTGGTTTATGTTTATATATTTTATATATTTTGGCTCTATACTCTATACTTTAAATCAAAGCTCATCATGCAACACACACTACAATAACTGAAGTGCCTCTTTAACATCCACTGGTGTCTATCATTTCCATGAAATTGGCATGTAATCAATCACAGTGAATATAAAGTCTGCATTAATGTTTGTCGAGTTAATTTATTGAAATTTTGCAGTGCAATCTGTTAATTTCATGAGTCACCTAATGACCTACCAATTCCATAAAACTGATGGAAACTAATGGCTGCCCAAATAAAAACCTCCAAAAAATCTGAAAGTGTATGGCAAGTATTTCAAATGGTCAAAAAATATTTAAAATCTACCTCAAATGAAGATAAAAGACGTTGAATTTCTTTCTCCCATATTTTAAAGCAATGTTATCCCATATTTTCCAAACATGTGTTTTCATAAGTGTCTCTCAGATGTGCGATACACCTGCACTCTCTCCTCTGAAACATAAATGTTCTCCACAGGGAAACTACCTGCTTAAATGTAGAATAAACCTGAATATTGATACATCAAAGCTCGAGCTCTGCCCTCTCATCACCATATCAACCTTATATGAGCTGAGCATCACTCCCAGCTGTCAGTGCCGAGGCCTGACAGATGTGCAGATGATGGTAATGATACGATACGAAGTTAACGCCTTTGCAATAAAGTCATTATTAGAATTTCTCTCTGAGCAGTCAGCGATCATTACAGGAAAACAACTTCAAAAATCCATTACAGCACTATATCTGCCTCGCGCCTCCCATCCTCATATCAGCGACATCACTGAGCGCCCACGTCTCTGATGTAAACTTTGAATTAGAAAGCTGGTCCCCAGAGTCACTGGGGATCATGTACGTAAGCATTTCTGCAGCAGTCAGATGATGTGAGACGCAGGAAGACGTCATCACTCGTCCCGGCTAAAGGGAAACAACACAGAGGCATTTTAAAGCAGCACCCTGGAGGCCTGCGCTGCTGCGCCGTTAGATGTGAGCCGGCCTGGGAAAAGCCTATCTGGACTCCACAGACAGCAGCAGCCTGCAGCTTTGATGGGGAAGCCTCTTTGTAGTTGGCCTGGAGATGGCTTGTTAGTCAGTAAAAGTGAGGGCTAAATGGCTCCCTAACAGGAAGCAGTTTACACGGTGACGCTCAACCTGCCTGTGGCCCTCTATTGTCCTGAGCCCCATGTCCCACTTCATTACCATTTCCATAAGAAAGGAACAGTAATTGCCCCTTTTCTTCTGCTGCCCCTTCATCTTGGAGTGTTTCTTCTTCTTTTTTTACCCCCCTTCCTTCTTCTCTTGTTCAGTCCCTCTCTATCTAACTGTCCCCTGGTTCTGAGACGTCCGAGCAAACCGGCTGGAAAACATTTCATGTGATTTTATAAATAGGGATAGTATGTAGATTATGTTCTTCTTTTCTTTAAGTACATGTTTAAGACTTTAAAAGAAAAGGGTGAAAGTAAATCATTACTTTAAACAATGACATCGTTCTCATTGTCTCACCACCTCCAGAAAGTGCCCAAAAAGTCCAAAGAATCAGTGCAGTGTTTGTGCAGGAGGTCCTGAGACTCTCCTGACCTTTGACCTGACCTCAACTGACTGATCAGTGCAGAGAATTAGTGTTGCACTGGTTTACATGGAAACACAGTACAAAAGTTCAGCAGCTGGTGGTGGATCTATTTCTGTTTTGTTTTCTGTAATCGAACTTAAGGGAAATGGTGGAGTGGAGTGTACATGGAGAGATTCAGAGTAAGAGATACTGAAAAGCAAACGTTTTTGGGGCACAGCACTTAAATCTTAAGTTCTTAATTTTTGTCAGTGTCTCGTGAGCTCTTGTTTTTGTTATTAATAAATCACCCTGGTCTCAATCCAAAGTCGTCAAATACCAGCGCTTGGGCCGTGAATTCTGGCGTCAGACACGGACAAAAAAAACACTATTTCACGTCTGTATGATACGTGGCTGGTCACCGTTATTGCGTAACGACACCTGACGGCATAAGGGGGATTTTCAACGGGACAAGAATGCAAGTTAAGGGGCGGAAGTCCAAGGTGGGAGCGGTGGTGGATGGGCCCAGGAGGTGGTGTTCACTTCCTGTAAGATTGGAAAACCCTGTTCTTTTTCTTAAACCTGAACCACGTGTTTGTTACTGAAGGAAAAAACGTCTATTTGCATTGTTGTACGGACACAGCCAGCCACTATTATTGTGTAATGGCGCCCAGCAGCGTAAGGGGTAAACAATATAAGGTAAGGAGGCGAAAATCTGACTTGGGCAGGTTAGAGGACTGGTGGGATTATTGAAGTGACATAGTGCTTTTATTTTGAAGGAGACTGTATGTAAACTTTCATTTTCTGTGTAAACCGAAGTGTATTTTGAAAACACACAAAGCATGTAACAGGCTGAAGTTGACATGGCATCCCAGAACGTCAACAACCAGGGTACCTTGCACGTCATACGTTGACATGGAAAATACTGTATATGACCAAACGTCGACATGTCACGAGATCATAGTGAGAATGAGTTAAATGAATCGATAAAAATGAAAAAATATATACATAGTTTAGAAATAAAAATGTTAATTTAATTATTTACTTGATATAAAATATTCAAAACAACCTGTAAAGCGACGCATGAATAAGATATTTTATAGGACTGCTCTCCTGCTGATGATTATTGATTCTGAGTGCAATGACTCATGATGATCTGTATGTAAATCATCCAGTAAAATATAAGTAAACATTAGTAGTTAACTGGCTGCAGCCAATAGTTCAGCCGAGAAACAGAGACTATGAATGAGAATAAAACAAAGTGAGGTGAGAGCGCCTGGAATCAACACTTGAGCAACAGGTCAGAGAGGATACACACACTCTCTCACACTCTCATCACGGGACTTCTTTGCCTCACTTTGAACTTCAGAAGGTGACAGGAGGTAAATGCAGCGACAACACGATGAATCTATGCGGAGAGAACGACCAACAGCCTCTGAGTGTCAGTAATCCTATCAGCAGCAAAGTCAAACATGTTGTTTCACACGCACGCTTGGTGGGATACCTGGATCCCACTGACCCCCCACAGCAGAGGCCCCTGAACAGATCTGTAATCTGAAAGTTTGGAGTTGTATATGTAGGTATGATAGAATTTGTATATAACTTGTGTGGGTGTCAGTGGCTTTAGATGCTCTTCCCAAACGTCACAAACACTCCTGTCTCCCCAGTTTCCTGACTCCCTCCATGGGAAGGCTGCAGGTAGTGCTGCTGTCAAGGCAGGGGGGAGGGCCAACGGACCCCCTCGGTGACTTGAACTGTTTTAATCATGGCCCCATGTGGACCCCGACAAAAGAGCCAGGTCGGAATCACCGTCTGCTCCTTTGTTGCGGGGGGAGCCACCGAGGCTGGGAGCGGGCGGCGGGCTCAAACGCTGCTCCCATCACCACAGCAGGCCTCCTGTTTATTTGCTTTGGAGAGTGTTTTATCCCAGGTGACAGTGAAGGTAGCAGGTTCCCGGCATGATATATTGCACTGGGATAATTTCTACCAGTCGTCCGGTCACGGCTGTCAGCGGGGCGGCTGTGGGAGACACATCTAACATGCTCCTTCTTCCATTACATACATACAGATTACAGTTATAATTATACATGAAGCAGTGATCTATACATAACTGAGCACGCTGCTAATGACATTTATGAGCAATGTGTATTCAGATGTAATTTATCTCTCACAGTCCTCAGTAAACAGCATATGTTATGTTGGCGCACCCCCTATGTGTAATAATAAATAACAATGCCTCTTGTGATTATTATTATGATTGTGATTATGGTTATTTATTTATTTATCTATTGATATATTGTTTTGTTTAGGCTCAGTTTAATTTCTTCTCCATTGCTATTAACAATCTAAAACTTGAATCTGCAACAGCCTGAGATAAACACAGCTGAGTTAAATATAAATATGATCTAAAAATACATTAAAAGTGTAATTTTTAATAGTCTGAAACCATACGCAGTGTTCGATTAGTTGACTGACAGCAAACTGTCATCAATTTTGCTCATCAAAAACATGCTGAAGCTATCTATCATTTTCTTTCTGCCTTCAAAATGTGAACATTTTATTATTTTATTCAATATTTCAGGGTATAATTGGCTGGAGACCTGACTGTCAGCTCTGATCTAACATTTAGGCTGATTGCTGTTTGGGGGTGTCAGAGAAACATGACTCTGCTCTACATTCCCATTACCTTCTCTATTGTACCTGGTCTGATGAGCTCTCAGCAGGTGACGAGCGGTTGTTTATTCCAGAACTTTAATTGTTTCTGTCGTCATTTTTAATAAGAGATTCGTTATAAAACAGTGGGCATCAACCTTTTTTGTCAAGGGAACCCCTTTTCTGTCGTTGAGCAAAGTGACCAAGTGACATTATGTAAAAATAACAGCACAGACCAACAGATAAACTGTACATTTAACCCAAATAGTGAAGCAATAAGTGCAGGAAGTGTGTATAAAATGAGCGATTAAGATGAATTTTGAGCAGATTATTTACTGAGAATATTACATCAGGGAGTTTTTATATGATTTTCTGTCTGTGTTGTGTTTTTAAAAACAATCATACATATTTAAAAGGCCTCTCCTTCTTCTCCCTGATGCTTGGCCATTATTCTATTAGCTCAGTTTCATGCAGGACGAGTCTGTTAAGCAGACGAAAGGCTCTGTGAATACACCCTGTGCTCAGACCTCATCCTGCCAGACTCTTTTTAAGTTTAAATCTTGAATAGAGAACATTAAAAATGACATTACCTGTAGTTTACTCCACATAAGTAACCGAAATCCTGAGATACAGGCCTACTGTATATATCCTTTAAAATGTTTTTTTTTACACCTCATGAAAAAAGAGACCAAGATGATCTGATGACGGCCTTGTGAAGCTTTGCTGACCCCTAGTGGGGGTCAGGACCCCAGGTTGGGAACCAGGGTTACATTAAAGACTTAAATCTAAATTTTCAGGGGGTCTAAAGCTGAAGGCAGTAATTGTTAATCAAATAACTTTTTGTCATATTTTTTGACAAGGTCAAGGGTAGGCTCTATCGATGCGGACAGGCCGACAAAGGGCGGGTAGAGCTTGGTTTCAAGTCTCTACCACCTTTCTATCAAATGTTATCCTCAAAAATACCTTCCTGGTTTTACCTTTCACTTGATCCAGTCTGTTTGTTATTGCCTCAACTGGCAGAAGTCTCCTTCTGAAATATCACGAGATGTCACTTGTTGCAAGAAAACAACAGTAGGAGTGTGTGTGAGATCTGGAGAGAGTGTAATAACCACAGTAGCTCAGTGTTATCATTCATTGTCACGGATGATTATTTACCTGACTCCATCCAGGTGGAGCAAAGTGCACCCTGAAGATTTTTTAAACTATTATTTTAAAGATAAAGAATGACAGCTCATGCTCAGTTACTCAGCTATTTAAAACAGTTTATTAGAAAAATAAAAATAGTTCCTAGCCTTTCAGATTCCTTGTCTGGCTTCAAAGTTAGATAATGTTTGACGCACTCTGTATCTCTTCCTGTCAACACTTTATTGGAGCTTTAATGAAATATTCAAGATGCCATGTTTTCTATATGACTGCCACGCTGGAGGAAATGGAAACATTTTTACTGGATTCCAAAAAGCGGCATTTGAACTGTGTAAACGTCAGGGCGACTTGCATCAGTACAAGACAAACGATGCCATTAGGATGAGCCTGCTGATTAATATTGATCACCGGGCTCTTATTAATGTGAGCACGCTCTCTTCTCTCTTGTCACTCTTCCGCTGCTTTTAAGACACACAACTGCCGACACTCTTTCAACGTTTGGTGACATTTTCATTGATCCTCGCAGTGATCTCCGGCTAAATGGCCCCCTGGTGTTTATTACAGAAGAGGACGGAGGGGGAAACATCTGTACAAATGAAAGCTTTGGATAGGAACAGTCTGCTCAGAGCTCAGATCCAGCTGCAGGGAAAATGTGTGAAAAGCTAAAGGGAGCTTTGGATAAGATGTCCAATCAGATGTTGCTTTGGTGGCTGCTGCTTGTTGTCACATGATGCTAGTTTGTCTACCTACTGAGTTGCTGCTTTCCCATACACATTAGCCAGTCTTTAAACAATGCATGGTCACCCTCTGGTGGCCACTGTAGTCACCACTATGTGGCTGTACTCAACTGCACCAGCCCTCCATAGAACTCTTCACTATGCTTGGTACAATAATTTAATCCTCTCTGAATGTGAACCCCCAAACAATGTACAATGTTTTTCTCCCCAACAACATGCACGAGGCTGCTGCTACAAATCACATAGAGAGAATGCACGTCTCCACAGTTTCACTTTTCCAGGCCTGAATATTACACGAGAATCAAATTACAGGCACGGGCTTTGTGAATGATTGATATAATGCAACAGCATGCAGTAAAAATGACTCCGGGATGTTTTATTCATGAGGGGTTAAATAAACAATAAAATCTGGGCTGAAACGTGAACACCAACAGAACAATGGATTCATGAGAATAGCAAACACATTAGATTGTTGTATAATCGTTCATTCCCGGTGTTATCGCAGGAAAATATATAAATTTAGTCAGAATATAATTTGAATTCTGATGTCAGCGGCAGCAGAAGGCAAAATACTGCACTCCGCTTTGAAGATTTGGACTTCAGAGAGAAACACTTTTGAACACATCTCATCAGGCTTTATGGAATTTTTATAAGTGAGTTTGCATTCATGTTGGGACCTCTTTCTCCCTTTCCCGCTCTCTGAATTGGACACTTTCATTTGCACCAGTGTCTTTCACTCTCTCCAAACCATGACAAACAGATACATTAGCTCCCTAATTGCTGAGATTACCAATGAGATGCCTTATGAGTTACCAGGGTTGCCTCCTAGAAATGAAAGCCCCGGCCAATTTGCATGGGAGGTAATTGAATCGCCTGCAGTGAGGGAGAGAGGGGACGTGCTACGCATTACAGCCCAATTGGCTTCTCGGAGAGTGTGGCATGAAAAGCCATTTTCAAGCGCTGAATGCCAAGGGTTTGCTCTCTCATTCATGTAGAGTCCACTTCTCGCAGCCTTTCCCATCCACTCCAGTGTTTCTCCGGACCAGTTGATGGCTGTTGAATGGGGGTTGCGTTCAGGGGCCCTCGCACTTATGGGGAAATGACCAATCAGTCCTTCATCTGGAAATCCTGAGAACAGTCACGGAAGAGGGTTCGGGTGGGAGAAATGACAGTGTGTGGGAATGTGGAATAAGATTAACTATTGCTGTACAATCCTCCAAAGCGGGGGTGAGAAATGCATTGGGACAGCGGAGAGATGTACATGTCATATGTTATCTGCATGTGCAAACTGATTGTACTGATGAGATGAATACACAGCTACACAGCCACACACCCAGACACCGTGGACATTTGCATTCCCTGTTAATGCAAATATAACACACTTTGTATATAGGACTCCCTGTGTGCTGCTCCGAACGTCTCCTCTGAATGTTATTCATTGACACTCTGATGCATTGAAATCATTTTCTCACTTAATTCTTGCTGCAATATTTCACATTTCTTGCTTATTTGCATGTTTCGTATTGTCTTGTCTTTGCCTCATATCATCTTCCGTTCACAAAGCCTGTCTCAAATGTTTTATTAAACCATTCTCAAGCTTTTAGTACAGCATTCACTGATATTTGATATTTGCCCAGAAAAACATGGTGAAAGAGACAGGCCTGCACAGATGCCTCAGTCCTATATCTATCAAACTTATAAGAAATTTAGCATAGTGTTAGTTCAGGCAGGGAACACTGTCAAGCTCAGCTCACATCTTTGTTGCTGCTCTCTCTGCCTTAGGCTTTCCTCATCTGCACATGGAAGGGCAGACAGGTGTGCTCTCTCTGCCTTATGGCTGTCCACATAGGTGCTTGGAAGAGGCTTTCTGCGTAGACTAGAGGAAAGGCAGAGGGGCCCCAGAACAGAGCCATGTTGTCAAGTATAATACTGTGCCAAAGTTTTCTTTGACAAAAGTGTTGCTGACTGAAGTACATTCAAGTACTTTGGAGTAAATACGTTCTTTGCCAGAAGTGAAGAATGAGATACATTCATCAAATGACTTACTCCGAGTCCTCAGCAGTCGCCAGAAGAAAATGTTGTATATGTATATGAGCTGACTTTGTCATCTGGAGGTCGAGGTGATGGCGGGTGGCGTGACATAGATGAAATGGCTAATGTAATTGCTGCCCAACAATCAAAATGTGAACACACACTTTTTTGTTTTTGCCTAACAATTTAACAATCTAACAATCATTAACAGGTTAAGCGACAAAGTTGAGCTGTTATGGTGTTGGTGTGATTTTGTTGGGAATGTGAACGGCTCATGTTATCCCACAAAATAAACCCAAAAACACAACAGTTTGTGAATCCTACAAATTAGCACCACGCAATTGACGATATCCGTAACGCAAAATTATAAAATTAACATAAAGGTACAAAGGTTAGGTTAAGAAGAAGAAACGTGGTGATGATGTTCCTTAAAATGACTCAAATTTCACTAAAAGATCACGTAGTACTCACACACATTGGTCACGAGATTGCGGCCTTCCAAAATTAGTGGGATGGGATATGTGCAAATGTTGGTGCATTACTTTTTGCAGGAAAACATACAAACAGTGCATGTAACAGCCTGAATTGAGCCAGACGAGAGCGACTCCAGCCTAGCGTGACTTCATTCTCTGCTCACGGCGCCATTACTTCACTATATCACTACATAGCAAATAGTGGTTTGCTGCTATATTAATGCTCTCAATGTCACATACAGATCCTTTAAGTCCAAAATTTCACTTTTAGCCATTTGAAAAACCTCCCATTTTCCCTCAGTGGTCATTAAGTGTTATTTTATCTAATATACGTTATGTAGAGTCACTTACTGCATATGTTTATGAATATACAGTGCAACATGAAATAATTACAGCCCTTTATCTCGATGGCTTCACAACAATGAGTGTTGTGGCAGTAAAAACAATATTAATTTCCTGTGCGCCTGATCCTGTCAGCGCGGACGGACAACATACAAAGGTCTGGATGCTTTTCCTCCGCTGCCTCTGCATCTCTTTTGTCATCAGACGGCAGAAAAGAGAAACACACACCCTGCGCTTATTTATTTTTAGTCCTGGCCTCAAATGGGAATGAGGCCGATTACACTTCCAAGATTGACAATTTTATGCTGCCAAATTAAAAGAACCCTCTGAATTAGCGAGATAATTGCATGCAATCTCCCTTTAATGGACCTGTCAGTGATTACTGGCTGCCTCCACCAACCCTATCAGTGGCAGGGGAGGGGAGTGTGCTGAAATGAAATGTCAATCATATTAGCATAAATGAGTAAATTAGTGCGAGTAGCTCATTGTCAGAGCAAATCAGTCCTAACGTGTCACCCTCCAACCCGCGGTGGGGACTGATACTGTGAGGAAGGACGGATGAAGAAGAAGAAAACAGAGAAGGAGAGGGAGAGAGGGAGGAGTAAGAGAGACAAAGAAATTACATGTGAGCACATGGAGCTGACAGCTTATGAGATGTACAATTATTATCTTCAACTGGTGAAGCACGGCGCGGTGGCAAAGAGCAGTCGACAATAATTTCTCTTCATCTGCTCGTGTGTTCATTCAGTCAGTGTCGTCTGCCGCCTGCTGCAGCGTTCAGTTTCACAACAGCATCACTGGAGAGGAAGACATTTAGGGAAGTTCTGAGGAGAGCTCACCAGTGCAGTTCCCCAATATTTGCTCAAGATTAGTCTCTTCTCGTACAGACCTCTCTTTGTTTCCCACAGAGGAATCTCTCAAACACGACTTTACCTTACAGATACAATGTAAACATGAATAAAAGAGGAGCTTTTCTCTCTCACTGCAACACAAAGAACTTTCATGTAGGTAGGCTATAGGCCATGATTTACCAAATAATCAACTTCAGGTCTTTGATATTGATTTGAATATTTTAGCATAGCAGAGTGTATTTATCTCACTTCTGTTTTTGAGACGAAAGCAAAAAGAGAAGTAAAACGCATTTTAAAAATAACTTTATGTGATCAAGCATTGTCTAAATCTTTGCATGACAGCTGCATTTGCACTACACCATTTTGATAAAACCATAACATCTGACATATTCTAACCATATGTTGCCTCTGAGCTGTGATTTCAGCAACTGTGATTTGAACTGCAGTTTTTTTCTTTCCATCTTCATTATGTTTTACTTGAAAAGTGCTTATACATAAAATTTATTTCTATTTTTCTTATTATTATTTTTCTTATTATTATAATTATAAAGGGGTCTTCTTTAAAGGTCCAGTATGTAGGATTTAGGAACATCTAATGGGGGAAATGGAACATAATATAAGTTTAGAATCACCTGAAAATAAGAATGTTGTGCTCACACCAACCGCAATGCGACTTTTCTTGTCGCAGTGCTCACATAAGTTTGGACACTACAGTATTTTGTGTTGACTCGCTTCATACATGCGAATAACTTGTGTCATCTCATGTAAAATCGCTGAATCGATGAATGAACCGGCACGACTTCAGCATCATACGTCCCCGGAGGATACCAATGCTGATTGGCTATTGGCCGCTGAAGTTTAGATTTTTTTAATTCTCGCAAAAAAGCATATGATGTGAAATCACGCTACTCACTTCATTCACGCCACTTAATTTGCGTCGTGTCCATCACACCACCTGGCAGGAATTTTGTGTCTAATTGCACTTTACATGTAACTCACTCGAGCAATTTGTTTTACTTATAACATTAGTGTTTTTGTTACCTTAGAATAAGCCCTTTATATCTACATACGGACCTGTTCCTCTTCTACAGACTTTGTCATGTTGTTTCTATATTATCCCAAACAGACAAACCAAACAATGGGTCTATAGATACGGCCTTTCACATTTTCGCATTGGCCCCTGTGATTCTACATACTTGGCACACGGGAAAAGTGTCAGTTGTTTGCAATCTGCCCTCTTACCACTAGATGCCGCTATATCCTACACGCTCAACCTGTAAATAAGGCTATACACGCCGTATGTCATAGTGTCGCTTGTTAAAAAACGTTTACAAATACGTAATGCAATAAAAATAGTTAACTAACGCTATTATTCTGGTCTGACCAGCGAATGTATTAAGAGAGTTGGACACAGCGCCACCACTCGGGCTTGCTGTTAATTTGTGCTAGTAGCTACTCCACAGTCAAAGTCAACTCTAAATCAAGTGTTTGTACAAGTATTAAAACAAAATTGTTGGGTTTTTGTTTTTGTTTTTTAAATAGGATTAAAAACCTAATTATTAAAAAATATTTACTAGTAGGCCTAAAGCTGAGAGTCGGGGGCCACAATGAGAGGGTACAGATGAAACAAAAAACTATAGAGTGCTCCAGGGATGATGGTTCTCTGTCGGCCAACACAGAAGCTAGCATCGCACTGGTTCCCTTGTCAAAAAGCCGACGGGATTTTTGGATTATTGCTGTGACATAAGCTCTGTGGCAAACACACACATTTTATGATACTTGCGCATATATTTCAGCAAGATAAACTGAACACTATTTTCATGATTATTGAAGCCTAAATGCCAAAAGTAAAAAGCTAACGTTAACACAACATAGAGCCTATGCCGTAACCTGACGTGCACCTCCCTAGAAACATACACGTCGCAGCGACGCAGACCTCCTGTCTATTTTTGTTAGCTGAAACCATCCCTCAGTGGAAACAAAGCTTTTATTTTATTTAATTTCACAGAAAAGAAACAATAAATTGTGAAGACAATAAAGCCTCCACAAAAATAGCATTTTATAAGTCTTGTGTGTGATTTATCCTGGTTTCATAAGAAGAGGAAAAGTCCGCTAGCTGCTAGGCTAATTTATACACTGTAAAATGCCATAGACTTGTGCTATTAACATTAGCATGTTGTATTTGTGGGGGAAATGTGTCCAGATAAAGACAAGTGTTTGTCTGTGAATGCTGCGAGTTATATGAAGCTGATTTGTGTACTTGTGTTTGAAACTGTCTCTATTAAGCCATGTTTAATGTGAGTTTAATGTGTGTTTTGAATCAACAAAACTTTACAGCACTTCACAGAAATCCGCTGCCGACTAGTGTTTTGGAGGCGTAACAGCAGTGACACAGACACACAACCTACAAAAACTCTTGGTCAGCATTTGGTTGTATTAAAAGGCCCTTTAAGGAGTCTGATGGTCAGTTTTCCTGGTAAGTACACTTTGTTTTAAGGGTTTTAAGCCTGTTTTTCACCAGAAAAATAAGCATTAGCATTAGTACAGTTAGCTAAAGAGTGCAAATGCAAAGTGCTACCAAGCTAGCAGCTAGCACAAGGGTTAGCTCAACCCTCCAGTCCAACTATGGTCACGTCTGACTCCAAAAATCCAAGATGGTGACAGCCAAAATGCCAAACACGAGGCTTCAAAATGGGTCTATAAAATGGTCAGGGCAGCTTCAAGGGATCAGCTTAGAGAATTTAGTCAGCTTTACATGGAGACACAACTGAAAAGTTGGGGACTAACAAGACCCTTTCTACCAGGTAAATGCCAACGTCTTTTAAACTCCACACTCCTAGTTTGCCGTTGCTTTCTGTTATAAATGTATATATAATTTAATGACTTCATCAGGGTCATTTTCCCAGACTTGGGCCTCAGAGGACATGACGATACATCTGAGTCACACTCATCACCAGTCAGACTGACCTTCAGGTGTAAGGCTGGTGCAGTTTCCTTGTAAGACTTTTTAAAAAATAAAAGTTTCACAAAGACAACCCTTAACAGTATGAGAAGTTTTATATGTATAGGCTACTTTCATCACTCTGCGTCTCTCTCTCTCACACACACACATATACAGTGCTTACACTCTCAGCCCCTTCTCTTAGGATTTCCCACAGGCACTGGGAACAGAGTGTAAATCAAGGCAAAATTCCTCCAGTTCGACAATTCATTTGTCCACAGGCTTGTTAGGCAGGAAGGAGGAGAAGAGGGAGCGCGTGTCAATAAATCATCTGACGCCTGGCTATATTTATGCCCACAGCAATGAGTTTAACAAGGAGAGCAGTCCTTGAAGCAATATCCTAAGTGGCACTTCATCCCTGTCTCCTTCTTCTACACCCCACCCCCCTGCCCCCCACTCCTCATCCCTCAGGAGGCTTCTGATTGTGAAGTGGCAGAAGATGCTTCAGCTATAGCGCGCAGACAGAGAGAAGACGGACTCGAGACACCCGCTGCCGTCTCTCGGCTAAAATTATCCCATGAGCCAGAGATTTGGAGAACTTCATTTCCTTGTTCATAATTAAACTCCTCAACCTTAATCTGACCCAGTCATTCTCCTGCTGGAGCCGAGCGGGGGCTTCCTGCAGCGCTTATTGAGCCCTGCTTATTACAGGGATCAGAATCCATCCCTCCACTTCAGCTGCCAAGTGTGGGTCACCCTATTCAATTATTTTTGCCATTCATAGTGTAAGGAGATGATAGATCCTGGAGATCCTGCCAGTCTGTGCTTTCACGTACTAGCAAGGAGCGAGCGCTGGGTTCAGGGAAGGTGACTGGGAGTTTGTCTCAACTGAACACAGTATCATTGCACAATCCTGCTCAGTGCATACTCCAAGTACAGAAAAATCCATAAAACAAAGCCCCTTGGATGTCCTACTGTGCATTATGCTCGTCACACCACTAGGTGGCAATCCTGAACCAGCCCTCTTCCACCCTCTCTGCTTCTTTCCCACACTCTTCCACCCACTGCTGGTTTAATTACTGGCATGAAAGAGGGAGCTGTTTGTTCTGTTCGCTCCTCGCAGGCCATCATCGTTCCTCTGATTGAGATAGACACTCTTGTTTTGCTGTCAAAGCTGTTTCCAAATCAAGAATAGCCCGGCTAAATTATTTAAAAACAGAGCTTATTGCAGTAAAACCAACACTGAAAATAGCAGCTGCCCCTTTCCTGCTGACCTTCTTTGCCAATTATCTTTTCCTTCAAAGTGATCTTATTATGAAGAATGAAAGAAAATCAAACACATCTCCGCCGGTTTTCCCACTTGGATTCAACAGCTCTCGACTGGCTCACAGTTTCCACTCCAGGAGCAGGACGGCGCCTTCGTCCTTAGTTATTAATTTTGCAGGTAAACCAAAGGTGTCATAATCACCGGGCTGCTGCTGCACCTACTGACCCGCGTGAGCACTAGACAACATCTGAGACGAAAGGGAGCATGTAGGTTATCAGACACTTTCACCAGCTGTGACAGAGAGATAGCCTGGAAGTGTGTCTGACACCGTGGCAGTATTAGTAGATTTGTCAGTGTCAGACCTGCTCCAACACCATCGGTTTAATATCACAGGGGGTAAGAGAAAAGGGGGCGCTCCGTCCAAGTTAACCCTACAACTGTGTGGGAAGGGAAACAACAAGCAGCCAGATGATAAGCTCTGTTTCCATTGTCGTCGCCCCCTTTATGAAGCTGATTTAGTGTGAGCCCAGAAGTGTGTCTTGCGCCCGGCTACATGATTTGAGCCGGGGTGGAGAATGGGATACAAGCACGGTTCCATACAAAAAGCCTCAGCGCTCGGGTCGCCGCAGTGAGCCTCTGACCTCTCCCTCTCAATGGGTATTGTGTGGCCCCGTGGATCGGAGGGTAAAACAATCCATATAGGTTTAACAGGCATGAAGTAGGACGGATAAAGCTGGGGGATGCTGGAAGGAGAGGTTGTCGTCCGAGCCAAAGGGCCTCGCCCTCAGTGTGCTGCGGGTCAAGGGCAGCGGGGTAATCTGGGGGGGTAAAGGTCACTGACATATCAACAGGAGCTGGCTGAAGCTCACTCACCTGAATCAACTATGTGCATCTTTTCACCTTGGCTCTAATTAGTCATATTCCTTTGAACGTGTTGTAATCCATCTCACTTTTATAGAGTCTTCTGCTCCTGAATAGCCATGTCTATATGAATAGCAAGGCCGGCATTCAATGAGTAACAGCCCAGACAAGAGGATTAGTATGCTATGACCTGCTTTACAGTCAGCACAAACAATAGCTTCTCCTTCGTTTTTCATTCTCAAAGTTACAAGCAAACCCACCTTTGTGCAAGTGTGTACGTGCAACAAATGTGTACAGTGAAGATGTGACCGGGCATTTCTCTCATTCATATCAAGTCCCGCCATGTGCTCTTTGATGTAACCTACTTTTTTTTTTGTTCTTCTGGTCCAAAAAAATCTATCTACAGCTGAATTCCAGGATTAGCCCCTGTGTCAAATTAATTCAGTTTTACCGGGCTACGGAACAGATGGCTGTTTCATTCAGGACTCGGGTAGTTTTGTTGCCTGGCAATCTCCAGCCAAACCAAATCAAAGACCATAAACTGTCACTTAGGGGGCAGTGGAATCTGGTTTTGCATGCAATCTGACTGCGAAAGCATCGGTCATCATACAACCACATCGCAGCCAGGGCAGAAATTAATTGATGGTTAAGATGCAGTGCTGATAAGGAGCTGCTTCTTTTGGGTAGCGCCCAAGAAAAATACTGCAAAAGTAAGGCTGTGACTAATACAGGGTCACACAGCAACAAAAGTAGCTATAAACCCCATGTTATGGGAATATTTTGGTGACATGGGTGATAAAATGTAAGACAAAAGCACTACAGACCCACATTTGAGTGGCACAGATGTACTTTAAAGGCCCTTCAGGAGTATGATAGGAATATTATGGAGTGTCTTTTTATGAGAGAGCCTTCGCCCACCTACGATACTGAAGGGTGTGTGTTACCATAATTGATCACATTAATCAGATATGAAATCATTTTAGATTTAAATGTCAGTTCAAGAACATGAAATATATTCTACTTCTACAATATTACATTATGTGTTACCCTTATATGGCTGTTAAAGGTTACATATCCATGCTAATAAATGTTTAGACATACTTCTATGTACAGTGCTCATTTGTTGTCTGTTAGGGATTGTTTGTTATTTATGAGAGGGAAGGGAGGGGGCAAGAAGGGGGAGGCATGTCAAGTAACAAATAAAGCATTGGGGAAGGATTGTTTTTTCATGTTGACTTAGGGGAGGAGCACACAAATTTGAACGGTTGTATTTTGACGAAATGACACATTTTATCACAAACCACAAACTGTAAAAACAGAAATAATTATTTGATTTTTGAATTTCTGACAGTCCTTGGACACATCATGTGCAATTAACGCTTTCATCAGAAAAAAACCCCCATTTATTTTACATTTTATTTCTTTTATTTAACATTTATTTAACCAGAAAAACAGGAGCTGCAAACATAAAGGCTCGCTCACCAAACTCCTTATGTGCCCTTGGTACAGCCAGTAAAAACAAGTTCTGAGAACAGAGAGCATGAATATAAGCAAACATGACATGAGCTTCAAATACAGATATTTAATCAAAATTATTTGGGTTGGTTTGCACAAACTAACCGGCATGCATGGCAAGAGTGAAAAACCGAGGCTCTTTTCAACTCCAGGATTTAGTCTTCAACTTTTAAAAAGTGTTTTAAAAATCTAATTTATGGTCACTCAGGGAGACTCAAGGAAAATATGTGCAGCTTTAGACAGGGTCAGATAATAATAATAATAATAATAATAATAATAATAATAATAATAATAGGGGAGTGCGGGGCACAACCTAATGCGGGGTAAACTGTAACATGGACTTAGGGTTATTCCTTTCGTGCTTCCGGCCAGTTGACCACAACATCGCCAAACAGTGACCTGCAAAATTCTACAGAGATCGGACATGTTTCAGCTGAGGTCAGTAGCAAAGTGTTTTCAACCAACGTAAGTAAATGTCTTTGTCATACTTGTTTTTCGCTAAGCCTCCTATAGTTTTTGCACTTGTTCAGTTTGAACTAATGTCCTTGATAAATGAGATATACTCTGTATTTTTAATTTGTCAGGTGTCTTATTGACACAGTTTCACAGTCTTGTCAATATTCATACCTTGAATACTCATATTTTGACATTTACGTAGATCTAGGTTACCCATTCTCTATCGGTCCAACCATTGAAAATCAATGATAGACTAAGGGGCCGTACACATGCTGCGTTTATTGCTAGCTCGAATTCATAGTTTTCAATGAGGGCGCGCGACCCTTCTTACGTAAATACCAGTCTGTGCTAAATATGTAAAAGCTGATCATTTTGGTGCAGGGCTGCCGGAGCTTTACATCTGTCCCAGGGACGATAGGCCTGCCTGCACACCTGGAGGACGATCAGCTCTGCGCTCAGGATTTCAGGTAAACAGGCTACGATACAGTGCTTGTCACGGCTGCTTAGCAACATTAGACGCAACTTAACGCCGCACTCCTGACAGCTGGCTCCAGGAAGGCACGGGAGTAGCACCCAGTGCCCGAGCCTGGCACGTGTACGACCCCGAACAGATGGAAGGATACCTCTACGGACACCTATCCATTCCCCTCAGGTATAAAGATAGAATAAATGAAACTGGAAAATAATTTTGATAACATTCAGCCCAAACTAAAATGTAATAATAACAGACACGTCCGTCCCCTGATGTAAGTACAGAACAGTCCCTTAGCTCTTAATGTAGTGGACAATGAGCTGTTATTTGTAACGCAGGCAGTTTTGTTGAGTAACTTGATATTTGTCCACTCTGATATGTGCGAGTCGTTATTTTATTACGTGACTGCTGTGTTCATTACAGCCTGCAAACTGCTCTAAAATGGAATATGAACTCCAGTGTGGGTGCTGCTGTGGGCCTGCTTGTGTTATAGGGCTTTTCCACTCGCTCTCTGCGCTCCGTGTCTGTGTCTCTCTGCCTCTCTCGCTCATTGAGTCAAGGCGGGAGTTTACAGGAACAGCAGGCAGGCAGGGCCTTGTCACACCGCGGAACAACACAGGAATGTATTGTATGCGTTAGAAAGACAGGACAGCTGGGGCAAAATAGTGCGCCAAGTTCCCCAAACCGGGCCTGCGGGCGTTGAAACGCATTATAATAACTAACCCGCGAAGAGACATTCAAAATCAACTATCGCAGTTGTTTTTGCGCGGCGTTGCGCGTGACAGCGCGTGTCGTTTTGTGCTGTGAAACAAGAGTCACATACACGCACACACAAGTGAGCCGCGGAGGAATCCTTAAGGTTGCCAGTGAGTGGTGCGGCGCTGAAAGCACACACAGTAAATTGAGGCTCCGGCTGGATGCAAAACCCGGACTGGAGTGTGATGTTAATCTGAAGCAAAAACACATTTTAAAAGTGCAAAAACACAAGATGTGAGTGCAGCAGTGCTTTACTCAGCCTGACAAATACATTTAATCAAACTCTGTTGGTGAAATCTTTAACATTTCAACACATTTTGGCCGTTTTCAGCTCGTATGTGCTAATGAAGTGGCTGTGTGTTGGAGGGAGCGGTTGCTGTACTATGACCTCTATCTAGACTTGACAATCTCTGGCTCAACTGTGTGAGCGCCAGACACAAGCAGCACACACAGTGGAACTGGTTACACTGGTGGACGGTAAACTGGGACACTCCAGTGTCAAGAATAGCCCGAAGGTCATTCAGCAGTCCACAAAATGTCCCACAGAAATAAAATGGGGAGATTTGTCAGGTCTGAATTAACCATGTCGTGCACCTCTGAAGCCTCTGCAGCAGGGCAGACATGTTGTGGAAAAGTTAGCACGACATCAGCCTGTTTGCAGCCTGTTTGCAGCCTGTACACTTCAAGACTAGTTTCTTATTAAAGATATGCTACAAATGTACAACATCTTCTTTTAGCTTATATTACTAAAGCTAGCCTACATAATGCATATATATGTCTAAATTCATGTGGTGCTCACGGCCATAATTTGTAGTGCACAAGATTTTCTTTAGACTAAATGAGTAAAAACTTGCAGAAACATCAGCATGATCCTTGAAATGTAACGTAGTTATTCCTAATGATAAAATACCTTATATTATTTCTTTTAAATGACTTCTTTCCATCCCAACTTTTCAAATATCGCCATGTTGTCCGTTGACTTTCACGTCACAGGTATTCTCCTGTGTCTGCTGTTGACATGTTGGGACGCCGTGTCGGTTTAGGCTTGTTTACACGCATTGTGTCTTTTCAAAATAAACCAGTGTCAGTAAAACACCTCATATTTATGGTTATTCTTGTGCACATGGTTAGGTGCAGAAAAAACATTAAAAAAAGTGAACAACAAGCTCCAGGAGTTTGTTGGATCCATCCACCTCTCCTCCTGGCCACCTTACAGCCACTTAAATTATGCGGTTACTGATGGCGTTACAAACTGCTGCCTGCAAAAGGTGGCGCTGTGCATTGGTATTTTTTGCAGACCTCTTCTGACATAGCACCTGATTTCGTCAACTTTGGTTGGTGGCCACTGTGTCAACAACTGCCACCACCCGGTGCGTATTACACCGCCACTAAAGGTGCCTTTGTGCATCAGTATCTTACGCTCTTGACAAAGCTAAGTATTTTAACAAGTTCGGAGTTAGCATGGGCAAGTTTTTCTTACTTTGCCTTCACTCTAATATTTACCCTAGTATGTCAATATTGGCCTTAATTTGAATCATATTCTTTTTGCTCCATTATGCCGTTGCAGCAGTCCACTGTCATATCAACTATTTTATGGACAAACAGAAGTGTTGGTCATTCATTTTGCATGGTACAAACAAGTTTATATGCACGCCGAGCTGCTCAGGCAGTAATATAACAAACCCAGAGCCAGTTTGGCTAAAGAGCGTGTTGAAGGCCAGGTCTGTGTGACCACAGACATGTTTAGATCTACCATATCTAGACGGCGGCCCTCGTCCTGTACAATCTCTCCAGTCTGCCTGCCCTGGAATGCCGCCACTGACAGCGATTCTTCTCTGGAACAACAGGGAATTATTTGGAAAGGGTGGCAAAATCAACACACCGTCTGTCGATTATCCCCCTGCTATTCTGGGTCCTTTGGCTCCGCTGTGTGTTCGAAGCATCAAAGGCCCGTCGGAGATGTCGGCCTAAAGGGAGGCGATGCACAGTTTAATCAAACATTTGGGTGCCTCTGTGTTCAGTGTCATGTGCCACTGTTTCAAAGCAGTGACATATTAAGAAAAACCATGGGGAGAAATCACCCCCTTTGGAGCGAGGAGACTTCAAACCTATGCACATGTGACTGTTCCCACTTTTTTGTTTTTTTTGAGACTCAGGAATCTGCATTGAGGTGCAATTGGTTGAAATGCAACCAAAAACATTTTTGGGTGAACTTGAAAGAGATGAAATCCTCTCATCCGTTTCTGCATCACAGAGAGCCATAATTCCTGTTACCCCGCGGGATGCATTGTGAAGCCAAAGCCAAGAAAATGTATGTATTTATGTTTGTATTTTTGTCCCGATCGCAGTCACATGATTGGCTTCTGATGGGCAAGCACTTGTTATCAGATGTCACAGAGTTACAGGATGTTACATGACATTTGATAAAAGATCAGGAGGAAATGTTAGTGTCGTGTCTGTGCTGCTGTTTTGATTTGGACTCCATCACTCAGTGCATTTGTTATTGGGGACTGTATGCCTCTGCCTGGCCTGATAATACCCTTTCTCTACCCAGGCCCTTTCTTGACTGTCACGTCTGGTTGACACAAAGTGCTGCCACACGGATGGGGGTTCACCCATCCCTTGAAAGCCCAGCTGTCAGTGGTTACATAATAGCAGAGCCTTGTTGGGCTCGCCGGACGGCTTTGTGCGCCTGTCACTGAATGTGATTGTGGGTGAGATTAAGCGGCGGGTGAGAAGCCACAGTTAAGGGGTTCCTACCTGGTCTCCAGCAGAGACGACAGTACAAACAGAATCAGAGGTTTAGGAAAGCGCTTTAATGTGGCTCTGCAAGAATCATACCCCCTTTTAACATCCCACATTGTGTTGATGAACAGTGTTTTTTGCTTACATGCTTAATGTTTTATGTATTGCCTTCGCGCAGACCTCCAAGGGAGACGCTCGGCTGCATGGGGCGGCCCATGAGCTGAACATACCAGAAGTGAAACATTTGAACAAATTACATTAAACAAATGTTCTTTTTCACATGGATTTAAAGCTTTAATGCAATTCCTCTACACACACTTAAAAACCAAAAGCTGTGCTGAATTCCTGTAGCCCACAGCTACAATCAATAAGTGCTTATGAAATATCATGTAATGTAATGAATTCACCCAAAAGGGAAAAAAGGCACATTTGAAATCTCAACCCAACAGTTATACAGCCGAGACAAGGACATGCACGTGATTCCAGTAAACATGATTTAATAATAAATGTGTTATTGAGCTTGAAACCATAAAAATCATGAGTAGTGGGTGGTGGTTGGGGGTACAAGGGAGGGGTTGCCAATTTATTGTAGAGAGACCTGATTTCCCCAGGGCTCGTGTTGTTAATTCAGTGTATTATAGCAGTGTTTATCCAAAGAGGGGGCAGAAGCTGCTTCAATAGGGGAACCTTTCTCTTGGAGAAGTGGCTCCCAGAGAGAGGGCCCGCTCTGCCCAGGGCCAGTGACTTCTACTGGACTGAATCCCATCGAAAGCACCCCTGAGTGCTCCATCTGCAGCTGACAGGCGTCCCTTAGGCCGCTTGATGAGCCTCTGCTTCCTCCTCCTCCTCTACTCTCCGTCTCCCTCTTCCTGCCAGTCCACACCAGCTTTTTCCTCTCTCCCCTGCTTATAACAGAGAGCCAAGCCTTACATTAAATCTGTGTTTCTGCATAACCGGCCTTGTATGTTTTTTTTTTTTTCCTCTCAGTCTGCTGGGCCCTCTTCTGTCTCTCTCCTCTTTCTCTTGCAGTGGAAACAGGGCAAGCCAAGCCTCCCAGTGCCTCACTATCAGCGCTTTCTGCACAACCTGAATTCTTCCAACACAACAGCAAATAAACAGCGTTGCAACAAAAAAAAAAGGGGGGGTGAGGGGGTACTGTGTAGTGCACGACAGTGCCATTTAAAACTGTGGCTATGGAAACCCCTCTGTCTTCCCCCTTAATATGTGTTTACGTTGCCGGGTTTGACTGACAGATAAAGGCACACTGGGGGAAGAGCCTCTTTTAAAATGCATTGTTTTCAGCACCTCCTCCCTCCGCTTTTATTTTCTCTTAAAATAGGCCTCTCTGGCAGGTTAAAATGAGGCAGAATAAATTACTTCAGCTATATTTTCCCCTTCTTTCCCCACTGTCTTGATTTGTACAGTTGCAGGACAGAAATTGCTCTCCTCGGTGCCTGAAATTAAACATTGCTGTTGTCCCTGACTATGTTCCTAGAGCCCTTTTTATTGTAACAGCCTCGGTGAGGATTGCGTATGTGGCGCCTGCTGCTATCAAACAAGGGATATCAAAATCTCTTGGAAAGGCTTTGAGACAAATCTTCCGGAAAGAAGGTTCACGGTTAAGACACTGTCAAGCTGGGTTCATAATTGAGGACACATTGTGTATTTAATTTAGTTTGCCCAGTGAGTATAGCCCAAATTATGATGTTTGTTTACAATAACTTCCAAGTAGAATCCCCTCGTCACATACATGAAATGAAATGGCACAGAGCAGATGCTGCCTCAGTTGGTTAGTTTTTAACCACCTAAAAAAGACCCACCTAAATAGTTTACTCTATTTAGAATATTTTTACCGCTTTACTTTGCCATCAGTACTTTCCATCAGGGAACTGAAGCCACTAGACTCCACTGACAAAAACAATTTTACTTAGCATAAAAGGAGAGTTGCTGGTCTGTTGTCGCCTTGATCACTTAGTGTGTAAGGTAAAGCGGAGAAAATATTACGAATACAGCTTATGCTAAAATACGTTTTGCTGTGGCCCCCGTTCACAGTCATACACTGCTTTGCCACCATGCCAGTAGTGCAAAGAGGCTAGCAAAGCAACACAGAACATAAAATGAGCACAGCAGATATGCCAGATCTACGTGTCCTCATACAACAGTTTGTAAGATATCCCATGAAAATGCACAAATATTAGTTTGTATGATATCCTGTTAATCAGCAGCCAACAAATGACGTTACGTCCTTGAAGATGACGGAAACTAAAACTAAACAAGTTTGTTAATTTCATATATTTCCGCGTCTACATGACATTAGAGAAAATCGATTTATTGTGTTAGTCCAATTAAAACCAAACGTTTAAAATTCATGTAAGCATGTTATTCCAATCATACTAATCGAATTTTTCAATGTCAGGCTAACACACCCAGATAACGCGATTGGGAGTTGAATTCCTCAATCAAACCCAAACTGGCCGAGGCTTTGTCCTGGAAGTTGAAAACATTAAATGCGTAACAGAAGAAGAAGATAGTCACAATCTACATCCTGAGTCATGTATTTTTGGACGAACGAAATGTGCAGAGCGGTAAAGTTGCCCACCATGGCACCAGTTTGCTGCTAGCTAACCATCGCTAACTTGTTTGTCGATTGTTTGGTCTGTGACGTAATAGGCAAACCGGAAGAAGGTCCAATAATAACAAGCTGAAGGAGGCGTATCTCCACCTGTTGGTCAATAAAGCGACACTCTTCCCGTGCTTGTATACTTGGACAAGGGCAGTGGTCCAATTAAATGGCCTAGTCAAGCTATCACCGTAGCTCGACTTAACTGTGCATGTAAATGTACACACTGTTGTTAGTGTGACATCACTGTGATTTGGTCTATGTATAAGGTTAATAAACAATACAAGGTAACCCATTTTTTGTAAGGCTATGATTCCTTATTGATTTTTTTCATTAAAATCCAAACAGACAGCTGAGGATAAAGGAGGCTACAAGACATGTGGAATTCGTCCACAATATTTTGCACCTTCCCAGTATGTTTTTAATTGATTCCCATTCTTGCGCCTCTCATCTCACTCAGAGACTGAGAGCTTTTTAATGAATCACTTTCAGTTTGTAATGCTTCTGTAACCTAATGCTAAGTTGTGTTTGGGCCAGTTGTCTGGAGGAGACAAGCCATACTACAGAGACACATGCCAAACAAAACCCTTGGTTGGCACTATGATGTGGGCATCATGCCTTTGCCAGCCTTCACTCTGTAGGGCCCGTGCCAACCTTTTATAAATGCCCTATTTGGCAAGAGCTGTGCCCAGCAGTGTCTCTTAAGGTTCTGGTTCAAATACCCTCTTCAAATGTGAACCTGATCCAAATCCTAAATGATCCAAATGATGCGTTCCAAATTGTAAGCTCTCATATCATATTCAGAGGAAACCGTGGATTATGTTTTATCAACTCGACTGGCAACAGATGGAGAAAAGCTGGAAAGTCATATGCACAGCCTCGTTTTACTTTATTGTCACACATTATAGTAGATTTTGTTCGTTAATCTCGGCATCCTCCTGCCTCTCCACGCATGGAGGAAAGAGGTGGCAGCTGCAGCACATCAGCGTTCACGGTTTGTTTTCTTGGTATTCAGCTTGGAGGTGTGTCACCCAGAATCGCAGCAAAAGAGCAATTACAGCTGAATGTCCTCTCTTTCATCAGCATTTCAATGCAAAGATTTAAGATCCGACCCCCGGCCAGCACCACTCCTATCTTCAACCTTGCCCTGCAGCCCTCAAGCCAATTATCAGCCCCACAGAATAGTCTCTGCCCTCAAAAGCCTTGTAGTCCCCTATCTCGCAGCCTCCCTACAGAGTCAAGATAAAGTTTTGTTTTCACAGTTGACTGGTGGGTGGTGCTGGACCCCCTTCACCCCCCCACCTGCTGTCCTAGCATAGATGCAAAAGGTCATGCCTGAAGCGTGCCGCCACACAAGGGGACAATTCCCAACGGAGGGGCCCTTAGGTCGTCATCATGGCCACATAGGTGCCTTCACTTGTTGGCCATGTCTTCCCATCAAACCCAATCTACCCTGCTGTCACTTTACAAACAAAATCTTTTACATGCCAAAGTTCTTCCTCCTTCAACAGAACTCTCTTGCTGTTTCAACATCGACTCCGCCACCTATCTCGTATCAAACTGCTATGCTAATGTATTCCAATTTCTCTTCATCGCTGCCCTTTGTAAGTTAAGGCACTCATGCTTGAAACAGCATAAACATCAGCCCCCATAAGAGGGAAGAGTTCAGGCACAACAAAAGGCGCATCTGTAAACAATAGGCTAAAAGAGTGGGACAAGAAAATGATTCAGCTGGTAGCAGCTGAAATACATCCAATTTCAGTATATGAGAAGATTGGTCTCTTGAGCATCTCAGGGGCCCAGGGAGTGAATAACTCCGGCCGTTTTTCAATATAATGCCTTGTATCAACATACTGATATTACACATAGAAAATGGTTTCTCCATAAAATGCTCCTTTGGTTTCTACACAGACTCTATTTTCCTTGCTGGGTAAGTACAGGTGCTTGTGATTCTTTTTTTCCCCATATCCATTCATTCGCAGCCAATTCATCTTCTCAGCCTGCCACAGTACATATTGATATATGCTCAGGGGCTGTTCTGTAACAGGTAACTTAATCACTCCGTCTTCAACATGTCAATTTCGTCCATCTCTGCCAGCCCACTCTGCTGTTCATCATGTCTGCATTACAGTTAGCTATTTCAACTCAAAACAAACGCTGGTCCCCCGACTGCCACCATTGATTGCAAACCTATGGCTTCTGAATCGCTAATTCAAACACGGGTATTTGGTTCAATTATAGTTTTAAATATTCATAGCCCAGTCCATCTTTCTATCTTGAATCTACTGCATGAGCAGAATCTAAAGGCCCCATCTATCATCCACACATGGAGGGCAGCACCTTAACATTAAAACACAGCATCTTTAATTTTCACCTTATCATTCGAAAACAGATGAATGTATTCTCTAATGACCTGAGATGTGCAGCTGCAAAAGTTATTTCTAAAAGCATCATTTGTATTGTTTGTGAACACTAGACAAAGTTTATGGCGATATAAAGTGTTCAAAATCTAATAAAGTGATAAACATCAAATAAATAATCACTTAAAACTCAATTTACTATTATTAAATGTTGCAATGAAAGAAAATAGTTGTGAAATAAGGGACATTAAGATCGATAAGATAACATTCAAAATCAATTAAATTACAAAGGTGAACTCAGTGTCTGGTAAGCAACGGAGCTAGCCGACAACCTGTTCTCATTCCCAGGTCATCAAATACTGGCGTTTTGTCACAGCCCTTCCGTTTTAAAGCGACGCACAAGGAACCCTTAAGTGTCTCCTTTTCCAACAAAATTAGTGTTTGCAGCTTTTTTAAACAAGGTAAACCCACTAAAAAGGTTATAGACTCCTTTCCCATTGCCAGTAGACTGGAGCTGTGTCATGTTTGATATCAAGGACAGGCCAAGTTAGTAAACAGTAGAGAGGAGCATAGAGGCAAGTGAGAACTTTACGGTGGTTACTTCTTTTATCTCTTATTTATTCAGTCTCTCTCTCAAACTAGACGCAGACTAATTTGAACTGATGCTTAAGTGCTGATTAAGAACTGATGTCATTGCATCTCACTGGTAAAGGAGCTAGAAATAGCATGTTCCCACAGGTGTTGAGTTCCCATCAATGCTGATCATGAGCTGCCTTGGGTGCTTGCTGCCGCGATGCATCCAGTGTAAACAGCCCGATCGGTTAATTTGGATCCCGAAAGCAAGCAGGTGGAGCTCCACGGAAAATTGGCGCACTTCGTGGTGCTTCCGTTTTGACTTTTGTTTTTTTTTCGCAAGACACAAACTGAGGTGTCCTGGGTGATCATCTTGTTTTCCTTTGTTTGACCCATCCGCCTCGTTTGCAGATTTCTTACTCTTCATACTACATCAGTTCCTCTCAGTTTAAAGTGTTGCCACAGATGCCTTGTGCATGCAGGGGTGCCTTGGCGTTGATATCACATGCCAAGGGGCGTGATAGAGCATCAGTATTTGACCATCTAGGGATAAGAACAGGTTGTGCTTACAGCTCTCAAGCTAGCTATTTCAAAGTGCTTTTCCTTCCTTAATATCTCTTAAATACCGACAAAATATCAGGGAGAGTAAACGGCATAAAGAGAGAAAGAGAGATGCTGGGACTGGCTATTGCTAGCATGTTCCCATGTTGACTGTTAGCCAGCTAGCACCACTAGTTTTGCAAAGATGTACAGAAGACTCTCCGTCTTTTTCTGGTGTGATTGGTCTGAAGGACTTCTACGGGAATGAAAAAGATATATTTACAGATATAAAATGCTAAACTTGAGATTGCGAGTACATTTTTTAGAAGCCCTGGTTAAATTTTCCGCTGTAAGACCACTGAATGGTCTTTCTCTGCTCTTTATATTGGCCCTTCCTCGCAGCTGAAACGCTGACAAGATGCTCTGTGTGATTTGCAGGGATGGAACCGTTTGTCAGTCTAGGAGGAGCTCACATACTGGGCTCTGTGACCCACAATGGATCGGTTCCCAGTATGCTCGCAGTGATGAGTTCCCTTACGACAGAAATGATTCCCTGCACGGTTTCTTTTCATCCTTCCTGAAAAGAGAGTGAGCACTTCTCGGTCCTCGTAGGGTGGACACCGTAATTTTGACTGCTCTTAACCTTGCCTGGCTTTGTTGCGATCGGGGGTCCTTCCTTCACTTCACTTGAACACACTGCGAGAAAATAGAGTGTTTAGAATTCAGTGCTGGTGCCTGTGTGACTGTGCGGACTTCATGAATTCAGAGAATTTCGAAAAAATGCCCCCTAGCAAATTATCACCCCACACACACAAAAAAAGGTAGATAAAAGTGCTCCAGTGTAACCTGAATATGTCCTATCAGCTTTGATTTGAAAGCCTGTCGTGGGGCATTGAGGTCCCCTGGTCTATTTTCACCTAAGGAGCACAGAGGATTTCACTGCTTTGGAGAGAATAATACAAGAGAGAGGAGCAACTGATTGAATGTCTGCTAAGCAGTTCAGGGTGAGCTGCGGCTCTTAAAAAGTTTGATCCCATTTGATCAAATCATGTAAGAACAATGGCTGAAAGATTAAATTGAAATATGACCTTACAAGGCAGCGAAATAATTCCACAAGTGCTTTTTTAGATATCCTTTCCTCTGTCAGCGCTGTATGTTTGACTGAACGTGTGCTGAGGCTCTGACGGCCGCGGTATGAAACTGATTGTCCACATTTATTAAGGAGCCCTGGAGGAAACCACGTGGGGCTTTTTTTTTATTGCACATTCCTTAATGCTGCACTGTTTACAAAGAGGTGGGTGTGTGTTTGTCAGGTGTAAGTTTAAGCGGCAGGTTCCACGTGCACACACACACACAGTGTCTGGGAACGAGCCGGATGCCCATTGCACTTCGCAAAGTGGCACTTCCTTCCTCTACACACTCCAGACTATGCGTTGAACTGCTGCCTGGCAACCATCTGGACAGGACCCAACTGTTGTGATTGTGTGTGTGTATGTGTGTGTATGTGCAGGGACAACGTCACTGGGGATTACCGCTGATGTTTGGCGCAACTATGTGTTAATGACGGGCTCTTGACGGCCATAAATTCTCAGTGTGTACATTATTGTCAGGTATGAGCTGTGTCTGGCTATAGCACACGAGGGTGTGCACCGTGCATCAGTGTGTGTGTGTCTGAATTCAACTCCACTCTTGTTAGGAAATTCCACGCCACATTATTGGGTTGTCTTGGTGATTGTATGGCTCCATTCCCAGACTGGATCCAAAGGGATTAAAATAAAGGAAAAAAAAAAAACTCCTGAATGATCAGTCATCAGTTAACTCGCTCAACAAGAGTGACACTTTTACTGTTCAAAGCTGAGATTAATTGAAGAAAGTTACTACATTAAAAATGCATATTTAAGAATATCAAAGGCGTACATAAATTAACAGAAATAGAATATTTTGGCTTAGTTAAGTTGGTAAAATATTTATGGCCCTAGCCTGTCCACTGAAATTTGTGTTTTGCATTTATAACTAGATTTGATGACATGAATAATGAACTCCCTCTAACTCTTTGCATCTTTAAATGCAGCTTTTTTTTCCACCACAGCTTCCATTGTTACTTTCCTCCCTCTAATCAACCCTTGATATCAATTTAATAATGATCACAAGAGAAAGGATCGACTGGATGAAGTCCAAGCCTTGGTGACGAACGGGGGAAGCCGCAGCATCAGGCCGAAGGTGATGCATCACGGTCATCCTTGCAGGGGAGGCGGCGGTGGGGCACAAGTAAACACTCTTAAATCATCATCCTGGGACAGATGGGGGGTGTCACATGATCCCCCCACCCATCCACCCCCATCCCGCTCTTTCTCTCTGCCTCTCAACACTATCAACTGTCAGACTAAAGAGCCAAACGTGACAGAGTCCAGGCAGCTTTCTGTGCAACAATCTAAAAAAATAAATTCTTCCTTTTTGTTTGAAATATTTCTAACGAGACAAAAGACAGGCATGGGGCACGATACTACGAGGCCATGTGGGAAGTGTGAATCTCATGCTACATGAGCCAGACAGGATTATGACGGAGAATTACAGTGAGAGCTTTTCATGGTAACACTTTTTCATCAAGTCATTAGGTGACTGGTGGGTGGAAGCAGTTATAGTGGTGACGACATGTGAACAATCGTAGCATCAATTGTAAACTACTGGTGCCTGTTTTCTGATTCCGCGTCAGTATTTCAGAGTAAAAGTCTTTCCAAGTGATATCAGTTACAACAATAATAGTGTCCCTATTAATTCTGTGTCGTGGAAGTCCTCGTGCTTGTGTTGAGCTCGTCTGGACGTGCAGCATGGCGTTTCAAAGAGCACCATATCCTTGTAAAACAAGAATCACATAAATAAATGCATGACACTCTTAGCTGCACAGGAGGTCTTTAGCATCATGTTGTTGCTCTCCCACTGAGATTTAACATACCATATGATCTCGGTGCTTTTAAGTTGCTCTGCAGCTGCACACAGGCGGCTGAACAACAGATAAATATATTTCAAGGTGAGTGCTGAAAATACAGCACATTTTTGAAGCCATGTCTAAAATAAGACCGGGAAAAACAGAGCATAGAAAGCAGATTGTAGTGCTCTTTTTTAAAAAATATGAAAGAGGGAAGAAGAGAGACTGCACCCCTTGATAATAAACAGCAAGTTTATGCTAAAAAGAAAAAAGAAGCTCCCTACCCCCTCCTCCCTTACAGCCTAGTCTCTGCGCTTTCTGCTAACACACGCACGCACACACACACATGCACACACACTCCTCCCTTAGCCTATATAAGCAGACAGCAGCTGAGCTGACCCCCTCCACCCTGCATACTCTCCTTTATTAAACACACAAAAGCTGCCTTTGCAGCTTCAAAATACATGTGGATATTTTTTGTTGGCCTCTGAGTAAAACTTAAAGTAAAAGAGGATCTCTTTTTCCGCGGACAGAGTGAGCAATGTGAGCAGAAAGCCCCGCATTGTAGAGAGAAAGGGCTGAGCAGAGCAGAGAGCTGCTGCTTCCCATCCCCCACATTCACATAGCAAAGTTCTGCTGCTTTTGCAAGCGGTGATGGTGCCTTCGCGTGCTCCGTGCGAGGCTCGGGAACGCACAGTGTCGCAGCATTCTCGTGCTGTGTGGTTAGAAATAAAACACTCTATGCTCTCATGTGAGTGGCGATTTGTTTGCTTAGATTGCTGCTTATATGCTTTGTGTATCTCAGAGCCACTTTGCAAAAACACACGCATAATATTTCTGATATTATTTCAAGGAAAAAGGAAAATAGGAGAGCTGATAAACAAAAAAAAACACTACATCTTTCCATATGAACACATACAAACACTATTCTCCATGCCCTCTCATTTTGAATGCCTGTGTGCATATTGGTGCGTTCACACAGAGCAAATGTAACACTTTTTAAATAGTATTAGCCTATATTTTCACATGATCTTTATATAAATGGCACCTTCAAAACAAAGCTGCTTTAAATAAAAAGAATATTAAAGCTGTGACTGTGGCACTTTTTACATATTTACTAAATGTTTGATTGTAATCTATATTATTTATAACCCTAATCATTCCTGTATTATAATGCCCCAGATAGACAGATACTTTATTAATCCTGATAGGAAATAATGCACCCACTACCTTGTTACACAACACATGCAAAGACACATGCGCACATATGCTTAGAGGATCTTTTATGTGTTTTGGTGTATATTACGAAGCTGTCACACCCTGCAGCGACTTTAAAATACCAACCAGGCCACTAACGTAGGCTTTTGCATGATGTTTCATACTTTCCTTTCACATTTAGTCTCTTAGTTTTGCACTGTATGAGTCATTCGTTTCTGACTCGCGACAAGTCCGACAGGCTCTGAAGGCAGCACGAAGGCTGCTGCTGCTAGGAGAGCGCGAGGCAGGCAGGCAGAGAGCACGAAGAAAGGGGGTGGGGAGGGAGAGAGTGGTGGAGAGGCACAGGGTGTCTATTCCTATTAATTGTATAGGACGATTTTGTGCTTTTCTCGCTCTCGTGCGTGTTGGCGTGAGATTTGAGTTTTAACAGACAGCATATGATGTGCTGGATCTCAGTGGCCTGATACACTGTCACTTTTCCACCACCACTGTTTCTCTTTTTGTATCTTCACTTCCTGCTCTGTGACTGGCTCAGTCCATCCCCCATCCTTCTTCCTTTTCTATCCTCTCTCTCTCACACTCACACACACACACACACACACACACACACTCACACACAGCACAGACTTGCACAGGTTGTGATTTCATGCTTTCCTCTACTCTCCTCCGCTGTCCTCTGCTCCTGTGGACACATGGACGCAGTCACTTCCACCCATTAGCCCACTCTAACAGAAGATGACATTGTAGCCTATTTTGTTCCACTCCTTTAACGAGCTAATAAGATAAAGTGCACAAATGAACGTAACACAGATGAACACACACAGCTCATGCATGAAGCAATTTTTGTAATCAGAACGGTTGCATAGTTATGGCTGACTTCAAGGCAGAGTGGTACAGTGCAGGAAGGGACGTTTTAATTGCTTTACTTTACACAAAGTCTGTGACACTGAGCAGCAGCCTTGTGTGTAAAACAAAAAAAAAAACATAGTTAAACTGAAGTTGAATATGTCTCCAGACCTGTAATTCTGTTTCTGGTGGCACGTCCCCAGCAGAAAATGTCCCCGTGTTCAATGGCAGGGCTGCTAACTTTCAATTAACTGTCAGAATCACGCAGTGCACACCTTCCACATGCTCTCACACTACACAACCACGGGCAGATGATGAGATAACGGGCCCCTGGGTGCAGATATGCAAAAGTCCTCACCTCCTCTCCTGCATGAGAGCAAGACGCACTGAGACACAGCCTTAAAAATACACAGTTATTCAACTTATCCTCACAGCATTCATGCGTCTGTTGCGTGTAATGGTGATTTTGTGTGTGATTTATTTGGGGTCATGTGGGGTTGTTTGCCTGCTTTTGTAAGTTTGAAGCCATTTTGAGTCTCTTCCTGGGTGCAGCTGCAGCCTCCATGCTGTACACACAATTTAATAATGTTTGAATAGGATTTAATAAAATAGGCAGTAAAGTTACACTGTAGGATGAAATAAAAGGAAATACAGTAATTTTTCATAGATTATAACACTGAATATTTTATAATATTGACCACCAAACTCCAAAATTTCCAAAATTTGGTCACCTGTGCTTAGTTTAATAGCAGCAGTAAGAATGCACGCATCAATTATAGACACTTATCATATATGTAAATAAAACACGCTTTGCAAAATGTGTGTTCTTTTCAAATCTAAATCTCACTCACTTACTTTGTCAGCCAGCCCACTGCTGTGTATTTTCATTAGCATAAGCCTTTTCGCCGCTCAACACTTAATTAGTCTCACAATGACCAGTACTTTACGCTAACAAACAGGGCTTTCCGTACACGTCGACATTTTTATGCACGGGCTCAGTTTAAAGCGCATTAGACCCACAATAATGGCTCTTCTCGGGTATAAACAATGTTGTTATTAGACAGGACAGTCCGGATCCGCTTCTCGCCGCGGACTCCGCTCCGGGTTTTCATTTTCTCGCGACAGGTCGGTAAGATGGCTGTGTCTCGCGGAGCCTCGTGCTGGTTTGGTTGATTTCTAGCTCGCGCTCTCGCTCTGTAACAGAAGCCCCCCCTCCAACACACACACACACACACACACATACACACACACTTGTGTCGGTGAAATTCATTTCCCTGGCTCTGTATTTATATATTCTTTCTTTCACAAACTTTCCCCTCTCTGTTTTAACTTTAAACGGAGTCGCGGTGGATTACCGGATACCGGTCCGGGCGGAGGGCAAAGGGGGGAATGAACCGGGACAGCGGGTACGTTGTTATAAATATAATTGTATTTATATTCAATGGTTATTCGGAGTTTGATTGTGAGTGAGTCGCCGTGCTGAGAGAGAGGTAGAGAAAGAGTGGGGGAGAGAGAGAGAGAGGGATATCATGGCCGCTCAGGTTGCCAGCGTCGCCACTCTCAACACTAGCCCGCCATCCGAACTCAAAAAGCCGGATCGGGACCCACAGGAGGAGTCGGTACCGGGAGAGAAACAGCATGAAAATAAGGAACCGGGACCTGACGGCGGATCTCCTGGCCAGAAGGAGCTGCAGGACGGGACCGATGCTGGAAATGCTGGGGGAGGAGGGGATCCTGACATGAAGAACGGCAACGGGAATTTGCCCAGGGTAAATAATAATAGCAGTAATCAGAATGATTCAGGCGGGCCCGAAGGGAATAACCATCCCGGAATGGGACACCACCACCCGGGCCCCTTTCCTCCACCTCCTTACGGTTACAACCAGCACTACAGCCGGGCCCCTTTTCATCAACATGGCGGACAACAAAGCCCTGGCATGGCAGCTGCATCGGGGCCGGGCATGATGGACCCTTACCCCCCTAATTCACACGAACACGGCTACCCCAACCATTATAACAACTACAGCCCTTTCCAGAACAGGACTTCTTATCAGGGCCAAGGATACGGGGCCATGAATTCCCCGCGTAACAACCAGCCTCCGGCGGCTGGGGGGCAGCCAGGCAAGCAACAGCCAGCAGGAGGAACCACAGCTATGGCTGCCTCTTACAATAATCAGAGGTATAACATGGGAAACCAACAACCTACGTCTACGCCAACTTTAAATCAGCTTTTGACATCCCCCAGCTCTGCCAGGAGCTACCCGAATTACCCCCAAGGAGACTATAACAATCAGGAAGGGGCCAGCAAGGGGCCAGGAGATATGGGCAGCAGTCAGTATGGTGGGGTCCATCCGGGTTGGCAACAAAGGACCCACCATCCGCCTCCCATGAGCCCGGGAAACACTGGACAACCTCCCAGCAGAAATCAGGTAAACTCCACTTACTGCACAGCACCACTTTGACTCAGTTAAAGTCACCCAGTAGCTCAGAAAAAGCACTGTAGAGTTGCATATTGCATTGGACCAGCCATTGTCTATGTAGCAAGAGCTCTAAAATGGCTGCCTCTCTCTCTTTCTCCCAATACCACCCCCTGCAATAGTGTTTAGACACAGAAAGAAGCCACATATTCTGTTGGAAACAACTTCCCGAGTTGTTGGTGTTAGTGTGTGTCCCTGCTGGGTACAGGGCAAGAGTTTGACTAAGTAGAGCAAGAGTTTGTCAGGAGAAAGTGTGTGTGTGTGCAGGGGGAGATAAGGCGATATTTCTTCGCAGTGCTCCTCCAGCCTCATTGTAGACAGAAGTGCTGTAACCACTGTTATTTCTGCGAGAATCCGCGGCGAGATAGCATCTTTTAATGTGCCGTGCTCCCACCACTGCTATCAAAGTTGTGTCAATGGCTGTCAGGGCAATAAACAAGATGCAAATGACAGCGATAGCCGTTAAATAACATTTGCATAATCATTAAGAAAAGACCCCTCTGTCGGTTAAAAAGCCTCCGCACGGTGAGGTGGAGATGTGTCTCACAGTCCAGTGAATGGCAACAATTGCATCCGCTAAGTGTTTACTCGGATCAAAGTGTGATTGTGACCGCGATTGATTCATCTTGACGGAGGGTTTCATTCATTGTGGCTCGGTTCGGCTCCGCTCTCCCTTTTTGCCCCTGCGCCTCTGCTCCATGTGCCGCCTTGTAAACACGGCCCCGCTGGTTAGAGTTGGCAAAGTGCAGATTGCCTTTGCTTTGGGATTTGAATTATGGAGGTAAAATCCTGCTGTCAGAGCCAGGAGACAGTTGGTCTTAGGTTGACATGCGAGCCGAGATCTGATTGGCTCCCCATCCCTCTGCTCTCGGCCATTTATAATTGCATCTAATGGAAGGCTGCAGAAAAACAGCCCCCTCTGCCCAGTTTTGTGTTCCTCCACCGTGTCAAGACAACATAGTCCCTGTGTCTTTTATGTCATTATATTTATTTTGATCACTATTGTGTGCATTTGTGCAGCCTTAAAACATACTGATATTTTTGTGCATATAAATGCTGCGAATGTTCTCTCACATCAACAGAAACATGCACCAAAACCCACAATATTAATTTCAGAATATTAACTTACTCCCTGGTTGTCCATTTAAAGCGTTTTGAGAACTCAGTTCCTCCCACTGCAGTAATTTGCATGATGACTGTACTCATGTGGATCCACCATTGTTTTTATTTGTATGATAAGCTCACTTGTGCTGAATCACATCTCTACTGTCATTTTCAGCTGCTGACCTCTGACATGCTCCTGAAGTTTTTTGTTTTTTCTCTCTCGCCGTTGGGTACACTGTGTGCACTGCTTGTTGAAGTTGGCTGACTCTGGTACAGCACATAGAGTAGGTGTGGCCATGTAGCCCCATTGTACAAGTGTGTTTTCCACTGTTTCCAGATCAGAAGTTGAGGAGACTTGTGTGCTCCGGCGTCTCGCGGCCACGTGAGAGGGCTGGACTGGCTCCAGTAGTGTTTACAAGCAACTAAGGTGTCAGCCGAGTGTCACAGCTTTTTTTTTTCCCCCCCAGCAGGTTGCAATAGTCTAATTTGCTTCCACATGCAGAGAGTGTAACCATGTCAACAGCGCTCACCCACATCTCTCTCTCCAGTGATAACAGCCACATGTGTAGTGTTTTTACTCTACAATTAAGTGTCATGGGAGACATTTGTGCAGTGTGCACCGCCACCTTTACGGCACAGGACTGTTTTTGTCATTGAGATGCATGAGGATGATTCTGTTGTGTGTATATATACAGCATTGTCATTAAGGGCAGAGATGTGATTTCCAATTCACTTCGACCCAGGGAGGAACATTTATTTAATTTTCTCTATTACAACATTTTGAATTTCTTTAAATAGTCAAATTTGGGCATCACATGTTCGTGCTTTTTCCTGTCAAACTTTGCTTGATGCTTCTGTTAACCAAAGATGATAGACCCTTTACGACAAAGGTCGTGCTTTATGTGTGTTGATACATTGATTTATTCCTACAAGAAAGCAGACATGCTGTATTTATTACTTTATTTCCAGCAAAAGAGTCGTCTTCAAGGACAGACTGTTCAGCTATAGAAGTGATATCACCACATGTTGCTTTAACTTCAAAGGTGCAAGCTATTCACACGTGTCGAATGCCACTTTGCTGCCTCACAACAAGGTCAATTGTGGACACTTAGAGCAACACGGTGCGACTTCGCACATTCACAGCGCTCTCTTAATGTCAGCAAAAGGATTTGGTTCCAATAGTTTTAACTCAAACGCCCAGATATTCTGCGATTCAACATCAGGAGCTGTAGACGGCATTGTCATATTCACTGGCTGTGATGATCTGTGGTTCTTTACCAAAGGGGTTAAGGAAAGTCAGGCTGATGCGTCTTACTGAAGTGCCGCTCACTCCTGTTTGGAGGAAAGTTTGGATTTCCCTTTTTCATTCCAAGTGCCCAAGGCCAGCTTTCAACTTTGGTAAACAGGGTAAATTGACAGCATCTTCGTGGACATTGAGACGGGCACTTGTTTTATAGTTGAGCTGCTGATGCTGCGGGGTGAACTTTTTTATTTTAATTTATTTGTTTTTCACATAAAATTAATTAATGTTAACCATCAGATACTTCTTTGAGATCATGTTTTCAGCTATGTCATAGATGACCACGTGGGTCGTATTCATATTTATTGCACGGTTCCTGTGGATCCTTCGAAAGACTTAAAGGACGTTAAATTCGTTAATATAAAAATAAGGCGTTAATTGGTATTAAAATGTCTATTAAAACGTTAAGACATAAAGTAGGATATTATGATCTTTTTAACTGACATATTGCATCTTAATATCTCAAAATAATTGATACCTATTAAATAAAAACTTAATTGAATGTGTCGTACATTAACATTGAACAGAACAGGATGGAGGAACCAGCAACGGTCATTTACCAAATACAATGACAGATGAACATGTTTTGTTCAAGGCAAACCAGATGGATAGTTTTACGTTTGTTTTTATGTTCCACTCTAGAAAGTTTTACATATTTTTCAGCATTTGAACTAGATTATCTAACTTTTTAACTAGACAAAAAAGTAATGTTTTATGTTACAGTAAATATTAGGCAAAACCCAAAGTAGGTGATGTCGGTTCCTGTTTCGGTTATCGTTAAATTGGTTCTAGATTCCAGTCCGGGCAGCTTTAAAAATGTCTTAAAATCTCAAAGTCTTAAGCTGCAGTAACCTTGTATTGACATTACATATTTATAGAATAGCCCAATGACTTTTATCAGTCACATTTAATTTTGATCATTATTTTTCATAGGTATCAGTGTTTCTAAATTGCACTTAATAATGTTTTTATTTTTCATTTCCTAGCTGCCAGTTCTGCATGTGGGCTAGCCTTAGTAACACTCATCTTATTGAATAAGTGCATTAGTTTTAGGTAGGTTAGTTTTATCTTTATTTGTGGTTGTGTTGTAGGCCGAGCGATATTTCAGGTGTCAGATTAGAGGCGTGAACCCGGAAGAAGTGTCTTATCTTTGCTGTGACGTCTAAATGTCTCAGAGAGCAGCATGCAAACAACTCTGCCGCCACTTTTCTTCAATTTATTGTTATAATGCCTGCTGTAGGCGACAGATTATGTTCGTTTTTTACCAGTAATGTTTGTAAGCTTTGCTTGTGCTCATATCCTCAATGGTATCCACTTGTTTTCTTAAAGGTCTGGTATGTCAGGTTTAGTGGCATCTAGAGGTGAGGTTGCAGATTGCAAACAACTGAAAATTCCCCATGTGCCTAGCGTGTAGGAGAACTGCAGTGGCCGACATGACGATGCGAATGGCCCTATTTAGAGCCAGTGTTTGGTGTGTCTGTTCTGGGCTACCGTAGAAACAACATGGTGGACTCCGTGGAAAAGGTCCCGCTCCTTAGTTGATATAAACAGCTCATTCTAAGGTAACAAAAATACAGCAAGTCAGTTTCAGGTGATTGTACACTAATGAATATCATATCTCATTTCTAATATACCACCTACATACTGGACATTAGTCTATCCCAACACTCTTAACACCTTTTCTTCACTTGAGTGTCAACCATGCTGGTTTTTTATATGAGCTACTGTGCTTTCATAGCAGTTCTTTGCTGAAGAAGCTCAATCTCATTCTTATTGTGCAAGTGGAAGAAGAGAGTCTGCTGGGAGGGAAATTGAACAGTTTGGTTGTTAAGCACAGTTAAAGGTAGCAGAAACTGTATTTTTGCAGGAGGCAGAAGGGTTTGTATCAAGATCTCATTAGTGTCACTGAATTGGGAAGAATTAGAGTCACTTAAAACTGGAGCTTTTGCAGGAGTTTTTTGTCTTGGTGTCAGTGGTGCAGGTGCAGAGAACACATTACCTTAATGGATATAATCCGAACTGTGGTACCGGGAGGAAAAGACCACTGGCATGGGGCAAATGGACGGAGAGATGAGGTAAATAGTTTCCAGAGAGTTGTCAAATCATGACACAGCGATGTCACACGAGGCCACCACTACACACACATTATGCTCAGTCAAAGAACTTGTTATGTGTTTGATGTTTGACTGCAGCGATTGGAGAGTTTTTCACAGACTGTGCAGAAGAGCTGTCCATGATGAGTGCTGTTGGCTGTATTTTAGCAGAGTTGATTAAATGCTTCAACTCTCCATTCATCAACAGCGGCACGATTGGCCTTTTAATTGGCAGATGCATCGCCAGTAATGATTCGATGGATGATTTTTATGGAGCCATTCACCTGCCTTGGGCCACCTGCTAAAGATGAATTAATGTGTTAATTGAGTGGTGGGTGAGGGCTAATATTATGGGTTTTCATTATGCCTTGCACACAAACAAATACTCTGAAGTGGATTGTAGTGGGGTTGTTTTGGATGGTATAACGCCAGGTGTTTCCCTCCGCCTAGCACATGGGAGTGAGCCATCAGGGATGCCCTCTCCGCTCTGAAAGGCTGACTTCCCAAATTGAGTTTGAATTAAATCATAATCCAAGACACTTTGGAAACATTTCTCTGAGAAAGTCCCACAGTTGAAAACATAATGAAAAACACCAAACCAAGGGTGTTAAATTGCCTGCTGCTAATAGACGCTCAGCACTGCTGCTGCTGATGTACAAGGGAAGCCCCACTGCAAATTGGAAAGCAGTGCACAAATAAACAGTTTCATGACAGCTTTACGGTGTCAAAAACTCACAAGTAATGAAGATGGAATATATTTAATATTTCCCAGAGCAAACATTTTCCCCGTCTCTGCATTGTTATTCAAAAGTAAAACTAATTAAAGCGTTAAACCGACCAGTATGCTCTTATTTAGCACACTAGAGCTGTTCTAAGTGTGTCATTTGTTTGAGGATGTAATGGAAATCGTATTGGAGATCATACTGGAAATGTGAAGTATACTGGGCGCTGAGTCCTTTACACTGAAGTGGGATTTAAAAATCATTAAATTTGTATTCAGATGAAATTTAAAGTCATTACAAAGAAAAAAAGTTAATTAAATGCCAAAAATAAAGTGCTGCAACTAGTGATTATATTCATAATCAATTATTCTGCCAATTATTTTTATAATTATTTGATGAATTATTTGATTTGTAAGTGTCAGAATACACTAAAATCCCACTTTGTCATAATTCCAGTTTCCTAAAGGGGCATTTTTGAAAGTAATTTTTGCAGCCCTAATTATGACGATTAAAGTACGCATTCACTCAGTGTTTGTAGAGGAGAGGATACAAGAATAAAATAATGTCAGGTGTGGTGAAAATGGAAAAAGGTTGCAACTAGAGTCTGATTCGGTGATTGCAGAAAATGTATCCGCAGCTATTTTAATAATAGATTAATTGTTTAAATTATTGTCTTTTCATTGTTAAAGCTACAATGCCAAATATTTTCTGGCTCCATCTTGTCCAGTGTGACGATCTGGTGTTTCTCTCTGTTAATATCAACGTTAATTTAATATCTATCGACAAAACAAGACATTTGAAGACAGTTGGCTTGTGAGAAGTTGCGATAAGCCTTTTTTTTGCTTATTTGTTTCACTTTTATTTTTACAATTTTTTAAATTTCATATATTGGACATTTGGTCAAGAAAATAATCCATAATGTAAATACTAGTTAGTTGCAGCCTTAATTGTAGATTGTAGTTGGCATTTACTATTTGTTGACATTGTGAGGATCAGACTAGGGCTGGGCAATATATTGATATTTTTAATATCACGAAATGAGACCAAATGTTTTCCTGGTTTTCAACACTGCATTTCTGTAAAGCGATATAATTTCCTGAAGACTTTTCAAGCTGTTCTGTTATTGTATTTGATTTTACCCAGTCATTATATTCACAGTACTTATTATCAAAAATCTCATTGTGTAAATAATTTGAATATTGTCGCAATATTGTTATATTTATTCAAAAAATTTGTGATATTTTATTTTCTCCATATTGCCCAGCCCTAGACCACATTATTGGAAAAATAATCAGATTAATTGATCATGAAAGTAATAAATATTTTAAGTTATTATTTTTTAAGTTAAATTAGTTGTTAAGAAAGAAGTCCAAACATTTGCTTCCTCCTGCTTCTCAAGTGTGAGGATTGGCTGATTTTTCTGTCTGACATTGTTGGAAATTGTTCACCAGATGTGGACTTTTTTTTCCCAGACGAGTCACAGTATGAGAATTTCACAGTGCGATCTCGTCTCAGAAAACATCGCAGTTTCACTGTACAACAGAATTGATTTTATCATCAGTCAGAATGACACTGAAAGGAATAAAAACAAAAGGATTATTTCATTTTACTAAACATTTTATCACTATAATTAAGACTTGAAACCATTTTGTTAATGGAAGTATGTGTAAAACGTCTCCATCCAGTTGCATTTTTTAAAATATCATAGATAAGCAAATGTACACAGTATTATAACCATCAGCTTTTATATCACAGTATACATTGAAACCAGTATATCTATGCAACCCTGCAAATCAGGCGTTTTAAAGAAGTCATCTGCTTTCGCTTTTCACTATTTCCATTCATTTAATAGACTAAAAGATAAATTGGTTTCTTAAACATGAGTCAATCAGTCATGAAATAATTGCCGGTTGCGACTGTCACTGGCACTTTCTGTATTTGAAATGATTTAAAAATAATTCTCATTTTAAACTATAATTTTTGGATGGATGAGTGTTGCGTCGCTGGATGTACACAATCACTAGAAAGTGATCCGCTGTTCTTTGACAGCCGGCGATACACTTTCTAAACTGTCCCTACTCATTCAACACGACACACATTTCCAAGAAAACGCAAAGAACAACTTCCAGCTACTGTGGTGACTCTGTTTGGTGGGGGGTTGGTGCTGTGGAAAAGAGGAAGCCCGAGCATTCAAAAAGGAAGTTCACTCTCGGCTCTTTAGTGTGCACTGCTGAGTAATGATTCTCCACAGGCCACATGGACAGCATGCTGCCTCCCGGCAACTGTGTGTGTGTGAGACTGGATGGTGAGTATGTGTGTGTGTGTATCAGGGAGAAACGGTGTCAGTGATACCCAGGGGAGGGGGGTTGGGTGTTTTGTGAATGATCTTCGTCTGCCCCTGACAGCTGTGTGTATTTGTGTATAAAGTGCGGCAGTTACTCGGTGGTCGTTGCAAGTGTGTGTATGTGTGTGACTGTGTGTGTGTGTGTGTGTGTGCGTGCGCCGCTGCCTCAGGAGCCTCTCTGACCTGCTCTTACTCCACGTGTCACCAGCCATCCGTCTTTCTTTGGTAACATCGCCTGTTTTCATCTCGCTGACAGCCACAGACAGTGTTGCATTTTTCCAACTCAGTCTTTTTCTTGAGTCAAGTGTTGGATTTGTATCCACACGACCGTTTAATTATCCCCGCGAATTTTTGATGCGGAGCACGTCAGAGACAACAACACAGTAAGAAGCTGTGATTGCTTATAAAGTTGACTACGTCTGCAGGTTTATTGACCTCCACAAACTATCCCGCCAATATCTGATGATGATGCTGTTGAAATCGTTGCTTTAAAGTGATACAAAAGATAATTTCTATTCCTGAAATTACGAATCTGAAAAATTATATTTCCAGTGTTGCACATTGAAAACACACCGAGGAAAAACAAGTTCCTTATGGACAAATGTCAAACTTGGGCTATTGCATCAGGGCACGCTGGAATGTAAAGGTAATTCATTTCTTTTGACATTTACCTTCTAAAATGCCCCAGATTAGCATAGTAATATCCTTCTCCGAGCCTGTGTGAGACTACAGACTTCATTTACATGACGTATGGTGTGTGTGTTTTTATGGAATAAAGTGGTTAACCTTTAAATTGGTGCAGTTGTTGATACTAGAAGGTAGAGAATGATGCTTCCTCCCAGCTCTCATACAGCTCTCACCTTTGCTCTCTGCAGGGAGAAAAAAGCCATTGGCTCATATATAAAGCGGAAAAGGGGAACATAAGCACACGTCTTTGTCTTCTGTGGAACTCAATCATGATATCTGTTGTTGTGGAGTGTGCCCTCTAGTCATAGCTTTGCTTTCTGTTTCTCCTAATGTGCTATCCAAGTCTAATGTCACAATACCAGAATTTTAAACTTTGATGCAATAACGGTATAAAAAATTAGACCTGATGCCTCTTTCACAACCACAGCAGAAAGAAAAAGTCCATGGCACACAAATCAGTGTTTTTTACGGCCCATGACCAGTCTTAAAAGCGGTGGTAGTTGTTATAGATCACCCACACCATCAGTTTGTTATTAGGAGAATATTCAAGCAGTGGAAATACTTACATCTGGGATGCATCTGGACTTTGGAGCAACAGCCAGCGACATAACTTTATTCAAGCAGCGCCATTAGCTATGTAAAGATATAGTGGAGTAGTGGTGTCCTGAGAGGTGAATGAAGTCACGCTACCTATGTATGTGTTGCAACTGGAGCTTGTCTGAGCGTTATTGTTGTGGTCCCCATTAGCGTGTCCCCCTGTATAGCTCATCACTGCCACTTTCCACTGCACTTATAAGGCGGTTACGATGATGTTGGGATGGCGTCATCATGACAGCAGGAACCCCACTCTCTCCAGTTCCCTGCCAAGTTAATATGGTTAGCTTTGTTAGCACTGTTGTTAGCACCATTAGCTGCTAGCTCTTGGGTCTGCCTCCTCCATGTGAACTTCAGAATCATAGATAAGTTCTGATCATCATATTGAGCATCCTTAAGGCTAATAGAAAGCCGTGAGAAAGCCTGCGCACACCAAAGTAATCTTAGCAAAGCAATGGAGGATCAATATTCAGATATTGTGCTACATCTTTGTACTATAAAGACAGGAACGCGGTAACAAGTGCTGAAATAGTTAGCAAATTATGGATGTGTTGATAAGTTAATAAATGCATAACAGTGTTGAATAATATTTAAGATCTTCTGCTCATTCCAGCTTCTTGAACGTGAGGATTTGGTGCGTTCACTGTGTGATATCACTGTTTCTATTTGAAACAAATTGCCGATTCATTGATTGGTTGATTGACAGAAAAGCAGTCGGCAACTGCTTTGTTTATTGTTAAGTTGTTGGTTGAAAATAATGAGTCAGAGTCAAAATTCATCTGGAGCAGTTCTGGTAATTATTTGCATCATTTTGTTAGAAAAAATGCCCAAAAATTACTGCTCTGGGAACCTGTGATTGACATCTTTAACTATTTTTAAACAGGTAATTGACCGGGCAATTAATGAGTTAATCATAAAATAATTGGGGAGTTCATCAGTAATGAAAATAATTGTTAACAGCAGCCCTCAATTGAATCACTTTTGATTTTTTTTCTCATAGTTTTCTGTAACATGAACTATAAGCAGATAGAGTTCTGACTCACTTTCATTGTACACTTCAAAATGAACTTTTCAGCTCTTTAAAAAGTATACATGGTGCCACTGTGCTTATTTTTAACTGGCCTAAATAATTAACGTACATTTTTCATAGAATTAGGCCAGTGTTTACACAAGTTTAAATGCCACCTCTTTGTGCACAGCAGTGTGCCAGGCGTCCAGTTAGCAGCCCGTTTGATACGGAGCCATTGTTTTGTTTTTGATTTGGTAGGCTCATGGTTAAAAAAGAGCAGCCGGTGGTCAGCAGGGACGAAGTTACACAGACAAAAGCGACAGCGAAAAGGCTGTTTAGTGTCATTGTTTCTCGCTGGTGTGGCAGGTGACAGTGATTTATGCACCAAAGACACATTTGAACAGTATTTGCTGCCTGGCTGATGCTAACTGTGTTGTGATGCTTTAAAATGTGGTTGCATGGCTGTAGAGAAAGTAGTAACTGTTGTGGGCATGATCCCCTGACCTGAAGATTTGCATGGCAGTGCCTGAGGGAGTGCAAATTAACAATTCAAACTGTCTGTCCAGAGCAGTTCAGTCTGTCAAGGCCTGAAACATGATGGACGCAGTCCTGCACGAGCCTTTCCCATCCGTGTTTTAGTGGAAATTAAAAGTGTACAGCTCAGCCGTAATGCACAAACGCCATATTCTGTCAAAATTACTGGTCTGTGATTCACATTATGACCAAGCATGTTTTCCTCTGGTCGAGTGTGTGTGTGCAGAGCAGTGTGTCTGACATCAGTGTCAGAGTTGTGACTCTAACCATGAGGCAGGCAGTGACCCAGCCAGGTCCTTAAGTGGCTTCGCCTCATTCAGTAGCCAGGGTATTTTTGGCATAGTAGTGAGTGACACACTTATCGTAATGGGTCGTCCAGGGTGCCAATGGTCAGCCTGAATAAGCATCCTTCTCAGCAGCGCGAGCCGAGCCTCGGCAACGTGATGTAACCGATCACTGTCTTGCCTCCAATGCTGACGGAGGAGTCTCTGCCCGTTGAACGCACCAAGTGGCTTATCTCGGAGCAGGAGTGGAGAGCACAGACGGCTTTTTTCTTTTTCCCCGAGCGCTCCTGGTGAAGTGCTCGTGTAACCGGAGTGCCACAGCCATTCTTGTGCTGTACTCACATTGTGGCCTTAAAAAAGCCACACCACTGTTTATTATGGGACGTAAGCCGACCGTGACTGTAAACACTCCTCGCAAAGGTAGTGCATTTTAACAATGAGCCGTTAAGCGTTACAGTGTAACTGGATATTTGATTCCATTTGAAAAGATTTAAGACTGTAGGTTATAGGTGTAGAAGTGATTTCTTATGTGACTTATAGTGAAGAGGAAGTCAAACACAGAAACTGATTGTTCATAGGGCAAAGTATGAGATGTGGGAATCACCCGAGGCCCCACGCTATAATAATATTGCGAATTAAGGTGTTTTCCGATACGCTGAGTATCACAATAATGTGTATATTAACACATATTGCAATTACTTACATTTTTTCAGCTGTCAATTATGTCCCTAACATCTGTTTTGTCTAATTAAATAAAGTTTTAAGTGAAGGTTTTTTTTTGTTTCCATACTGAAACAATACTTTTTTCAATTGATTATTCAAGTTTTTCTTAATCCCCCACCCCCCACCCCCCTTTTTTTTAAAATATCAATGTCAAAGTACTTAAACATCAAATGTTGCTTTAACACAACTGAACAATAACTTTTCCCTCTACCAAATAATGTCAAAAATATTGATGTAACGATATATATCAATTCGGAATTTTTTAATTATTCAATACTCATTTTCCATAGTATCAATAACTGGTACCAGCTGCGCTTTCTCGTCGCTCTTAATATTCATATTTGCTAAAGTCCTTCTGCTGTTCTCTGCTATTTTGTATTTATTTTTCAATGAAAACATAATTTGTATGCCCTCATTTTCAGTTTTTCCCCTTTGGTATCAAATAACAATATTTTTCAAGGTGTTTGTGTCGTAGTTAGAGATGCCAATATTGTGACAACACTACCTCAAATAGTCTAAAATTGGTGACATTTTGACATAAATCTGGTATTATCTTATCCATAAATAAGTAAATACTAGTCACAGTTTTTAATACTCTGCGCTGCGGACGTATTTTGGTCGGTACCAAAAACGTGAAGGTTCCATTCCGTAGTTCTTCAGCAAAAGATTTTCTACCCTTCAAAATGGTCTTTGCTTTTATTTATCACCTTTTGTGTAGAAAATAAAACTTTCCAGTTCTTGTTGCGCCTGCAGGTGCCGTACAGATCACTCAGAGTTTACTATTACTCTGTTAAACAGTGAACATCTGGTTCGCCTTCCTCTGTTTCACACCACAACGTGAACCATTCCCACTGGCCCTGCTCTCAGCCCTCCTGAGCTCCCAGTCCACAAACGCCCATCTCACTCCTGGGAATCAGCCACTGTCACCTGGAAATATAACTTTGGCCTGACAGGTTGACAGCCGGCAGTCAGGGCGGATGTTCACTCTCTTGTACTTCCAACCTGAACATCACAGTGACAGGCCAGGCAGCAGCAGGCAGCCCTCTCTCTCCTTTTTTTTATCAGGCAATAACTGGACGGTCTCAGCAAGCTGCTCTGATCTACCCAACGGGGGATTTTTTTCACAGAGCACACTGGGCCTGTCAGTGCTGGGAACCAGTTAACACCTTGCAGCTATGTTTTTGTTCAGTACATACTCACTCTCAGGTACTAATCACCGCTGTCAGATTGACACTAATCGATGGAGTTTCTCCTCAAGGAAGGATTGTGTTTACCTGATGTTTTATGGTGTTAAATGCACACTGGTCTAAAATACAGTTAATAGGTCTGTCTTTCATCTTGTGACCATTATAACATTTGTTCAAGGCAGGTTCTAAATTTTCGTCTTCTGTTTTTGTTTTGCAATATGGATTCTGAAGCCTGAACTTGCGAATCGACCGATACCAAGTACAATCCGATATAATTTTGGTACAGATGTGAAATTATTGCTATCATTGTTGCATGGCATGGCTCACAAATACATACAAAGAATGAATGCCACAGAACTTTTTATACTGCCAAATTCCTCACATTATGCTAATGGATAACATTACACTATTTACTGGCAATCAGCTCTTGTCCATTGCTCTAAAACAGAAGTGGCTGCACAGTGCAACTTGCTGTGTAGGCTTTTGTTTTGGGGAGGTGAAGAACAATTAACTTCAAGGAAAACTGCCTTTTTATCTGTTTGTGAAACTACTTTTGAGTATATTATTAAATTACATGGTATCAGATAGGTGCATAGACTTGCATTTGCCGAAACCCGCAGTTAGCTAGTATCTTAAGCTACAAAGGAACTACACCACAGTCACAAGGCTATGATGCCGTGTTCGGTGCGGTAGAAGTTTCAAAGTTCACGAGTAGAGTATTTACTGATGTATTTCAAGACAGAAAACAAAGTGTAAAAGTCCCTTAAGCTTGTGTTAACCACAGACCTTATTACAGGCATCTAACCAAAAACTATTGACTTTAAGACGAGGGAACCAGGAGTGATAAAATTCTGACTCATTTCCGGGTTTTAGGACTCATTCCTGGTGGGCGCTCTCAGGGCAATAGTTGATAAAGACACATTTCAAAACTCGGACACAAGCTATGAAGTGGACTTTGAGTTAAGATTTTTCTTTTGGTCGTTGACTGAGTTAACAGTGTAGATGTTGGTGTCTGTGCTGCCTTTGTGGTTTGTTTCTGCCTGTGTGAATGTCAGTGTATAATTGAAGCTATTGACAGAAAAATGTTTATAGCATTAACATTTAAAAAATTGTGCTGTCTAACTGAATTTGAACAGATCAAAGAATATCTCTAATATATGTGACATCGACCTCTGCTTGCCTTTGGGAATGATGTGCTCAGAAATGCAACGGGCCAATTGAGCAGCCGTGTTTCCCATCTTTAAATCATGCAAGTGTTTTTTAACTCTCGTCTCTTTGTCGCTGTTGTTGTTTCTGTTCTTGTTCACCTCAGATAGCCTTGTTTTTTTTCCCCTGATCTCTCAGAGATGTGAAAGTCGATTTTGTCATGCGAGCTCCCTTCTCCCTCTCCTCCCTGAACATCTTTTGGATTCCTTGGAACAGCTGGGTGAACATCTGGGCGAGTAGGGTGCCGCTGCCTCTGCTCGATGTGGATGATAGCACAAGCAGGCACAAGCCAGGTCCTCGGTGCTTTTATTCAGAGTCACGCAGCGGACAGCTCAAAGTTGGAGCTTCTCGGGTTGATGCAGTGGGAAGGCAGGCTAATTGCTTAATTGAGAACATGGTTGTTTGGTATTTTTTTTTCCTCAAGCTTTTTGTTGACTCTGTACTATTTGGTTACTTACAGTTGGATACTTTCCTCAAAAGCTCTTTTAATTAAGTAATTTTAGGCCTTGAATATTTAGAGTACCTCACTGCTGTTGCTGCTCAGATGCAGCTTTGTTATTGTGAGAATTTAATAAGGTTTTTCTGGTCTTTAAGTATTGTGAATCGAGTATTTTGTTTTTTTCTTGGGCTGTTGGATGGACAAACAGCGTGTCCTGCCTTAACTTGTTGAATTCTACTCAGATATTGAGCGATAACACCCAGCTCTGCCGTCTGTTATCTCTGAGGAGTATCTACCTCAGTTTAAAGGTGTTAGTCTGGAGAAATGTTGTCAGCATGACTTCTCGTGAAACTGGGAAAATGTCAGTGGAGAAAGTGGCTGAGAAACAGTCGCCTGTCCTGGAGCAAAGCACTTACCTCCTCACTTCTGCAGTGGGAGTGTTCAGTGCTTAAACGGTGAGGACTGGTGATACTGGGCAGCTCCCACTGTGAATATGGATAACAGCATTAATGGGAAGTGAGCTGTTAAACGCAAAGTGCCTCGCAAATCTTACCCCTGAAGTTGACATTGGTGCTAAAGGGTAGGATATCCTGCTCCTCTCTGTCATGTGATGTGTGTGTCTCCGCCACCATATGAGGGCGGCCTTAGCCGGCGTGTGTTATCGCTGGTGTATTGCGTGTTGAAGGGCTTTAACGCAGAACAATGGTGTGTGCGCCGAGCCGAGGCCATGTGGCCGTGTGGCGGATTAAATTAGCAGCAGTTGTTTATCGTCTGCCCCCCACCCCCCTCGGTCCATCTGCTCCGCTCGGCCCCGTAGACTCCAGCTCCGCTCTCAGGCACTGCTCCAGACCCCCCCCATCACCCTCCCCAACCCCTTACAAATCCCTATCCCCATGTCACACACACACAGTTTTTGAATAGTTGCAATATCCACCAGCAGCCCAGTCATGACACAATATACTCAGTGCAACCTCTTCTGCCAAGAGTGCTCTGGCTTTCCTCTATGCAGATTAGCCACGTGCTAATTGTGGTTATTTATTTATTTTTTTATGGAAGAGAAAAAAGGGAGGGGAAGGAGTTTCCTCCAGAAATTGATTAGATGACTGAGCAGAAATAAAGAGACAGTGCTGTTAGCTGAGTTGCCATCCAGTGTGCATGTTTCAGACTTTGTTGCTGCGTGTGGAAAGTTTGTCATAAACCTGTAAACTGTGTTGAGTAGAAAACATGTCAGCAATGGTTTGGTCTTTTACTGAAAATCAGATAGCAAAAGGTCAGTTATCCCTGAATTTTTATAGATGATTATGTTTAAAGTGCTATCCTTGAAACAAGAGTTTTAGTAACCTTGTCTGAAATGTGTTTCATAATTAAAATTCTTGAGGAAACACAGAGTACTTACATTATTTTTCATTTGTAATTTGCTTTTTTTTGTACGAGTGGCTTAAATAAGAAGGAAAATATCGTCTCAAAACACAGTATTGGTTTCTAACATTTTGTAATGCGAACGATCTTTTCATTTCATATCTATAAAATAATATGCCATTAACCTTTTGGAACAAATATCAGCCTTTCAGCCAGACAGTTTCAGAAACAAATGAGTGGGTTGCTAAATGTTTTTTATCACGTGGCCTTTGATCTGTGTCTGTCAGGGAATCTCCCTGCACATCATAACAGACTTTTGTTAGTCACATGCATTTTATCATATATATAAATATGTATGTATATATCTTAATAAGTTGACATTCATAGTGTGGAAATGTTTAGATTTGTATTCAAGGCTGCATAATACTGAGGGCAAAATATTCTTCCAATGTATGTTGGAAAAATATTAGGTGCGCCAATTTACTTGTGATGCATGATTTACATTTATTTATAAGAAAAAAGAGTGCATGTTTTATTCCAAAGATGTCACAGTGGTGCTTGTTGGATAAAAAATTCAGATACTTGTTAGCTTGTTTTGTTAGCATGCTAATGTGATCAGTTGCTCTGTAAATGATTGTAAATACCAGAAACTAAAAAGCTATTAAAACAGGCTAGATTTCAGGGAGGATGCAAGCGACATGTCCCCCTCAATATTTAAAATGTGCATTCACTGAACTGAGCCAAGTTTTACCAGTAGTTGGGAGGTCATCAGGTGTCAGACCTCGATTGCAGTTATTTTAGTTAAAAAGCACAAGGACTCACACTTCCACTGCGCTCTACTGTTGCATGCCTTATCGTCTTTCCACTGTGTCTATCTTGCCCTCACCACCTCCAGGCCCTGACATTTTTCTTTGACACATCACAAATCGCAACAAACAACTGCACTGGTTTGCAAATGACAAGTTCATCCATTTTGAAGGTTGACAAATGTGGGAGATCTTGCTGAATCTTTATATTTAATGTTGAAAGTTTTAATCTCAACACTATCATTAAAAAGTGTAATTCCTTTAAATTTTTACAGGTATAAACAGCGATGCATGTCGCGTTATCGGTTATGATTTAACTCCAAGTTCAGACTTGTGGAAAAACGTGGGAAAAAAATTTAGACACTCAAGGTCTTTACTCAACAGCACCAGTGCACCAGCTTTGGCGTCGCACTTCTAAAGAGCCACTCATTCTATCGCTAAGAGAAGGAGGAACAGAGCCTTCTATAGCAGTCCCTGACCTCTATACACAAGATGCAGTAGAAGAGGTTGTTCAGTGTGGTTAAAGCACACACACTCACAAATGCCTCAGCCAAAGCTCTCTGGGATCTCGGAGGATGCGTAACGGTGTGTCAGATGTGAACAATTTAAAATGCTGGTAAACAGATCAATGGAGGCCTGAGCAGGAGACAGGCCACAGCTCTATCCCAGCCTGCAGCACACAGATGTGTTAACATGATCGAATGAGGTCGAGGAGTAAAAAACAAGACCTCTTGAGCAGGTTTAACCAGGGCTGGGCGTTACGGCCAAAAATGTTACAATAAAAAATTCACATCCGTCAAAGAGAATTATCACAATAAATGTCAAATCATTATTTCGTTCAAGTTTGAAAGCTTATTTTTGCTCCAGAGTGAAAGTTGAAGAATGATTCTGGTTTAAAATATTATTTATGTCAGAAGATGACAAATATTTGTCCAACAGCGTAAGAGTTACTATCAAAAAAGTGTCAGTGAGTAAAACAATAAATTGACAAAGGACTCTTAATTCTGGTCAGCAGCATGTCAAACCCTTTGTACAAATGGTTTAAAACATTTCGTAGAAATTTAAGCTAACAGTGTAAACTAAAGAAACAGACAAAACACAAATCTCCACCGTGGTCATTGTTTTCTGTTCATGTTTTAAATGCGGTTTGTAATTTCTGCCGTTTCTCAATCAATGGACTTTGATGTCGTAGCGGTGTTAAACAGTCATTGCTACTGATGAAAATCTGACGTGACTCAGTCAAAAATCATGTTCACGGACAAGAAAATATAATAAAATTGTAGTCACGTGATGTTTAGTCACATTTATTCTCGTTAAAGCAATTATTTCTAATGAAATAGCCGCTAACGCTGGTTAACATTATGTTACTTAGCATTAGCTGGATCAACTAGCCATGAACTCAGAGCTAAAAAACAATGACAGTAAGTTTTGAAAAATAACTTCATGGTCGTGTTATATGTGGTTTTAACATTGTAATGCTACCGTACACATTAGCCTGGTGGCTGGTCACATCCTGTACTTCCTTTTTTCCTGTTTGATGGTGGGTGGCAACTAGTGTTTGAGGTGCATTAGCATTAGCACCCCATCCTGATGTATGGGTGGCTTAATTTAGGGCTATCTCGAATACCATTGCACCGGTGCTTCGACGCTTCGGTTATTATTACCCAAGAATATTTGTAGCTTCTAGGGACCTGGTGGAGCTAATTGTGATCAGTCATATTTATATACGCTAATCAGGCACCTTTAGAAGGACTTGGCGCTGTTGAATGTGTGTGACAGAAAGAGCGATGGAGAAAGGGAACAATGGGTGGAAGGCTGGCTATTGCTACTGTTGTTTCTGTACAGGCCTCATCACTGGATGCAAAGAGAACTGTCCCTGTCCGCGATCCGTCTCATTGCTTCCTTTCCTTTTCCACGTTGCTTGAAGCAGGGGTCGCTGACTGTGCTGGGAACACTGGCTCCTCCGCAAATTTTATTGGCAAAAAAACAAAACAAAAATCGAAACATTCGAATACTGATTTGGACGTTGATTACCATGGTATAGATTGAAACTTAGAGACGTTTGAGTCAGCCCTGGTTTAATTTTAGCAGACATTTCTTGAACACTTTAATATTTCTGTCCAAAAAAAAAAATTAATTAATTACTATTAATTTATTTTTGGATTCCTTGTATTTATACCAGGCTCATTGACTTATGTTATGAAAATTCTTACATGATATTTAGCATTTGTTGTGCACTTATGGGTATTTTATTATTTGCTTCTTTATAAACTGTAATTATCCTTCAAGGATCTGCTGCCTTAAAAAAAGAGTTTAATTATTTGGAGTAGTAGTGTCTAAATCGAGTTTTTTTTCCCACCTGATCACCTCTTTAAATGACCACTATCTCCATCTTTAGAGTGGTTGTTAAATGAGACATGAGAGAGACGAGTGAGTTGTTTTGGGAGCGTCGGCACTGATTCTCCACGTGGCTCAGGGAGCTGGAAACCCTGATTGTAGTCGAGCTGTACTTTCCCCCTCTCTCCCTGCTGGGCCGAGGCCTGAGCTGTCAGGCTCCTTAATGAAAAAGCGGGCACACAGGCCGCTGTAGAAATATTCTCACCGCTGGCGAAATATCGACCGAAATTGGTGAGGAAAAAGGTTGATTGTTTTATGGCCCGGTCATCGCTGGGAGATTTTTGTCTAAATGAGAAATAGATTTTACCTTTAGTGTTGCTGTTCTGTAGTTTGTTAGCATACTAGTCATTTTTCATGTGGATTGGAGGACGTTAGCGGGTGATTCAGGCCTCGATGGCACACTTTATGGATGACACAGGAGGCTCTGCCTAACTGCTTAAGCAGCTCATTAGGAAAGAGCTATAGCGCATTTCTATCCAGTGAGAGAAGTTGCTCCAGCTTTGTTTCTGGGATTGTGACGACTTTTTGTTGTTTGCCTTAATTGGACAAATACACCTGTCTGAAATGGATTAAAAACCACATCGAGGTCGCGGCTGCTTCACCAGTCATCTTTAGACTGAGCGGTGTGCTGTGCGGACTCTGATCATGGCATGATGTCAGGTGGGGGTGGTGTCCTTCCTTTCAGACTGGGGTTAAAAGTGCATTAGAGGTCACAGGAGAGTGCCTACCGGGGCCTGTTACGTCTTCCCCCCAAGGTGCGGTCGGTAATGACCCTTGGGAACGTAGTAACACCCCCCTTCTCCTTCCCTCCTTCCCTCCACACACACAACATAACACACAACATAACACATACACATACTCCTGAACCTGGAGGAGCTCAGGAGAGTGTGGCCTGGGGGAGGCTACAGGGAAAACCTGGAGTGGAATATGTTATCTTGGATAAAGCTGGTTGACCGCCCTGACAGCCTGTTGATCCCCCCCCCACCCGACCACCACCAGCAACACCTACAGCCTCCCCCCAACACACACACACACACACACATATATATTCACACACTCCTCTCTCCTGCTGAGCCACCCCCCATCCGACCTCCTCTCTCTCATTGCAGCACTGTCATTCATAGAGTGCCAAAGCCTGCTGCTTTATTAAAGCCCAGGAAGAGCAAGGCCTGGCCCAGGTTCAAACAGCAGTGCAGCTGGGACCTGTTACATTTTCGGCAGACTGCCCTCTCCGTCTCGCTGGCTATAAATAGCCCTGGTGGTTGTCTCCCTTAACCAAGGAAAAGAGGTTTTTGGGGGAGGAAAAAAAAACACACACACACAGATTAATAACCGTGGGAAGCAATGAAAGCTTTGTGTCTGCTGCCCGAGGTCAGCAGGCCAGGAGGTGTTGCTACTTCAAAGCCCCCATTGTGGCTCGCACTTTCAGATGCCGCTGCGGTGGGTTTGATGGGAACACACGGGTTGCCAGCGGTGTGATGAGTTGATGGCATCAGATTGTGCCAAGCAGGCAGACAATCTGACAGGCCCTGGCTTGAATTTTGTTTCTCTTTTTTTTATTTCCAGGGAATGACCAATTCATTATAATTCAATGGAATTTTTTAAACTCTTTTATTTTTTGTTACACTGGAGGGTTAATGTTGTGTTTGGGGGGATTCCACCAAGCTCATCTCTTATGTACACACACGGCATCAGACACTTTATGACCTTGGCTCCAGCTGTTGACAGGCGAGGCTGCCTCATTATGAACCCCCCCCCCCCCTTCTCTCTTTCTCTGCTCTCTCCGTTTCCCTCCCTGGCTCTCCAGCCAGAAAGGCCGTCTGGCCTTTAACATTGCCTGCCCGGGCCATGTGGATCTCCCCGACTCCAAGCTGGCCAAGGTCAGCCCCCACCACCAACCCGGCCTCCGTCCTGACGTGGCTCCAGCTGAGGGGTGGGCCAGCTCCAGCCACCGCAGACACTTCCACTTCCTTAAGCTTATTTTCATAGAAACCCTCCCCGACGTCTCCGCTGTAACAGTATCCACCCACTGGCACAATGATCTCCTGGGCAGGGAAACACTCCTGGCGGATATAGTGGGCTCATTCATTCATTCATGGCCAATTTTTTCCCTTTCTAGTAGGAAAGTAAATCCACTACTGTTTTTTCCCTCCCCCTTCTGCTTTTTGTTCTATATTTGCTTGATTATACTGTGACTGGTTTATGAGATGATGCTTACACGACACAGTGAAGAAACGGTGGAGTCATCATTTGTGTTCGTTGCTGAGTAATGTTTTTTCAAGAAACCCAACTAAAAAGGTCCCAAAATAACTCTGGCTCTCCCATGTTTTCCTGTCACATCACCGGTCTCTGAACAATACTCTGTCAGTTGCATCATTATAGAGCTTGTTATAGGTTGTTAGGGTGTGTGACTGCACAGCCTAACAAGGGCTATAGACACACCAAAACCATCAACCTCAAAAGCAATGACAAACCAGTACCTCTAAAGTCAAACCTTTTCTACGGTGTTTTAAAGCTAGAGTTGCTACTCCAGCCAGCCATCCATTCTTAGCTTACTGAGACATTGCAAATTCTCTGTGTGTCCTCCAGCCTCCAAGCCCAATGGACCAGGTTGGGAAGATGCGTGGCCAGCCATATGGAGGACCCAACCCCTACTCCCAGCAGCAGCAAGGACCTCCCACAGGGCCAGGAACCCAGCAGGGAGGCTCTTACCCAGGGCAAGGCTACGGACCTCCTGGCCCTCAGAGGTATCCCATGGCGATGCAGAACCGGACTCCTGGCGCTATGGGCGGCATACAGTATGGACAGCAGGTCAGTTATTCTTGATGTTGATGACCATCCCTGCATCCTCTCTGTAACCATACATAACCAATGTTCCTGTGTGCTGGAACGTCTTCCAGGTGATTTCAATTTATCTTTCCTCCGTCTTTTACCATCTGGATAAATGAGATGAATCATGGAAGGTTTTTAACCACATTGATGTGTTGAGCATAACTTTTTTTTTTTCGACATTTCTGCAAAGGTTGACTGCTGATATAACAAGAACAACCTTTTTCCTTATCTTAAATAGAATTAATGTATAAGACGATGCATTTATAATCAGAGTAATGAGGATGTGAACTCATAAGTATAGAATCACCATTGGAGTTCAGAGGATACTGACAGGGTGGCACTGTTTTCCAAACCAACACCACAACCTATGGTGCTGCTGGGTGAGCTGAGGAATTGATGGGTAGAGTCTGGCATCACCAGACCCAAACCACATTGCTGTTGTCAGTAAAAAAAAGTCTGCTGAAATCAGGTGAAACCAATAAGTTCTTATAAATGAAAGACTTCCTGCCTCAGGAGAGGATATTTAACAGGCCCATTTTGAGTGTGTGTGGTACTTAGTCATGATGCAGGGCATGGTTTGAAGTCCGGACCACAAGTTAATAATTTTTTTTACATTCCTGTTAGTTGAGGCAGTAGAGCGTTCATTTGGTCTGTGACTTACTGCTGCAGGAATGGTGGAAATGGTAGCGTTCGGATGATAGAGTGACTTTATGTAGCGAACTCATCTGACCTCAGGTGTGGGGAAGTTTGCAAGCCAGTTACTTATTCATAGTGACTAGTCATGATCCGGAAATGGTGGGGTAGTAATCACTTGAGCCTGCAAAGGTACGGCTGATTCTTTAAAGGCACACTATGCTTTTAGCTAAAGGTGGAGCTGATGGATGTACCTGTACTTAAAGCAATAGTTGGACATTTGGGGAAATAAGCTTATTACTTTCTTGACAAGAGTTGGATGAAGACGTTGATCCAACTCTTGTTCCGTTCAGTAAAGTCCCTTACCCACTGGACATAAAACCCACTAACATCAACTAGCTTTTGTCTTTGATATCAGAGCTCAGATATCATCTTAAATTAGTCTGCACTTAGTTTTTACGAGAGATTAAATAGCAGATATGAAAAAGACGTAACCTCCATGCTGCTTTCTCCTGTTTACTAACCCTGGAGATGGTTTGTTTAGCGTAGTATAAAGACTTCCAGCAGAGGTAAAAACTAACCTTGTTCTGTCCAAAGCTGTTGCTCCTGGCCAAGAAATAGTTGCGCATACATTCTTCCGTAAAACCACATATTTTTATACAGATCAAACAAATGTGATATAGTTTGTTTCATTTGTATAGAGGCAGGCTAGCTTTTCCCTCTGAGTAGAGTCTGTATGATAAGCTAAGATAACCAGCTATTTGTTGTAATAGAGGTATTGATCTTCCCATGTAACTCCCGGCAAATTCCAAATTTGCGGTCTCAGTAGGGGAGAGATGGGAGCAACATGACACAGGGTTTATTGAATTGTGGTAGCTACAGGGATAACTTTGTTTCTTCTAGGCCGCCACTGAAATTGGCATTGCCCTGGTTCCCTTGTGACAAGACCTATGGGATAATTCCATTGGATTTTGGATTATTGCAGAGAATAAGCTCTGTGGCAAATTAACGTTATGATATGTATTTGTTTGCGCAAGATGATCTTTACAAATAAACACCAGTTTTTGATTTCTGAAGCGTAATGGCTAGAAGTAAAAAGTTAACACCAGGCTACTTCCCCAGGGTCATGTGACTTAATTTTGTCACCACAATGAGTCCATGTGTGATCGGCGTGATGACGCTGTGTCTCATTTAGTCACTTGTTAGCAACTGCCTTATTAGGACACCTAAATGCTTCAAAATTCATGAGGGAGGTGTTTACTGATGTGACTGTGTCTAAACATTGAGTTTATTACAGTTAATGAAGTTGTAATATTGACAAAATGCAAGAGCAAAGTGCAGCACCTGGACAACAATACACAGTGCGCACACACCCGAATTTTCTTGTAGTTTATCCTCGAAAATGTTAGAATTTAGTAATTAGCTTTGCATGACTAAAGTGAAGTGTTTTGTTAGCATGAGCCATGTATATATTGCGTTTCAGTGCCGTAAGAGCCTGAAAAAAGTGTACCACTTTCTTTTTCTCAATCAAGAATCAGTGTTGTGACTGATACTCGATCTTGAATCAATCGTGACACTAAGAATCAGAATCGAATCAAATCATAAGATTCGCAAAGGTTAACACCCCTATTGATAATGATGATTTGAACATCAGTGTTATCGGAGCCGAACAAAACCAAAATGTTGCATCTTTTCCACCTGGAACCAAAAATCAACTGAAGAAAAACCTATAAGAGGAACAGGCTCTAAGAGAGCAGGCCATCAATTTTTCACTGTCTGGTTTATTTTCATGCTCGAGAGCAAAAGTTGGGGAACATTCAGGCTGTGTGTACGGGCACAGTGGGCAGCACTTTCTGACTGCGTCGTCCAATTGAAAACAGCAAACATCCAGTTTGCCGAAGCTACTCACTCATAGCTAGGAATAAGACCCTTCTTGAACCCTCTCAGCCAGGCAGTCCGTCTTAACAGACAAATGCATGCAGGGAATCCCGTAGAGTGAAGCCTTTTCTTTTACGTCCGCTGTCTGTGGTCGTGTGCCCATTGTGTGGTGTGATTATCTCATACTGGCCTGCCTGGTGTCTGACCGTGGACTCGATAAGTGCCCTGCAGAGAAGAAAACGGCTTCCCTCCCTTTGTAAGACAGATACAATACAACCACTTCACGTTGTTTTAAATGTGTGGCAATTCTTTACTATCTCTTATTCCCTTTGAATTCTTGAGGAGCTGAGAACCCTCCCAAAACAACACGTGGCTTTTTTTTCCTCCTCTTTTTTTTATTACTGTGTTTCCTCACAAGGTCAGCGCTTTCTCCTTCCATGCTCCTTGAGGGTAATGAAACGAAATCGCTGTATTGAAAGGCTTTCCGCGCTCTGGATCGGGTAGAATATGAAAAGCCTCATATTGAAGTTCAAGGAGATGAAGTCAAAACTCAATTTTTATTTCCCCAGCTGTAATTTAAAGCGATACACGGCTGAATTCCAACACTTAGATGGTTTTTCTTATGCGCTTTGACTGATCAGTTTATAGCGAGGAACACACTCTTCTCTCTCACAGACACACACACACACAACGGTTGTCTTTCCCTTTTAATCTGTGAGTAAGATGAAGAGATGCTCTGATTACTCCGCTGAGAATGAATGGTAAAAATATCAAAGAGGTGACTTTGGATATTGGGTTATTTTTATGTATTTTTACAGCTTTAGAAAGGATCCTGTCAGTGCACAGACTGTATTCAGGCAGTGATTGATATTCCACAGAGGGGCTCAGGATAGTAAACCTGTAGTAAAACAGAAGAAAGCTGTTTGTGTTCACAGCCAATTCAACCGTGCTGGGTTTTATTTGCTCACATTTCTGTTCCTCCTCTTTTTAAGCTGAGCTATTGTTGATGACCAGTCTTTCTGTTTTCATCTAGATGTCAGCCTATGGGCAACAGGGGCCGGGTGGCTACAGCCAGCAGAGCCAGGGCTACTATGGTCAGCACGGCCCCCCACCTCACCCTGGCCAGCAGCAGCCCCCATATGCCGGTCAACCCCAGGGCAGCTCTGGACCTCCCTATTCCCAGCAGGGCCACCCTTCACAGCCTTCTGGCCAACATGGGCAGCCCGGACCCCCTTACCAACAATCCCAAGGTCCCCATGGTCCTTCTCCAGGTCAGCCTCCCTATAGCCAGCCCCCACAGTCTCAGCCAGGACAGCCACCCTATGTCCCTCCCCAGCAGCAGCAGCAGCCTCAGCAGCAACAGGGACCAGGTCCCCAAAGTCAGCAGGGCCCTCAAGGCCAGCCTGGCTACCAACAGCCCCCTGGACCAGGGCAGCCACCACAGCAGCAAACCCCGCAGCAGCAGCAGCAGCAGCAGCAGCCGCCGCCGCCGCCGCAGCAGCAAGGACCCCCGCAACAACAGCAACAACAACAACAACAACAACAGCAACAGCAACAACCAGGAGGTCCGCCTCCTCAAGCTCAGCAACCTCCAGGTCATGGCCAGCAGGGTCAACCATCACCTTACTCCCAGACGCCCCCTCTGCAACAGCAGCAGCAGCAACAACAACAACAACAGCAACAACAACAACAGCAGCAGCAACAACAGTCACCATATCAGAGGTTCCCACCTCCTCCACAGGTAACAACACCTCACAGAACTCTGTTAGCACACTTAAGCTATGATGTGATGTGCCCTGTCGGACCTATCTGTGTTTCCATCTCTGTCTGCAGCATCAGATTCTTGAGCTGACGCATGCTCTTTATGTCCGCTGTACTTTTTTAACGCCGCAGAGATGCAGTCTAACGTCCCTTACAGTGTTAATGCAAACGGCCTGTAGCTGCTTCTCAGTAAAAACCTTCCATTCCCTCTTTGTTTTGTACCTTTTTGGTCATAATTGACTTAGTTGTGTAATTCACAGTTGAAATCATCACACCCTTAATTTTCCATAATACAAGTGGTCCAAAAATGGTGTACATATCTGAAGGGCTTGATGCACGGCGGGTCCATCTGTGCTCTTCTCCATGTTTTCCAAATTTGAACTCCTTCTCAACTGTTATCAAAAATCAGTGAGGTGATCACTGATCCACGTTACTGTGGCTACGAAAGTCACCCAATAACACAAACTAACTAACCGATCAGGGGTAGTTGTAAGGAGTAACTTCCTGTGTTCTGCAAAGTAAAACTACTATTTCTTTTGAATGAGCAGCAGCTAAATGTATTTTAGCCTATTAAAAAGGACCACCTAAAAACATCAGTTTAAGTGTATGCTATACGTAGATTATTTTACCGGTTTAACTTGTTGCCGAAAGCCGTTTTCTTTGCTCTCTTCAAAGTCACAAGGCTATTTCCAGGAACAGTAATTTACCTCACAAAACACGGGAATTGCTGCCTTGATTGTTTACTTAGTTTGATTCCAAAAGTCACACAATTACAAACAAACGTGGCGTCCGCAGCAGTACATCGGCTTATATGTAGCAAGATCGCACAGAAACCTATGTCAGGTCACATGCGAAAAAACTTTCTGGAACTGCCCGAGAAAGAAACCTTAGATTTGAACACATCAGGAACAATACTGGAAAGATACAGATATAAAAACCTCGACAAAAAAATCAAAATATAATGGAGTAACCCTTTAAATGAACAGCATCAACAGTAGGATTTGTAACACAAAAACTCCCGCTGTACATGAAAAAACACAGATAGAAACATGACAAAGCCACAAGTGAGCTAAACAGGCAAACAGCTGTAAAGTAAGCAATTCCCTTTCCCTGTCTCCTCTACGGTGACACAGTCATGTCATACAGGAAGTATTCAAATCACAGTTGCGTGTGGCACGGCGCACTACATTTATCCAGCCCAGTAGAGATCTGTCATTTGTTTAATGTCGCTGTACATTAGACAGAGCCAATACGCAGTAAAGACACTTTGGATTTTTTTGTTTTTTACATGTGTGGAATTCTCTTCTTCTCATCCCCATAATCAGGAACTTTCCCAGGATTCCTTTAGCTCCCAGTCCAGTGCTCCTCCTTCCAACCAGCCCATGGCTTCCAACAAGAGCAGTCAAGAAGACAGCATGCAGGCCCGGCCATCCAGTCTGCCGGTAAGAGCTCCATCTGCTCACTTAACATCTGACTTGTGCTCAATGCTGGGGTTTCATCCGCTGGCCTCCGTAGTTTGCACTGCTGATATGTATTTTATAGCCTTAAGACGATGCCAGAGATCCCATTAAATCTACAACTAGAGATTTCTAAGTAGTTTTGAATCTTGACCAGTCCATCCTCTCCTTCAGCCAGGAAAGAAAAAACCATAATTAATAACGTTCTTGATAGTGAATGGGGGACTTACCTTGAATTTATGCACCTATGCATGTGTCAAAAATTGGACAAGAACTGCACTCGAAAATCATCCTACTCTTAGTGTCATTACAGCCGCATCCTCTGCCCTGCGTCTGCAGATAGGAGGCACTGCTGTTTGACTAGAACAGATTTCAGACCAGATCTCCTTCAGATGTTTTCTTGATCGCACCCAAGTTCAATAAAACTGTTGATTTTGCTGTGTATGTAAGCAAAGCGCTCATGGATTCAGACTTAAAGGAGCTGTGTGTGGGATTTACTGGCATCTAGCAGTGTCGACTGCAGATAGCAACCAGCTATAAACTATTCCAGTTAGAAGTTCATTGTTCAGGAGGTTTTTACCAAGAGTCAAATTATCAACAGAGGTCTCATCCTCTCCGAAAACAAACAAACCAGGTGATTAAAATCAGTAACAACACTAAATAAAGCAGTTTAACCTCGGTAATCAGTGTTTCCTTGATGCTGTTTGGCTTGCTGGAGACAGGCCGCTAGCCCAGCAAATGCGAATGTGTGCTTACCTTTTTTTCTAATAACTTAAAATGCAGACGGTCAGGAGGTTTTTATGAGGAGAGGAGTTAATCCACAGGGGTGTCTTCCTCTTAGAAACAAACGGAGCAGGTGATTAAAACTAGTAAAAACACTAAATAAATGTTAAAATATAAGAGTTTGTCCTAGAGGGGCTGCTAACTATGGCTGACTCAACAACTGTAGATTTAAGGAAACAAAAACACAATAATTCTTATTTTTAAGTTTTTAGAACTAAAGCAAGCATACTTATTATATTATATTCCATTTTTGCCAATATATACTCCTTAATTCTACGCACTGGACCTTTAACAACCAGTTTTTAGTGACTCACTTTCATGCCATTTTTGGTGTCTTGATTAGATTTAAAATTGTGTCTTGATTTGAAACAGATTCTTGGTATATGTAAATTAATTCATAATCATTTCTAGCCACCCGTAACACATAACACTAATTGTTTTCTCTTCCCAAGTTAGTAAATGAAGGTGGGTTTAAAGTTGAATAGAATAAATTCTTGTTTAAATTGAATTGTTGTTGTGCAGCGAACGTCACCAACCACCCCTGTACGCAAAACAATCACAATCAACATTGACAGCAGAAAGAGTTGCCCCATAACAGTAGGCACAGTCACAGTGTGACCAGAGAAGAAGAAAACACATATAAATGTGGGGTAAATATTGGATTTTTGGGCCCACACTGCATTTGACTGACTATCAAACACTTCAGTTCAGCTGCACTAACCTATTCAGAGCAACATGATGGACATTTTATGTTTCTAAGAGCCAGAACTACTGTGGGTATTGCGTGCTTTACTGGAGAAGGGTCAATATTCAGTACTTTGGACTCTGGCCACTGGTGGATTCCCAGCTTTGTTTACTGTTTCTGTTGACATGTCTGCTAAATCACTGACATGTTTGGGGATACTGAAGTCTACTCTGCATAAAATTCTAACACATCTTTCGAGAAATATTTTTCCTCAGTTGGCGCATACATATTTCCGTCCTAAAATCTGCATATTAATGGAAATAATGACAAATTTAAGGTGCGAACGGATCTTTTAACTGTTCGAGGTAACAAGTAAGAATCTGCATCCCTACTGCTGTCTTTTAAATTTAGCCCCGTCTCTCTGCTGCTTCTGAAGACAACATACTCACAGTACACAACAACAAGCCGATGCCAAGAGTGACTAAAGCATGTTCAAGCAGTGCAGGTTTCTACTGACTTGTTCGGAAAAAAAACCTGAGAGGGGGAAAAAACATTTCTGCCAGGAAAAGGATTGTTGAAAGTGAAGTAAAGCTGGTGTGTGATAGCCCTCTGGCTAAGATAAAGGTGAGAGAACCCCCTTCCCTTCCCACCTCTCCCCCCCGTCCTCCCTGTTAAAGAGGTGTCTCGCTGTAACACGTTGCAGTTTCCATGGCAGTGTTTATAGGTCAGACTGCGGAGCTAACCTCATTCTGGGCCTCAGGGAAGGAGAGTGAGAAATGAGATCATTAATGAGAGAGAATGAAAGTGAGAGAGCGGAGTCGGCGGCGAGGGGAGGGGGTGGAGGGGGGGCGAGGTGCGGGATTGAGGGAGTGCAAGCAAATAACTTCAAATAGTGTGAGTGATTGGTTGGAGTGGGAGATGCTGAGAGGGAGGGAGGGATGAGAGGCAGCGCTGTCTATGCCAGTAGGGGATGCCCTCAGGATGTGTTTCCCTCCTCTTTTATTTATTTCTCTTATTTATTTATACATCTCTCTGTGGGCTCAGCCATTGGCCGAGCAGGCCAGGCTCGGGCTATTTTTATTTATTTCCCTCCAACTTCTCGGGGATTCCCTATTGGTGCTTTGTGATTGGCTGTGAGAACCATTAATCTGGCTAAGGTAGAGATGAACTGATCCCCTTCCCTCTCCTCCTCTCCGTCTTCCCTTCGCACCCCTGTGGAGTGCACATGGCACAGTGTGCAGATTAGACCATGCTAGCTGTGAGTATAACCCCGACAGCCTCTGTCAAAACAGCTGAACCGACTCCTACAGGTGTTATGAGCAGATATGCACCAGTAGTATCTCTTGCACCTGACAATCAATCTATTTTAATAACTGCACGTGAAATCTGCCACAATGCAGGAAATGTTTCTGATGCTGCTGTTTGCTTAATTCATAGAAAGGTGTTGTTAAGACGAGGATCTGTGACTGTTAAAGCTTCATTAAGCCAAACCCTGTTGAACATCTGAAGATGTGCTCCGCATTAGCAGCAGAGCTCAGTGTCAGAGCTCCACACTTTTGTGGTACCAGCTGAAATTTGTCCAAAGCACTCAGTGCCAAACACTGTCAAGAATCCAAAGTTGGCATGGCATTATTGTCCACATGCTTACCCCCAGTTTGCAAGACTTGAGACGTCAGTGGCACAGAGGCGCTGTTGAGGCATCTTTTCAATACTCGCTTGATTCTTATCTTGCTTCACTAAGCAGTCCAAAAAACTGGATTCAATGTGGAATGTTACTTTCATTAAAATGGACGTTTCTGTTCCATGATGGATGTTGAAAACGCTCCAGAAATGCTTTAAAATGTGGCTAATTTGGATCGCCTTTTAGTTTTGGTAAAATGTTAAGGATAAAGGCATAAAAAAATTCTGATAATTTTAGAAAGTTTAATGAGGCAGAGGTTTTGCTGGACATTTTTGTGTCAAAGGAAATTCAGGAAATTCAAAGGTTTTCGCTCATTTTGTTACAAAAAATGCTCATATGTCAAACTAGGGTATAATAAAGTGTCACATCAGACTTGTGCTGACACACAGATATCATTTTGTCACTGGCATTAAAACGATTCAAACAGCACCCAGATGATGACACCCTGATAACACCTTATTGTGCGGCTCATATTTTCTATATCACTTAATTTTTTGTTTTCCATTCAGTGGTGGATGCATAAAGAGTAATGGACTTGCATTTGTATCTTGCCTCTCCAGTCGTCTGACCATTCAAAGCGCTTTAACATGACATGCCACGTTTGTTCATTTACATACACTGGTGGCCGAGGCTATAAAGGCTGCTATAAAGTTATGCATTCATAAACGCTCACACGTAAAAGCAAGTTGGGTGCATTGTCTTGTCCAAGGATACTTTTACATGTGCAGAGATTGCATCTATTGTCAGCGACTAGTATGAATATGTCTTTGTGAACCTGTATTTAAAAAGGAAGTGCTGGGTATTCTAATCTTAAATTAACTAGTTTGTATCAAACTAATCAAAGAAGCATATTCTCCAAACTAAAATAACACCTGACAGGATGTGCGAGACAGATCCACAGGTTTAATTTGATGGGGAAGGGTGTTTATTTTGCAGGCACCTGCAGTGATTTGTACAGACGCATTTGTTTTAATCTGCCTCAGAACATGTTTGAATCCCGATCCAACAGCGGCTGAGAGGTAAGCGCCATTTAGCTACTTTAGTAGCTTTTGCACAGAGCCAGCCAGACATCACCTCATCCAGAGCACAGATGGGTCTGTTTGAGCCAGGTGCTAAAAACCCAGCGTCTGTTAGGCCGCCGTTGAGGTGGGAATAAAGGAGTACAGGAGGCTCAGCGCCTGCTGGAAGGCGCAGGTAGGAAAGCAACAGTCAGCTTGAGAAAGGGACTGTGGATAAGAGGTGGAGGAGGGGGAGGGAGGGAGGGAGGGAGGGAGGGAGCAGGCAGCTATAGTGGAACTAGCTGAGCAGGTTGAGCTGGTTTCTGGCTCCAGGATACAAATGCACAGTTTAACTGTTGAGTATTTACCACACCGGCTCCACGGAGCTGTTGTTGTCTTCACTGAAGCCTGCTTACACTGTTAGTAGTCAGGTGTCTGATTCTTAACGAACTTACAGTGAGTAACAGCTGTAAAGTAGTCTGTGCAGTGTTAAAATATTCCTGTGACAACAATAATGCCATTTCTAGGGAAGGAAATAAACTAAGAGACAAGAGAAGGGAACGAAAGAAAGACTTTATTTTGTACTTTTCTCCATCAAATGCGTCACATTATTGACTTACTCTATAATGAATAACCATAGTTGCTGATTAAAGGGGCACTCACTGGCTGAACAATTGTATAATGTCTTCTGCAGCTCTGGAGGGACCTTTAAAGGTTCGCAAAAAATAAAGGCCTCTGCACACCAAGTCTGTATTTTCCATCCAAAATTGTCGCATGTTTAAGAATAAATATGACCTCACGCTGTGTCAACCACTTTTACACACTGACTCCAAAACTTTAGTCCATCGTTAAAGTTTTCAGAGCTTGTTCGATTTTCTGCCTTGAGAGTTTTTTGACCAACAAGCAGTTAAGAAAATGTGGCTTAACAGCGGGAAATGGTATGCAGGTATTATTTCCCAGCTCAGATAGCCTGCTAAGATAGTGATATTCAGCTGGATGATGATGACGAGGAGGAGGAATTATTAGAAGATGAGAACCGCACACAGACAGAGAGAAAAGGCGACAGTGTGGAGACAGAGAGGGAGGACAGCTCAGCCCCTTCAGGTAGCTACGGTGCCAAATGCAAGATGTAGGCAGGAACTGGCGACAGGCAGGGAGGTAACTCCTCTGAGGAGAGAAAGTGAGCAAATGAGTCTTACCATTTTGTTTCATATACGAAATTTTGCCTGAATGCAGAGTGAAAGGTTTCTTTGCACAGTGATTTATATCAGATGATGGATTAAAAAAATACAGATTTGGTGGGCGAAGTCCAGACCCTGATGATGTCGAAGTGATGTCACCAGGGTCATCTCGGTAAAGCTTACGATTTAAAGTTTTAGTATAAAGCCTGTGTTTAAAAACTAGAGGTCTGGAGTTTGAAAAATGCGGGCGTTTAAGAGGCAGGGAGGGTCTAATGAAAGATATGATGCAGTTACAGTGTCGGAAATGTAGTTGTGTTTGGGGTTGCTAGCAGCACTACATCAGTGTTGCTCAGTCTACAAAGTAATAGTGAGTTAAGCGTCTTTATTTAGGGACGAGAGTTATAATATCTCGTATAGTATGAAAGCTCCTTGAAGCTGATACAACTTATCTCCTCCCTTTGTGGCTCCAGCAGAAGTAAAGCAGGCCTCAGCTTTCATGGTCCCTGGAAGTGACGCTTCCTCTCCATGTCAGGCCATGGGAAAGGGAATAGCTACCAGACCACCACCAACTTCCCCCCCTCCCACCATTTCCCTCCACTCTGTTTTCTCCCCTTTTTTTAATCTCCTTCTTGTCCTTCCTCAGGTCTTTTGTACACCCTTTTTCCACTATGGGGCTAATCCCACTCAGAACCGCCCACTAGTTGTGATGCTCCTCTTTTCTGATGTGTCTGAATGTGCTCCAGACTCAAGAGGAAGGTCACATGTTGGTCACACACTCATGCCGGAGTTTGTTTTTCTGTCCTCCACCCTCCCGTTCGTCTTGCCTTTCCAAATAAGAGGCTTCGTCTGGAGTGGTTTCATCTTTAAGAAAGGGCCAAGGGTTCATGTTGTCTTCTTTATTTGTGCCAGGGATGCACTTTATTTGCCTATAAACAAGGGTGTAATGGAGTAGACTCAGTACTCAGTATTAAGCCCTATTTAAAACTAACAACTTCAGTATAATATGTGGGAGATAAGAAGCCTCTCAGTGGAGTGGTATAATGATGAAAGACGTACATTCTTGCTTGTCACTCAGTTGACTTTTGATGCGTTGGAGGTCCTAGTCTTCCTACCTTTTAATTTATCACTGCATCACTGTCTATCAGGACCCCACCCTCTCTTGAATTCAGCCTTGAGTGCATTTGCAAAGCTCCGAGACCACCCACATCACAACAGCAGAGCCCCCACCCACCACCCTCCCACCCTAATGACCTTTAATGTTGTGTGCCAAGCCTTCTGATCTGGAACCAAGAGATCTTCCAGTCTTGGTGCTGATCAACTCTGAGTCCCCCCTCCTGCAATCCCCATTCCCTGCGCTCAGCCCAGCCCAGCTCTGCTCTCCTGCTGCAGCTAAGCTTGTTTTTGCGACATAGCTCTGGAGCAATCAGCCTGACAAGGCCGGCCCACTTTTTTCCTCTCCTACCCAGCCCAACCCCCTCTGTGCCTTTTTCAATATTACACTCTGTTTTTTGCTGCATCTCTCTCTTTCTTTCTGTTTTTATATATATATAAATATATATCTCACTCTCTGCCTCTCTCCCGTTCCTCTTTCTGTCCATATTCTCGTTTTCTCTTTGCCTTGCCTGCGCCCTCCTCCCCTCCTCCTCCTCCTCTTCCCTTCCTCGTTCTCTCTCTTCTCTCAGTAAATCAGCTTTCATAACGCTGTGCAGCGCAGCCTTGTTTTGCGAGGCTCTGGCGCTGACAGTATTCAGAGTCCGGGGCCAGTTTCCTGTTGCTATTCTGGGGCCCTTGCTTCCTGTGTGCACATGTCTTATTCAGATTCCAGGGCGCCTCTCTCTCTCTCACCCCCCCCTCCTCCTCCCCTCCTCGCCTCCCTCCTCCCAGCTCGTCTGTTTCTCTCCCCTGCTCCCTCTCTGTCTCACCCCTTTTCTTTCCTCTATGTGATTTTTAATTAATGTACTTGAGAAAATTCAATCTGCTGACAAAGTGTGTTGTTTTTGCATTTGCTTCAGTGAATTGTTTCTCAGGCTGCTAAAACCCGAGCCCTGTTTTGCTCTTGTGAGCTCGCACACACACACATACACACACACACACACACACATAGAACACTCTCCCTCTCCCTTTTGCTCTCTCCGCTCACTCACACACTCTCACACTTGCACACACACTCTCCCATGCCCCTCCCCTCTGCCTCCATTTCTGCTGGGCTGAGCTAGTTTTGCAGCACAAAGACTGTGGCTGACTGCAGCACTGTCTGTCCTCTGCTCTCTCCTGCTCTCGCTGGAACAAGCTGCTGAGCCTGGATGGATGAAACCGGCCTCACAATGAAATTAACTCTCACTCTATGAAATAACCTCTATATAATATTTTCTCCCCTCTCCCCAGTTAATTCACTGGTGGTGTCGGTTGCTTTGGTAGCGCCCCCTAGACGTGCTGTGTGTGTGTGTGTGTGTGTGTGTGTGTGTGTGTGTGTGTGTGTGTGTGTGTGTGAGTGTGTGACAGTAGGAGGGGAGGGGCGTTGCTGCTCTGGAAAGCAGGCAGACTGGCTGTAGGGGTCTGGAGACTCCCCACCCACCAAAACCCCCCACCACACCCCAAGCCCCTCCAGCCCCCTCGTCCTCCGTATCCCAGCACCCCTCACCTCGGGCTGGGCAGCTGCCTGCCTCACTTGGGCATCTGTGCGCTGCCCTGGGACTCCCTGCTACTATTGTGATCTCTACAAAAGGCCCCCCACGCACACACCATCTCCCCATTATTCACAGCAATCAGACCCCCCCCCCCCCTCACCCTCCTCCCTCTACCACCTCCCTTCATCTACTCTGTGTTAGCTCCACACACACTGCTGCAGTGTTTGTGTGCCTCGCACACCCCCTTTTTTTGTTACCCCCACAGAGAAGCTCAATTAGGCAAATGTGGAGCGTTTAAAAAAGAACTCCCTACGTATTGATTAAGATTCATAGTTGGCCTTTATTTTCTTTTTTGACTGCGAGCCTGCATCACACAGGAATGTTAAAGCAGAACAGTATTGATCAGTGTCAAATGAATTGTATTTTTTATGCCTTAGCAGTACGAGACTCTTTTTCTGAACAACGCCGCTTCACTCTTTCATCTTGGACTTTTTTTTGTCTGTGTTATTATCCTTCCCACGTGGCTGCTGGTGATGAAGTAGCAGTGTAATGGTGATCTCTGGAGAGCTGGAGGTAGCTCATCAGTGGAGGTAGTAGACATTGTGTCTGTGGCAGTGATACTCCAGACAAGATATGTAACCCCAGCAGGGTGCTCCAAGGCTCTGAGCGTTGTGCCACCCGACAGCCGTGTTCCTTATCCACGTGTGTTGTTTGCCTACATCTTGGAGAAATGAGATAATGAAACTCAGACGTGTTCATTTCATCCACTTAATACTTTTCGAGCCATCTGCTCAACGGCTCGTGTCTGTATCATCGTGCAGATAGGGTCAGAGTTGTGTGGTGCTCCTATAGGTCGCTCCAACTGTGTATAGAGAGTTTCTCGTCAGCTTGTGCCGTATGTGAAGCCCTGTAATGGCTGCTGCTGTTGTATGAGGCAGGGGCCTGCCTTGCTTCTCCTCCTTTCTCCAGTTCTTCCCTCATAGTGGGATGGGAGTGCCCCCTTATGGTTGAGCTCAGCCCTGCAAACCTGGAGCTGGGGCCGGAGCTGCCTCTCTACAAGCCATCTGTGGACTTCCCAGAAGCTCCTCATAGCTCGGCGCAGCCCCCGGATGCAGGTGGGAGCCTCTGGGCAGGTGGCTGAGGCGTCAGCACCACCCACCTGTCCGTCTTCTTGTTCACCACCTGAACATTTCCTGCTGTCACTCCATTGTGCTGCAGCACAGAGTCATTACAGGTGGTCTCACAGACGAGTCAGCTTAGATTTTATTTTGTTGGTGCGCCTACAGTCTTTCTGTCATCTGTGTACGTGCAGATAGAATCGCTCTGATAGAGGTTCTCTGATATATGCTTCTGGGCTCAGTTAAGTCAAGTCAGCATTTTCAGAGGCTGAGCTGGGAGAAAGAGAAGAGAAACCCCTTTAGAAACTGTGCAGAGAAAATTTCACTTGATCTTAGACATAAAAGGGAAGAGATGACTTTTCCCATGACCCTGTTCAGATATCAGAAGCCCACTGTGCCCTGAATGAGCAGTGAATGTGCAGCGCTCCTACTGACGAGGTTTTCAGCATGTAAACATAAACATGAGGGACTCAGGAAAATGGCAAAAAAGTTCAAGTTTCACTGTTTTGTGTTTGTCCACTCTCCGTGCTACTACGTGCATGTGTCTCAGTCCTCAGTGCAAAAGGCCTGGAGGCTGAGTGTGTAATTAAAGCATTGGTGGAGCAGGAAGGGGGGGGGGGGCACACGGCTTTGGTGCGTCTGCGTTTCCTGTAACAATGACGGGCTGCTTCTTTTGTAGTAGCTGACTGCACCGTGACCCTGCCAAGCACGCAGGGAGGCCGCCGCGAGAGAGAGACAGACAGAGGGATGGCAGCAACAGGGGGGAGGGACTGTGTCGGCTCTAATGTGTCAACCACGTGGATCTCAGTAACCATGGCAGCCCTTGAGATGCATCCATTTTTTTCCCTTCCTCTATCTCCCCAACCCCATCTCCCCTCCCCTTCTTACTCTCTCTTCCTCAGCTATCACCTCGCCACAGAGGATGTGTGAGTGTGTGCGCAAGCCAGTCTGGAGTGAGTGAGCTTTTTCTCTTTCTTTTTTTTCCCCCCGCTGTATATTGTATTTAGCATCTGGAGGCCTGAGAATAAGGAAGCCTGCCAACCAGGCGGTTGGTGAAACCCTGAGGTCTGAGAATGACAGAGAAGAGTGGGTCAGGGAGAGTGTGTGACTGAGGGATGAACTCTGCCCCCCCATACCTCCTCTCCCCTCCGTACCACCACCACCACCAGATCTGGTTACGCTACTGGCCAGGGTCACACATTCCAGATACATTTCATTATCTCAGGGCTGCTACCTCTCTTCTCCCACTTTCTGTTCCTCATAACCTACAAAAAAAGAAAAAAAAGAAAAAGAAATCGGCTGGCTTGGCAGACTAATGGCTCTGGTTGGGCTTGATTGATTCAGTGAAGTAATCTGCAAATGGAATACATTAGGACGGCGGAGAGGAGAGCAGATGACTCAGAGACAGCACAGGCACACTCAGAGGAGCGGTGGAGAATATGGGAATAATGGCAATAGTGAAGACTTTCTGCCATTTTCCACATTCACAAGCAATAATTGCATTGGAAGGAATTTTTTTTAGGATTTCTGTGTTAAATTTTCAACACCACACTTTGTGTAAATCCGCCTTTTGCCTCCTTTAAACCCTCAAACATTAGGAAGACTGTTCTGCAGTTCTCAGCTCTGAAGTTCCATGTTAGGCAGTGCTGGGAAAAACACAAAATGGCTGCCATAGAGAGGAGCTTGAAGCTCCACAGAAAGAACTGCAGCTCTCTCCTTCTCTCCCCGACACAGCTCACATATCTTCCCCTTTTTCATGCTTGTATATAAATTCTGTGTTCTCCTTTATTCTCATATAATCAACTGTTATAATTGTCTCAGATGATAACTGCTGTAACCTTCCTCCGAGCTCATAAACCATCACACTCCAACTTAGACACCCCACCGTCCCTCAGCTCCTCCTCATGCCTGAGCCATGTCCTCTTCATCATTTGCCTTCTAATAATGAGCGTGTTGAATAGCAGAGCCACACAGCATCAGTATCACCAAGCTCCCCTTCCCTCCCCCCTCCCCTCCCGCTTCCTCTCCTCTCCTCTCGCTGTCCGGCTTGTGCAGTCAGCAGAACAGGCTGGTGCTGTGCAGTATTGAGCCGGGAAAAATCAATGACTGCAGAGTGGGAGTAGGTAGGAGCTTGTGTGTTTGAATGTATGTGTGTGTGCGCGATGCTTCTGCCTGTCCAGGCTGAGGGATCAGAGCTGTCAGTTGTCAGATATTTACAGAAAGGTAAAGAGCTCGGCCTCGATGCTGCATCGTGTGGCAGGTGTACATGTGAACGTTTCTGTAGATTTGCATTTCTTTTCTCTTTTTGTAATTATGCATCAGGGGGATAAAAGTTGAAGGGATTTTGTCAAAAGAAATCCAAGGGATATTTTTCAAAACCTTACTCCCTCACATATATTAATTTGACGAATATAAACATGCTTTTACTGCAACTCTCCCCCTTTTTCCATTAAACTAAATAAGCCAGACTTTTCAAATGTCAGAGAAACTTAAAGGAACAGTGTGAAGGATTGAGTGACATCTAGTGGTGAGGATTGCAGGTTGCAACCAGCTGATACTTATCCCGTGTGCCAAATGTGGACTCGCGGTCAGGTTTTCATTAGTGTTCATTGTTAAGGAGGATTATACTGGGAGAGGATTTATCCGCAAGTGTCTTCCTCTCCAAAACAAACAGGCCTGGTGATTTAAAAAGGTAAAAATGCAAAATAAAGCAGTATTATGTTAAAACTCTGTGTGTTTCCTGATGCTGTTAAGCTATTTTCTAAAGGACTGCTAACCACGGTGGCTGCTGAGAATATACGAAAGGCCTTATCTGGAGCCAGTGTTTGGTTTGTCTGTCCCGGGCCACTGTAGAAACAAAATGGCAAACTCCATAGATGATAGATGTAGATATGGACGGCTCATTCTGTGGTAACAAAAACACAACCATTCTTATTTTCAGGTGATTATACACTAAAGAAAACATGATTGTTATTTTACTTCCCATTTCTGCAAATATATCCCCCCAAATCCTACACGCTGGACCTTTAATACTTAAGTTATTTATATGATCAGGCACTTTATTATACTGTCAGTTGATTCTGAATCTTGAGTTCAGCTCTGAAACTGCCTCTCTGATCCAAATCGTTTTCAAAAGACTCTACCCTGCTGATGTCGACAGTTGTGTTGATTAAAACTGAGAAACCTGGTTCTCCTAAATAAAAATCAATACAGTCAAAAATTGGTAAAACGATAGTTTAAATCACAAACTGTCTCATCCTACAACAGGAAACAGGGTTGCTAATTTGTTGAGTACTGAATGCCAGTGCCACTTGACAGCCTTTGATACTAGACAGTTGACCTCGGTGCCAAGAGTGTTGAATGCCCAGTCATGGTCTTCACTATAAAAGGTAAAAAAGTGGCAGCAAGGACTGGTTTTTCTCCAATTTTGCTCATTTGTGGCAGATTTTTACTCACCTGATCCTAATTCTGCTCCAATGCCTCTAAGTACACAGAATTCCACCTGTAAAAGGAAGCATCTTTCTTGGTCTCGCTTTCTGTGTCATGACTGAAGTGTGTATGTCTTGTGCAGCCGTCCACAGTGACCTCTTGCTGAGGTGCAACTCCTGGGCATAACCCCAGGACCTGACCCCTGACCTGTTTGTCTTGTGGTCTGGGTCAGAGGGGGGTTGGTGAAGGCGGGGTTTGTCACGGAGACACAACTCTGTGCAGTGATCTCTGAAGCTTTCAGTATGGCAGCTGCTGAGGTGGTCATCGTGGCGGCCGGCCCAGGGCCTTCAGACAGAGTCCTCTGTCAGATGACTGGTCTTGTGATGTCTGAGTGGAGGTGGGGTGGTGCTAGTTGGGAAGAGGGGGGGATGTAGGTCATCTGACGATGCTGGCTGCTGGAAAAAGGATCCCGCCATGGTTGTTTAAGCAAGGAATGTCATGCTGTTTGATCTCTGCTTCTTACTCCAGAGCATTAAGATCTCGCTGCTCCCTGTCGTTCACATAGCACAGCGCTGCCTCATTCTGACCTGTTTTTTCACTTATGACCATTAATTGGGTATCAGCCAGTGAAACGCTTCAGCGTGTGATTCTCGTAAATAAAGCTCTCATGCTGAGTTTCACGTGGTTTTGTAGCTGCCACATCTCCTGTGCAGGTCATAAAGGCCTGGGTTTGTGCAGTCACCGAAGTAAGAGAGAGAGAGGAAGAGATGGAGGGAGGGCAGAGGGAATAGGGTGGGGGTGGGTTGGAGTGGGGGGTGGATTCTGAATCAGCGTTCTCCTCCTGTCACTCCCTCTGGGGTTCCTCCATCAGGTCACGTCCCAAAAATAGCAACGGGCGCTGTTTCAAGTGCAAAACCGCCGGCTTCGGGGCTGCAGCCAGCCTGCGAGTGTGAGATTTCTATGGGAATAGTTGGCCACCTTCCAATGAGTGCTTTTTTTTCCCTCCTCCTCCCTCCCATTTTTTCCCTCCTCCGATGTGACTGGCAGATGAGCTTGCATTTCTGAGCGAGCACATGGGCTCCACGTGAGTGGCCAGTGTGTAAACATTCACCTTCCCACAAACATAATCATCGCCGGCTGCCTTCCTACCTTCTTTCCTGCCTGGCTGTCTTTGTGTCACAGCCAGCGAGGCTCAATAACAACACCACATGGCACCAGAGCCCGTGCCCAGCACCAATTATTTCAACTGCCTCCCGAGATGACTTGCTTCAAACATTTTTCCCCCCATTTTCTCTTTGCAAGCCACACAAACAGAGTTCTCCTCGCCAAGATGGATCATTATCAGCATTATAGGAGTGATGTGGAGTATTTTTAAAAAGGTGGGAAAAGAAGTCGTTGTACCTGAGTGTGTTCGCAGCGTAACAGTGCTGGCAGCCTTGTATGTGAGAATAACAGACACACCCCAGTGGAGGCAAAGATTGCTGTAATGCAACAGTGGCCATTTGGATTTCCACTCACTTGATTTGACTTCACTTGACTTTGACATGACGCTCAAATAAAATGCTCTCGCCCTCCTCATTCAAGTATATGCAGGGAACGAAAGTTGAATATGATTCACATTTCCCAAATGCATCAGCTCTCTTCTCCTGCTTTAGAGTCTGAGCCAAACTGGGCTTTATTTACATCCCTGCTTACACACACTGACACACACGCCTCTGATATCCTGTATCGCTATTTCCACTTAATTTCCCTCTTACTCCATCATAATCGCAGCTTCCTCACAGCCACAGAGGACTGAGTCGTCTTTTGAGAGTTTTTGCCTTGGAAACATTTATTCTTAGAAACCAATACCATTCAACCCATCCCAATACAATGAAATGAAATGGTGCATAAAATTAAAATAGTTCCAATAAGCTGATTTGAAGTCAATGAATTAGATGTTAAGAAAACATAAGCCATTAAACAAAAACAGGACAGTATTTGGCTTCAGCTAATGTTAGCCGTATTTCATGATAATATTCAAAGCTGCTAGCTTAGTCTTTAACATTATCAGGATGTTATAATGTCCAATATGTTGTTTATTCACAACTTCAACTAAGGCTACATCCACACTAAAACATTTTTGTTTATAACTTATGTTAACGCCTAGCATCCACGCCACTCCTCTATTTACATACCCCTAAAATGGAGACTTTTGAAAATGCAGCTGACGCCATTTTAATTTGGAAACTCCAGGGTTGCGTTTTAGTGCTAACGGCCAGAAACAGGGACTTTTGAAAACGCTGCTGACGTCATGTTCCTGTTAAAAACAAACATTAACCCATGTTGCTTCTCTTGTTCCAGGATCTGTCGGGCTCCATCGACGACCTGCCCACTGGTACAGAGGGGGCCCTGAGCCCGGGCGTCAGCACCTCAGGGGTATCCAGCAGTCAGGGCGAGCAAAGCAATCCCGCCCAGTCGCCCTTCTCTCCGCACACTTCGCCCCACCTGCCAGGTATACGTGGGCCTTCGCCATCACCTGTGGGTTCCCCCGCCAGCGTCACCCCCTCCCGCACTGGCCCTCTGTCCCCTGCTGCTGTGCCAGGTAAAGACGCGATACTATGAGCACTGGCTGGTGTTTGAAATAGTCAAATTTTTGAATGTTGTTTTTGCTCATGTTTGACAGATGTCTTTGCTGCATGTCATAAAGGATTTCAGTTGTATCATAAACACAATATGTCATTGTGCTGCATTGAAGTAGCATTGAATTGATCTTTTGAAATGTATTTCTGCTGTACAAATAACATAGAGCAAGGACAGTTATATTCATGCAGAACCAGGGTGACTTCTCAAACACAAAAATGTATTATATTGAAAACATTTATTGTACCGAGATGTAATAAAACTGAAGAAATGAACGTGAAGAGACCAGAATTACCAATACAGAACAAATGCAGATTATTTACAGATTATTTATCAAATCTGCTTAAAAAACAGGAATGATCCATTTTTCATATATGGAGTTGGATGTTGTGCGAAACATCCAGTAAACGAACAGCAGACAGATTTAGAGTTTTAATTCACCACTTGCTCACTCACAAATACGATGGATCACATTTGTAATTCATGAAGTGACTTGCCAGATGGGAACATTTTCTCCTAACATGATGCTAGTAAACCATCCAGACGGCAGGGAAACAGAAGTTACGATGCCACCAACAACTCATTGTGGAGAGCAATTTAACAGGCAGCCAACAGGACACTGTCATAGTATTTCTTTGTTTTGATTCTCATTCCATTTGATTGGCTTTCGGTCATTTCATGGCCAATATTTTGAAGTTTAAGGCAAAGACAGGACAAAACAAAGACAATTGAATTTCTGATGTCTTTTACGAGTTGCTGAGCATTTGTGTTGTCGCTGTCCTGCAGGTAATCAGATGCCTCCCCGGCCGCCCAGCGTCCAGTCAGAAAACATCATGCACTCTTCCATGAACCAGTCAGCCATGGGCCAGGACAGGGGTGAGTGTTGGTTCGAGATGTTTATGAGCAGGAATAGCTTCAAATCGCTCGTGAGGTGTCTTTAATAAAGCACCTAACCTTTTCCTCTGCTCAGTGGCCATCAGGGCAAGAATGTGTGCCACGTCCTCAGCAGCTTGTATGGTGTGATTGTTTGCATTTGTAAGCATTCTGTCCTCCTGTAAACACTCCCCCAGGCTCCATCTTTAAATAAGAATGTGCTTGTATTCTACTTGCCAGGTCAAATGAGGGTAGCGGCAGACAGACACGCTGTACCTCTGTGTGTTTGTGAGGAAGTAAAGAGTTCTTCACACAGGGACATGATGTGTTGCACAGAGTTTTTTGTGTATCTAATCTCTCCCAATCCTCTCCAGTGTACATGCGCAACCCTCAGATGCCTCCTTACGGGTCCCCTGGACAACCTGGCTCCGCCTTATCTCCACGCCAGTCTTCAGGAGGCCAGATGCATGCTGGGATGGGACCATATCCCCAGAACAACTCCATGGGAAACTACGGGCCTCAGGGGGGCCAGTACGGTCCGCAAGGTAAGGCTCCAGGGAAGATGTGTAGGTGGTGCTGCTTTAAAAGGCCCGCTTCAGTGGTTGAGTAGAGAGTGCAATGTTGAATGGTGCAGTCAGCTCCGTCATATCAAGCAGGCCTCTTTTTTTCAAATCCTAAAAATATTATGAATGAGTTTACAGTTGTCGTCTTGAGACCATCAGAGTTTCGTAGATAGCCCAGATTTTAAAAAAAGGCTTTGAAGTTTCCTCTCACTTCATATATTTATGAAATTATATCACTTCACTTTGAAGTCTCAGATGGTTTCTGTGGGCTTTGAAGAAGTTCTGCTGTGAGTCATATCAGTGAAGGCCAGATAAAGCCCGCTTCATCAGGCAGCTTGTCAGAACAGGCAGCACCGAGGTAAATTTAGAGCTGGACTGCCGAAACTCTTTATCTCATCCGGGAGAGATGAGTAGAAGTCCTTACGTCTCTGTTTCAGACCAAAATACAGTTTCAAAACACAACAGGATGCCATGAAAACCTCAAACCAACATCAGATGACTGTGGGTGCCAGTCTACATTTCTGTCTCTGTGATTGTTCCAGGTTACCCCAGGCAGCCTGGCTACACAGGGATGCCCAATGCCAACTACCCCACTGGTCCCGGCATGAGCAGCTCCATGAACCCCATGCCCGGTCAGGGCAGCGGGGCTCCGTATGGCAGCATCCCGCCTGGCAGAATAGGCCCGGGGCAGATGGGTGCTCGGCCCTTTGGTCCCGGGATGGCCTCAAACATGGCGGGCATGCCTCCGCAGGTGGCGTCTGGGATGTGTCCCCCTCCGGGCATGAACAGGAAGGACGGTGGCCCCACCATGCACCATGGACCCACAAACTCCATACACAACAGGTGGGTTGCTTTGTATTAAGACTCTCTAATGATCCCGAAGGAGATTTTTTTTCCTCTTTGAGCTGAATGTGTGTGTCTTCGTACGTGTGTCCTTGCTCGTATGTGCCGGTTGTGTGACCATGAAAAATGATTGGTCCTTCCCACGTGCAAGCCGGTCTGCTGTGTGTTTTGGTGCCTGAGTGTGCCACAGAGTAGATGGCAGTAGACCAAACACTTATCTATGAGAGAAAAAGGAAAAAGTGGAGAGAGCGCGAGAGCAGGAGATGGTCTCTGAGATCAGTGAATCACATCTCTCCCCAGCCAGGATGCCAGCTCAGCCTACAGAGAGACACTCGCGGGCTTGGCAATTGCTGGAGTCATGTGACGTAAATTGACGTTTCCTACAGAATAAGCTAAACACAGGCATAAATTTGTCACAGCATCAAAGAGAAAGGCATGTAGGATGACCGGCTCTTGCATATTTATTTCTGGGAGTTTCTTTGTGTCAGCTAGTGTTCCTTCTAAACAAGCACTCTCTACTTTAGGCCACCTGGCTACCCTAACATGTCCCAGGGGATGATGGGAACAGGCTCTCCATACGGCCCTGGCATGAACAGCATGCACGGTATGATGAACCAGGGAGGGCCAGGGCCATATCCAATGGGAGCAAATATGGCCAACAACACTCCTGGTGAGTAAACACAACATTGAATCCCTGATCTAGTGGTGGTACTACTGTGTGTCCTTAGACGGCTGGTAAACTTTTGTTTTTCACTGTCCTCCTATCACCTCTCAACACTCAGGAATGGCTCCTAGTTCGGAGTTTGGCATGGAAAAAATGAACCCCGCCCCGAAGATGAACAACAAAGTGGAGGGGACTCCCAAGCCCGAATCCAAAAAGGTACAAGTTCTAAATCCACATGATGAAATTCTTGTTGCTCAATCGAGTCTTTGTCCAATCTCATGATTTCCTCTCATCATCCGTGCTGCAGAAGTCGAGCTCTTCCACCATCACTAACGAGAAGATCACTCGTCTGTACGAGCTCGGCCCAGAGCCAGAGAGGAAGATGTGGGTGGATCGATACCTGGCCTTCGCTGAGGAGAAGGCCATGGGCATGAACAACCTGCCCGCAGTGGGACGCAAGCCTCTCGATCTCTTCAGACTCTACGTGTCCGTCAAAGAGATCGGCGGCCTTACCCAGGTATGCCTGGATTCCAAACAAAGTTGATGTCAATATCACAGATTTAAAAACAGACAGCATTGTAATTCCTGTAAGGCTGTTGTGTGCAGCTTTCTGAGCCTACTCCTTCCTCTATCGCCCACCAGGTGAACAAGAACAAGAAGTGGAGGGAGCTGGCCACCAACCTGAATGTGGGCACGTCGAGCAGCGCAGCCAGTTCGCTCAAGAAACAGTACATCCAGTGTTTGTACGCCTTCGAGTGCAAGATCGAGCGCGGCGAAGACCCGCCCCCGGACTTCTTTAACACGGACACCAAAAAGAACCAGCCGAAGATCCAGCCTCCCAGCCCAGGTGAGCGGCGGCATCCTCCCACACCTCATCGCCATTTGTTTCCCCCTCAGAGTTAAATCACACTCGAATGAATGAAAGCTTTTTTCATTTTTCCGTCTCTTCCTTGGTTGCAGTGTGGTTTCAGTGCAGTTTATCACATCCTCCTTGCTCTATTTGCCTCACATCATCTGCCCTATAAACTAGTGTATTTTATTGTATCCTATTAATTGCAGCGTTAAAAGCCGATCGCAGATCGTTTGTCATCCTCTGTACAGGGCTGCCATCCTCCATAAATCACTGCTATTTTGCCGTATATCTGAGGAGTTGTAAATGACGGCGGCGTAGCTGTAAGTCACAGAAGTCCGACGCATCCTCTGGACAGTTCTCCACACACGTCTCTCGGGGGAATACTCCCTGGCATTTGCACAGGACATGACGAAAGACTTGTCCTTTCAGGCTCCCCGGGTTGTTTTTTGTGCGAACAGTGATTCCACCAGCATGCCAAATCTTTCAATGAACTCTGAATGTTGGGTAAAAGTCAGTGTGTAAACTGGCAGTCAGTCAGAGGTTAAGGGGGGGTGCAGTTGGGGATGGGGGGAGGGGGGCGGTGGTCTCGGGACGATGTGTCGCCTGGAAGCTGTTTGTTTTGGAGGGACTACGGTTTTAGCTGCCAGGAGCAACCACACCAGGAGCGACCACGTGCTGCTTCAGTCTGGCCGAGACCCATGCTGTCAGACACGGGGCACTGAGTCAGCGCCGGGGTGTTGTTACAGGAGACATCAGGGTGCTTGTCAGCTGGCATCAGCCCTCTAGTTAGTACGAAGGAAGAGCTGGGGAGGGGGGTGGGGGGAGCGGCGGCGTGGGGCGGGAGGTGATTTGGCGATAGCGATGCCCCGTCAGTGGCGTGTCCTCGCTGCCTGGTGCCTGGCTCAGGGCTACAGAGGCACGGCAACACTCCCTGGAGATTAGTACTGAGCCAGAAATGATGAATGGGGGGAAGAGGCTCGGATGTGTGTGTATGTGTGTGCGTAAAAGTCATGCGATTCTCCCTCTCTCTCTCTGACTCTCTGTTTCTACCATGCTATTTTTTTCCATCCTCACGAGATCCTCCCCCTCCCCCCTCCCCTTTCCTCCCTTCATCTTTAGTAGAGGGAAATCCCTGCCCAGAGGGAGGAGGGGGAGGGGGAGCCGCTTAATGTGTGTGTATGTGTGAGAGCTAGAGAGGCGAGAGGGTGATGTGAGAAAATGTGAATAAATGTGACCTGCCAGTGACCCCGGTGTTGTGTGTGTGTGTGTGCCAGTTTAATGAATGGGAACCTGTGAGTCATCAGACTGGCGTGCTAATAGTGAGAAGTCCTGAGCTGAAGTTAAGAACGAGCTCTATGTCACACACAAACAAACAATCACTCACTCTCGTGCACACGAACACAACTTGCTGTCTCCTGTCTCTACAGGTCAGGCAGTAATCTGTCAGAGTCAAGGTTTAGATCATTGTTTCCTGGTGACTCCAACAGCCCGGCGGTGGCTGAGGAGGAGGGTGATGGAGGTGGAGGTGGGGGGTGGGGTTGGCATGCTGTGATGAGCTGGAAGATTCAACGTTTTCGCTGGCTGTGCACTCAAAAGCCAGTCAGCTTGACACAAACTGTGTTCCTCTGTGCAGCGCTCAGGAATTTCTTAATGGGATTTAGGATTGCCAAAAGCAGCGTGTGTTCCTGAAAGCCCCCAGCAGTGCTCAGCCTATCCACAAGACCGGCCCGCCTCACTATCAACTATCTACTCTCGCCTTTATTCCTGGAGTGAGGAGAGGAGGAGGGGATGAATTCTCTGGAATCTTTGAATTTTTCAAACCAGAGCACTTTGGTCGTTTACAAGCACTCAGTGTGTGTGTCCTTGTTTTGCAGCTGGCTCTGGATCCCTGCAAGGACCCCAGACTCCGCAGTCCACAAGTAGTTCGATGGCAGAGGGGGGAGACCTGAAGCCCCCCACCCCAGCCTCCACCCCGCACACGCAAATGCCTCCGATGCCTGGCGTCAGGTACGAGTCCAAAGCCGCACTATCATGTTTCTGTGATGTTAACAAAATCTGGAGTCATCACAATAAAACGAAAGCGATCCCTGTGGCGAAATTGGATCATTGCAGCAGGAAATAAAAAAATGATCTACAACAAACAGTAAAAAAATTATGTAATTGTAGGTCAGGTTAAGATATGCACACACCAAAGCAGCTTGTTAAAGAGGAGTGTAATAATGGGGTGTGTATTAAAACAATTGCTGAAATTATGTTTAGCGGTTTGGAAAATGACTGTAGTAAAACACATGAACTATATAAAATATATATACTAACTATAAAACTAAAGTAAGATGAATGTCCCCTAAAAAACTGTAGCATAGTTTTGAATGCCTTGAAAATATGGAAGAAAACCAAAACCTTTAAAACAAGAAATAAACAGTGCTTTTGAATACTGTGTATATGAAGCACAAACTTCTATATTTCAATAACAAGCCTCCTGCCCTCCCACAGGAGTAGCGTTAATCTGCAGGACCCCTTTGCTGATGGCGGAGACCCAGCGTTTTCCAGAAGGAACGCCGTGACTCCCAACTCACAGGGCTACCAGCCTGGGATGGGTGGCCCAGAGATGATAGGTCGTATGGGTCCCTATGAGTCCAACAAGGACCCCTTCGGTGGCATGAGGAAAGGTGAGCAACAACCTGACCAGTAAATCAGATGCTTAAGTTTGATCAGAGCCGAAACTAACAATGTGTTTTCTTATTTGTAGCTGGAGAGCAGTTCATGCAACCAGGCCCCAACAGTGGGATGGGAGAGCAGTATAACAGAGGCCCACCAGGGCCTATGGGCAACATGCAGATGGGTCAGAGGCAACAGTACCCTTACGGATATGACAGAAGGTAAACATACTGCATTGTTCTCTTGGTGGTCGACATGATGTTATACTTGCATCTTTAAAATATATAAGGTTCACAAAGAGCTTTGGCAAGATTGGGATCAGGCTTGTACGGCTCCAGTGTCCTTTTGTATATTCAGTCAAGTCAGATCAGCTGATGAGTGTTGGGTTTACAGACAGGAGCCAGGCATGGGCCCTGACGGCAGTATGGGACCAGGAGCTCCTCAGCCCAACATGATGCCTTCTGGAGCCGACACAGGGATGTACTCGCCCAGCCGCCCTCCACCGCAGCAACGGTCAGTACCACTCGCTGCTGAGATCGGTCTGTATTAAAGTAGAAATCTGGTTGTTTGAAGGCATTTTGCCAGTGCGATCGTTTTTACAAGACTGGAGGATTTTCAGCATTTGAGTTTTATACTCAAACTGTCTGCGCCTTTACTGTGAAGAAGAACTATGAAATTTAATTGTGTGAACTTTTGTTATTGTTTTCAGGCACGAGTCCTATACCAATCAGTACCCTGGCCAAGGAGCTCCCCCTGGTGGCCCATACCCAAATCAGCAGCCAGGAATGTATCCACAGCAGCAGCCGGTAAGAACATAATGTCCGGCATTCGCCTTAACTTGATTCGTCTTTTTTTATGTTCACATGTGTTAAAGGTACACTTACCTATCTTTGCTGACATCTGAATAACTAATGCAAATTATAATTATTTTATCACTCAGTTATTAATATAATGCCGATTGTTGTCTTCTACCAGAACTACAAGCGTTCTGTAGATGGAGGGTATGGTCCTCCAGCCAAGCGCCATGAGGGAGAAATGTACAACGTCCCTTACAGTGGTCAGCAGCAGCCAGGACCCCAGTCCACGGGACCCCAGGGCCAGCAGGACATGTATAACCAATATAATGCATACCCTGGAGGGGACCGCAGACCACCAGGCCCACAGAACCAGTTCCCCTTCCCCTTCAACCGGGATCGAGGACCGTCATCTGCAGGCCCCAACTCCCAGTCTCCAATGCCTCCCCAAATGATGGCAAGCCCCATGCCTTCGGGTCCTGACGGCCCCCAGGGCCCGATGTGGCAGGGCCGCAATGAGATGGGCTACCCCAACTATCCCAACCGACAGGGACCTCCTGTACCAGGCCAAGGGCCTGGCTACCACGGCATGAACCGCTCAGAGGAGATGATACCGTCAGACCAACGCATGAACCACGAGGGTCAGTGGCCCGGCCACGTCAACCAGCGGCAGCCACCTTTTGGCCCCGGGGCATCTGGACCTCCCATGACCAGACCCCTGCCATCCACCTACCAGACTTCCCAGAACCACATTCCTCAGGTGTCCAGCCCAACACCCATGCCCCGGCCCATGGAAAGCAGGACGTCACCCAGCAAGTCCCCCTACATGCATCCCGGCATCAAGGTGCAGAAAGCTGGACCCCCAGTACCCGCCTCCCACATCGGCCAGGCCCCTGTGCAGCAACCCATGATCAGGCGAGATGTGGCCTTCCCTCCTGGGTCTGTGGAGGCCTCCCAACCCCACCTTAAGCCCCGCAGGCGGCTCACCATGAAAGACATTGGTACAAAACATTTACTTCGCAAATTGTAAATTGAATTGTTCAGCCGATAAAAGCTGCATGCTTGAAATATAAGTAATTGTGAGTTAAATAAATGCATTCAGTGAAATCTTTCCTGTCGTTCACAGCTGTAATAACTGATCTCGATCAAGTTGGCTCATTCAGGTTCTGTCTCTTTTTACAGGCACCCCTGAGGCTTGGAGAGTGATGATGTCACTAAAGTCAGGCTTACTAGCTGAAAGCACCTGGGCGTTGGACACCATTAACATTTTACTGTATGATGACAATAGCATTACTACTTTTAACTTATGCCAGGTAAGCAACACAAAGCCACATGTCAAAAGTACATTATCACACGGTGTTAATGTTTACAGGATTGTTTTGGTGACTCTCTGTCTTTGGTTTCTCAGCTGCCTGGATTCCTGGAGCTGGTGGTGGAGTACTTCAGACGCTGCCTCATCGAGATCTTTGGCATCTTAAAGGAGTACGAAGTGGGAGACCCAGGCCAGCGCACCCTCATAGATCCTAACGCCGCTGAGGACTCTGACGATGAAATCCCCATGCCTGAGGGAGAGGGTATGGACGTGGACGAAGAAGACGAAGAGGAGGAGGAGGTAGAGGAAACAAAGGCCAATCCCGACACCCCCTCACTGGTCCAGGTGAAGCAAGAGGAGGAGAGCTCACTCAAACACAAGTCTTCAGAGGACGAGGAAGAGGAGAAGGAAAGGGAGTCTTCTATCAAGGAACCCAATACCTCTACCTCAGGGCCCTCCCAGGACCCCAACCTCCACTTGGAAAAGCCCAAGCAGGCTAGCAAGTTTGATAAACTCCCAATCAAGGTGGTGCGGAAGAAGAATCCCTTCCTGGTGAACCACTCGTCCAAGCTTGGGCAGCGGCAGAGCTTTGATAGTGGCCTGATACACTGGAGCATTGGTGGCGGTGACACTACCGAGCACATCCAGACCCACTTTGAGAGCCGGATGGACCTCCTCAAGCAGCGGAAACGCAAGCCAACAGCCACTGAGAGCCGCAAGAAGGTCCAGGCGACTGAGACTGTGACAGAAAACCCTGACAAATCCAAGTCCAACGGGGAGGATAAGCCTCGGCAGCAGCAGCCCCAGTCCTCTGAACCTCAAAAATCTCCAGCGGAGAAGACCCCTCCTCCTCTTCCCATTGGTCCACCAGTCACTGCCACCATCGATGATGTCCTATCCGCCCGCCCAGGGTCGGTCACAGAGGAGGTGGTCCGAGGAGGCGCAGAAGAGCAGAAAGAGAACGGAAAGTATCTGTTCAGCATCAACCCTGAACTCCAGAGTCGACGCAACATCAAGATCCTGGAGGACGAGCCTCACAGCAAGGACGAAACACCGCTCAGCACTCTGTCGGACTGGCAGGACTCGCTAGCTCGGCGCTGCATCTGCATTTCCAACATAGTGCGCAGCCTCTCCTTCGTTCCTGGGAATGACCAGGAGATGTCAAAACACCCAGGTCTCCTGCTGCTGTTGGGCCGCCTGGTGCTGCTCCACCACAGGCACCCCGAACGCAAACAGGCGCCCGTCACCTATGAAAAGGAGGAAGAGGAAGATGAAGGCGTGAGCTGCGAGAGAGATGAGTGGTGGTGGGACTGCCTCGAGGTGTTAAGGGAGAACTGCCTCGTGACTCTGGCGAACATCTCAGGCCAGCTGGACCTTTCTATCTATCCAGAGAGTATATGCCTGCCGCTGCTGGATGGCCTGCTCCACTGGGCTGTCTGCCCCTCGGCAGAGGCCCTGGACCCCTTCCCCACGCTGGGGCCCCACGGCTCACTTTCCCCCCAGAGACTGGTCCTTGAGACCCTCAGCAAGCTCAGCATCCAGGACAACAACGTCGACCTCATTCTGGCAACGCCACCGTTCAGCCGCTTGGAGAAGCTGTACGGCTCGCTGGTGCGCCTGGTCGGTGAACGCAAGGTGGCCGTTTGCCGAGAAATGGCGGTCGTCCTGTTGGCTAACTTGGCCCAGGGTGACAGCCTAGCGGCGCGGGCTATTGCTGTGCAGAAAGGCAGCGTGGGTAACCTGTTGGGCTTCCTGGAGGACAGCCTAGCTGCCACGCAGTACCAGCAGAGCCAGAGCTCCCTGCTACAAATGCAGGGAGGACCTCAGTTTGAGCCCACCAGTGTGGACATGATGCGGCGGGCGGCCCGGGCCCTGCACGCCCTGGCTAAGGTGGAGGAAAACCACTCTGAGTTCACTTTGTACGAGTCGCGGCTACTGGACATCTCGGTGTCCCCACTTATGAACTCTCTGGTGTCCCAAGTGATCTGTGACGTACTCTTTCTGATTGGCCAGTCATGACAGCCGTGGGGAGGTTTCGGCTCTGCCTCTTTCCGTTCCCCCTCCCCCTCCCCTCTTTTTTTGTGTGTGCGTGTGTCTGTTGCGTGTGAGTGAAAAGAGCAAAACTGACTGTCCTTTTTTTATTTATGCAAAATCACCTCGGATTCCACTGTCTTTCTACCCCTGCTTCTCACTAAAGGAAGGAATACCATGAAGTAGCTGTGGATTTTAAACGTCTGAAATGGAAAGATACTGACAAAGAAGAGCAGACTGGGACCCAGGCATAGGACAGAGTGCGCTGCCCTGCGGAAAGGACTTGTTTTTTAATGAAAAGAAAAATCTCCAGAAAAAAAAAAAGAAGAAACTGTAACCAAAGTTGCTGTCTCGTTTACAGTGAGTTTGGGGGATACATGTGCTCGCTTTCTCCCTGGGGGGGTCGGCAGGGGGAAGAGGGCACGGACTAAACAATATTATGGTTCATGTTTGGAGGCTACATAGACTCACGGACTGTGGTGTGGTATAATTGCTGTAACTTTGGATGCTATATACTCAGCCCCACAGGAACCACATTATTGGCTGTGAACAGACATCTGTCATGGGAGGCCTGTGCAGTAGATTGTAGGACTTTTTTCTGTACTGTACACCTTAAAAACTGTAAACATACTGTAATAATACTGTTTCACACTGAGATACGCTGGCTTGGCAGCAAACTGTAGTTTTTAAAAACAGTTTTAGTTAATGTCGAGAGAGAAAACGGCTTTCCCCCCAAAGTATGGTGAACCTACAACACCCCGACCTCTTCTCTTTGTCCCTTGATTGTATGACTTGACCCTTATATTAAAAAGTCACCTCTTTAGGACTGGTCCTCAACTCTAGATGCAGTCCAAGCTGCAGTGTATATATGATGTTGTACATTACACTTCTCTCTCTTTCTCAACTTCTGTTGCTCTTCACCATTTTTAATCTTTGATGATTACAGTTTTTCCCCTGCATCAAGTACGCCATGTGATTACTTGACGCCCACCCTCTCCGTTTCCTTAGGCGCCTCACCCTGCTCGTATCGCGCTCCGGGGGTGTTTAGCTGCTGTCCAACGCCACCCCCCAACAAACACAACTTCAAGTTTCAGTTTGTCTCCGGTCTGGGTGTAGAGAATATAACAAAAATCATGTCTGCGGTTCCATTTGAGCTCCCTCATAAATGACAAACTAGACCTTGATGAAGAAACCATTTTAAATTTGTTTATTTTGTTTATTTTTTTTTTTTTTTCCAGTGATGCGGATTCTGCATATTTGTATTTCAGATGATGTAGCTAAAAACTTGATGTAAATTCCTCTTTTTTCCTTTTTTTTGGCTTAATGAATATCATTTATTCAGTATGAAATCTTTATACTATATGTTCCACGTGTTAAGAATAAATGTACATTAAATCTTCGTAAGACGTTTGCTGTGGATTTATTTATTATTCCTCTCGTATGTGGTGGAGGCAGCAGTAAATAAAGTCCTGACTTTTTCATTTTGCTCGCACTTCATCTGCACGGAGACAATTTGATGCATCTAAAGCAACATACAGTGTGTTCTGCTGATGGTTTTTATATTTACACATAGAAGCGGAGGCATAACACGCACACACACACCTCGCTCTGTGGAGTATGCTGCTCATCAAATGCGCAGCCATGTTTTCCTATCTGTGCATTGATTGACATCTCACCCCGATGTTGCATTGATGTCTTTGTCCCTGGATCACATGTGCTGATATTTACATATATATTTACAGTAACAGGGGGGTGTGACCAGGCAGAGTCTGCTTGATACATACAGATAACCCAGAGAGTTCCCATTTACTGAGGGTGAAAATTGTCTCTGAATTTCATTTGTGACATTTTGACAGAAGCTGCATTCATCAGTGGCAGATACCAGACTTACACCTGCAAGTATCTCCAGTTTACGCCCAGTAAACCAAACCAAACATCTGACGTGCGGAAGCCCAGAGAAAAGCATCCATTTCAGTTTCACCACAGCACCGATAAAAAATAAAGTTTTCTCAATGGTGAAGCAAAATAGCATCCAAAAAACAAAACAGTCAGCGTGAGCCAAATGTGGCACCAACTAAATTTTGTAAAGACCGCCACCATCTCTCGATGTGGTTTCACTTAGTTTAGCTTTATTTATTCAGGAGGTTTCGCAGAGAAGGCTGAAGAGACGTGAAAACAACTTAATCCAAAGTCAAGTCCTCACTTCCTTCTCTCAACATTGACTCTGACTTGGCTAAATGCATCAAGGCACACGGATCTCCTGACAGAAACCTGAGTGAGCTGATGAGACTCAGAGTCTAGTCATGAACTCGCAGTTAGAAATATACTATACACTTATATACACCAGGGGTCGGCAGCCTTTACTACCAGAGGAGCCAGTTTGCGTCCAAAAATGTTACCTTTGCTAAGGCTATGCCGCCGCTGTTGATGAAAATTTAGAGATAAGGCGTGAGGCTGTAGACATCTCTACGACGCATATTTTAGTTAATGAAATGTTAAAACATCTTTAAAAAATTGTTGTAGGTCTGCAGGCTACATATTTTTTTTACAGTTGGATAATGTCAATCACTGTGCGCCTATGATGATAAATGAAAACTTGGGGCCCGTCCCATTACCCCCCGTTAGTTCTACCTCTAGATTTGTGTGTCTCCGCGAGGGGTAGCAGTATCCCAATTCCTAGGGAAAGATTTCAACCCCTTCCCCTCGTTGCTTCATTTCGAGGGCTGAGGGGTAGTGGATGAGGGGGGGTGTTGGGATTAGGCCAAAAATGTTCAGAAATAACCCTAGTGCATTTCTCTGTAGTCTAATTTTTTGGTCAAAGCCACAGGGAGCCATTGGAGAGCGGCTCAATAGCTCTACCCTTGGTTCAGAAGGTAGAGCAGGTCGTCTGCATATCAGAAGATCAGCAGTTCGATCCAAGTATCCTTGAGTAAGATACTGAACCCCAACTTGCTCGAGGTGGCTGCTCCATCACTGTGTGAGTGTGTTAAAAACTGAGTAGCAGGTGGTGCCTTGTGTGGTGACTTCAACTCAACAGTATGTGAATGTGACTTTCACTTTTCCAGTTTTTCAAATATCATCATCGGTCATTTTATTTCTGGTGTTACAGTGTTATTTTGTTAGGTGGGCAATGTGTGCATATCCCTAATAAGATCAACAGCAAACATTATTCCTGCACAGTCTCATTTGCAGCATTTCATTCACTCACTGTCATTTTGTGTTGAGAGACTGTTTCTCCGACCTCTTTGTGTTTCCACCATTTTCTCCTGATTAAGAAACTCTGGTGTGAGTTACCAGTGTTGGAGATATCGGCTGTAGAGATGTCTGCCGTCTCTCCAGTATAATGGTTCTCAAAGTGTCTCAAAAAATACATGTGAAAAACTCAACAGCAGTGTCTCTTTACAGAAATCATGACCTGGTTACTCAAGATAATCCACAGACGTCGTTGTGACAAGTTTAAAGTAGGAACTATTTTCTTCCTGCTTAGTGATTCGATTAGTGGGTGTAGTTCGGCAGAGAGAAAATAGTTCCTACGACAAACTGCTCACAACAAGGTCTATTGAATTCAGTTGTATTTATAAAGCCCAGTATCACAAATCACAGGTTGCCTCAGAGGCTTTTACAGCATATGACAGCTCTCTGTCCTTCTGAGCCTCACTGCAGGTAAGAAATACCCAACAACTGTAACAGGGAAAAATTGGAGGAGCAACTGAGGAGGGATCCTTCCCTCAGGACGGACAGACGTGCAGTAGATGTGTGTACAGAACAGATCGAGAGATCAACAAGGTCTTTTCAACGACATGCTATACTATGACTTTTTTTCATGATTTTGGACGACATGCTATACTATGACTTTTTTTCATGAATCTGAACGACATACTATACTATGACTTTTTTCTTGATTTTGAACGACATGCTATACTATGACTTTTTTTCATGATTTTGGACGACATGCTATACTATGACTTTTTTTTCAAGATTTTGAACGACATGCTATACTATGACTTTTTTTTCAAGATTTTGAACGACATACTATACTATGACTTTTTTTCATGATTTTGAACGACATGCTATACTATGACTTTTTTTCATGGTTTTGGACGACATGCTATACTATGACTTTTTTTCATGATTTTGGACGACATGCTATACTATGACTTTTTTTCAAGATTTTGAACGACATACTATACTATGACTTTTTTTCATGAATCTGAACAACAAACTATACTATGACTTTTTTTCATGAATCTGAACGACAAACTATACTATGACTTTTTTTCATGAATCTGAACGACATACTATACTATGACTTTTTTTCATGATTTTGGACGACATGCTATACTATGACTTTTTTCAAGATTTTGGACGACATGCTAAACTATGACTTTTTTTTCAAGATTTTTAACGACATACTATACTATGACTTTTTTCATGAATCTGAACGACATACTATGACTTTTTTTCATGATTTTGGACGACATGCCATACTATGACTTTTTTTTCAAGATTTTGAACAACATACTATACTATGACTTTTTTTCATGAATCTGAACGACATACTATACTATGACTTTTTTTCATGATTTTGAATGACATACTATACTATGACTTTTTTTCAAGATTTTGAACGACATGCTATACTATGACTTTTTTTTCAAGATTTTGAACGACATGCTATACTATGACTTTTTTTCATGATTTTGGACGACATGCTATACTATGACTTTTTTTCATGATTTTGGACGACATGCTATACTATGACTTTTTTTCATGATTTTGAACGACATTCTATACTATGACTTTTTTTCATGATTTTGGACGACATGCTATACTATGACTTTTTTTCATGATTTTGAACGACATTCTATACTATGACTTTTTTTCATGATTTTGGACGACATGCTATACTATGACTTTTTTTCATGATTTTGAACGACATGCTATACTATGACTTTTTTTCATGATTTTGAACGACATACTATACTATGACTTTTTCATTAATCTGAACGACATACTATACTATGACTTTTTTTCATGATTTTGGACGACATACTATACTATGACTTTTTTCATGATTCTGAACGACATACTATACTATGACTTTTTTCATGAATCTGAACGACAAACTATACTATGACTTTTTTCATGATTCTGAACGACATACTATACTATGACTTTTTTTCATGAATCTGAACGACATACTATACTATGACTTTTTTTCATGATTCTGAACAACAAACTATACTATGACTTTTTTTCATGAATCTGAACAACAAACTATACTATGACTTTTTTTCATGATTTTGAATGACATACTATACTATGACTTTTTTTCAAGATTTTGAACGACATGCTATACTATGACTTTTTTTTCAAGATTTTGAACGACATGCTATACTATGACTTTTTTTCATGATTTTGGACGACATGCTATACTATGACTTTTTTTCATGATTTTGGACGACATGCTATACTATGACTTTTTTTCATGATTTTGGACGACATGCTATACTATGATTTTTTCATGATTTTGAACGACATTCTATACTATGACTTTTTTTCATGATTTTGGACGACATGCTATACTATGACTTTTTTTCATGATTTTGAACGACATTCTATACTATGACTTTTTTTCATGATTTTGGACGACATGCTATACTATGACTTTTTTTCATGATTTTGAACGACATGCTATACTATGACTTTTTCATGATTTTGAACGACATACTATACTATGACTTTTTCATTAATCTGAACGACATACTATACTATGACTTTTTTTCATGATTTTGGACGACATACTATACTATGACTTTTTTTCATGATTCTGAACGACATACTATACTATGACTTTTTTCATGAATCTGAACGACAAAACTACTATGACTTTTTTCATGATTCTGAACGACATACTATACTATGACTTTTTTCATGATTCTGAACGACATACTATACCATGACTTTTTTTCATGAATCTGAACGACATACTATACCATGACTTTTTTTCATGAATCTGAACGACATACTATACTATGACTTTTTTTCATGATTTTGGACGACATGCTATACTATGACTTTTTTTCATGATTCTGAACAACAAACTATACTATGACTTTTTTTCATGAATCTGAACAACAAACTATACTATGACTTTTTTTCATGATTTTGGACGACATGCTAACTATGACTTTTTTTTCAAGATTTTTAACGACATACTATACTATGACTTTTTTCATGAATCTGAACGACATACTATGACTTTTTTTCATGATTTTGGACGACATGCCATACTATGACTTTTTTTTCAAGATTTTGAACGACATACTATACTGTGACTTTTTTCATGAATCTGAACGACATACTATGACTTTTTTTCATGATTTTGGACGACATGCTATACTATGACTTTATTTCAAGATTTTGAACGACATGCTATACTATGACTTTTTTTCATGATTCTGAACGACATGCTATACTATGACTTTTTTTCATGATTCTCAACGACATGCTATACTATGACTTTTTTCATGAATCTGAACGACATGCTATACTATGACTTTATTTCAAGATTTTTAACGACATGCTATACTATGACTTTTTTTCATGATTTTGAACGACATACTATACTATGACTTTTTTTCATGATTTTGGACGACATGCTATACTATGACTTTATTTCAAGATTTTGAACGACATGCTATACTATGACTTTTTTTCATGAATCTGAACGACAAACTATACTATGACTTTTTTTCATGAATCTGAACGACATACTATACTATGACTTTTTTTCATGATTTTGGACGACATGCTATACTATGACTTTTTTTCATGATTTTGGACGACATGCTATACTATGACTTTTTTTCATGATTTTGAACGACATTCTATACTATGACTTTTTTTCATGATTTTGGACGACATGCTATACTATGACTTTTTTTCATGATTTTGAACGACATACTATACTATGACTTTTTTTCAAGATTTTGAACGACATGCTATACTATGACTTTTTTTCATGATTTTGAACGACATACTATACTATGACTTTTTCATTAATCTGAACGACATACTATACTATGACTTTTTTTCATGATTTTGGACGACATACTATACTATGACTTTTTTTCATGATTCTGAAGACATATACTATGACTTTTTCATGAATCTGAACGACAAACTATACTATGACTTTTTTCATGATTCTGAACGACATACTATACTATGACTTTTTTCATGATTCTGAACGACATACTATACCATGACTTTTTTTCATGAATCTGAACGACATACTATACTATGACTTTTTTTCATGATTTTGGACGACATGCTATACTATGACTTTTTTTCATGATTTTGAACGACATACTATACTATGACTTTTTTTCAAGATTTTGAACGACATGCTATACTATGACTTTTTTCATGATTCTGAACGACATACTATACTATGACTTTTTTCATGATTCTGAACGACATACTATACCATGACTTTTTTTCATGAATCTGAACGACATACTATACTATGACTTTTTTTCATGATTTTGGACGACATGCTATACTATGACTTTTTTTCATGATTTTGGACGACATGCTATACTATGACTTTTTTTCATGATTTTGAACGACATTCTATACTATGACTTTTTTTCATGATTTTGGACGACATGCTATACTATGACTTTTTTTCATGATTTTGAACGACATACTATACTATGACTTTTTTTCAAGATTTTGAACGACATGCTATACTATGACTTTTTTTCATGATTTTGAACGACATACTATACTATGACTTTTTCATTAATCTGAACGACATACTATACTATGACTTTTTTTCATGATTTTGGACGACATGCTATACTATGACTTTTTTTCATGATTCTCAACGACATGCTATACTATGACTTTTTTCATGAATCTGAACGACATACTATACTATGACTTTATTTCAAGATTTTGAATGACATGCTATACTATGACTTTTTTTCATGATTCTGAACGACATACTATACTATGACTTTTTTTCATGATTCTCAACGACATGCTATACTATGACTTTTTTCATGAATCTGAACGACATACTATACTATGACTTTATTTCAAGATTTTTAACGACATGCTATACTATGACTTTTTTCATGAATCTGAACGACATACTATACTATGACTTTTTTCATGATTCTGAATGACATACTATACTATGACTTTATTTCAAGATTTTGAACGACATGCTATATACTATGACTTTTTTTCATGAATCTGAACGACATGCTATACTATGACTTTATTTCAAGATTTTTAACGACATGCTATACTATGACTTTTTTCATGAATCTGAACGACATACTATAGTATGACTTTTTTCATGATTCTGAATGACATACTATACTATGACTTTTTTCATGATTCTCAACGACATGCTATACTATGACTTTTTTCATGAATCTGAACGACATACTATACTATGACTTTATTTCAAGATTTTGAACGACATGCTATACTATGACTTTTTTTCATGATTTTGAACGACATACTATACTATGACTTTTTTTCAAGATTTTGAACGACATACTATACTATGACTTTTTTTCATGAATCTGAACAACAAACTATACTATGACTTTTTTTCATGAATCTGAACGACAAACTATACTATGACTTTTTTTCATGAATCTGAACGACATACTATACTATGACTTTTTTTCATGATTTTGGACGACATGCTATACTATGACTTTTTTTCATGATTTTGGACGACATGCTATACTATGACTTTTTTTCATGATTTTGAACGACATACTATACTATGACTTTTTTTCAAGATTTTGAACGACATGCTATACTATGACTTTTTTTCATGATTTTGAACGACATACTATACTATGACTTTTTTTCATGAATCTGAACAACAAACTATACTATGACTTTTTTTCATGAATCTGAACGACAAACTATACTATGACTTTTTTTCATGAATCTGAACGACATACTATACTATGACTTTTTTTCATGATTTTGGACGACATGCTATACTATGACTTTTTTCATGATTTTGGACGACATGCTATACTATGACTTTTTTTCATGATTTTGAACGACATTCTATACTATGACTTTTTTTCATGATTTTGGACGACATGCTATACTATGACTTTTTTTCATGATTTTGAACGACATACTATACTATGACTTTTTTTCAAGATTTTGAACGACATGCTATACTATGACTTTTTTTCATGATTTTGAACGACATACTATACTATGACTTTTTCATTAATCTGAACGACATACTATACTATGACTTTTTTTCATGATTTTGGACGACATACTATACTATGACTTTTTTTCATGATTCTGAACGACATACTATACTATGACTTTTTTCATGAATCTGAACGACAAACTATACTATGACTTTTTTCATGATTCTGAACGACATACTATACTATGACTTTTTTCATGATTCTGAACGACATACTATACCATGACTTTTTTTCATGAATCTGAACGACATACTATACTATGACTTTTTTTCATGATTCTGAACAACAAACTATACTATGACTTTTTTTCATGAATCTGAACAACAAACTATACTATGACTTTTTTTCAAGATTTTGGACGACATGCTAAACTATGACTTTTTTTTCAAGATTTTTAACGACATACTATACTATGACTTTTTTCATGAATCTGAACGACATACTATGACTTTTTTTCATGATTTTGGACGACATGCCATACTATGACTTTTTTTCATGATTTTGGACGACATGCTATACTATGACTTTTTTTCATGATTCTCAACGACATGCTATACTATGACTTTTTTCATGAATCTGAACGACATACTATACTATGACTTTATTTCAAGATTTTGAATGACATGCTATACTATGACTTTTTTTCATGATTCTGAACGACATACTATACTATGACTTTTTTTCATGATTCTCAACGACATGCTATACTATGACTTTTTTCATGAATCTGAACGACATACTATACTATGACTTTATTTCAAGATTTTTAACGACATGCTATACTATGACTTTTTTCATGAATCTGAACGACATACTATACTATGACTTTTTTCATGATTCTGAATGACATACTATACTATGACTTTATTTCAAGATTTTGAACGACATGCTATATACTATGACTTTTTTTCATGATTCTGAACGACATACTATACTATGACTTTTTTTCATGATTCTCAACGACATGCTATACTATGACTTTTTTCATGAATCTGAACGACATACTATACTATGACTTTATTTCAAGATTTTGAACGACATGCTATACTATGACTTTTTTTCATGATCTGAACGACATACTATACTATGACTTTTGTCATGATTCTGAACGACATACTATACTATGACTTTTTTCATGAATCTGATGACATACTATTACTATGACTTTTTTTCATGTTTTTGAACGACATGCTATACTATGACTTTTTTTCATGAATCTGAACAACATACTATACTATGACTTTTTTTCAAGATTTTGAACGACATACTATACTTTGACTTTTTTTCAAGATTTTGAACGACATACTATACTATGACTTTTTTTCATGATTTTGGACGACATGCTATACTATGACTTTTTTCATGATTTTGACGACATGCTATACTATGACTTTTTTTCATGATTTTGGACGACATGCTATACTATGACTTTTTTCATGATTTTTGAACGACCTTCTATACTATGACTTTTTTTCATGATTTTGGACTGCTATACTATGACTTTTTTCATGATTTTGAACGACATACTATACTATGACTTTTTTTCAGATTTGAACGACATGCTATACTATGACTTTTTTTCATGATTTGAACGACATACTATACTATGACTTTTTCATTAATCTGAACGACATACTATACTATGACTTTTTTTCATGATTTTGGACGACATGCTATACTATGACTTTTTTCATGATTCTCAACGACATGCTATACTATGACTTTTTCATGAATCTGAACGACATACTATACTATGACTTTATTTCAAGATTTTGAATGACATGCTATACTATGACTTTTTTTTCATGATTCTGAACGACACTATACTATGACTTTTTTTCATGATTCTCAACGACATGCTATACTATGACTTTTTTTCATGAATCTGAACGACATACTATACTATGACTTTTATTTCAAGATTTTTAACGACATGCTATACTATGACTTTTTTCATGAATCTGAACGACATACTATACTATGACTTTTTTCATGATTCTGAATGACATACTATACTATGACTTTATTTCAAGATTTTGAACGACATGCTATATACTATGACTTTTTTTCATGAATCTGAACGACATGCTATACTATGACTTTATTTCAAGATTTTTAACGACATGCTATACTATGACTTTTTTCATGAATCTGAACGACATACTATAGTATGACTTTTTTCATGATTCTGAATGACATACTATACTATGACTTTTTTCATGATTCTCAACGACATGCTATACTATGACTTTTTTCATGAATCTGAACGACATACTATACTATGACTTTATTTCAAGATTTTGAACGACATGCTATACTATGACTTTTTTTCATGATTTTGAACGACATACTATACTATGACTTTTTTTCAAGATTTTGAACGACATACTATACTATGACTTTTTTTCATGAATCTGAACAACAAACTATACTATGACTTTTTTTCATGAATCTGAACGACAAACTATACTATGACTTTTTTTCATGAATCTGAACGACATACTATACTATGACTTTTTTCATGATTTTGGACGACATGCTATACTATGACTTTTTTTCATGATTTTGGACGACATGCTATACTATGACTTTTTTTCATGATTTTGAACGACATCTATACTATGACTTTTTTTCAAGATTTTGAACGACATGCTATACTATGACTTTTTTCATGATTTTGAACGACATACTATACTATGACTTTTTTTCATGAATCTGAACAACAAACTATACTATGACTTTTTTTCATGAATCTGACGACAAACTATACTATGACTTTTTTTCATGATCTGAACGACATACTATACTATGACTTTTTTTCATGATTTGGACGACATGCTATACTATGACTTTTTTTCATGATTTTGGACGACATGCTTACATGACTTTTTTTCATGATTTTGAACGACATTCTATACTATGACTTTTTTTCATGATTTTGGACGACATGCTTACTATGACTTTTTTTCATGATTTTGAACGACATACTATACTATGACTTTTTTTCAAGATTTTGAACGACATGCTATACTATGACTTTTTTTTCATGATTTTGAACGACATACTATACTATGACTTTTTCATTAATCTGAACGACACTATACTATGACTTTTTTTCATGATTTTGGACGACATACTATACTATGACTTTTTTTCATGATTCTGAACGACATACTATACTATGACTTTTTTCATGAATCTGAACGACAAACTATACTATGACTTTTTTCATGATTCTGAACGACATACTATACTATGACTTTTTTCATGATTCTGAACGACATACTATACCATGACTTTTTTTCATGAATCTGAACGACATACTATACTATGACTTTTTTTTCAGATTCTGAACAACAAACTATACTATGACTTTTTTTCATGAATCTGAACAACAAACTATACTATGACTTTTTTTCAAGATTTTGGACGACATGCTAAACTATGACTTTTTTTTCAAGATTTTTAACGACATACTATACTATGACTTTTTTCATGAATCTGAACGACATACTATGACTTTTTTTTCATGATTTTGGACGACATGCTATACTATGACTTTTTTTCATGATTTTGGACGACATGCTATACTATGACTTTTTTTCATGATTCTCAAGAATGCTATACTATGACTTTTTTCATGAATCTGAACGACATACTATACTATGACTTTATTTCAAGATTTTGAATGACATGCTATACTATGACTTTTTTTCATGATTCTGAACGACATACTATACTATGACTTTTTTTCATGATTCTCAACGACATGCTATACTATGACTTTTTTCATGAATCTGAACGACATACTAATACTATGACTTTATTTCAAGATTTTTAACGACATGCTATACTATGACTTTTTTCATGAATCTGAACGACATACTATACTATGACTTTTTTCATGATTCTGAATGACATACTATACTATGACTTTATTTCAAGATTTTGAACGACATGCTATATACTATGACTTTTTTTCATGATTCTGAACGACATACTATACTATGACTTTTTTTCATGATTCTCAACGACATGCTATACTATGACTTTTTTCATGAATCTGAACGACATACTATACTATGACTTTATTTCAAGATTTTGAACGACATGCTATACTATGACTTTTTTCATGAATCTGAACGACATACTATACTATGACTTTTGTCATGATTCTGAACGACATACTATACTATGACTTTTTTTCATGAATCTCAACGACATACTATACTATGACTTTTTTCATGATTCTGAATGACATACTATACTATGACTTTTTTTCATGATTTTGAACGACATGCTATACTATGACTTTTTTTCATGAATCTGAACAACATACTATACTATGACTTTTTTCAAGATTTTGAACGACATACTATACTTTGACTTTTTTTCAAGATTTTGAACGACATACTATACTATGACTTTTTTTCATGATTTTGGACGACATGCTATACTATGACTTTTTTTCATGATTTTGGACGACATGCTATACTATGACTTTTTTTCATGAATCTGAACAACATACTATACTATGACTTTTTTTCAAGATTTTGAACGACATACTATACTATGACTTTTTTTTCATGATTTTGGACGACATGCTATACTATGACTTTATTTCAAGATTTTGAACGACATACTATACTATGACTTTATTTCAAGATTTTGAACGACATGCTATACTATGACTTTTTTCATGAATCTGAACGACATACTATACTATGACTTTTTTTCATGATTTTGGACGACATGCTATACTATGACTTTTTTCATGAATCTGAACGACATACTATACTATGACTTTTTTTCATGATTTTGGACGACATGCTATACTATGACTTTTTTTCAAGATTTTGGATGACATGCTATATTCATGATTTTGGACGACATGCTATACTATGACTTTTTTTTCAAGATTTTGAACGACATACTATACTATGACTTTTTTTCAAGATTTTGAACGACATACTATACTTTGACTTTTTTTCAAGATTTTGAACGACATACTATACTATGACTTTTTTTTCATGATTTTGGACGACATGCTATACTATGACTTTTTTTCAAGATTTTGAACGACATACTATACTATGACTTTATTTCAAGATTTTGAACGACATGCTATACTATGACTTTTTTCATGAATCTGAACAACATGCTATACTATGACTTTTTTCATGATTCTGAACGACATACTATACTATGACTTTTTTTCATGATTTTGGACGACATGCTATACTATGACTTTTTTTCAAGATTTTGGATGACATGCTATATTCATGATTTTGGACGACATGCTATACTATGACTTTTTTTCAAGATTTTGGACGACATGCTATACTATGACTTTTTTTTCAAGATTTTGAACGACATACTATACTATGACTTTTTTTCATGAATCTGAACAACATACTATACTATGACTTTTTTTCATGAATCTGAACAACAAACTATACTATGACTTTTTTTCATGATTTTGAGCGACATACTATACTATGACTTTTTTTCATGATTGTGGACGACATGCTATACTCTTACCTTTTTTCATGATTTTGGACAACATACTATAATGTGACTTTACTTACATAATGTGGTATGACTATTTTTTGAGAAGAAGCAACAGCAGGAAACATTAGCTTTGAATTAATAATTAACACATGTCCAATACAACTGAAAGCAAAAAGTAAACAGAGTCTAATGTGTGAACACAGGAGTAAAACTACACTGAGATTCGGGAAAACTTATTGGTCATTAGTCTAAACTAAAATTAACCCCCTGACTGACACTGATGGAACTACATCACCATAAATCAGTGATGATTTTGTGTGATAGCACTTGTTACTGTGATGTTTTGTACGTGTGAAAATTATTTTACCTTTTATGTGTAATATTGTCGAGTCATGAAAGAATGAGCCCAGCAGAGCCAAAGACATTTCATTGTTTATTTTCAACTTCATGTTCAAAAAGTTACATAGTATTTTAACAATTAAAATGTGCTAAAGCACAGCGTTCTAAACTTCTAAAAGCCGCTTCGGACAAATACGGAACATTTCAATGAGCATAAAAAAAGAAACCTGTATATGTATAATAAAAAGTGTAAAACACCTACACATTAAAAATCATTGAACATCACCATTAATGAAAATAAAATGAAAGAGGAAATGTACAAAAGTCTGTAGGAACACAGAAGGAAGAGGAACTTCCAAACAAGCAGAGTGTGGTTGAAGTGTGTTGCTTTAATCGAACATGTCGTCATCGTCGTCTTCGTCCCCATTGTCTGACTCGTCAAAGTACTTCACCTCTTTCTTGGCCCGGCCCGGCCGGTCACGGGACGGAGCACTCAGAGCACTCAGGCTGTTGCTGTCGTCATCCTCGTCATCAGATGGGGGTTTCTGAGGCTTCTGAACAGGAGAACAATAAAACACTTTATTACAGTAACCATTTAGGTTATTACTGCACTGAGTGTGTGGACTGTGTATATGTAGGAACTATATGTATAAACTTTTTTGGTATCTTATAACTGTCGGTGCCACATGTACCCAAGGCAAATTTTCTTCGGGACAATAAAGTTTATCTTATCATAAATAATAAACAATATTATTGTTCCCTTATTTTTGTCTGAAACACCAACACTGCGTCAGATACACACAGGACGATACTCACTCTGCCGACAGGTTTTGCTGCTTTCTTCATTGGACTGTACTCATCTTCAGAGCCAGAGCCCTTCCTCTTCCTCCCTCTGCCTTTACCTGCACAACGTTTACCAGAACAGAAAGTGACCAAAATATTCACCGTGAGCAATTACTGGTTTGTTTGTGAGAAAACACAGGATCTGTGCTGCACCTTTAAGAGCTGGTGCTGGCTTCTTGGACCCAGTGTCAGAGTCCGAGTCCCAGATGGATTTATCTGGCTTCTTTGCTTTTGGTGCTGGTGGCTTCTTAGGTTTGGGAGCTGCATCAGAGGGTTTCTTAGCTGCTGTAGATCACAGGACATCACAAGGTGTTAACACACAGGCACCTTCATTTTGTCCATTGCAAAGTCCTTATTAAATGCATCCATTAAGTTCCATTTTAGGCATCAGTATTAGCTTTTAAAAATCATCCCCTCTCCCTTCTGTAACGCTGTCAGCTATGGTGCTGCATTAGAGCTCCCTCTGTTGGACACAGTGAGTCATTACCTTTCTTTGCTGGCGACAGTTTGTCAAATGCAGAGCTGCTGGAGTAAGTGGAGAACACGGGGCCCCTGTCGTCGTCACTGTCGGACTTGGACCCATCTACAAGACAAACACAGGACAACGCTCAGCTGCTGCACTTTCTGCACACATCACTCCTGCATGTTCACATTTCTGAACGTACATACTTGGCTTGTCCTCAGCTTTTATGAAAGACTAAAATTGGTTGAACTTGTCCGGATCCAGCAGAACTAGATCAGAAATGTCGGTAGTGTTCAGTTCAAAGAGAAAAGCAAATGCGAGTGTTGGCAGTTTACTTTTGGAGCCTTTATGGACTAAACAACCAGAGATGTGAACATGTGTTTTCAGCTGAACTAGAAATTAAATATCTGAGAAATCAAGGTGCCTCATCACAGTGATGCAAAAGTCCTGTAAAAAAAAACCCAACACTGACATAAATCACTTCTACTCATTGATCTTCAATGTTGTTTTCTGTTTCCTATATGATGGTAAATGTAATACTTTAGGGTTGGGAAGTGCTGGTCAGACAAAAGAAAAACTGGTTTATGTTTTTCACTGTTTTCTGGCGTTTTACAGACAAACTATTAAAGTCCAAACAGACTGAAAGCATCTGATGCAGGCGTAAGTACACGTATTGTTTTAAATGGTTGAACATGCACCGAAACCATTTTGAGGCGTGTCAAACTTTTTTGTACCTCTACTCCGCCCTTATTTTGATATTGGAGCATCAAATGTGGACCCAGTGAAGCAGAGAGGAGGGACGGAGAGACAGATGTGCAGTAAGATGCACATCAGCTTTGGCAACAGTTGACATTAGCTCCATTTGCTTAGCTCAAATCTTTATGTATTTTTTGCAATCCTAAATTAAAAACACTGCCAACAACTACTACAGATATTTACCGCTGCGTTGTCTCATGTCAGATTCTAAAAGTAAAAACTTAAAACTTTAGTAATCATGTTTGCACAACAGACCCAACCTGTATCATCCATTTATTTTGAGTGTTTACTGAACCTGCTGGTCATAAAACGTAACAACAGCAAATCATTAACATAGTACAGTTCAGCTGTGTCTCATGAGGCTCTCGTTCACCTGGAAATAAAAATCTAAGATGAAATGTGATGGCTGGTCTTCCACAAACAGAAACCTTTTCCCAAAACACAGCTGGTCCTGTGATGTTGGCATTTTAAATCTGGAGAAGCACAACTGACGTGTGTGTCAAATGAGGCACGTTAATTATCGCTTTCAGTGTGTTCGGGCCTTGAATCATGTCACAAATCAACAACACTGAAAGTAGATGTTCGCTGCTGCCCTAATAAACGGTGTAGAAAAATCTGAGGGTTGTCAAATTTTTATCGTTGGAAACAAAAAAAACAAACACATCACCAAACTGTTGCAGTGCAGTTCATTTTAAGCCCAGTTGAGACCAAAGATTTGTGACGAGACGAAACCATTTTAAAATGCTGCAGCGGTGTGGACTGGCCCGTCTCAGTTCGACTCAAGCCAGCTGATGGTGTTTTAACCCGTATGGTACGTCACCTGTTTCATCAGCCAATCGCCTTGTGGCAAAGTCATCTGGTCAAGCCAGTTAAAACCTGTCAGCAGATGGTGTGTTTGCTTGCCGTGGCATTTTCTGGCAGCAGCCAGCAGTCTCCCTCCTCGTGTTGTGTCGGATGACTGATACACGTGTCAGACGGTGGGTCTCTGCTGCTGGTTGTATGTAAAACAACACTCTTATGGTTGTTACTTGTACCTGAAAGCTCATCTGGTTGCAAAACTTTGGTGTGAACTGGGCTTTAGAAAGATGGGTGTGACGACACACTGACACTGAGCTCTTACTCACCACTGTCATTGCTTTTTTCAGAGAAGGCCGACTTGGACGAGAAGATGCTGGTTGTCTCTGTCTTTTTAGCTACAGGCGCAGACCTTCAGAGAAGCAGAAACAGCTTATTCAGCATTTATTTTCCATATATTTTGGGGCCTTTTGCCTTTATTGGATAGTGAACAGCAGAGGAGGAAGACAGGAAATGAGAAAGGGAGTGATGGGACTGACATGCAACAAAAGTCCCGTGTTAGATTTGAAGGTGTGAGACATTATGGACACATGATGAGCAGCTTAGACCCAGAGCAGATAAAGATGCCCCACTGTCCCCTTTGACACACACAACATTCCTACAATCTTTTTATTTCACACGCTCACATGAGCTCCTTTCAATCTTACGTGGTCTTTTGTTTGGGGGCAGGGTAGGAGTCTTCGTTATCGTCGTCATCCTCGTCATCATTATGGTCATTGAAGCGGTCCTTGGTGTCAGAGGACGGGAAGTCGTCTTTGAACGACCTCACTGGAGAAGAAGGCACGTAATCGTCACCGTTCTCCTCTTCGTCCGCCGCCTCCTCCTCGTCCTCCTCCTCCGAGAAGTCGAAGGTGTATTTTGGCTTGGAAGCTGAGAGACAAGAGCAGAGTCTGTGTCACATCATTACTGCTGCGGATCCTCGTGCCTTGTGCAATAATTATTCGCGTTGCGTCAGACTGAGCCCTCAGAGGCTGGAAGCTGACAGAGGCTAATCAAACTGACGAAACGTAGACCCAGTTCACAAGTTATTTTTGGCCGCGGGCTGCATGACGTGGATTTAAATAAAATGTTAGCAGTTACTCTGTAACCAGCTCCTGATCCTGACGGTGGCTCATAACAAAGAGTTTGTACATAATCCTGAAATCTCACACTCCTTAGCCTTAACAAGTGCATCAATATTAGGTAAAGGGAGCCCTAAGAAAAGGGCCATGCCAGTTTTACCCCGGCCAGATTTTAGTCTTTCTTTTAATCTTTCCAGTGTTTTTTAGATCAATTCGCCACAAGCTAGGATGAAGTGGTTGGTACCAAGTGGTTCCCTTTGTTGTCTCGTTGATACCAGAACAGTAAGAAAAAAATAATTAATTTATATATAAATTTATACTTCTGCGTTGAATTGACACTGTAGCTACAGTAGGCTCTTTGTTGACATGGAGCCTACACTGCAACCTACACCATAGCCTGACGGGCACCTCCCCAGAAATGTAACTAGACGTTGCAGCAACACAGACCTCTTGTCAGACCCAAGTCTTGTGTGTGATTTATCCTTTAGGGATTTAAACTTAACGATTTATCCTGGCTTCATACGAGCAGAGGAAAAATCCGCCCGTTGCCAGGCTAATTTATAAAATGTAAAATGCCATAGGCTTGTGCTAATAACGTTAGCACATTGTATTTGTGGGGAAAATGTGTCCAGATAAAGTCAAGTGTTTGTCTGTGAATGCTGCGAGTTATAGTGAAGCTGATTTGTGTACTTGCGTTTGAAACTGTCTCTATTAAGCCATGTTTAATGTGTGTTTAATGTGTGTTTAATGTGTGTTTTGAATCAACTAAACCTCCACCGCCAACTAGTGTTTCGGAGGTGTAACTGCAGAGTGACACAGACACACCACCACACATGTATAAATGCTCACAACAGCGTAGGCGACGTGTGTAGGCTACCGCGTACTACAGATACTGTAGCTGCCACAAATGGCCAGATGGTGGTGCTAGAAATGACAGTGAATATTCGACTGAATGCCCAACTCTACCTGATGCCCTCTGGGACTTGGTCTCTCTTGGGATGACAGGTTTACTGTTCTCCACGTCACTGTCTGACTTGGAATCATCCTCGGACCAGGGGTTTCTCTTCTTCACCTTCTTCGCAGGGGTACCTTTGGGTCCTGGAGGTTTCCTCACTCTGGGAGCTCCTGCAACACAGTAAACAGGATTACCAGACTGTTTGTTGATGGTCAGTATTCTCTCTTATCACTGAGGAGCTGCTGGTTATTAAATAATGGATTATAGTTTTCTGTCTGCACTGCAAAGCATCACAGAGGCCTGGGGTAATGGCTTCTTTCAAACCAGTCCAACACAGTGTATTGAGGAGAGAGAACGCTGCATCATCTCTGGATAGTGGTAGTTGACAAATGTGCTGATCAATCATTTATCTACTGATACAGCAATTTCATCATTTCTTACAACCCTCCTCCTCCATCTTCAGAGAGCTCCAGAAAGTTACACTATTAAATTGGAAAACCAGTGATGCAGCTGTTGTTAAAAACTAAAAGAAATTACTTTTACATGATGAAATTGCAGTGTTCAGGTTAGTACTGACCAGGCTCTTTCTTTTCTCTCTTGACACGTGGAGCCTTTGGTTTGGCTACCGAGTTTTCTCCTGTTGGCGGTGCTCCCTCACTGCCCAAACCATCTTCATCAAACTCCAACTTCACTGCTGGATCAATGTCGCTCTGGGAGAAAAACAAAACCTGTAACAATCCTGGATTCAACATTTCACTCGAGTCTTTTTGGCATTACATCGGCAGTTATTACCTTCTTCTTTTTGGTCAGTTTCTTGGCTGCGTCAGATCTGATCGCCTGAGTCGGAGGCTCCACCCTGCGGCCAAACGGTGAGGGCATGGTCTCCTCCAGGTTCATCTTCTTCACTTTAGGTTTGCCCACTTTGCCCTTCACCAGTTTGATGGCCTTTCCTGAACTCTGCTCCTCTCGCTCCTGAGCCTCCACTTTCTGATAGACCCAACAAACCAATTCTTAAATTATGTAACTTTTTACTTTAAATACAGGAAATCATCAAATAAATGGCAGTATTAGAAAAATATTTTGTCAGGCGCGAGGAAACTGAGATCTGTGTGGGAACGAGACCCTAACAACGAGGATGGATCATAAGGAGTAACACCAGTTGGTCCAGGAGCTTCGCCTCCAAGATGGCTGTTACCAGGCATACGGGATGATTTGGGGGCAGTTTGACAACCTGCAGTCTGTCGTCGGGCCGTATAGCTCTGGGTATCCAGCAACCACTAGCTTCATTCTCATTAAAATCAATTACAAAAAGGCGCCTCCAGCTGCTAAAACACATCCTGTTTGATCAGGAATTCACTCTAATCTTGTTCGTACAACAGAGTCCCGTCTTTCTCCCCTCGTCTCAGCTTCTTATAAACAAAAATACTGTTTTAATTCAGTAATTTATTCCAATAATTTCTACTTCTCTCTCCGTGCCGTGTGACACTCAGCACCTCCTAAACACATTCCAAGTTATGTCTTCTAGGAGTGGGAGAGATTATGTGCACTGTGCACAAGTGTTGTGTTTCACTGACAGCAGCTTAAATGAGTAATTCAGCATCTTGAGAAAAATCCTTATTTGCTTTCTGGTGAAAGTTTAATGAGAAGATTGAACTCAGTGTCGTGTCTGTCTGTTAAATATGAAGCTACAACCTGCAGCCGATCAGCTTAGCTCTCCTGGTTCTGTCCAACATGTATTTATCTGAGGCATTTTTATACTTTTTGTACGGATTAAACAAACCAGATGTGACGTGTTCATGTAAGAGCTTTAGAGGTTCTGGTAGGTGGATTTTGTTTCCTCTGGACAGAGCCAGGCTCATTCTTTCCTGCCCTACTTCCTGTCCTTAGGTGGAGCTACACTAACTGCCTGTAGGTTGTAGTTTCATATTTAACAAATAATAAGAGTGCTCACGAGGGTGGTGTTGATATAGAAGGTAAATAAGCGTATTTCCAAAAATATCATGCTCTTCCTCTAAAGATATATTGAGAAAAATGGAAATGAAAACAGCAAAGTAGAAGCAACTGCAAACAGTTACTGTGTTAGAGTAGAGAACGGGAAGTGGGACATGACTCTTGTTGTATGTTAGAGGTAGTAGTGTGAAAATTTACATTATACTAAATTTCAATTTACTTTATACATCAGACCAAAAATCAGTGATCATCCACTTCACATCTAGACACTCAACTATCACCTTTCACAGCTGAACGAGTGATGCCTGCTGAGATAAAAAGCGAAACTTACATCCAGCTCCTCGATGAACACAGACAAGTCCTCCTTCCACAGATCCTCTGAAGATTTCCTCTGGAGATCGTTCAGCTCTGATCTCTGCAAGTTAGCACAAATTTACTATGTTAACCTCATTACAGAAAAATATCCTAACTGCTTGTCCTAGCTCAAGTTTTAAAGATAAGAAAAATCTTGTCATGCCTGTATCTTGATCAGAATGAACCACTAGGCTCCCATCTTCATTGTCACTGCCATACAGACAAAATCAACAGTGGTGATGCCATGCTGTTTGAATTTAGGACGGGGTTTACGCCATTCTGACAGATTTCTCACATGGGAAATCCCCAAGTTAAGACAGTTCTGTTAATTCCTATCCTGAAATAAGAGAGATTTTTTTCCTAATGCAGTTGGGAAACATGTTTTTGTATTTCAGACTTGGGAAGTTTCTATGAAAAAACCCCTGGATCACAATCAACCACAGAGTCATGATGAAAGTCTAGTGAGATGAAAATAACCACGTGAACAGTGATTAATAATACCTTGTGGTCCCTCTGTTTGAGAAGCTCGTCCACCTTCTCTTTAGTCAGGCACCACAGGGGCATGTTGAGAATGTAGTTGAAGTTCGGCCCAGACGTGGAGCCGGAGTCCACGGAGCTGTCGCTATCGTTGCCGTCGTTGTAATCTTCCTCCTGGGCCTGTGGGAGAAAAACAAGAACCATCTTATCATACAACAGAACCCAACTCATGCTGCTTCCTCCACCTGCTGCCATGATTAATGTGTGTTTAGGGACGTGAAATAATGTACAGTCTTAGGAAGTGATGCAAGGGCGGCGCCCTCTTGTGTTTGTTCACAGTTATAGCAACGACTGCTAAAAACCTACAACTAACTTTTGTTTTACTGCAGTGCGTAATCATTTATATTGCTCATTTGTGTATTTTACTTTAGGTCATGTTACTGAATTTGTACTTGTAGATGTATAGTTAAAGCCGCTGTAACGCTACCTTCTCCTGAGCTTTAGCCCAGGCAGCCACTGGATCCGACTCGAAGCCTTTCTGGACGAGCATGCGGATCAGTTCACGCTTGGTTTTGTTCTCTGTTAGGATAAAAAATGTGGGTTAGTAACATGTTCGACCTCTACCTGCTACATAAGATCTGATCTGACTTTCAGCATTCCTACCGATGGAAATTTTTCCTTCGATCTTCTCCAGTACAAAGCGAGCCTGGTTGGACAGCTTGGCGGCCTCTGCTCCCAGGCTGCCCAGTAACCAGTCCTTCCTCAGTTTGTAGTAATGCAGGCGGAGTTCAAAGAACTCCCTGAGGATGTCTTGGACTGAGTCGTACCGCTTCAGACAGCCCATGTGATCAAACAGCACCTGGGGATGAAGCGGTTTCAAAATCAGTTCATGACACAACATGGACGATACAGCAAATACACAAGCCAGGGAAGCCAAGCCATCCGTATGGGTAAACACCTTCCATTATTTATGTTTCATTTAAGGTCAAACTGAAATCACAGTTTACCATGGAGTTGCAGGTGAGGCTGGACTGCAGCTTGAAGACTTTGTGAAGGCCAACTGTTTCAGCTTGGGCAAGTTTCTCCTCAGACATGCGCACCACAAACTTGACGGTGGTATCTGTGTGGTATTCCTTATAGTCGCTAATGAGAGCTGGTGTTTTGTCAGTGCCCTGCAGCATGGGCTCCAGCACAGACTCCTTATACGCCTGCACAACACAGGAAATAAACAGTTAACATCTCATTGTTATCCTATTACTATCATGACACATTCAAGCTCTATATATGGAGGTCAGTTAGCTTCCATCTTAAATGGAAAAAAATCCAGTATAAGACATCCTTGAGAAAAGAAGCAGAGTTGTACCTGAGTCCATGTCCGAATAGGAAGCTCTGTGATCTCAATGGTGTTTCTGTCAATGACTGACACCTCTCCACTGACGAGGTACTGGTTCTGACCAAGCTCATGAATCACCCCTTTGAAGTTTTTGTAGCTGGGAAGCTGTTTGGGGACAGACATTACACAGGGAGATACTGAGAGAATGGTCTCATTTGTCATCTTTCTCCTGCCTGCGTCCAAACTACACGCAACATGCTATGAAGATCCATGAGGAATCTGGGAAGCAGAGCTGATCTGTGAAGTGCCAACATGATTAAGAGCCAAGAAAATTCGGTCAGGGCTACATTCACACGCCAAATTCTTTATAACTTTTCTTTGAAGGAGCACAGAAGTGAAATATTCAGATTTATTGTATCAGTTTTACAGCCCAAATGATCTGAAATCTGACATCACTCCATTATACTTCTGTGGCTGTAAACAACCTCCAGTGTTGGCTGCTTTATTGACTGACTGACTGATGGCTCTGTGAGCTTGTGGAAAAGGTTTCCTCGTCTTGTTATGTCACTTAAACTATCTAATCTAATTGGCTCTTAAGTTTTCTATTAATCCAGTAACACAACTAAAACATTCCTGACAAACATGCCATTACTTTAACACACAGAAATCCTGTACACAACCAGAGAAATGATGAGTGTCGTCAGTATGATGTGTAAGACTCAGACTGTTTACCATTGGCAGGGGGTCCTGGTGGTTGAGCATGCGGTTGATGTTGTTGACAATCTCTCGGGGGTCGTAGTTGGGGATCTTACACGCCCAGCCTGTTCCGATGCCCTCAGCGCCGTTCACTAGCACCATTGGAATGATGGGGATGTACCACTCAGGCTCCACCTTCTGGTTGTCATCGTACAGGAACTTGAGCAGGTTGGAATCCCCCGCTGGGAACAACAGCTTCGCAAGCGGACTGTGGGAAGCGACACCACCGTTAAGAGTTTATATAAAGGTTCCAGACAAAAAAAAAAACATACAGTAAAAAACAGGCATCAAGAAGTCGTCAAATTTAAAGATTAATATATGGGTATCATCAACTAGCATAAAGAAATCCAACTGCTGCGTTCATTGTTGTTTTACCTGAGCATGGTGAAGATGTAACGAGGGCTGGCAGCATCTTTGCCTCCATTGATACGAGTACCAAACTGACCCAGCGGCTGCAGGATGTTCACGTTGTTACTGCCGACAAAGTTCTGGGCCAAGTTCACGATGGTCATCATGAGAGCTTGCTAAAGGGACAAATGGGAAATTATAGTCAGTGATAGTGAACAGAAATGAGAATCTGTACAATAATATTTCTACAGACACGAGCTCTACTCATCTACTCACACACTACTCATCTTCCCCACTGTTATAATGACTCTCAATACACTGTGTCTGGAAAACACTGACTGTACCTCTCCATGATGGTAGGCAGACATCTCTGCCACTGAGCCGGCCAGCTGTGCCACCTTCACTTCCCTCTTGTCGTTCCTCTTCAAGCAGGTGAACAGGACCTTCCTCTGGCCGGGCTTTAAACCTGCAAAACAACACACATCCCATCATCAATGCATCACCATTCTTCCGAAGAAAGAACAGATAGTGATGGTTTTAAATATAGGAATGACTTTTTATGTTAAGCAGCACAGCAAACAAAATACAAACCATCAACCAGGGATGGAATGGATCTCTCATTGTCAGAGTTGGAGAACAGAATCAGCTCTTTGTTGATGAAGTCGTTGTAGGAGAGGTGCCTGGCCTGAGTTCCATACAGGTATTGCTGAGAGAACAGGATTAAAATAACAGTTAATGCACAAACTTTAATCAGTGGTTTCATCTTGACTTCCTTTCTCTCATCACTGCCTGACACGACTCTGACCAAAGCCACAAACCTCCGGCAGGCCGTGCATCCTCCTCTGGCGTCTGTCCTCCATGAAATTTGTCAGCCACTCCTTCCTGTCGTCGGTCTTCTTCTTACTGAAGGCCTAGAATAAAAAAGAGCAGGTCAGCCTCCATTTACCACAGAGCACTTGCTGATATAAACAACAATGTTTGACATGTTTAGACTGTGTTTTATTAGAGCATAGTTCCCGTGCTAGCATGTTACAAGAATATTTATAATTTCAGAAAATTTTCTGTTAAATTAAACGCGACCATTTTTGTTGAAAAGGTAAAGTATCGAGTGCCTAATCAAGACCTCTTAATTGCATCGAATCAAAATCATATCGTGGCAGACATGGTAAAATCGGTATATATATCAAATCACTGTCTAAATAATCCATATAATATTGTATCGTGATGAAACCAGCGATTTACAACCACACTAATAATGCCAGAGAGGAGCTGATTCAGTTCTTCTCAATATTGGCTTTTACTCTACTTAATGGTGGGTGTTTGTGCATTATATTGGAAGGTATTTTTCACAATTCCACTCCCATAGAAAAGCATCCAGTATTAAACTCACCAGAGTAATGGCAGCGTCATCCTCCGCACCGCTGTATCTGAATGTGATGCGATGCTTCTCCATGTCAGCAAAGTATTCCTTTGCCTCTTTGCTTGTACTTGTACCCAAACCTGGAACACAAATAAAACATTTTATTATCTTTTTGGAAATTTAGAATTTCTAAAAAAGTTCAGTTGCAAAACTGATACGGTTATATTCAAATACTCAAAAGTATCAAACCTTTGTAGTACTTTATATGCCAGGTTTTATAATTCTCCGTCTGTTTCTTCCACTCATCAAATTCGGGAATGCTGTAGAAGGCCACCTCCTGCTTGTTCTTGGTCGCCTGTGGACAACACGCATCTTAGTACGGCTTGTTATCAGGTGCACTGAGATGTTGCTGTACAGTATGTTTGAGTTTGTGTCTCTCTTACTTTGACAATGGGTGTGATAAACTCCTCCAGGAATGTGTGTTTCAGTAGGGACGGCCAGTTGTGGTGGAAGAAGTTAATAAGCAGACCTTTGATGTGGGAGCCATCTTGATCCTGGGACAAGACAAGGAAGTGTTAGAACTGCTAGCTCAGCGGCTATAAATTTAAAGCTGTGTGAGTCTCCGTGAGGCAGGTCACCTGATCAGTCATGATCATGATCCGGCCGTAGCGCAGGGTCCGCAGTGACTCTGCGTCGTCGTAGCTCTTCTTGTACTGGAGGCCAACGATTTTGATGATGTTGTTAATCTCAGCATTTTCCATGATCTGTTGGCAAACAGAAAAGGTAACGTCAAGATACTGATGGAGGTACACTGAGCTATAATTTTGTATCAGTTTTGATCAACTCATTGAAACTCCCACTTCTCACTGCTTTCAGATCACTGATTTGGCAACACCAGAACAATATTGACTCACATCACATCAACTGTTGGCAGATGCCTCCAGCACAGGAACTGGCACAGATTGGGGGCCCTTCCCCTCCTACCTGGTCCAGACTTTTCAATTTGATCTGAACCCAACTTAAAAGGTGTCTAATCTTCCTTTGAACACAGTCCAGAACAAACAGCTGAACCTTGGTCCAATAAAAAGGTGGGTCTTAGTTCAGATCAAACTAGCTGGATGGTTTTGGACATTCAAACTAATTACAGGAAGTTCTGGCAGGTCAGTGTTACGCTATAAGTGGAGGGAAGCTCCTTTAAGGAGTAGCTCTGTGCTTGGTGTGCAGTATGTAGCAAGTGTGTGGTAGAGAGAGAATGATGGTGGATGTGCTCAGAGCAGATGGGTGTGCGCGAAAGAAAAAGGATTGTCAAGTGACAGTAAATGTACAGTGAGTGTAGTTTTCAGTTTGTCTCAAAAACTGCAGCTACTCAGGACCCAAGTAAAGTTCCCGAGCCTTGTTTGTTAACTGAAGCAGGACTGGTTAACAGTCAGAGCCAAATCCAGGAAGTAAAAGAAGAGCACATTTGCAAGATAAATGTGACACTTTCTAATGTCACAATGGAGGGACAACTACGCAGGTCGATTTTAGCGCTGCTCATCGTGGACTATATTGCTGTCATTGTTCATTTGAGTCAAACCATACAGTTTGAAAACGAGGCGCGGCTCCAACTAGAAACTTTTGATGAGTCAGAACACCAAACCTTTGCTCATAGGACGGTAAATATTTGACAGGAGCCAGAGCAATAGGACGCCCATGTTGGCTTTGTGAGTGCCACTGGACAGTATCGAACAGTATACTGATATTAAGGCTCTAATGAAGAGCAGAGAGAGGCCCTTCACAACACCTTCAGCCCATTTTCAAAGACTTTCTATCTTCCTTGCTTTCCTTTCCTGCGCTGTGTTGTGTCCGGTCCTGTTCTTCAACCATTCAGTTCTTATAGAAAGTCTCCAAGATGAAAATTCTGCTTTGTTCTCTGCAGCCTCAAACTTCCAATAAATATTTAACTATGTTTTGGTCGACTGAGTCATGGAAGGTGTGCAAGTTCATCACAGCTTTCATGACACTATTTCTAAAGTTATTTATCAGTGCATGTTGGGGTGTTAGGGCCCTGAAAGATGGGAACATGACGGATCTGTGTCTTGTGTATTGTGATGGGCCTGCTATCACCCTTCCAACACACAACCACTGAGGCTTAACGATCTGTAAATACCATTACAGATCCCTATTATGTTTAGCAGTTTGGATGGACTGGTGAGCTTTACCTCTTAACTGCTCCTCTTCACTACTGCACTTTGTCAGTGTTTAACATGCTGTCATGGTGTTTGACACCATTTCTCTTACACAAAATGATTTGAGTGACGTTCTTGCAGTGTGAACACAAACTGTTTGCTTTGTGTGGAACTGTACAAGCTGCCTCTTGCCTCCATCAAAGCTGACATAATATTGTAGTCTCAACAGTCAGAATCAAAGCCCACTCACCCTGGCAGCTGTCTGTAAGCTAAATGTTACTACAAAGTCTTAAGACAGCGTTTCTTTTATTCATGCATTCCCTACTTTAACAAATATCCAGTCTCATACCTGCTTGTGTGTTGCCTCTCGCACATTTAGGATCTTTCCTCTCAGGGGGAACACTCCATAACGATCACGCCCGATGACTCCCAGTCCAGAGACAGCCAGAGACTTGGCTGAGTCTCCCTCAGTGAGAATGAGTGTGCATTCAGAGGAGTGTTTGCCACCTGGGACATGGATGTGGAAAAGATTAATAATTACAGTGTGTCACTGTAGTTTTCTTGATGCTGTTCAAACAATGACAGAGTTTCACACAACAGGCCTTTTTTCACAGCAGACTTGTTGAATTATCATCGTGGGAAAGGCACAGGTGTTATAAATTTAATTAACAGGGATGTCCTGAGGCGATCCTAAGGATAGGTATTGAGGTCGACCTGTCTATATTTCAATGCAGATCAAAACCCAATCATTTCTTTTTGCTGTGCGGTGTTTTTTCCACCTCAGCCCGCTGGTGCTGAAAAGCTGCTCTCTTTTACAACAGCATTTCACGGCATGTGCGAGTAAAAAATTGAGTGTGTGAATGTGAAAAATTGCATGGGCTGTGACGATATGGGTTTTTTCTAAACACAGTAAAAAAAAAAAAAAAAAAAGTAAAATGTCGCTTCACTTATATTTGCTGCCTTAAGTCCAACACACAGTTGAGAGTTTGTTTGCTCATGGAGCTCCAGTCTCTGTCTTCCTTCAGTGTTGACAGGCTATTACGCGTGGTGTGTAACCAATGAGACAGTGTTGTGGGTGGGACACTTAGCGAGGCGACAGAGTGATGCTGAGATGCAGCTATCATCACAGCCGTAATAACAATAATGTGCAAATAATGCAATCCTGAAGTGAAATGTCTTTAGAGCAACACCAGTTTAATGCTCTGTAAACGTCTCTCTCTGCTCCTCATCAACATTTACGATTCTGTTAAAACGACCACAGCTCTGCCATCAGTGGTGGACATTCAAGGTATCCGTCTCCACATAATAATAAATAATCACACTGTTAACACACCAGCATCATTGGCGTCGTCTAGCTTGGGGATGCCTTTGATCTTGCTGTGCTTCACAGATGAGCACTTCTTATTCAGCTGCGTCTGAGCTTTGAACTTCACCCAGTTAAGAATACTCTCAACGATCCCACAGTTGGTTGCCTGCGGGGGACAAGGAGACAAAATCCTTTCATGACTGGTGTCCAATTATTTACTATGAAGAATCAAAAACAGAGTGAAACGGAGATGAAAGCAAAAGAGAATTGTCCTTACAGCCCTGATAAACTTCTCTGACAGAAGGCACTTGGACCCAAAGCTCTTCGTCTGGAGTGTCATATTCTCCTTGGTCTGGGAGTCAAAGGTGGGGTTCTCGATCAGCGCATTCACAAACACCCAGATGTGGTTTTTCACCTGAAGCACAAATAAGAGCACGGTCAATCAGTTTTTAAAACATGTCTGCAGTGAAACCACTACAGGCAGACATGCTGCATAAAGTCATTCATAACCCTACCTGGAAGGGTTTGACTGACACTCCCGCCTTGTTCTTCTTCTTCACCACTTCAATAAGTTTGCTCACTATCTGGTCCACCACATAGTCAATGTGTCTGCCACCCTGAAAAATACGAACCCTCAGTGTTAGACGTGCATTTATCCTCTTTGCCTCCATGTTTAGCTCAAACACTTCTACCAGTTCTTCCCTGTTGATATTCAGATACCTTGGTTGTGGCGATGCTGTTGACAAAGCCGATTTGTTGGAACCCCTTCTCACTCAGGGTGAGGCAAACCTCCCAACGATCATTCACAGTCTCATTCACCACCTTTAGAGCCACGCCCGTCTCGTCCAGTTTGTCCTTCACATACAGATCCACATAGCTGCGGAACCCAGTAACCTTTGATGACAGAAAAGACGGATACAAGTAGGTTCAGCAGGTAATATTCAAGTGTGAAACACCATTTAAAAAGCTTTTTTCCTTTTTATTGACTGTCCAGTGTTGCTGTTGTTAGCAATGTCAGCGCTGTTAGCATAGTAGTCGCCATTATTTTAACACAGCCACCTCTAGGTTTATTTGTGACGTCTGAGGTGAGAGTTGTGTGCAGGCAATCCCGGCCCAGACCATGTATGTTGTATATAGCACCTTCAACCCGACATTAGCTAACCCTCAACACAAATCTTATCGGCTCGTACAGTGCAACAAAGAAAAAAGTGGAGACTTACAGGCAGTTTTTTCCCGTTCAGCACGACTTTAACGCCCCTGCAGGAGCCGGCTACATCGTATGCTCTGCGGGTAAGGAGTGCTACAATATCCTTGTCCAGTTTCTCCATCTTGAACTTGGACAAGTCTGGCTGGAACGTCACGCAGGTGAAATCGTCCCCGTCAAAGAACTTGATCTTGGGATCCGAAGTCTTGCCCATGTTGTTCTGCCACGTCTGCGGACAGTAAGAAACATGGTAACATACACACACACACCTGCCATTGCCTAAAACATCGTCATATCCACCTCTAGATTATTTCATTGCTCTAAATGCAATAAAGCATTAGACCATTAAAACCATCCTTAGTGTATCAAGTGCATTTAGTACATGTCCCCGACAACCATGATATGAAACACCCGGTGATTTTACAATTGTGCCCTCACATCATAAAGTGATAATATTCACAACCTTACCTCAGATATGACCAAATGACCACAAACCCTATAAAACAGTAATTGCTTCATTCAAAGATCATGTGGCACTGGGGAAGATTAGATTTTAAAATTTCCTACTATCAGATACAGTCATTGCCATCTGTTAACAAACAAGACCGTCACCTTGTGGTGACTATAATTAAAGTGTCAGGAGCACATAAGCAGCTTCGACAGCCTGTAAACACAACAATGTGCTACTCACAGGAAATCTGCTGCATTTATTGTATAACAGTACAAAGAGGGAAATATGCATTGTTCTTATTGCAAAAATAAGGCTAACATTTTGTAGAGGGAAATAATGAAAACAAAAACACATTGACCACAACTAAGGTTTATCTTCTAGTAGAGTGAAAAACATAACCTTTGACCAAAGACTGGATTTGTAGGTTTAATTTAAATCAATGTTGCCCATGACCATGTGCTTATTTGTTTGACTGTGTCGTATTCAACATAAGAGACATCCTCACCTGTTTGAAACTGTGTCTGTATTCCTTGCAGGCAGTTTCCACTGTGAACTTGGTACTGAAGATGTTGCAGAGTTTAGCACCGTACCCGTTCCTCCCACCTGGAGCCAAACAAACAGTTAGCATTACATATAGTGTTAGCAATATCCATCTTCCTGAACCAACTTCAATAACCACTGACAAAGATGTGAAGTTGTCTCCTCTCACCTGTGACCTTTTTCTCGTCATCATCATAGTTGCTTGAGGTGAGCAGGTGGCCGAAAATGAGAGCTGGGACGTACATCTTCTCATCCTTGTGCTCCACCACAGGTATTCCTTTACCATTGTTCCAGATAGTAATGGTGTTGGACTCACTGGTGGAGGCAGAATAAAGGACGGGGATGAGTAACGGAGGCATGTGAACAAAACCAGGCACAGGCAATCTGAAATGTATTCATTTGTAGGGCCAGGTATTGAACCTCAAAACTTTTGATGTACGGACCAAAGCGTGTCTTGCTCACCACTGAGATCTGAGGTTTTTTTTATCTCTGCGTTGTCTCTGCTGCATCTGCTGAGGTTACACTAAGTCCAGCTCTAAACTGCTGTCAATACTGATGTCAGTGAAAGTAGGAGATTGAGAAAGACTCAAGTCACTGTTACTGCTTTCAGTGTCTGCTGGTGAAACACACACTTCAGGTCACACTAATGAAACCGAAGCCATTTTGCTCCACGTTTAAAGTTTGTCCCTTTAACTTATCATTACGAAATAAATATTGATTGCACGATGTAATGGCTATAAAAAGAGGACACCATCTACATTTAGATTGGTCCCCTGTGATCTTTCTTTTCACTATGCAATACTATCTCACACTGGGTACGATCTCCTGGGAAATTGTGGGTTTGAGTAACGGCACAAAGGAAGTGCGTTCATCTGTGCACGACCAAAACAAGAACAGGAAAACACTTTTCTTTATTTCCAATGGCAAATGGTAGCTATCCACCGTGTCCAGAGAGTATCTGTAGACCATTTTACAGTGTCTGTTCAAGGAGGGAATGTCGAGCTGTTGTATTGCCTCACTAGTATGTTAAGGAATCGGAGGAACGAGTTGTTGCGCCTTCAAGCTGGCAGCGGAGGTAGCAACAATCGTAAACTGAAGTCTGTGTGAGGCGACAAGACGGGACAAGTATGATGTTTTGACAACATGTTTTGTGTTGAACCACCACTGGGAGATTTAACATGCGGCTGTAAGCAGTTAGCAGCTAACTCAAAAGAGGAACAGCAACTGAAAATGTCCACAAATTGGGGAGACGCTGAGGTCTACGAACTCCTTACCCTCTACGCAGAGGACGAGACCAACTGCTATGAAACGGGACCGTGAATAATTGTTATCGCCATGTTATTATTCAGAAAGCACTGCCAACACAGACGTTATACATCACACTGAGTTATTATGTGAAAAGGGTGCAGGAATTCAAGATAACACATTAACACAGTTAAAGCATATGTCCAGTTTAGACGGGGGAGGACAGATAGAGAGAAACTGGAGCAACGTTCTGTCAGAGCTATGGGGTGGGGGGTGAGTGGATGTCAATGGTCATGAGATAATAGCGGGTGTGGTCTGTGTCTGGGTGTAAATGCACTTTTGAATAGGTGAGGAGGTTGTATTTCAGCAAAAACGGGGTGCAAAGTTGTTAAAATCTCTGTATCATATCCATCCATCCTTTCTCGGATATGTTATGATGTAGTCAGGTCTGCAGTGACTCAGTAACACACCAGTGTTTAATAAGCTCGGTCACAAACAGGCTGAGTGAGCTGTGGACAGGAGCATTAACATCTCTATAAAACCACATTAGCAGCAGAGACCTGAGTGCGGCAGGGCTAATTGTATCATTTATACGGCAGGGGACATTAGACAGAGCAGCAGCTCGGCTGAAGGACACGCTGCTGTTTAAGCAGTCGGATGTTAATGCAGTTGGCAGGCTGGAGGTGAACCGCATATAAAACAAGAGCTCGGTGCATTTCAGCACAGGCTCATTATACTGGAGATCTGCCTGGATCCATGTCTCAAACCACCTCTGTCTACTGCGTGTTTTCACTGAGCCCTGATTACAGCCGCAGCACGAAGAAAACAGCCACCTGGATACAGGCAGGGACTGTCACCAGTACGACTCACTGATAAACAGAGCATTTTCCCTCCAAAATGAGCTGCTCATCTGTTTTTAAGGATGTAACGGGCTCGTAATAGTTATGTTTACATTGACAGGGCAATTCCAAGTCAAATCCAACATGTTGAGGTGATATACGGTACTTTGTCAAAGGTACACACTCTCTGTAATTATATTATAGAACATTATACTCACGCATCGATGGTGATCTTAATGGCATTCATGTTCTTGTCCCTTTGTTTGTTGTCTGCTGCATTGACTGTCAAGGAAAAAACATACAAATAAAACATACATACAAAAGTATCCAACATAAGGCTTTCATATAAAAATATATTGGATTGCAACAAATGTTTTTTTTAATCTTCAGTTAATGGGCTGATCGATTACTCTGTAATATGTCAGAAAATACCAAGAAGTACTCATCAGAATTTCACTCGGTTTACATGTAGCTTGAGAAAATTATTATTATTATTAATTATTAAAATTATTGGCTTAGTCCGAGTAAAACCAGACTTAGACTTTTAAATGCACGTTAACAGCTTAGTCTGACTGAAATTGGACCTTCAAATGCACGTAACAGCTTAGTCAGACTGAAATTGTACTTTTAAATGCACGTTAACAGCTTAGTCCGACTGAAATTGGACTTCTAAATCCATCTAAAGAGCTTAGTCCGACTGAAATTGTACTTACAAATGCACGTTAACAGCTTAGTCCAACTGAAATTGGACTTAAATGCATCTAAACAGCTTAGTCCGACCAAAATTGGACTTTTAAATGCACGTTAACAGCTTAGTCTGACTGAAATTGGACTTTTAAATGCACATTAACAGCTTAGAAGCTTACAAGACAATTTCGTTTTTGGAAATATAATTCTGAAATAGAAACTTTCCCTCACAGTATATGGGAATGTGGTTTGTTCAGACCACTCAGGATCAAGGTATGGAAATTTTAAATACCTGTAAGTTCAAAGTTATATTAACTAGGGGACCGGCCCCAGTACCAAACATATCCAAGTGTGCATTTCCTGTTATTGATGTGAGGACAGTCTGTTGAGTTATTTTAAGACACTGGTAAGAAACAAAGGCCCAGAGCTGAAAGACTGGATTAGTGCATTGGTGGAAACAGCATCTTATGAATTAATTCTTAGTAGAACATTAAAATGGAAGACAGTTTAAAATAGATATCAGTCTATTCCGTGACCATGTGATCCTGTAGTAGGACTCAAAGTATATGAATGACATGTTTTCCTTGTTTTTTTTCTGATTTTCTTTCTGGATTTATACTTTTTTTTAATGAATGAATGAATTAATTAATTTATTTGTATTTTTTTACTGGCTATATGTGTTTTCCCTATTATTTTCGAATAATATGGATTTTTTTATGGACAGAATATGTATGCAATGTACCAAGCCTTTTAAAAACAAATAAAGTATTAATTTAATTAAATTAGATTAGAGATATTTAAGCAATTGAATAAAGGGCTGTGAGGCCAAAAGCATGAAACAAATTATACTTTTACATATACAAACTGTGCAACTTGCATTTTTTCCCCCGAGTTTCTGCTTTAAATATCTACCACCTGCCTGAGCCTCTTGTGCAATTATTTGGGACACAGTAACATCCAGACAACGATACCGTCATTAATCAAACACCTTTAAAAAAAAAAAAACAACACACAGGCTAAGAGGGCCAAGTGTGCAGAGATGAAGCAATCATCAACAACACTCCCATGTTGTGAGCACACTGTTGAGCAGCATCATTTAAAATCTGATTACACTGGTGCACTTTAGTAAAAGAGGCACTGAGCAAAGCATTACTCCCACACTGTACTGTGTCATTTTAACTAACATGTAATAGATATACAGACCTGCTTTTTCAACCTTTATTCAGCAGAGGAAAGCTGACTGAGCACACTTTGCACTTTACCAGGGAAAATAAATAAGGCTGGAGCTTTGACCGTGAGCTGCCACTAACACTAAAATGATTTCTCAGTCACCTTTTTATTTTTCACAAATGTCTCCTTTCAGGCTGCAAACGGGGTGCACAAAGACACGCTCACAGAGGGAAACTAATCTCCACACACAGCCCTCGATCAATGCTGCTGCTGAGCAGTGCCAGCAGTAGACTGTGAGTCAGTGAGTGACGCTGACATTTTTATAGAGATAATAAGCCTTCAATATCCCGGTTATGGAGGGACAATCGCAAATGATAAATAAACCTTTATATTAACTGTGCAGATTAGAGTGCCAAAGGATGATGAACAGTGTGGATTCACTTACCGAGAATTTCATCAAAGATTTTGTACAGTCCAGGAACGTAGGTGATTTCTCTCTGGTTCATTCCGATCTCTTCATCAAAAACCCACATTAGCTGGAAAAAAAAATCAACTTTCAGGGTGGACGACCTCACTCATAAGTATTCCAATGAGCAGATTGGTGAACATAGTCGTGAGTAAGCTTATTAGCAGTAATACACACACAAGTTTTAAGGCTGATATGAACTTTTGATTGCTGATATTAATACAAATATATGTTTAAACTGGGAATACAAAAGACATTTATTTATAAGTCATTATCTCCAGATCTCCATTTTCATCATCAGACCAAAATCTGTCACCCTGTGATCAAATCTTTTTAATGTGATCTCAGAATTGGTTACAAGCAAAAACTTTTTTGCCAGTGCTGTGTCATGTCATAGCCAAAGCTGTGTCACATGTTTGAGAGACAGGTATCAGCTAATGATAGAGATGATCACACAAAATTCCTTTCTTTCATTAATTGTTTGTAATTTGCAAAATGAACAAAATGCCAAACTCAGCAGTGAAGTGCCATGCAATGTCATCCGAGCTGCGGCGGTGTGATTCTGTGGCGAAGTGAGGCCAAAGAAAAAGTTGAGGATAGTTTTACTTTTAGCGGCAAAGTGCTGTGAGTCCTGTGACATGTTGACCTACGTTAAGAATTTCCTTCCCCGAAACACAACAAAAAAAGTAATTATTGCCCTATGCTGCCGCTTGGCGTTTTTTCGGAATAAAAAGTTGTTATGATCCGAGATGTGCCAAATACATGATTAAAAGTTTAACTGAGTAATACATGTTTGATTGAAGGTAACTTGTGTTTTATTTGTGTAAAAAAAGGACAACATGTCCGCTTTTCCTGCTTTCCATTTTTTAAATACTTGGTTGGTATGTTTACCCACATAAAAAATGACAAAAAAAAACCCAACTCTGACAACAGGCTTGAAGCACTCTCTCCCTCATTGAGAGATTCTGGATGTAGCCTCAGTCCCGCTCACCACCTGTGCTCACATTAGGTTTACCGGTAAAGAGCAGTGCGCATCAAGATGGCTAGCGTTAGCGTTAGAGGAAACATCAGAGATTTAGCCATAAGTAAGCATTTGTCAGACCCAGACTCAGATGAGGAGTCTATTGTGCACCAAAACTAGCAGACATATAAAAATGGTAAGTTGTAGTTAGCATCTTTTTTTGTGATGTGTTGTTTGTTAGCTTATAAGTGGCAGTGGCTAACACAGCGTTAGTGAAACATACAATATCTGCGATGTTCTTACGGCATGTTCATATCATCACTGTGTATTTTTAAACGAGAGGTGAAGTCAAAGTTTGCAGAAAGACATACTCCGTCTGCCTGGGATTTTCATATCATGTGTGATAAGTCCAATGTTGAATCTCAGATTTTAGGAAAGTGGACAGACATCGGCTGCTTCATGGAGGAATTTGAAAACACCTCTGTAGTAACAAACTTTGCACAGATACAACTCAGTATAGTTAAGGTCAGACGTTGTAGGGAAAATGAACATAAAAAACACACATTTTTGAGAGGAGGGGATCTTTAACTAGTACAGCGCTACTCCTCGTCTTCCTCCTTGTGAGTTCAACTGGCAAGTCTGTAATTTAGCCTGTAGCATGTAGGTGCTGAACATATTTTATGTAAATGCGATGGGTTAAAATGGGGTTTTAATGCGTTAAGATTATGTTATCTGTCTGCCTGTGTTCAATGACACTCTCTTAGTGGAAACAGGGAGTCTCCCAAAGGCTAGAGTATCAAGCATTACATGACTTGGTTGAAAGCGGATCATCAGTCTATCCTGGAGGTTAACAATGACAGGAAGTGTGCTCTGGACTCACCTGGGTGACGGGCTCCACAGAGCCGATGTATGTGTCTGGACGGAGGAGAATGTGCTCTAGCTGGGTCTTCTTCTGGTACACTCTCTCCACGGACAACTTGGAGCCTGCCTTGTCCTTCTTGGCCCCTTCCATCTTGCCAGTTTCACTTCTGCCATTCGCAGCCTCCTGTTTGGCAGAATTGTTTTAGTAATTAATAAAGACAAGAAAATTACTTTGTTGTGCTGTGGTAAGGACATCAGACTATCAGCGCCCACCAGCATAGGAACAACATAATAGACCTCGCTTGCTGTGGCTTTGTGATTTTGGTGAGACAAAACCAACAGAAGCAAAGTAAAGGCCATTATAGGCTCATGTTGTGTCTCTACTGATGTTAGCTTTAAGACTTCTATCTCTCTGTTCCAAACTGGGTTAAAAATCAAGTTCTAAGTGTTAGTGAGCACAAAATGTGAGACTTTGATAATATTCAAAGGCAAATAAGTTGAATATTACATAAGAAATAGATATACTTACATTAAACATTTAACATGCAAGACAAAAAAAGAAACCTTTGCCTTATATGTGAAATCAAAAGATGGAACAATGCCATCGGCGCAGTCTGTTTCTCCTGGTTAGAATTCCTTCATTGTTCAGGAGATTTTTACCAAGAGCTGCATTATCCACAGAGGTCTCTGCCTCTCCAAAACAAACGCACCAGGTGATTAAATTCGATAAAACACTGAATAAAGCTGTTTCCCATTGTTTCTCCAACACTGTTTGGCTCATTGCAGAGGGGCTGCTGGCCCAGCTCCTGCTTATATGTGCACACCTTTTCTCTCTGATAACTTAAAATCTGGATGTTTAGGAGGTTTGTATCAGAAGCCAAATTATACACAGAGGTCTGTTCCTCTCCCAAACAAACAAAGCAGGTGATTTAAACTGGTAAAAACACTGAGTAAAGCAGTGTCACATTACAGATCAGTGTTTCTGAGATGGTGTTCGGCACAGCAGGGGCTGAAGTTGAGCTGCCGCAAACATTTGCTCAGCTTGTTTCTCTGATAACTTAAGATCCAGACGTCCCACAGAGAAAATCCCTCATCTGGTAAAAACATATACTTCAGAAGAGCAAGATCTAAAGAGTGTATCGTAGGAGTGCGGCTTAAAACTGGAAAAACAATCAATTTACAACCACGTCTAGCAGACAACCACAAGCCTGACACGTGCACAAAGGTGATATGACACCACTGACAGGTGATGGTGACCAAATGATTCAAAACATCCCTGATTAAAATGACAGATTTTTCTGAATTTAAATTTGGGATACTGCAAGTACACAATGCAACAAAACATATAACATTAGTTAGGGTATTTTTTTTACATTTTAATGTGGAAAAAATTCATATTAGATCTTGCTGGAATTCAGACAAAAATGTAAACACCTCTAAAAATCAACAAATTACCGTTAAGCCATGACTTGAACACACATCACAATTTGCACCACTAATCTTTAACTCAATCAGATAAAATTTTCTAGACTCCTGCATGAAAATCCAACATGTTTCTCCAAACTCTGCATCTTTTACTGCCCTATTACACCACATACAGGAGTAGGTTTGAGGGCACTGTACTGAGGTACACAGAATACAACCTGTAACAACATAAGAATGGACATAATGCAGGTTTAACACATTTTCAGAAGATGCACATCACACACAGGTCTGCTGTATTAAAAGGTGTATGACTGCCTCCTTGCATTACTGTTTTTGAGAAGCTAAATACTTGCAGTATAGACTTGTTATGGTCACCTTGTTTAAAGGGATGAATAACAGCTTGTCCAACCACACTTCTGTCTGTGTTTATAGTGTTAATGTTACAACACGGTGAAGCAGTGTTTTGTTATCATGCAGCACAAACCTGGAATAACCTCCCAGATGAGAAGCCCTGACTCTGATCTTTTTTTTTGACTGCAACTTTGTCAAAACCAATTTTAAATCGTTTTAAATAATAATTTAGTAATTAATTTTACCTTTTATATCTTTTTCTCTTCACTCTTTTCTGTATCCTTTATTATGATTTATATTTTTTAAAGCACTTTGGATTGCTATTGTGTATTCTGTTTTATATTTGTGTACATTTTATATTGCTCTATATTTGTGTGTCATTCTTTTATTTCGTACAGCACTTTGGTCAGCTGCGGTTGTTTTTAAATGTATATAAATAAACTTGATTTGATACACAAATAAAGCTGCCTTGCTTTGCTTGGCGTAATGAAGGTGCTCATACTAAGAATGTGGTGACTAAATACAATGTGATCAAAAACTAACACACCCAAGGCGCAAAATCTGGCAGCCAAAGCCATGCTGACACTGTAATGAACTGTAAATGCACCCCCCGACCCGAGAGACTGTCTCTGACAATGCCTTTGGCTGAATGTGTGTGTGTGGTGTGTGTGTGTGAGAGAGTGGGGGTCGGTGGCATATGGGTCACCATACTGGTCTTGTTTGAAACTACGCCATTGAAAATGCATGCCCACCTGCAGTAGCAGACACCCACCAAAACACAAGTGAGCACAGTAGATTCATTTAAAAGTTGATTACTTACTTTAAGAGAAGGTTTGAGGTCAGTGAGTTCAACACTGGCAACTTAATATTAAATGAGACAGACTTAATTTTGTTTATAATATTACTGTAATAAACAATGCACCTATAGAGCATGTTGTAAATTAATGCACTGCAACTCTACAGCGTAGCAAATATTCAACATTACCAATGAGCAAGGCACATCCCGTTCCTTTAGTCTGATCGTGTTTACTATGGGCTCTTTGGTGCGTCCCCATCCTGAAACAACATGCCACGGTTGTCTCTGCCACTGTAAGTTGTTGTTATGTTTGTAAACCGGGTCCAGCATCAGGGCTCCGGCCTGTGTAACCCGGTCACATTTAAATCCTCATCATTAAAGCTGGCTGGTCTTTAACAAGCGCGGTCAGGACCGGGGACGCTGTGGGCTTGCTGGGAGATTTAAACGCGAGATAACGCGTTTAACGCCCCGCTGCACCGCGCTAACGCGAACACGACACTTACACGTGAAACAGAAGCATAATATACTCATAAAACTGAGTTGCTGACGTTATCTGTGTGATGAACTAACTTACCATCCACGCCAGACCCCCGCTTCCTGCTGCGCCGTTGGACATCTTCCTTTGTGATGCTTATATTTTCTGATGCACCTCGCAAAATGTCTTCAGTTCCAGTTGAATTAAATGTCCGCCAGCATAACAAAAGGTCTCACTTGCTGAAATGTACCCGGACCCGTTTATCTTCCATGTTCTTTCTCCGTTGGCGTTAGCGGATAATCCCGTGAGTGTACCAAAACAAGCGGAGGGGAGTGTGTCGCGGCTATTGTTAAAATCGACAAGCGGTGGCACAGTAGGCCTAAACTTCCAACAAAGATGCTAACCGGCTGCTAGCTGCGAAATAAATACTGTACAAAACGCGCGTATTAAATAGGGTTACAATTTCATGTGAAAACTCGACAGAATAAAATAGCAGTTTAACTGAAATGCTCTCAAAACGACACACTTAAATACATTTCCTTCAGTAATCAAACGAATAAGAGCTAACAGCAGCAGCAGCAGCTGTCCGGCTCCGCCATCTGCAAGATAGACGGCGAATCGTCTCCGAGATAAACCGACCAATCAGGTGGCTGCTTTTCAAAGGCACCGGCACTTCGGCCAATCAGAGGAGACAACACTTACAGGACATGGTGTTCTTTCAACACAAGATGGCGGCAGAGCTCCAGCTTCACCACTGGAGACCAGACAGTGAAATGTAATTCACACACTCTCACAGCCAACACTAGACTGCAAAAATATCTTTTATTATATTACCACGTTTCCTAACATCCAGCCCTTCCCACCACATCAACACTGCAATGTATTATGATAAAAATAAATGTACCTGGGCATGGCAGGGTGGAAGAACACCACAGCTTAACATTAACACACACCAACAATCACAGTTTATTACTAGCAGGAGAACTGGAGCAACCTGAACTGACAAGGTGATCAGCCCTGGCTCACATGTGCAATGTTTCCATGCACCACAGACAGTGGAAGCAAATATTACAAAAAAAACAACTATGGCTTTATGTTTAAAACTCTTTACATGTTTATTGTAGTCTGCATGTCTCGTAAGTCATGTGGCCCTTTGTCACATCATCTGTACTCTGTGATAGGTACAAAGTGCATGTCTTCACTCATCTATCAGTAGGCCATGCATATTTAAAGGAGCACTGTGTAGGATTTAGGGTGTGGACTGTGGATTGCAACCAGCTTCAACATCTCCCAGTTACAATAACTTGAGTGTTTATCGTTCAGGAGGTTTGTACCAGGGGTTGAATTATCTGCAGAGGTCTCTTCCTCTCCAAAACAAATTAAAGCCAGTAGAAACACTGAATGAAGCAGTGTCACGTACAAATCAGTGTTTCTGCGACGCTGTTTGACATGTCAAAAAAAGGGCGGCTAGCTTAGGAAGTGCTATTGTGTGCTCACTTTTTGTTTCTGATAACTTTCACTGGGAGCAGAATTACCCGCAGAGGTCTCTTCCTCTCCAAAACAAACAGATTAAGTGATTTAAACCAGTAAAACCACTGAATTAGGCAGTTTCATGTTAAAAAAAAAAGTTTTTTCTATGCTGCTCTGCACAGATAGAAACATGCCGGTATAACACTTCAATCTCCACAAACGAGGTCCTGCTCCTCGTGTAGATACACACGACTCAATTAAGGTAAAACAGAAACGATTCTTATTATTTTCAGGTGATTATACACTTAAAGAAACTTTTTTTTCCCTTTTAAATTTCTGCCAATTTGTTCCACTGAATCCCACACACTGGACCTTTAATCATCCTGAAGGACCAACACAAATTCAAATATTGCACTGATTTCTTTTCATACAAAATTATCACCCAAACAGTTAACTCTGAACTTGTCCCAGAAGTCAACACCGAGAAAAATTGCAGATCCGATTTAGTTGAGTAAAAAAAAAGTGTTAAGCATCCTCTAAATGGATGAGGATTTCTAGTGAAGACTGCTCCGGCTCCTTTAAGCTTTGTCTGAAGAGCTGAGAGTGCTGCCATGATTCTCCACCACTGAGTTCTGCTACAACAACCAGCTCTGAGGAGCCGGATAGACTCTGGAACGACTGCATCTTCCCATCTGAAGGTTCAAACACAAGAGAGGGAGAGAAGAGGAGAGGAGGGATCATGTCACACACTTATATTTAGAGTCATTGTATCAGACTATCTATCAAATAATCATACCTCCTGTGAACTCTGTAGTGATCTGGCCTGCCTGCAGGTGCCAGCAGACTTTCCCAGAGTGGAAGGTCTGGCTACCAGCCATGATGGAGACGGACTTTATCTTCATCGCCACCGGACCGAAGTCAAACTTCCAGCTGATTCTTCCCGTAGAGGAGCCTTCTGTTCGAGCTATGTAAACCTGAAGATAGAAATCTGGTCATCACACCTACTGCTGCATGTGAAGCTAGTATGAAGAGTTTATTCTCATTTCATACACTCCCTTAATATATATGTGTCCAATCCGTTCCTAATCTTAGTCATGTACAAAATCAAGTTTTCAAACCGCAACATCTTGCAGTGCTTGTTTTGGAGCTGGTGGGTTTTCTGCTCTGTGAAAAACAGAAGGCGCTTTCTCTAAACACAGACACCCACTCCTGTCTTGGCAGGGTTCTCACAGTCTGATTAAATTACACAATGACTACAACTTCTTTGAAAATGTAAATGTGGCTGATTAGCATTCAAACAAGACACAAAGTGTGAACTTTTTCTTTTTTAAAATCAAAAACAGGCACTCCACCAGTTTCATACCACTAGTATCCTAATTGAAGACACTGCTTAAGACTGCCCAACCATACACTTATATTCATTACTAGTCTTTTTGATGTACAACTGACAGCAGAACACAACTTTGATTTTTGACAATTTTCTTTAGCAATGGCTCTAAGGATTGAAACATCCGATTGGTCCAGAGTGAAATATCTTAACAACCATGAACTTAGATAAGAATGTTCATGGTCCCTAAAGGATGAATCCTGCTGAGTGTGGAGACCTTTGCTGCCATCTTCTGGTTAACATTTGAACTTGTCCAATACTTTGGTTCATGACTAAATACCTGCAATACAAGTGACAATCCTCTCGGCTTTAGCTGTTGCTGCTTTGTGTCAAGTGCTAATAGTTATACACTAGCATGTTAACACACTAAATTCAGATGTGATCATGGTTAACATTACACAGTCAAGGGTGCAGGTTCTGCCGAACTTGGTCAAAAAGACTCACAGAGTACTCACGGTGCAGCTAGTGTGACTGCAGACTCCTTAAATCTCTCTATTAGAAGTAGTCTAGTCTGGCTCACAGGATGTAGAGTATATTACAGTTTTCAAAATCCCTGTCACCATGTGAAACTAGTCTTGCACAGCCAGATCTATTTCCACACTTCCTTTTAACACAGTGTGTGAAACAACAACAATAATCTCAGAGCTAACAACCTACACACTGAAAAGTCTTTTAATGTTTTATGTAGCGTGTTCTCTCACAGGGATTTAGCCATTTTAATGCCAGCGCTCACCCATACACCCAACAAGTTCCCTACTGACACTATTTTGCAAGTGCGTGGTATCCTGGCTTTGGGACCACCCATGATGATTGTGATTGGTTTAAAGGGTTTTAATGTTTCCTGTCCTTTGCCATTGAATACTGAAAAAATAATGTTCAAACTGAAAAATATGTTTTTTTAATCCAAACAATAATAAAACATACCATCTGCCAGTCCTCCTCCACCTTTCTGAAGACTGACTCCTTCCTCCACACACACTGATCCCAGCTCTGGATGACCTCAGAGTTGTTGGACACTCGACAGTACTGGTCTTTAGCGGCATTGTAGCGCACATGCAGTAAACAGTCCCTCTTCTCTTTCTCAGTGGGAGTAAACACATATTCTGCAGCCTGAGAAAAAACACACAGAGACACACACTTTTTTTCATTAGTCAAACACTGATTTGTATCAGACATCCAGCTACTAGCTTTCACGCTATGATACATCAAGCTGTTATTATGCAGCACTGCCTCTGAGGTGCTTAATACAACTGTGACATCCTCTATTGTTCTCATACTGTAAATATGAAACAGGACTGATCATAAGCTTCGTAAAAGTAGGATGCATTGCAGAACAGGTGTATTTATAAAAGGAGGACCCAATAAACATCAGAGTGTATATTATTATTATCATTCTGGGTTGTTATTAAAGATTTAAGTGTCCCACAACATCCTAAAGCAAGTGAAGAGAATAAAAAGATCCAACATATGTCTGCGTTTTAATGACAATCACGTCGCTGTTGGGAACAGCTTAGTCAAAATGTCTCTTAAATTAAATAGAATTAAATGTATCAGTAGATACATAACGCTGAGAGGAGTAAGCTCAATTATAAAACCATATAATGAACAGTACCTGTGTGGAGGTCCCTGTATCCTTCCTGGTCTCCCCCCGGGCTATCCTCCAGGCCAGAGAGCCAGAGTTGCGTCCGCCCAGCTCTCCTGGTTTTGGTTTCTTGGGGGAAATGAACTCCACCAGCTCGACAAGCAGCCTCTCTGTCAGCTCCTTCCTCCTCTGTGGACTCAGGGACTGCTGCCTCTTCAGTTTTAGAGCCGATGGAAGGTGCTTTACGTTAGACTCCCCACAGCAATTAGTCTGATATTCAGGGTGTAAAGGGTTCTGACTTACCGTGGTATTAAGCCCGTTGATGGTGTGCAGCAGCCAGGCCTCCTGAACCTTAGTCCTTCTTGACAATACCTCTGGATGTTTGCAGGAATATCTCCACGTCACATCAACCACCTGCATCACAAACACATGCCAGAGGATGAACTGTCGGTGAACCCTGGAAGAGAATTAATGTCTAAACAACAGTCAACAGTGCACAGCTCTTCACTGATTGACCTAAAGGGGGTGCTAGGCATTACAGGTGACTATATATTGCTTAGCCAACATGGTGACACTCCTGCCTGCTTCTCCAAACTGGGGACATACCAACTGCCATGTAATAGTAAAAAATCTGAACTATCCCTTTAAGGACATGATACTTTTACTTTAGTATTGAACTGACAGGATTTAAACTGACCCACAGAAATAAGATTACAAAAAGGCAAACCTTTAAAGTAAAATAAAAACTGGACAAATACCAGTATGTGATAGTATTAGTACTAGTAGTAGTGGCAAGAGTTGTAGTGGTGATATGTAGTGTCCATTTGTCTGACCTGATCCTTAGAGAAAGCCAGAACGTAGGCCAGTTTCTTCCCCCAGCCAACCTCGTACAGTAAAGGCTTATCACAGCTTTTCTCACACGAGTCACAGTGCAGCCAGCGGCGCTGAGACACCGAGTAAATCTCCGTCCACACGTGGTCTGAAACATCACAGAGACCAGACCTGATTTACACTGAGGCTTTCAAACACTGAATACACTGCATTAAATGTTCTGACATTAGAGCAAGTAATAGAGTACAACATTTTGTGATGATATGATGTTCCTATACATCCTATCTTATCCTATACATAACTATAAAACATTTGAGTGTGCAACATCAGTTTTAACCTTGAGAATTACTTAACGACTACTACTAAAACTTTTTTTTTTTCGATAAACTGCAGCTCTTTCAGGTATGTTGAGGCAGGTTTCACTACAGCCCAACAGCCCCGAGGCTGCTGAGCACACATTCTGAAACTCACCTCTCTGCTGAGATATCTCTTACATAAATAATATAAACACTGCATTTATAAGCTTAGAAAAGTGGACTCAAGGTCTACTTGTTCAAAACTTTCAACCACATCTTTCTGTAATTAACCGACTAGGCCTCAGGACTTAGTTAACAAAATCTCCCCCTAACATGTCAAACACAAGTTAACTGCTGCTTAGAACATAAAATTAGCTATGCAAGAACCACATCCGTCAGTCATGTACATACCTGTGCTGTCCCAGATATATCTGGCCTCAAGGCCAAGAGCTCTGCAGCACAGTGTGAAACAGTTAGCCCACTCCCCACAGCGCCCCCTCCTGGTTTCCAGTAGCTTCTCAGGATTATTGTACCTGGTGTTGACAATAAAGAAATGCACATCAGTGAAAGCAAATCATTAATTTACATGTGTTTTGTGGCCAAATTCATTTCATACTACTTCATACTTTAAATTCTTACATTTAAAAGTTTGTTTACAGTAAATACTGTAAAATAAAAGTCAGGGATTTGACAATAAAACGTACAAGCAGTGAAATCTCGTCTCTTTGTGCAACTTAAACCAAATTTTATTATACTCTAGTAAAACTGGTCCCAAACTCTTTTACTGCAGTTGCAACAACGAGCCAAAATGTTGCACAAAATCACACACACACAAACCTGGGGAATCTGGTGGAGAGCTGGCAGCTCTGACAGAAATGGTTCTCCACTCGCTGGGCTCCCCAGCGGAGGTCATCGGGGGTAGGACTGAGGGAGCCGGAGTTCTGGGTCTGGCCTTTGCAGCGGCTGCAGGGGAGACAGTCAACCCAGGAGAAGAAGTCTTGTTTGAACCAACTGAGCAGCTCCAGCACCAGGAAGTCTTCCATTCCAAGTTTACATTCTACAAACAAGAAAGCAAATCAGGTGGTCCCTCTGAATCCTTGTTTAAAAATGAGCACACAGTGTGATTGAATCTTTTGAATGAGTGAGAGGATTTCACCTGGATCTGCCTCTTTTGCCTCCTTTAGCTTGCGCTCAGCAGCAGAGGACATCTGCTGGTGAGGGATGCAGCTCCTGGCTTTGTGCTGCAGCTCAGGGTTTTCATACATCATCACGTGTTGGAAATTTGACTGGAGAGTCACAAAAAAGCTCATACTGCTCTCCTGACAAAAGGACAGAAAAATCCTGATTACAAACGTAAGTAGAGACAGAGTGATAATTTATCAGAACTGAGGGAAGTATAAGGATAGGTTCATCATATGGACACGTTCATCTGAGATTTAGGGGATCGTATGAAAAGAATTGGGGTGGATGGCAGGGGGCTGAATGTTAATTTTTTAAAACTTTTTTTTGTTAAAGCCGCAGCCCTCTTTAGCGTTAATATTTTCTTTGCTACCTCCCCTTGATTAGAAAGTAAAACCGTGACACCCTACCCCAATATTTTAAAATAATCGAAAGGCAAAGCATTTAAATTTAAATTGTTGAAAACAGACATGCTATTTACACTCATTCCAACGACATGCTATTATGGATCCCACTGTGTGCTGTGACTGGCTAGTACTTGTCACGTCAACACATTGAGCTCGGAGGCCATTGGGATTAGGGCAAAGACGTCATGGTTTAGGTTAGTGCTAGCTGATGTCAGATATCCTCTGAGATTCAGGTGGTAAATTTACAAGAGAAAACCTGTAAATGCATTTGAGCAAAGTCAAGTGACGTAGTATAAAGAGTGACAGTCCATGGAGGGAGTAAGAAGTGGTGGATAATTGGGTCAAGCACAGGACTTTCACACATGAGACTGGAGCTTAAGTCCAGTATAAGTTGTTGGCTTATTATTTGTAGACACATTTGACTTATTCATGTCAGTTTTAAGGATGTATAAAGCTGCTGAATGCACACTGTGTACATACACTTGAGCAGAATAGCTTAATAGACGTATTTGGGTTTATGTCCTATTTTGATGTTGTTAAGACACTCAGGAAAATACACCTGGGTGTAAAAAGCCACATTTGGATATTTACAGCTCCAGGTGCAAATAACATTGCTGGCTACAGACACACAGGGAGCTTGTCTCTGCCATGATGCTACATACACTGTACAACAACAGCACTGGCACCTGGGGTGTAAAGAGTCAGTGTGGCTACACGCCAGGTGCAAATGCTGTTGTTGGCTACAGACACCTGGGTGCTAATAGTATCTGTCTTTATCATTTCAGTCATTTCTACCGCAAAAAAGGCTAAAAAAAAAAACCCTCACAAGTTCCTGCAGTTCCAGTATAATGATTTGCTGCTTTTCTCTGTTTTACATAATTGTAAACTGAATATCTAAATATAAAGTGCGATTTGTACATCATTTGAAGATGTTACCTTGAGGTCTGAGAAACTGTGAAGGGCGTTTTTTAAAGATTGTTTTGACACTGCGTGTGTTAAATGATGAATCAATTAATCAAAGAAGTACTCGGCAACTTAGGAATTAATTCAGTTTTTAATTATTAATTTAGGGGAAAAAAGCCCTGAGTGAGAAGCAGGACTGCTGTCCTTCACAAAAGGACAAAGTACATCTGTATGACATACTGCACACGCCAAGGCCATCATCTGCAACGATTAGATGTTCATTCTGTTTTATTTCGCAGATAATCTGGCAAAAGTTGATCATTCTAAATATCACATTGGCCACATTACAAGTGTTTTATATACACAAATTGGGGTTTCAACATGCAATGTGGATGTCACCCTTCTTTCTGGTAAACTGGCATTTGATTGAGGTTTTAAATTATTATGACTGATGTCATGGCCAAAGAAAAGGAACAAAGTGAGGTGTGTTTTGTCTCCACTGTGACCCTGCTACATTGATATTACAGCTGTACACTTCAGATATGTTCAATCACACTTTCTGCCATGTTAACCAGGGAGGAGAATATCTTTACCAAGGATGGAGGCTGTGATGGAGGTTGTGCAACTGGCTGGCTGGAGGCAAAAGCAGAGCTCTCTGGTGCTGAGGCAGAGGCAGAGGCAGAGGCAGAGGCAGCAGTGCCCTGAGCAGCAGGTTGGACAGACTGTCCTCCACGTAGCCTCTGATCCCTCTCTGCGGCTATGGATTCCCTGATGAGCTTGAGCTGTTCCACTGATGCAGACTTTGGGAACACCAGGTGGGTCTCAGCCTGAACAGAGGGGAAAGAGGTCATAACATAACTCACAGTTAGGCCAATGGCAGATAAGACAAGACAAGTGGTTCAACTTATTACAGTAGCCATGTGACAGTACTTATGAATTACCTCCTCGAATCCCATTTCAAACAGGCATTCCACAGCACCTTTGATGGGCAACAGCTTGGTGGAGAATGTAGGATTACCAATGCGGATGGATCTGTACTTTTCCTCATTGGGATACCTGTTGGAAAGTCACATATGAGGAAGCAGAGCGGTTCTCAAGGCTGTTGGGGAAATACATTTCTTCCTATGGGGGGGAAGAGACAAATCACTGTATACAAACTGAAGAGTCAAGGGTGAGAAATACACACAAATAACAAATGGGTCTCATTAGATGGACCAGTGTTGTTGAATATTTTACACTAGGGCTGCAACTAACGATTATTTTCATTGTCGACTAATCTGACAATTATTTCGTCAATTTATCGACTAATCATTTTATAGAAAAATGTGTTAAAATGTTGAAAAAGGTTGATCTGTCTCTATCAAACTCCAAAATCATGTCATCTTGTTTCATACTCACGCCAAAGTGTTTCAGTTCACCATCATGGGAGAGTGTGTAAAGCTGCCAATATCTGAACTTAAGAAGCTGCAATAAGAGTATTTGGGGGTATTTTTAATAGTACTTTTCTATGAAAAATGACTCAAACCGATTAGTCTGCCAAAGGACTGAAGATGTGAATTAGCTTTAAGCTAAATCTGGTGCAATACATCAAATGGCAACATTTATGTATTGTACATAGTCCCTTTACAAATAAACTAAAGTACAGGTTGTACAAATGTGTATTTTATTGTGCACAGTGAAATTTTAAAAAAAAGTTGGGGGGCAGTGAAGGATTATAGAAACAAAAAGAACAACGTGTGTCACAAAATTCTGCCAGGTTTGCTCACATTTTCAAAAGTCTTCATCATGAGTTTAAGCCACTCTGTACACTGGTCTCTACTGGCTCTTCCAATTACATAAAATAAGTCTGGCTGAGGTAATAAAACCAAAAGGTCGATCGGTCTGTATCAAACTCCAAAATCATGTCATCTTGTTTCGTACTCACGCCAAAGTGTTTCAGTTCACCATCATGGGAGAGTGTGTAAAGCTGCCAATATCTGAACGTAAGAAGCTGCAATAAGAGTATTTGGGGGTATTTTTATAGTACTTTTCTATGAAAAATGACTCAAACCGATTAGTCGACTACTAAAATAGTCACTGATTATTTTAATAGTCGATTAGTCATCGATTAGTCAGCTAATCGTTGCAGCCCTATTGTACACATGTATAATAAAATCCCACTTTATTGATTACTGCTTTACTATCGCACAGAAAAAGGGCATTTTCATAAAGTCGTATTTCAGGCGAGTGTGCTCGGGTGTGAATGTTAACTCTACATAAAGAAGCACATGATAACTTTAACTTGACATTTCTTTATTATATTTCAACTGTAAAATACTGACTTAAAGGTGCATTAATTCTTTACAACAATGTCTTGACTACACAATAATTGGTGCAATGATTGCCCCAATAGTCTGAGCTGTGCAGTAATCTTTTAGTATCCTAATTTAGTCTTGAAAACACCACTCTAAATGCATATGACGCACATATTGCACAAATGTCTTATTCTTATTTCTAACTATATATGTGCAGCATTACCTTGTAAAACAATATGCATATTCTGTATTTGTATAACTTTACATATTAGTTTAAACACTTGCACATATTTTATATTTTGTAGAGCTTGACATTGTTGAATATTGCACATGCACATTCATACATCTTGTTTTTACTTTCTTATAAGTCTCTATGCTTTACATCAATTCTGACATCCAGCACTGCAGCGTGTTACAGAGACAGTGTTTGCAGATGTAAGAGGTGAACATAGAGATGCAGACAACTTAAAACAGCTTCCTGGCGAGTCAGTTGTATGACGAATAATCCAAAACACCTTCTCCATTAATACTTGAGTTAGGTAAGGGTTTTCCATGCATGGGCGTGTGCTCACACACAAGGACAAGTAAAAATGCCAGACTTTTAAACAGGGTTTGGTTACTCACCGTGTGTACAGGCAACAACAGCATTATCTGGAGCTCAAGTGCAGCGATGTTAGCTTATGACACAGTGTTTAACTACTTATTTGTCATGTAACGTTACAGGAAATCTCAGGTTAGCTAACACATGACAACAATCCGCTCAACACACTGCTGGTGCCATAACTTCACAGCCTTACCTTAAAATATTATCCGCGTATGTAAGTAGCAACTTCGCGACGTCTAGAAAGACTTCGTTTGAGTTTTCACACAGTGTTGTGACGGCCGGTGACGCCGCCATGCTCGCACTTCTTGCTGTGATGGCTAGCTTGAATGCTAATGCTGCAATTTTGGCTAAATGATGTTTTGGGGTCCTGCGTTTAGCTGACCTAGCAACGCCTGAAAACTTGTTAGCAGCTTTAAATATTATATAACCACTATATTTTACAATCATTGTGTTTAACAACGCATGGATATCTGTGTTATTGCTGCTTTGTTTCAATAAAATGTTTTAAAATTTGATAATTTACATGTTAAACGAATCTGGCGTTCGACAATGCTACCTGAGATTAGCTCACGTTAGGAATGGGCTGTTTCTCGTTACGTGAATGTATCAGCAAATGAGGGTTAACTTTGAAACAGTGCTCGGGTGCAAGTTACAAACTTAAGGTTACCGACGTCCGGACATTTCAGCTTTGGTTTGGTGCATTTATTCGTCTGTTATTACCAGGGGATTCACCAAAGCTGCAAGCTAGCTGTGTCAAACTTGACAGGTATGTCTGCTCTGTCATCCTGTTGGACCAGACTCCAGCTGAGTACATTAAACTTTAAGGCACTTCTTCACAGGACTGTCTGTCCAAAGCCAGACTCCAGACACCACAGCAGTGGACAGCACAGGAGGAGGGTTGTTATTACTGGTATAGGGCTGGTGTGTCCTCTGGGCACAGGGACTGCAGTAGCCTGGGACCACCTGATAAAAGGTCAGAGTGGGGTTGTTGCTCTCCCCTCAGAGGAGTACAGGACTGTTCCCTGTAAGGTTGCAGCACTGGTGCCCAGAGGAAATGAACCAGGTCAGTTTAAGGAGGAGAGGTTTGCCTCACGTGGGCAGATCAACAGCATGTCACCAGCCACTGTGATGGCCCTCGGAGCTGCTCAGCTGGCTCTGGAGGACTCAGGGTGGTACCCGGAAACCGCAGAGGAACAGCTCAATACTGGGGTGGCTGTGGGCATGGGCATGGTTTCACTGGATGAAATCGCTCGCACCTCTGCTGCCTTCCAAACAAAGGGCTACAGCAAAGTCAGCCCCTTCTTTGTGCCTCGCATCCTCGTCAACATGGCTGCAGGGCACATCAGTATCAAACACAAACTCAAAGGTCCAAACCACGCAGTGTCCACAGCATGCACCACAGGCGCGCACGCCATAGGTGATGCCGCCAGGTTCATCGCCCACGGGGATGCAGTTGCCATGGTGACGGGAGGGACTGAATCCTGTGTGGGGCCTCTGGCAATGGCCGGCTTTGCCAGGGCACGCGCCCTCGCCACCAAGTGGAATGACAACCCCACGCAGGCGTCGAGACCATTTCACCCAGAGAGAGAGGGCTTTGTGATGGGCGAAGGAGCGGCGGTGCTCCTGCTGGAGGAGCTGGACCACGCAGTGAAGAGAGGGGCCAGGATCTATGCAGAGGTCCTGGGTTATGGACTCTCAGGGGATGCCAGCCACATCACCGCACCCACTGCAGATGGAGATGGAGCATTCAGGTAATTTCTAGTTTTTTTGTTTTGTATTTTTGTTGCTGTTGTTTAAGCAAGAGACACACAACTTCTGGCACATATTGAAGCAGTGGTTCCCAGCCAGGGGCTTGGGGTTGTTGATCATTCAGAGATGTCACAAGATGACCAAGGGACTGAAGATGTGAATTAGCTTTAAGCTAAATCTGGTGCAATACATCAAATGGCAACATTTATGTTTAATATTGTACATGGTCCCTTTACAAATAAACTAAAGTACAGGTTGTACAAATGTGTATTTTATTGTGCACAGTGAAACTTAAAAAAAAAGTGGGGGCAGTGAAGGATTATAGAAATAAAAAGAACAACACCAAAATTCTGCCAGATTTGCTCACATTTTCAAAAGTCTTCATCATGAGTTTAAGCCACTCTGTACACTGGTCTCTCCTGGCTCTTCCAATTACATAAAATAAGTCTGGCTGAGGTAATAAAACCACTTACTGCCAGCATAAACTCTGCTGTAATAAGCCCCTATAGTATGAGAGATTTATGGAGAATCTGGTAGAGGTGCATATGTACGGTGGGTTTTTATCAGAACTCAGCTGCCTGCTGTAGTGAGGTTTGTGTGAGCGATTTTTTGCAGGCCTGACAACCAAAAGAATGAGCTACGAGAGGCTAAAAAGTTCTGTTGAGCTGAGGGGAAGTGCAGAGTCAGGTGATACTTCTCTGTGGTTTGTCAGCACATGTGACATCTTCACATTACACAGCTACTTGATTTGTAGTTTATATGAAATAATAATTAGCGTAAACCTAATTGCTGAGATCTAACCCCCAGGTTAGTCCAACTTCTGGAAGACAAAACAAAAGTTAATTGTAAAATTATTGTCCAACTGTATAGTAAACATTCATCACAGTTTAGAAAGCCACTTATAAGTTCAACTTTGACCTACTGCACTTACTGTACCTGTGCACACACAGTGTCCCTGTGCAATGAGGATATATTACTTAAATCTCAGGTGCACTCACGTTCAGTTTGAGAACAATAACAAGCAGATATTGTACAGTAGGCAGTGTTAAAAATGAGCCAAAACAAAAACAAAAGTTGTAGTAAACTGAAATTCAACCCCTGTCTTTACAGATGCATGTCTACAGCCCTCAGAGATGCTGGCGTCTCACCAGCAGATGTGACATACGTGAATGCTCATGCTACATCCACACCTTTAGGTGATGCAGCTGAAAATGCCGCCATCAAGAGGCTCTTTCAGCAAAGTGTTGAAAACCTTGCCGTCTCCTCCACCAAGGGAGCCACAGGACACCTGCTTGGGGCCGCAGGGGCCCTCGAGGCAGCGTTTACGGCTTTGGCCTGCTACCACGGGGTCCTGCCCCCAACGCTCAACTTGGACCGTACGGAGCCAGAGTTCGACCTGAACTATGTTCCTTGCACAGCGCAGCAATGGTGGACTCAGGGCCGACGGGTCGCCCTCACAAACTCTTTTGGATTTGGTGGCACTAACGCATCACTGTGTCTCTCCAGCATCTGATGACACACTGAGACTAATTCTTGACTCCATATTATATTTGAAATCATCCATCTGTGTGCTTTTTTGTCTTGCATAATAAGAGTTTCACTCACTGAATATTTTTAGTAGAATTATTCAGTACTACTGTGGGTGTGAATGGTTGTCTGTCTCTATGTGTCAGCTCTGTGTACACGCCTCTCGCCCAATGTCCCCCACGATGAATGTATGAGTAAATTACAGTAAAAGTACTAAATCCTTGTAATGATTGACTGATGCTTTTGTTTTAATTTTTAAAATGAAAATGGTCAAATTTACACTTGTACATGGAGAGATAAATCTTGGTCTGGAAAGTAACTAACCCACACTTGACTCTCTCTCATTACCGCTGTTGAGGTGCCTCAGAGCAAGGACAGTCAAACTGACCAGAGTTACAGATTAATCTATCCGTCATATTCACAATTAAATGATAAATTGTTTGATCCATTAGTAAAACACATTTTATATTATAAAATGCTTAGTGGAAAAAATGCACGGTATGACTTCCTGAAGCTAAAGGTGACATTTTCAAATGTCTTTTTCTGTCCAACTAATTTTAATTGTAATTATTTAAAACAAAGAAAAGCAGAGAGGCAGAAAATTTGTTTTTCAAAATGGGAAATAGTTGATTTATTTTCTGGTGATCAACTAATCGTTGTGAATGAAAGTGAATGAAAAAGTCATTCCATATCTGACGTTTCTAAGTTTGGTAACTGTCGTACTCTACATACTGATTAAACTCCAATTTAAAGCTTTTGGCAATGACGTTATCAAAAGACGTAAAGCGACATTTCAAAAAGAAATATTTAGCTACCGCACCAGTACCATCCGCAAACAACAATTATTTAATACCCAGTTTTCTAGAACACACAATAATATCACTTAATACGGATGAATTCACAGATTTCTTAATACAAAAGTAGTTTAAAGATTGTGATGATACGGATCTAACCGCACTAATTATACTTTTTAGAGTTAGTTTTAGTTTAATCCAGGAGCATTTTACACCCACAGTTGGCTGAGGCTGCCATACAAGGTGCCACCTGCCATAACCATTCACAAGCACTATTTTAGGGTTCAGGATCTCACCCAAGGACACCACACGCAGACTGAAAGATCGGCTGTTTGATCCCCGGGTCCTCCAATTAGTGGATGACCCGCTTTATGACCCGCTTTATGTCCTGAGCCGCAGCCACCACTTAAAACAGTGTTCCATAACTTATACATTAATCTGTAGTGACAGAGCCCAGATGGCATAACATATGTTTCAGCTACCATCACACACCTTCTGAAGCCTATGAATCATTGCACTTACCAGACTTCTGTAATATAATTTTATAGCTTTCATGAGCCCATCTCTGATTGTGAGCATGCCCAGGTTGGTCTGAGCATCTCTGTGCAGCTTCCTGTACAGTGCAGTCGTAATAATTTGACATAAAGATTGATTTCATTGCTTCTGTTAAGCATCTATAATCAAGACTGTGTCCATGGCAAATGTCCATCATTCATGGCAATTTTTCCCTACTTTTTGCTTTGTTGTGAGGTATTGGATAAGTTTACTCTTTATGCTTTATCTAAATTAAAACATCTGATAAGTTCCCTGTTTTATAAGGTGCATAAAACTGTTTGTCACATGTCAAACAGGTTGAAAATCACTGGTTTAAAATCCTAAACAATGAATCGTAATCTATAAAATAAAAGTAAATATGATGGTGTAAAAGTACAAAGCCTCCCTTTGAAGTACAGTGGAGTAGAAGTTTAAAATGGCACATAAAAGTAGTATAGTATATTTACTTTTCACCACTACTTACATGTCAGATTCAGGCCTTATACCTGTGTTAAAGTGCTTTGTGCAGTGTGTTTGAAATGAGCATTTCACCATTGGACCTGGAGTAATGTCTGAGCCCAGCCATCACTCTGGAGCAGACTGTACACTCTGTGCTCCAGCAGGTGGCGTTGGCTCATAGCAAGTCATGCATTTTGCTTTGATGTACATGTCCAGTGCAGTTTACATTTTTAACAAGGGCGTAGGTTGTGTTTCAACGCTGTTGGGGACTAATATGAAATGGGGGATCCAGTGCTCCTCCTCCAGAAAATTTCCACCTGAATTCCGGCATTCTGGTGATTTTTATGCACCAATGTATGATGGAAATGTCTTTATTGTAAAGAAAACACAAAATTCATGCACCATTTTACAGTTTAAAATATAAAAGAATATAATGCAGTAGGTCTCTCATTCTGTATTGTTTTCAAATACTGATTCTCATATAGATCGACTATTCTTATGTCGTGGTATCCCCGCTGAGTCAACACAGGCATGATTTACTCCTCTGCCCTCTTTTGTTTGGGGAATTAACCTCTTTAAATGTGCATGTGGCACCTGCTCACATCGTTTAATTATTTTATAAGCCCATGGACTTTAATAGCTCAGGTGTGTTGTCATGTTCACTGAGAGAAAATGGAAAAGCTGCACTTCATGAAACTGTGTGAAGAATTTGTTAAGATCACTTATCAGTGAATGCACTTTTTTGGGCGGTCATTGTAGAATCAGGCTAGGAAACATTAAGTTACATTCAATTTGTTTTAGGACAATGCACATTTATTTCTTCTACATCTGTTTTTATTGAATTGTACGTCTTCTTATCGTGCATTTCAAAAAGTGGTGGGGACACATTCCCAGTGTCCTCAGTGTAAATTGTACTTATGCATTTTAGGCATTAAATAGATACTTTAATAGAAACAACAAACAAGAATTACCACCTTGCACCTGTTTGCCTTTGTGAACCAGTCAAGGTGCAGTTAACATCCATCTCTGTCCAGACTCATATGTAGCCATGACAGTTGAAAATGCTCTTAATATGGATTTTGCTGCAAAGAGGCTACACGCTCTAAAATGTGGTTACTTCACACACGTCTTCAATCTTCATTCTTCAGTCAGCACAGTTTCAAGGTGGGCACCTAAAACTAGTGTCACAATTCAGTATCTGACCAAATCTCTCCCCTTCTGTTAGTGAGTTATGACATTTAATAATGTCCAGAAACGTTTTTTTGCAGAACATGATGATGTCACAATGAAGTTGACCTTTGACGTTCTTGATATACAAGGTCATCACTTCATCATTTTATGCTATTAGAAATTTGTGTAAAGTTTTGTCATAATTAGTGTATGAATTCTTGAGTTATTGCCAAAAAATTATTTTGAGGTCACAGGGACCCTGACCTTTAACCTTGAAAATCTAATCAGTTAATCTTTGTGCCAAATTTGAGGAAATTCCCTCAGGTCCTTTTTGAGATATCGTGTTCATGAGGATGAGACAGAGGCAAGGTCACAATGACCTTGACCTTTGCCTGCTAAAATCTAATCAGTTCACTGTTGAGTCCAAGTGGATGTTTGTGCTAAATTTAAAGAAATGAGATATTGTGTTCATGAGAATGGGATGATCAGGTCACAGTGACCTTGACCATTGACCTATAACCATCAAAATCTAATAATTTCATCTTTGGGTCCGGGTAGAAAGAAATTCACAAGACTGGGACGGATGGACGGACAACTCAAAAATATAATTGGCCATGGCTATTTCCGGCACTGAGGCATAACAATAAAAATTCACTTCAACTTACTGAGGTCTTCCGTGGAGGTATCCTTACCTGACCTTAGAGCAATCATAAAATATCAAAGTGCTCGGAAGAGAAACAGCAGGGAGAGACGCAGGAGGCTTTTAGATCCATTATAGTAGTTAGAGGAAATCATCTAATAAGGAGGTCGATATGAATAATCGCATTAAGAAGATAATGTTAGTTAATTGACTGCTGTTAGCTTCCTATAGCCAACCTGTGTTTTCTTTAAATAGGAACCCAGACTCCAAGAAGCTTTGGACAATTCATTGCAATTAGGAAATAAGTGATGCTGTGCAGCTGACATTAATAACATCCTAATGGAGGCATGATCTCACAGTAGTGCCTTTTGTGATCACTTATGAAGGCACTGTCTAACCAAGACCTCTTGGCTGTGTTGTTGTCCTTTGGGCTGCAGCTTGGTTTGGCCTTTAGCTTCGACTTTAGTGTCGAGAAAACAACAAGAGCAGAGGGTCTGAGTAAGAGAGGTTAATTGGGGACAAAGTGCCATTTTGTTAGGGTTGAAATGAAAGTAATGGGGTAAACAGTCCCCTAAGGAAAAGGACAGTTTTCCAAATTGTCCCGCATCTTCAAAGTTTGAGTGACAATTATTCTGCTCCTTTATACGGTAGACGAAACACAACGCTCTTGTATAGCATCCTCAGGGAGACGTACAATGGCTACAAGGGGACATTGAGTGGCCATTTGGAGCCTCTTCTGTGATGGTTGAAAATATATGTGTGTTTAAATTTCCCTGTGGCAAGTTTGGGCCTTGAGAGTGCAACTTTGTCATGTAATGAAAAACAAATCTCACATTTAATAGTAAATAATATTCCACAAAGAGCAGAAGAGAAACTGGTTTTAAAATAAAATAAGTGAGTGGACATTAAACAAGACCACAGCCTGGCTAACAGCTCCCACTGACTGCAGTGTCCTTTCGACATGGATGGAATTAACAATATACCAGTTGTTTGTTTTTTTTACGCAAATTTACTTTCCTCCCAAGAACTCAATAAGAAGATCAATATCAATGTCTGTATTTTAATTATAGAGCCAGAGCCAGGAGTCATTTAGCTTAGAAACTCCACAGGGAACCTCTAAGTGCTGTTACTATTCCTTAGCTTTCTTTTTTTCCTCATTGTTACAACATTAATGACTAAATTACCATCCTGGAACACAGACAGAATCACAATGTTTGTTTACAATAACTTCCGAGTAGAGAACCCACTCATCATGTGGGCTACATAAAATCTAACGGCGCTGAGCAAAGGCTGCATCAGAATCAGGTTAAGTGTACACTATATACAGAACATTTAAATCCCATCACACAGGAAGCGTTTCAGCAGCTGGAGGCGGCTTTTTGTAATTGTTTTTAATGAGAATTAAGCCGTTTGCTCGCTTTTTTTGCAGTGCTACATGCCTTGTGTTTCTGTGTTCTAGGTGCCTGGAGATTTTCACGCTGAGCTCCTGGAGTTAAAAAAACTTCACCTCTTTTTACCATTGTCCAACAATTCCTCACTTCTCAGCGCACGAGTAAGAGCTTTGGGACGTCGTTGATGGTGGTGCACCAAAATCAAGCAAGGAGCAAGCAGTGAGGAGCACATACGGAGGTCGCCACAGAGGCAGAATTTCATCTCCGCGGTTTTTGTTTGGAGCTGAGCTTGCAGGACACAGCATCAGTTGGTTTCAGGTAAGCTAATTGGAATAAATTGGCGTTATCTTATCTATATTATTAACGTTATCTTTCGTTAGCTGATAGCTAGTTTAGCTCATGTTAGATAACAGGCTACAACTGTGGTGTTTTCATTTTATTTTCCCTACTTGATGTTATCTGCTCATCTGGTTATTGTGAGCACTCGTTTTGGGTTAAAGTGGAAGTGCCACCCGTGGCCCCGCGGCCCCCGGCCTGACCCCCGGGGCCCTGGACGGGTGCTCAAGTGTGGGTGAAAGGAGTATAGAGGAGCGCAGAGGTGAAATAGTGAAGTTTAAGGATGCCTTCGGTATGATGTTAATGTGATTTTATGTGCAATTTATCAGTCGAGGTCTCCTCCTCTGCAAAGCAAACTGACCCAGTGGCTAACATCACAGGTAATAGCGCAGTTTTGAAACCACTGTTTTTCCGACATTAAGGACTGATTGTTGAGCTGCTGTTAACAGTTAACGGAGTTAATGCCGGATCCTGTTATTTAAAGGTTTCAACACTAAATTAAGCAGAGTGACGGACCCAAACGAAGCCTTCAATCTGGCTCAAAGACAGCTGAAATGCTAAAAAAATACAGTGGTGAAGTTGGGATTTGTTTCTTGAAGTTACGTGCTCGTCGTCTTTTCTGTGTCTTGCAGGCTGCCAGGAGAAGCGAACTGGCCATCAGATATTGTTTGTGGAAATTTGAAAATAAAGTTTGTCAAATCGACTTTTGTCTCTTCATTGTGCACACTTACACACGAAATAGGCTATGGTAACACTCAAGCTAGTTTTGAATCTTAGCATTGATTTCTCTCAGTGAATGGTGAAATATTTGTTGTTTGAGAGGTCCGACCTAAATAAATAAAGGTTGCAGTTAATGAAGCATATGAATTTTAATGAAGGAGCACCTACTGAGCGCAGCTTCTTTTATTTATCGTTTGAACGTCGCGTGGTGGTCATTTTCCATTAAAGGCCGACGTCTCAGCGACATCTTGGCAATGAGCAAATGCTCTCCCTGCTGTGTCTTAACGATCTAAACTTGATACATCGGGCCAACGTCGGCCAGATGTATGTGTGTTATCTGGGATCTGGGACTGTCTCTCATTTAGTGGATGAGACGGCTGGAGCTCAACCTGGCTCAGCTTTTGTCTCAATGCAATAGAGTGTCACCTGGCAGCAGCCCACATTGGCCAGTAGATGCAAACACACATTTCTTGCAGATTATTTTGTGATGTGAACAGTGTTCCATTTACCTCACAGTCACAGAGGCAATATTTGTCACAGTGGTCACTCTCCAGATAGTAAAATACACCACTGTGCAGTGTTGGTATCCGAATAACTGTGAAACCCATGGATCTTGTACTGAGACTGAAATTCCTGGGTCATATTTCACCTTCTCACCATTACCTGAAGCAACACAAACACACCAACGCAGCCCCTTGTAATGCAGCGCTGTTCTCAAGCTGAGCACAGGTAGTGAAACAAGGTGATGTTTGTCATGAGAATGAGAACACAAGGAAACTCATGGAGTGTCCAAAACAGAAATGGCATGGCTGGATTAAACTGTTTTGAGACCCTTTGCCAAAAACGTCTCCCTGTTCCTCATCATCACTGTACATGGTATAAATTATTCCCGGAATATTACATGGTCCCAGGTTGCTGTGTGGTTAAATATTTAATATGAGCTGAAATAAAAAACGGTTTTAATACTCGGTCTTGACTCAGGCCTCAAGATCTGCTAAAAAAGCAGAACCCATCTCAAGGCCTGTGTCATGTTAGTTGATATTGTGCTTCAATACTCATGGCCTTTACCCACATGGCCCAGTTGGTAATTCAACCTAATCTCTGGGAGGTATTTATTTTAAAGTGAATATTACTGGCTTATTAGATGTTGTCCTTTGTTGTGTATACGAGAAGATTTGGGCCTCGATGGTGGTGCTTGAGGAAACATTAGCTCATCCTCTGGGGATGAATGAATCCATGAATATCCACAACCAGTGTCATGGAACACAAATGTGTTGATCCTAGGGATGCTGTTGCTACAGTAAAGGTCAAATCATTGTAATTCATCTTCTGGGGACCATCAATATCCATTTCAAATGTCATAGTGCTCTGGCCTGTAGTGGAAATATCTTGATTTTTAGCTTTTAGATGGACAGATTCAACTACCCATAGTCACCATCTTTAGATCATGCAGCCAGTGGAAAAAATAAACATGAAACCAGATTTTATAGACTGACAATTATTTATGAACTCATTCTAATCATGCTCCCAATATTCCTTCAGTTTGCTCACATTGTCTTTCTGCCTTTGATGCACTTAAGTCGACCATGACGCCAAATTTGTACCAAACCCTAACACTGAAACCTTTGTCTCATGTTCTGCACATGGCGAGGTTGGACTTCTTGCTCTGTGTTTCACTTGGTGAATAATTGTACTGTCCCGACTGAATTTAATAGCGTGATGTAAAGCCAGACCCAGATGATGAATTACTGTACTGGGGAATGTCGTTCCGGACCCATTTTTAGAGATTACGTTTTATTAACTCTTCTGGATGTCACATCTAGCTAATGAATAAATCAATTATTCATCCATTTTTTAATTTGAAATAATCTGACACAGACAGATGAGTTGCAACAAGCTTTGAAAGGAAAGCCCAGCATCTTCACGGGCCTCAGGACTTATACATCACTCTCTGTCCAGCTCTGGTTTCTTACCCTGATGCATGGTACATGTGAGTAGTCGGTGTTATTCGGCAGTTTCTTTTGCGTCACTGCAGGAAGAGCCAACATTCAGCATTGTTTTGTTGCGTGTAGAGTTGTGACATTATTACATGGGTGGGGTTCTCTATCTTTACGTAGTATTGGACACGAGCGGACATATGCAGCCATATGCCAAAGACATGTTTCAGCTTTAGAGAGACAGACTGGACGATGAGGATTTTGCAGCAGCACTGCATAATGTCTCCTGCCTTCTCCCCTGCCCTGTGCACTCTGAGAGCTAAGTGTACCCGTTCCACTACTCCATATCGATAGTGCTTTTGCTGGGCGGGAACTATTGATTCCTACAGCTGTAATGATGACCTGGGTTCATGTTATTCCTTCTTCTACTCTTTTTTTTTTTCTTTTTACATCCTTGCCTCCTAATTAGGAGATATCCAAGCTGAATTACGATCGCCATGGCAACAGAGTCAGCATGCATTCCCTTTGATATTACCCTGTCCCACACGGAGCACAGCTTATCACCAGGCTCTAAAAATAGACCTCCTTTCTCTCCCAGTGACACATGCTGGATGGCCCTCGTTCCTCCGCTATGACCATTATTCAGGTCCGGTGTTCGTCTTTTGTTCAATTATGGCATCCTGGAATGTTAGCCTTGACTCAGGACGTTATGGTAATGCTCCGTTTGAAACACATTATCATTGTTTGTACACATCCTGTCACTTAAAGGATGTGGATTTAGTGCCATCTAGTGGTGAGGTTGCAGACTGCAGCCAACTGAAACCTATCCCCAGTGCCAAGCACGGGAGAATACAGTGGCCTACGTGACAACGCCAGAACCCGAACCAACCCTTTAGTTCACTGCTGGGGCCTGACACAGACCCTCAATATTATTCATTGATGAGATATAATGTGATAATTATAGTATGTTGCCACAATATACAAGATCTGGATTTGGAAACAACAATGGGTGATTAAGGCTCAAGAGCACTTTATTGTCAACCCACTGAGGTGGCTAACTGTTTAGGGGAAAAAGCCGATAGTGGCTAGAAACTGGTGGCCCCTCTGCAGAAAGTGGTGAGGATGGAAAGGGGGAGGCAAGCATTCCCAGGAAGTGTAGATACAGCTGAGCTTTTTTGGTGTTTTAATGTTCAAGTGAGGTTTGCTGTTATGTGCACTCAAAAAAACTTGATGCTGCTGACTGTCTCTACGGCAGAGACGTTGGTGTTCAGAGGAAGTGTATAGCAGGAGTCATGTCTTTTGTTTTTCAGAGACAGATTTTTGTCTCTCCACAAGCTGTTGGACCTCTGCTCTCTACGCTGACTCATTGTTGCTGATGAGCCTCACCACCGTTGTGTCATCTGCTGACTTAATGATGTGGTTTGAGCAGTGCTGATTCAGCAGAGTGAAAAGCAGTGGGCTGAGTACACAGCCCTGTGGGGCGCCAGGACTCCGTTTGATGACCCTGGAGATCTTGGACTGGGGTCTGTCACTCAGAAGGTCCAGGACCCAGCGACAGAACGAGGTGTTTATTCCCAGCAGACTTAGCGTACCTGCTGGTCTCTGTAGAACCACTGTGTTGAATGTTTAACTGAAGTCTTTTAACAGTATTCTGACATAACTGTCCTTTCTGTACCAGTTGACGAGGACCTTGTTTTCGGGTGGAGGTTGGGTCTTCCGTGCAGGTTCCCTGTTATAGGCCAAAACATGTGTGGAAGTCATTTAGGGCATCACGCAGAGAGGTGTCACCACCACATGCCTCTGTGTCTGCTTGTAGTCAGTAACAGCCTGCATTCTCTGACACACGTACACTGTCTCTGGAGTCCATGAAGTGGCAATTGATTTTCTGTGCGTAGCCTCTCAAATGGCCCAGGACAGCTTCGCCCTGGCTGTACTAGAGCCATCATGTTTTCAGTAGAGTATGCACCTTCAGCCTCTTTGAAGATGCGCAACTCAGGAAAACAATACAAAGTAAACAAATGGTGGAAATGTAAAAAATAAAATATCTGTATCTGTCAAAAAAAGCTCACTTAATACGTCTACAGTGCACCCAGCAGACTATATGCGGCAGTATTTTCTGGTTTCAGGTTTTCTGTCTCGAACATTGTGGTATTTTACGTATAGCAGATATTCCATTTGTTCATCTGTTGTCACCACAGTAGTAAAACATAGAGTTATCCATCCTGTGCTCACACTGATGTCCCACTGTCATGTAACACAAGAGGGTGGCCACATTCTCCAGAGAGCAGACATTATAACAGGTCGCCCAGCGATGCATTTTAAATGAAGCTACAGTTAGAGAGATATGTGAGGAATGCTCAGACCTATAGTCAAGTGCCAAAGCAATAAACAGTGGGTCAGTGCAGGCAGGGGAGGTCAAGGATGGGGTCACACGTGCCACAGTTGTTACATTAGATTCTCCTTGAAGGTGAGTACAAACAAATGACATGGTCCTTTTCCAGCACTGGTGTCGGTAGGACTGATGATCGAGTGTGGAGAATTTGCTAAGGACCCCAGAGATGTGTCCCTGCCTATATACTACTGAACTGTCTGTAGCAATAATGACTATTGTCTGTCAGTGTCTACACAATATATTTGGTTTGGTTACAGATGTGACATACATGTTTTATCCCATTACTTGATCTTGCTGACACGTGGCCAGTGCAGCAGTAAACATCCCTGACAAATATCAACAGGATTCACCCACTCTACAGGGAATGGCAGCTGGAAAACCAGGTCAGCACATACAAAGTGAAAACTAAAACTCGGGGTATTGTTTGAATATAAATTTGTGTTAAAGTACACATTTCTGTCTGCATGTACGTCCAGTGGCTCATTTGTAACACGTGTTACATTTGCAAATGCCTAGATTTGAAAGCACAGCTTGATTACTTTACTTGTATATATAAAATATTGAATACATAAAACTTGTATTTCTCCTTTTTGTAAAACTTGCAAATATAAATGGACATGTGCAGTTATAGTGTGGACTGTAAAACTTAGTGATTTGGGGTGTTGATGTGGGTCAGTGAGCAGTTCCACACATGCTTCCTTAAAAAGGATGCACTCTGTGTTAAATTAGATGTCATTCAGTTGTATTCTAAATCACACTATGGGTGTATGGTATTTTTACAACTTCCATTAATCAAATTTGCCAACTATGTGGGTGTAATCAGTGTACTTGCCACGAGGAAGGATACAAATGTGCCAGCTGCTACATCTGGTAAGTTTTCATAATATCATTATGTTTTCTACATTATCTGATCAAATCCTTGGAATTCAAAATGTTGCTTGACTGAAATATGATTGATTTGCCATGAAAGCCATGAAAACTATCAGCTTAATGCTGCCCTCACGACTTGTTTTCTCTATCAAAACATTTTTAAGGAGTTTATGTTACAGTAACAGATGCATGCACTTTGTTTGCCTGCAAATGTTACACATGTAGGTAAAAAAAATCTGAGTTAAAGAGTGAAAAGAGAAAAATTGTGGTGACTCTCCGTCACCATACGGACCCAGATCTTGTTCTCCACTACAACCTCCCCAATATTGTCAATGGGAGTGTTTTTTTCTTTTCTTGCTTATGTGTGAGCAGCAGTAGCTACATCTGTCAGTCAAGCAGCAATCTTTGGGGCTCAGAAAAGTGAAGCCGACATGGAAGTGCCAAAAACTGCAGTTCCTCAAATGGCCACTTGAGTGAGTCAATTTCCAATGACCCCCATGTTAAAATGGCCAACTTTACAACAGGAATTAACATGTTTAGAGCCTGGTACAAAAAAACGGTTTTGGCCTCTATAGCTAACATTCATGCTCCTAACGATTTTACAGGTGGGGGGTGGGTGGGGGTAAATCTTTAGCCATTTTGAGTGACAGGTGGGTACAGTCTGCTTACAAGTAGCTACCACCTTGATAACATTCACCCCAGATTCAGTTAATTGTACCATTTCGGTCACCTAAAAATGTCTTGTTCAGCATTTGTAGTGACGGACCCTTTAAAAAGTTGGATGTTCAATTTTTGTTTTCACGATTTTAAGCCTGTTTTTCGGTAACAAGTATTAGCATTGTCACAGTTAACCATAGCTGTAAATGCAGCCCGCTAACCAAGCTAGTAGCTAGCATTAGGATTATCTCCATCCTCTTGTGCAAATATGGTCACTTCTGGCTTCAGAAATCCAAGATGGCAACCATCAAAATGTCAAACTGGAGGCTTCAAGACGAGAGTCCTCAAACCAGTTTGTGTTGTCTCCATGGCTACGGCCATTATTTTATACAGTCCATGGTCATATTTTAGCATTTCCTGACAGTCCACTGTAGCTTCCGGGGAATTTGACTTGTAAAAAGACAGTGTAGCATCTTTCCTCGGACCTGTAGCTCTGTGTCTCTGTCTCTGTGTCCTCCTCACTTATAGACACTTTTGCTCTGTTTGGGACTGTCTCCAGACTCCAGGATGCCTCCCACTGAGGTGGCTTTGAGCTGCGTTTTATCTGAGGTGGTTAAGATAACATTAGTGTGTACATTAAGACACACAGTGGTGAGATTTATGCCTGATCTGAAGTATTGTCAGTCGCTTTTGCTTTTTCACCTCCACTGAAGAGCAGCTTTCCTAAACACTGTCTCATCCAGAGACCAGAGTGCTAAACAGGGTTTTGTCAGTCAGAGAGTCACGGGCATTAACGTAGTGCACAGCAGACTATAATGTAGAACAGGTACATTTTTATGAATTTATTAAAATAAATTAATGTGTCATTGACTTAAATAAACATCACATACGTTTAATATGTGTCCCCTGATGTTGAAATGAAACATACGCCCTTGCTCATGATATCTGCTCTGCTCTCCTCGTGTTGTGAACAACATGTCATCAGGAGTGGAGACGTGGTTGCAGATTGACAACATATAATTAACCAGCGTCCTTAACAAAGATAAATGCTAATGATCTTTTCACAAAGCTGGGCAATAATGGCTCCAGCCCTGCAATCATCACTTTTTTAAAAATGTTTTTTAACCCATCTCCAAACTTTCCCTCTGATGCATCGTTTTCCTACGGCGAAGAGTCAACAGACAGGAACACTAACTTCAGCAAAGGTATTAAATATATTTACCTTCATTAAAATTCTGAATAAGTTCCTCAGACTATAAAAGTGTACGGCGACTGCCCTTCCTGCAGCTCTCTGGCATTGAGTATGTGTGAAAACTACTCAGATGAAAACACAAAGTCTGGTTTTACATAATGTGTCCTCACAGTCGAACCCAAAAAGCATTTACACATTATCGTAAATGGTAAATGGAATGCATTTATATAGTGCTTTTCTAGTCTGAGTAACAACTCAAAGTGCTTTGCAAGCCATTCACCCATTCATGCACACATTGATACGGGGCGAGGCTACCAGGCATGGTGCCACCTGCTCATCTGATAAACATTCACACGTCCTCAAAAACCAGTGGCGCAGCTATGAGGGCAACATGTTCTCACTCCGACCTCGTCACATATTGACATTATGGACTTTCCATGTCCACATACGACGTGCAAGGTACCCTGGGTGTGTTGGTTGTTGACGTTCTGGGATGCCATGTCAAGTTCTGCCTGTTACATGCATTGTCTTCTTTCAAAATACACTTCTGTTTTCACAGGAAATTTACCGTTTTCAAACAGTCTCTTTCAAAATAAAAGCACTATGTCAGTACAACACTGTGAATGGACTTTTTTTTTTTCCTTCAACAACACACACACACACATGATTAGGTTTAGGAAAAAAGAACATGATTTGGCTTTATAATTTTATGTGGACATCTTTGCCTTAAAGGAGCTATATGTAAGAAATCTAAAGCAAATAGTCTTAAAATCCTCCTAATATGTCACAGAGACTAATGAATAAAGTTAATATAACATACTGATCTCACCGACAACAATAGTACAGCCAGAATATTCGCATATAAAAAATTTGTGTTTTGGCCTGTTGCGCCACCCACCGCCGTCTACCAGTCACAGCATCAGTTACAGTTATGACTGAGCTACAATGGCTGACGGTGCGACTAAACCCAATCAACCTCGTTTTGATTCCCAAAAACGCCAAGACAACACTCGAGGCAAAGCGAGGGTCTATACAGGAGATGCTTTTGAACGGTGGAGACAGTTGAAAGCGAAGAAGAATTTGAAATCAGATGTCGAAGTGGCTACTCTTCTCCTCGACAGGTAAGCTTTAGCCAAAGTTGGCTAACTAGCATCATAGCTAGACGGGGATGGACATTTCCAATACTTTCAACTGTTATTCATTTTCAATCATACTGCAACTTCGATCATACTGCAACTGCAACCTAACCCACCAACTTTTGTTGCTGAAACCTAAGGAAGTGAACCTTAAGTGTTTGCCAATGATGTAAGACTATTTTGAAAAAGGCTGCATACATGTTAACCAGCAGAAACGAGAGAGCAATTTGAGACACAGCATGTAGCATAAATTGACACACCGTTTCTGAGCGTCCAAAACTGACGCAGGATGGTACTTAGTGCTTCATATTTTGATGTGTAAATCCGCTGATAACGGGGTGATATCTGATGAGTGGGTATGAGAACGTGTTGGAACTGATCAAGACCAAGACTTTCTAAATGTGTTTTCTATAGTCAGAAATATCAACCAGAGGTGAGAAGACAAACCAGAAATGTGACAGAAGGAAAGTTGCTGGGCTGCAGCTGCAAGGCCAACAGAGAGTCGGTTTATTGTTGCAGCTTCACTATTCTGGTTCATTTTTAACACTCTCATGGCGTCATTTTCAGTGACAGCAGCCAGCAGTTTTCAGACAGAAAAAAACCCCACTCTAAAAATACACTGTGTATTACCTGCTCAGCATCTAACAGCAGACAGTTCACACACACACACACAAACATCACAATAATAAACACAGTTGACTGCTTTGGCCTGTCATATTATGATTACTCCATTTCACACATAACATTTTTTAAATCAAAATCAAAACAGCCATTAGCAGACCTGATGGGTTCAGAGGGTTTAAATCTGCTGTAGCTATTTATGGAAGCAACACCAAGAGGTTTACAGAGAGAGGCGATCATAGTGGACGAAAGCGTAAAATGCAACAGAGTGATGCTTGTTTTGGGACAATATAGTGTAAATATTGTACATACAGCATATTATCTATAATGTATGCAAAAATAAAATTAGGAGGGTTTTATTCAGGCAAAAAATGACAAAAAGGGAAAGCAAAAGTGAGCAGTAATTGGTGGCTAATAAGAGGTCTACATAAATGCAGAAATCCCTTTAACACTGCTTCTTCAATGCAGGAATTTTAAGCTGTTATGCTGCTTCGCTGTTCTGTATAAAAGGTATAATTGCGGAATAAGGAGAAATTGGCGGTAGTGACAGCACCAAAACAATGTGTGTATAAACTGGACAGGACAGCAGGACAAGTGGGTGTGACGTTTTGACAACTTGATTTAGAAAGCAGCTGATAGCAGTTAGCAGCTAACTCAAAGAAGAAGCTGAAAATATCCTCAAATTGGGAAAACAAAGATGTCTGGAAGCTCCTTATCTTCTGAGCAAAGGTTGAGATCAGCTGCCATATAACAGGGATGGTAATGCCATTATTATTGTTTATAAACCACCACTGACATGTATTTTATACGCCACACTAGAGGCCCACATGGTTGTGTTACATGTTTGATTCTGCGATGCCAGCCAAAAGCACACACTTGTAAAAATGCAAAGCTGTCATGAAGAAGGGACTTAGTCGCGGCTCTCTAGCGCGACCTCTGTGTAAAAATGGCTGTAGAAAGTGGCCCAGTTCCAATTTTGCCCTCACACTGAACCCTCACACACTTTAAACAACGTCTCATGTGACATCACAGTAAATGTCTGAGTGCAGAACGGTGTGACACTCAAATGTTGTTTGAGGACTGGGACAGCACTTTGTGAAGTCACTTTACCTGAAGAGACACGTTTCTGTTGGGAGGAAAGTGTGAGGCTGATATTTCAGACTGTGTGCGCCGGTTTATGAGCTGGAGTGTTTTTAAACATCAGTGACAGTTCTGTCGGACAAAATTAACATATTTTGAAGTCACTGTGGTGCCATTACAAGATAAGTAAGTACGTGTACACGGTGCTGGTTAACAACATGTATGTTATAATTAAAAGGATCATCATAACTTAAACAAACTGACCTGTCTAGATGACACATAAGGAGAACATACCAAAACATTTTAACTCATTCAACTCACCCAAATAAACAAGAGACAAAGTCTAATATCTAAACTAAAAATGCAACGCTAACCTCACTATACATAAAGCAATGGGACCCCCCCTCATATCCACCCTGCCTGTGTCCAACCAGTGTCCAATTTGTCAGGTCTCTTTGAGTGCGGTGACCCATTTACTTTAACACCTGCCCACCTTCACACAGGTAAAACACTGTATGTCCATAATTAGTCTCAGGTTTCCAAATTTCCATTTAACAGTTTCAGAGTTCATCACAGGTAAATGTCCATTTATCAATTTCATTTTCAACATGCTACAAACTCTTCATGCTGCCACACTTGACACGGTCAAAAAACTGTTTGCTTCCCTGTCACACACCTGCTGCTCCTCACCTGCACCTTACCTACATTACCTCATTACCTGTTCTAGTCTGCTTTTAAGCTCATGTCACAGTCATTTTAAATGCTACATACACATGCTATATCTTGTTTGTTTGTTTTTTCAGGACAATGTGGGCTACCCAGATTTGCCATCATTACATGTCCTTCTATGTGCCTGTATTTTATATTAATTTTTATATCAATGAAAAAAACAAATCTGTGTGACTAAATTCTTACATTTTTACATGTATCTCACCACAGCAAGTTGGAAGTTGACATATTCTGCCATAAATGAAGAGAGGAGACTCTCTGGAATCTGGCAATATAAGAACCATGATGGTGGGACATTCTGTCACTTCACAGCTGTCCAAAACATGTGGTTTGTGCCAGGCGGACATGATTGCCAGTATTTTTTCATTATTGCAAGAAATTCCATTGACTCATTCACAAGTCAAAAATGTGTTTTATCTGAAAGAAACATGCAATATTTACATCTAAGACAATAGAAAAATAGTCAACCAAGTGCAATGATGTCCTCTAAGTTAATATTTGCAACTTTGTTTGCAGTAAAAAAAAAAAAAAAAAATTATTATTATTATTATTATTATTATTATTATTATTATTATTATTATCATCATCATCATCATCATCATCATCATCATTATCATTATTATTATTATTATTATTATTAGATATTTGCATCTTGAAAGCTGGACTACAAATGTGGATAGACAGGGAGAAACACATGCAAGCCTAAGATGCGGTAAGATATGATATTCCTCACTATATGAAGTGACTGATAACAAGATCTGTATAATGGATTGTAAAGAAATTCGTCAGGTTTTTATTTTGTAGACAATTGATCTGGATTTATAGCGTGATGGGCGACCCTGCATTCACAAGTAATCCATCCAACAGTAATGTTGCTATGATTCCGCTGTTTCACGTGATGTGCGTGGCTTCTCCCTATGACACACGGTCGCAGAGAAAACCCATGGAGAAGAACAGGTGTGAATTTGGACGCACTATGCGTCGTTTGGGCCCATAGGGTTAAACATGAATCAGAACAAATACAAAGAACGTTGCTGTGGCTCCAACATATTATTAGTTGTAATAACTGTTAAAAACAGCTGTAAGTCCTCTTTGGAGCACAAAATAGTGGTATGATATGCAAATAACACAAATTTTAATTATTTGAAACTTGACGTAGGTCATTGATATATAATAGAAACAGTCTTGGTCCCAGTACTGACCCCTGGGGTACACCGCAAGTATTGTTACAACATTAAAGTGTGTTTTCTGGTGTTAGTGAGCACGTATGTGGAAAAAATTGTATAAAGCTGTGTGAAGTCTGTTAAATGTCCTAAGGTGATGTCACTTGAGTCAGTGCCAGCTGAGGCTGAAGACAAGTCTGACAATGAAAAATGTTTACTAAGTAACCACGTTACTCTGAGAGACCAGGTTATGTAGGTAATCAGAGAATCCATACGCTGTAGTAATCTGGTTACTATAACTCAGCCTAGAGCTGCTTGGAACAGTTCAGTAATCAGATATCTGTCCTAATTCTGATCTTATTTTGGAGGCATGGTCCCCTAATTATAACTGTAGCAGTGACAGAAGATGCAGTGTTGGTCCTTGTGTGTGTGTGTGTGTGTGTGTGTGTTGCAGACTAATGTTTAGCAGTGGAAACATCTTATTAGTACCTCTACAGGCTACTCTGTGTCAGCTTGGAGGAGGCAGTAGCTGAGAGAGTAAAGGGCCAACTTAATGGCAAGTGCTCATTTTTCCAGCATGGAATAATCAGCCTCCTATGGCTAATGTGAGCCACAAGGTGCTGCTTGTCTTGTGGTCCCTGTAGTGGAACAACCCCGAGAAAGATAATGTTCATTAAAATCTGCCAAAGCAACACGTTTCATACTGAGTGACTGTTGGATGTCATGCCTCTTGTGTCCACTGGAGCCGGTGGGGCATCTCGATCCATCTGCATCTGTATCAGCAGAGCTGTAATAGCAGAGGGTGAAGTGGGAGGTGGTGGATAATTTTACACAGAACCCGGTGAGGGAGAACACTCATTTTCACACTCACACGTTACATTTGCATGTTTCATACATATCATAACAGCGTTTTTAAATTAATATGTTATAAGAGCTGTCTTTGTCAACGAGAGGTGCAGGGTGGATGGTGTGAGACACAGGCAAGATGCCTGCCGAGCTGCAGCACACTGTCAGAGACCAACATACAGCAAAACCAGTTGTTTTAAGTGAGTCTTTGTTGTGTTTTCAGAGGATTTTTAGGCATCATACATGGGTGATTTTAAGGGACCGTCACTGTTATTCCAGCAGCTTTTTCAGCCCCAGAATGTGGGTGATTTTGAGTGACCTGTGGTTGTTTTTCACTGTTTCTCCAGCAGGGATAGTGCCACGAAACCTGGGCCAAAACATTATCTTTCCCTTGAGGGAAGGGAACGATCATCTCAAAACACAGCCAGGGGGAGGAAGGAGTCCGGTTTGGTAACCTCAGAACTGCATTTCTGCTTTTTGCAGATGTGGTTCTGTTGGCTTCATCACACCGTGACCTCCAGCATGCACTGGGGTGGTTTGCAGCTGAGTGTAGCTGTTGGGATGAAAGTCAGCACCTCCAAATCTGAGGCCATGGTTCTCTGCTGGAAACCAGTGGAGTGCCACCTCTGGGTTGGGAATGAGTTAGTGCCCCGAGGGAGTTCAAGTATCTCGGGGTCTTGTTCACAAGTGAGGGTAGAATGAAACGTGAGATAAATCGACAGTTTGGCACGGTGGCTGCAGTGTTGCGGGTGCTGTGCCGGACCGTCATGATGAAGAGGGAGCTGAGTCGGAAGGCAAAGCTTTGGATTTACTGGTCCATCTACATCCTAACCCTCACCTGCGGTCATGAGCTCTGGGTAGTGACCAAAAAAAGGAGACTGTGGATAAAAGCGCCCAAAATTAGAGCCGCTGCTCCTTTGCTTCGAAAGAAGTCAGTTGAGGTGGTTCGGGCATCTGATCAGGATCTTCCTGGGCGCCTCCTGTTTTAGGTGTTCTGGGCATGTCTCACTGGTAGGAGGCCCCGGGGTAGACCCAGAACACACTGGAGGGATTACATATCTTGTCCGGCCTGGGAACGCCTCAGGAAAGTGTTGCTTGGGAGAGGGACGTCTGGAATACGACTTCGGATAAACAGTTAAAAATGGACAAGTGGCATGATCTTTCCCTAACCACAACCAAATGATGCTTTTGTTGTCGAAACAGTTTTAACAAACCTGCTACATAAAACGTGCAAATTAACGTATCTGCAGTTTGCAAAAATGCCAAAAGTGTTTGTGCTGATTGGGCTGAGGACTCAACCCAGCTGATGCAGCTGCAGACTGATGACTTTGGATGGAAAATGCATCATGTTATTTTGCTCAGAAGTTTTCAGAGAAAAAACAAACAGGTGCGTACTGTGCAGTCTCTTTTCATAATCTTGTATGACCGATCAACAATACTTATTAAACCTGTCCTGAGATTATTAACAGTGCTTTTACCCTGCGCTGCTGGTCAATGATCCTGGAAAGACACAGTTCATTTCTTACTACCGGTGGAGCTAATTTTGTTGATTGTCTGAATTATTATTATTAGTAGTAGTTGTAGTATCATTTGCCATTTCTGACTGGAACTTCATTGGCATTGTTAGGTAGGCACAGATGCATGTGGTAAAAAGACAGGCACCACATACCAGTTTACCTTTAAACTATATATGTTGGTTTCCAGCAAGTTGTTTCATTACTTAATTTATTTTAAAAATAAAAGGCATTACACATCCACAGAAACATGTGCAAGGCCAGACAAGATCCAGTGATGTGTTGGTGACACAGGGGTTAAATGCAGCTTTTTGAGGGTCTTTGTAAGCCATTGGTACCTGTAATTTTTTGTTCTCGATCTTAAAACTGAAAAGGACCACCTTTCATCACCAAAATTACAGAATCAATAGCTGCACACCCTCTTTGACCCTCTCCTTCTGAAAGCAAAGCTTTGCTTTTGAAATGTGCATAAAAGATGTTTTGAGAGATTCTACGCCCAGTTAAAATGGACAAATCACATTCTTTGAAGCATGAATGTCCCAAACTAAAAAACCTTTTGGCTTTTAGGGGTCACATAATTGCTCCTTCTTCATTCTTTTCTTGCAAAGTGTCTGATTCCAACACAGTCTCTTAACCTGAGCAGTTGTTGTGTATCATTACAGTAGCAATTACTATCCTGATGACATTCACATGAGCTTTTCACAAGCTATAATCATATTTGGTGATTATCAGTCATTATAAAGCAGCACATGTACTGTAATTAGCCAATTGAAAAGTGTTTAGTACTGTACTGCATTCTGCCGTAGTCCTTGTAATTATCTTCCAAAAGAGAATATTGTGCTGTGCACAATTACAGTCAAGGACTGCAGCAATCTCTCTCTGCATAATGTGATGAGTCTCTTCAGCCTGGTGAGAGAAAAAGTCATCAGAGAAGCACTGAGAGTCGCTCTCCACATTTATTGTCACAGAAATTACATGTTTAATACACAGTACACCACAGTGTTTAAAAGTTCATCCTGTGGCATGTGTGACAGCTTGCTATAGTACAAATGAAAACTGCTCATTCATTCATTTTTCTCACTGGTTTCTCCTTATTCAGGGTTATTCACTGTTCACTTCTTCCACCATCTGCTACTGCCAGCAGCTCTGAATGCTACTGCTCTCTTAGTGCTGTTTGTGACATTAACAGTAACACTTCAAACCAAATCTGATCAACTGCTAGTGGTGGGTTATACTAATATTTTCAAAGTGCTGCATGCCACATTCATGCATTCACACACACATTTATATACTGGTTAATTTGCACATTACACACGTTCATATGTATTCAGGTGGCACAGTGGTGAATTTGGGGTTCGGTATCTTGCTCAAGGACACTTCAGGCTGCAGCAGTGACCCTGCAAAACTTTTATGTCAATCTATGTGCGTGTTTTGGTTGGTGTAAGTTGTTGTAAAAGTTGGTGGAGGCTTGTTTATGATAATGTTTCAAAATGACTATGGTAATGATTTACGAAAAATGGCATATTATGATATAGCTTACAAAAATAAACATATTGTCTGACAGAAACAGATGTTAGTGTATTCATATCATTTGTCAGATTAATGCTCGAACGATATCATTAAGGTAAAGCAAAGGTAAAATTACCATCTGTTCGTCACAGCTGCAGACAAGGTGTTGTCTTGGACTCTCACTCTTATACCTGGTGAAACACTACGAACATAGCTCTGTAAACACGGCCTAAGTTTCTGCAGTGCATCATGAGAGCCTGTGCAGGATATAGATTCTGTATAGCTTGTTCTATCTGGGATATCACCAAGAAACGTCATCATCATCCTCTCTGTGCATCATTTGACTAACAGATTGCAGTGAGTAGAAGGAAGGAGGAGAGGCCTCTACCATCTGCTCTTTTTCATATATGGAAGAACAAGGTCTCATGAGATGACGCAAAATTGTTAAATGCCAGCTGTCTTGCTGCGGCGTCTGTCCCATTCATTGTACTCCTATGAATCTTTGTCGTCTTCAGTCTCCGTCTTTTCTGCAAGTTTGCATTTAGTTTGTATCACAAAAAGTGAGACGAGGTGTGTCATCCCCCTCCCTTCAAAATGGCCTTTTGACAGTGTGTTTTTATTCATGAGACGGGGGTCTGAAAGTGTTGGTGCAGCACCATTGTAGTGTGAATGTTTAGAGAGCTTCCATGAGCTGTCAGGAATTCAACAGACGCTTTTCACACAGCACAGATGGAAGTATTTCTCAAAACACTGTATTACAAGCCAAATCACCCACAAAAATGTGCCTTCTCTCAACACACTGCGAGGCCTTTCACATTTCCATTAACATTCCACAAACACCAGCATGATCCAGAATGTCTATTGTAGCCATTGATCACAGCACCCAACCTACATGTCATCCAACGAGTCATAAGTCTCATATCTTCATCGGTATCTTAGCAGATGTTTGAAAGGTATGCAGCGACAGGGTTTTCAGGTGCTGTTTGACAATCTGGCAAAGAAATCATGTAAGAACCAAACTGTGAGGGTGACTAAACATGTGACATTTATTAAGGATGACACAAAGCAGTCCTTGAATCCTCTGGATCTTGCTCTGTGGATTATGAATCAGCAGCCCTGTCTCCTGGAAATACATTTGTATGTTACCACACTGCTTTCTTAATTACAGTGTTGTGGCAATGTGTCTTTCAGGTAACAAAAAACTACATTCATGTGCCACATAGGCTTTATAACGAGGAGGTTGGGGAGCATGGTTGGTGTACAAGTGCAGGACCTTGACGCCGGAACCCTGGGCCAGGCCAAACTCTTGTCTTAAAGGGAAATTTTGATTTATTTCAACCTGTCTCCTATCGTCCTAAATTTGTTTCAAGTGACTAGTGACATAAAAATAATAGTTAGCATGTTAGCCGTTAGCCTAGATACAGCCGGGGCGCATAGTAGCGTCAGACCTGTTAAAACGTAAGTGAACGGGCACACTTCAAGTGCAGAGTTAGTCCACTGAACAAGCTTTTTTTCCACAAGGGCCGCCTCATATCGTTAGGATAAATGTCAGAGAACATATAGGAAACGACATGTAAACGTGTTGTCTTACCTTACCGCTGTGCTGCCATGTTTGTTTACCATTTAGCTCTGCTTTACAAAGCGCGGCTGAAATATCGCGAGAACAAGCAGCGATCTCATACCATGCCTAGGCAGTTAGAGCGACAGGCTACAATAAGGCTAAAAACAGATTTCAAATGATGTTTTTCCAAACAACTTTTTATGTCGGGGCTTCAGGACATTTGGATCACTATGGACGAGCAGTATGGAGATATTTTGTGGTTTCAATTATGTGTTTTTGGACTTTTGAATCTGGGGCGCTGTAAGCCTCCATTAGGTGGAGTTGTGCTGCTACCTCCTCTCCCCTTGGATCTCTGCAAGTGTTGTGAGGACTCTAAAACTTCACCTGAGCCTCCATCGGCATATGGGTGAGTAGACAATGACTGAATTTTCATTTTTGGGTGCACTATCCCTTTAAGTGTTGATTAAAAGGTATAGTAAAAAAATAATAATATTGTAGTCACTGCAAGTGGATACTGTATTGCAGGATTGAATATTTTTGTGAACACAACTGATACATGTTGTTAGTGAACATATTTGCAACTTTCCAGGTACATTAATTAGCAGCATTTCTTCATTATCTTAACAGAAAATGTATTTCAATCAGGAACACTTTAGTCAAAGAAAAGAAAGGATCGAGCCAAAAGGAACCAAATCTTTGTAAATCATTAAGATGAAAATTGATAAAATAAAGATTTTATCACGCTGAAAAGATTTACAAAAAAGTTGAAGGTGTTAACTGAAATATACTTTATTTAAAAAAAGAAGACAGTGAAATGAACTAAAAGACACAACAAAATTAACTCAACAGACAAAAGAATATAACGACGTGACAAAACTAAAACACCCTCCCTCCAGACAGGAGTGAACACTACCAACCCTGATACACTACAACACGAGCTACTGTAACAACCAACACACAACATAGAAGCAGACAAATGGCCTACTGGCACTGTTTGCTCACCTCCTCTGCTCTTTAAACTATTACGGAGCACTGGAGTGCTCCACCACCCACTGCAGCCGAGAAGGCAGGGGGGATGGCACAGAAGAAAATGGAGAAAAGGGCACTCACCACCTGTAGCAGCTCTTTTCTTTTCTCTTTATGGCAACAACAGCTGAAAGATCACCTGCTTCCCAAGCTGGAAATTTGGCCAGGAAAACTTACTGCACCTTCTGGCTCAACAGTGTCATTTATAGGAAATGTCAAAAGATCACCAAATGTCTTGCAACACCTATATTATGTCCTGTTGATGGAAGTAACACTTCGACCCGAGTGTGGTGCTAGACGAAAATGTATGCATCCAAATCCAAATGCATCCAGATCTGTTCATTAGGTTTGGATTAGACTTGCTGGACCAGAAGTTTCCGTCACTGGCGCTGACATGACTTGTTTGACGACGTGAATGAAGGAGAGCTGTATCAATCATTCAAGGTTCACTGAAGACATTGTTACTGTAAGTACTGTGCACTCAGTTTAGCAGAATGAAGGTTGAACACATACAGGATGAAACTATGAAAGGTTGTATCCGTCCATATTATTATATTATTGTTACCAAGGTAACTAATGTCTCGGAAACGTCCAGCATTCATTTCTCGTCTGCCATTGAAAGACTTCCACATTGTGTTCTTGACATTATCCTTGACATTGTGTCTCGTATACATCACCTAAGTTGTTATGGCAGGATGGAGACAAGTGAACAAATCCTGCAGAAAGGATGAATGATGTTGTGTATTTGGAGTGAGACCGGGCTCTTATGAAAGACAGGCCATAGGACTGGGTGGTCTTCGCCAAAATGAGACTATTTCCTGGAAGAGATTTGGGTTTCTCTTTCTTTCTTGAAGTGTTATCTCATGCGGGGCGATTCTAGGATCAGAGGTGTAGGGGTGCTGAGCAAGATAACTTTCACTGTTTTGTACATTTTAATCGATTTCATTCCCACATTTGTGAAAGAAAAACAGTTTTTGGTAAAGTCTGTGACTAAACCATCAAATCTGATAAAGGTTATTTAGGGTGCTGCTGTTATATTTTTGTACTGTATAGTTTTGGCACTCTTCTATCTTGTTAAAAAAGGACATACAGTAAAAAAAGAAAATTAATTTTAAAAAAAAAAAAGGGCTAGAAACGGCTACGATCTCATGTCTTGTTTTGATTGAAGAAATGTGATAATGAGAATGATAAATGATTTGAACATGGTGTATGGTATTCGTGTGTGTGTGGAAGTTCACTTCTGTACAGAACTAAAACAGAAGGTTTCAGAAGTTTTGTTAGTTCACTGTCTCACTCTGGACTCATAGATTTGGTTGCTTTGTCTATTGACGTCTACTAAAGAAAGCATCTTGAAGTTTGACCGTCTTGTTCTTCACAATCCTCACAATTACACAAGAATGATCAACACTATTTCTGACTCTCAGACTGAGTTTTATCTCCTCAGTTACATGCAAATTTGATTACGAAAAGCGATTACGAAAAGCTCATTGATAATGATTATGTCAGAGGAAGTTGAAAAACTATATTGTTCGTTCACAAAGAGTCCACTATTAACTGTGCAATCAGAAATGAGACAGCCGTGCCTCAGTGAAGAAAGCAGTTCATACTGAAGCTACAATGGTTATTTTGATAATCATATCTGCTCAGAGAGCCAACAGCAACAGGACCACAAGCTTCCCACGGTCCACTGTTAACATTTCATTTCTTATTGTACCAATGAGTCAGAGACACTGCCCTTTCTTATTCATTTTCTTTTGTCCTCCATTAGCTTGTGTGGTTGTTAATGTGCAAATATCCATGAGACAATTTGGTAAACAGCTTTATTTTTTGTCCCTTGAGCAAAGTCATGCTTCCATTTTCTGCAACTCTTTCATACTCACATTGTTAAACATAATATGACAAGTAAAACCCTGTTAAAGCTCAGTCACACCAGCTTTTAAATCGGCAAAGCTCAATACATTTCTATGGGATGAATTTTGGATCTGCAAATTTGCACCACTGACCAGTAACAGGCTGTCATGTGAATGCTGATCTCTGAAGGAACCGAGAGCTGGGAAGTAACCATTGTTTCTTACTAGCTTTGTTTCACTCTTTTTTTAGCTGTTTTGGCGTCTGAGCACTGGAGACAGCAACAAGTCACTTGCCTCCTATTTTTGACTTGCAAACTGCAAGAGGACACACTCACGCACTGACGTAAGGGTCAGTCAAAGTATGCACAAGGGAAATGGTCTGGTGCACGTAGCTGCACACAATCAATGTAGATTGATGCAGGTAATCGGTGCTGGACCTAGCGCATTTGGCACCTTAGGCAAGCGTCCACTCCCTGATTTTGGTGCCCATCTCCTTGGTGGCTGCCTGTGTCACCTTTAAGTGGGATTTATACTTGTGGGTCAGCTCTATGCAGAGCCTACGCCGAGCATTTATACTTGTGTGGTGGTGTCTGTGTCACTCTGCAGTTACACCTCCAAACACTAGTAGGCGGCGGAGGTTTCTGTGAAGTGCTGTAAAGGTTAGTTGATTCAAAAATACATTAAACACACATTAAACATGGTTTAATAGCAACAAAAAAATAGACAGACGGGCTGTATGGCTGTGACGTGTCATAAAACAGCATCAATTCAACGCTGAAGTATCATCCTGCATTAGGAAGATCTGCCGCTGATCAGGCTTGTTACTTGTTGGTGAAGCTGCAGACTGGAGGTTAGCAGGCTGGGCAGACTGCAGTACAGCAGGCTGGAGGCCATCTGACTTGAAAGCAGGCTGGAAGCTAGCAGACGGAGGTACAGGCTGGAGCTGATATGCTGGGAATTTGGCTCGGGGCTTTGAGGCTGCAGGCAAGATGCAGGGGAGACTGCAGAGTTAGGCTCAAGAGAAATGGGCAGAGAAGTGTTTGCATGGAGCTTCCACCTGTTAAATGCCACCAGCAGGGGAAATTCACAGCCCGTCCCGCAAAAGACAGCAAGGACCTCCAGGAAGCCTGGGTCGAGATCAAAGAACACCGTCTTTGTTCCTTTTAAAACAAAAGGGAGACGGGCAGGTGTGTGCCTGCTGGATCCATTTCTCAGCCAGATCGTACTGTCACGAGGCAGTTAAAGTGGACTGAGGGGTGTAATAAGAATGATGGGGAGGGGGGACGCAGGCCTGAGGCAGCTTGGGCAGGTCGCTGGGACACTGGGGTGGTGGCTTGGGATTGGAAGGTGGGAAGAGTAGCGGTCCAGCGTGGGGAGCAGGGCTGACAGGACAAGGGACGAGAGACAGGGACCGGAGCAGACGGGGCTGCAGGGAACTGGAGACAGACTTACGCAAGGGAAAACAGGCAACAGCAAGGAAACAGGATAAATGCAAGGCTTGAAGCATAGTAACACTGACAGGTGGCAGAGTCGATGATCTGCTGATGAGTGGATGGCAAAACTTTCATTTCTATTAACCTCATTTTCCACTGTTGACTAGACCAGAAGTAAAAATGTAAAAAGTAAAAGTGAAGTGCATTCATACATAGTATAATGACTAATGACTGAATATTAGTGTTACATGAGTGAGTACGTGTGTGTTGCTGCCAGGACACTGTGATATTACGAAGAGATCTAATGGGCCAAATGGTCCTTAACTGTCTGATAACAAATGTCTTCATTTAGTGTACGAAAGTGTTTCATACTGTGTTTATGTCCAGCCGTGCTCCAGTTAAAATCTGATGGGCCAAAGTCTTGGACAAAACTGTCCTCTAGAGACAGATTTTGGAGACTGCTAGTGAAAATGTGATTCTGACAGCTGATTGGTGCAATCAAGTGCCCATAATTCCAATTTGTGCCCAGAGACTGAAATGCATGTGAGGAGGTTGATGGAAGACAGATGCTAGTCATATCGGAGATGTAATAATGGGAGGGACCAGCGGGAAGTGGAGAGGGTGTTACTACAATTAGGTCAATATTTCCTCGCTGTGCCCCTGAATTGATGTAATGAACGTCATCATTATTGATCCTGGTGAGATATTTTGACAGTTGATGAGGTCTCAGTGGAAATTTTTCTTATTACATTGTCTAACAATTGTTTTAGAGGCTTTTGCAGCATACCAACATTACACTGAATACTGAAATTGTAATTAAGAATAATAAAATACCAAATTATCCAACTGGCTATTGGCAGCTAGTGAACAAACAAAAGAAATGAGTTGTCTGGTGTAATGAACCCACAGAGAATAGTCACCCAATTTTAGCTCCATTTCCACCAAACACTTTCGGTATGGTACCTTTGGAACCAGCAGTAACCCTTCAAAATAAAGCAAAATAAAACAGGCTGCAGTGAGAGTCTCTCCACAGGATATTCAAAAATTGTGGGTTTGTGCATTCAGTCCTTCTCAAGCAAGCTCAGGGGTTTAGTGTTGCCGTAGCCCACAGCAACACAGTGTTGCCCCCAACGGCACTTTCACCGAGTCCGACGCAGTTTGTTACCTGACATAGTTATTGTTATGGACAGTGTGTAACACGTAGCTCACACGCAGCGCAGCACTGAACACACAGGAGTGGAGCCTGTGTTGCGTTCAGGCGTTGTCACGTCAATTACAATTTCCAGCACTTGCCGCTCCTGTCCATGTGGTGAGCTTATTTTCTGCAATAATCCTAAATCCAATGGGAAAATTCCATTGGATTAGCACTCAATTATGCTGTTGTTGTATAAAGGCTAGTGATACAGGCAAAAATCTTTTACTGAAGGTTGAAACTACAGTATTATATCTTTTGAACAACGTTAATATACATTGAATGTAGTAGAAATTCTTGTTTACAATTCCATAAACAAGTAAAACAAAGTGTATGAGGTAATACTGTAGTGTAATTATATTGTTTGCTGCAATCAATCCATCTTTAAAAAACAAACAAAAAGGCATATATTATTAGCATAAGGTACCCATTCACTCTTGTGTGATATTTGAAATGTAACGTAAATCAATGCAGTGAGCGTGTATTTTAGTCCTTGACAGAGCTGGATCTCTACCTTTAGTTACAGGTTTTAAAAGGCAGAAAAGCAATAAGAGTGAGCTCAGGATTTTGTCAACTTTAAGTCTTGCATACTTGCCACTTGACAGTATACCGACCTCTCTGTGGGGTTTTTTCAGGCAAAGCGACAGTGTGTTGCTCATGGTGTGCGAGCATGTCAAGTGTTATTAATGTCGGACCAGGGAAGGGAGAAGGAAGACCACAGCCACCACTGTCAGTGCAGCCAATGTACTGTAGAGGTTATTACACCAAATATCAGGGGAAACAGCCTGCCCTGCTCACTGTGAGAATCTGTCAGTCCTGACCCAGCCGAGAGGATCCACACGCCTGCTGTAGCGACCATATACAACCCCGTATACTGAAGGAGTCTGGAAATAGATATGACATACTATCCAATTAAATACAGTTTGTTTTGATCGGCATAATATTAACTAATGGGTTAATCAGGTGCCGAGCAGCATATGTTATATGATCATCTCCGTCTGTTTGTTGGTGTTGACCTTGAACTGTAAATTAGCGCGAGCACATTAATGTTCCAAGGAGAATCTAACTGGATTGAACTTTGCCCACTTTTACACATCGGCATTTGGTCTGAAAACGATTTAGCGGCAGGGGGCAATGGCCAGTATTCTTTAGGTTGCAGTGATGCAGGATGGTGGATATCAGGGCCTAGACTTCTCTTTCTTGTGCCGGTCATTGTCTACAGTCCGATTTGCAATTCGTCTCAGCGAGAATGGAATTGGAGTTGAGATACGGCAAATCTCTATAAAAGAAATTTTTAAAAGCTGATATTAACCTCCGACCATTCCACTGTAAGGGCTTCTGTCATTGAATTATATAAGTGTCAACACACACTGAAATTAAAGGGCCTTTTTTCAATGTTTGCCTCAATATTTCTTGAGAAAATATGCTGTAGATGACAATAACTGAGACCTAACAGCTGGAAAAGACAGCAGTACCACAGCATGAAGCCTCATTTAGTCTAAACTCAAAGCAGATCATCACAGAAAGCAACATTTGGGTAAAACAATGTACTGAATCTGTGATAATGAGTGAAAAACATATTCAGCAAAGACAGAAATGTCTATATAGGAGCTTAATATGTATAGAAATACTTCTTGTTTATCATTTATGTACATTTATAACCGTCTATGATGCCAGGAACCTGTTAAAAAGTGCACTCAAGGTCAGGAGTGTCATTCACTACAAGACCCATAAGCCACCAGGCCAATTGCTTGCTCAAGATTGGATCTGTGAGCTGGGAAATGAAACAGGCCCTTCCTTTCAACAAAGGCCCTTGTTTGCTATTGTAGCTCATAATGAGAACGTGGAAGCTCCTATTGGCTCAAGTGAGGTGTCAAACAAAAGGTCAGAGATTAGCCACCATTTTCATATCATGGTGTCAGCATATTTTCGAGCAAACTAGAGTTATGTGTACAGTAAGAAGAGAAATATGAGCATTTGAAATGATGCAGTGGTAGTTCATGGATATCTATAGATGTAATACTGAAATTTCAACAAAAAGCGAGGTTTAATGTAGCCGATAGAAAGTATCCAGTACAGACAGGCAACTCAAAGTCCAAACGAAAATGAATCCAAACAGAACACCAGGCAGGAAACGACACCTGGAACATGAGACGAGCACAAGGAATGAACACACGAAGAACACGGGATGAATACAAGCAAGAATGCAGGAATGACCACAGACAAACTGACAACGAACAAAGGGAAACGCGCAGGTATATATACACAGAAAACTAATCACAAGAACGAGACACAGCTGGAGTCGGTGGACACGGGCAAAAAGAGGTAAATGGAGACTGGCTAACAACAAGGGTGTGGAGGGGAACACTAGGGTGGAGCAAACAAGACTAATACAGAACAGGTGTGAGGGGACGACTCAGGGAACAGGGAAAGACTAACGAGACAGGTGTGACAGAAAACAGGTGGGAAAACGCACAAAGACAGGAAGTGAAACCAGACACAACGCAGGAGGAGAGAATCTTCAAAATAAAACAGGAAGCAGATTAAACATGAACGAAAAACATGAAACAAGGAACAGAAACAGAAAACTCCAAAACAAAATCCATAGGATAACAGGATATAGACAAACCCATGACAAATAATGTGTTAGGACCAAATATTTCACTGGATTTAGATCATGTGGAACTTTGGAAGTGTGCGAGGACGTTTTTTGTTTGAACATTGTCAATCTCTGGATTATGATAAGGCATAATTGACGAGTTATGACTCTGTTTGTCTGACAGAAGTGTTTATGGAACCTGCTATGGTGGTTTTTCCTTACAGGTTACAGGGCGAACAGAACGTGCCTCTGACAGAGGTGAAACTCTTCTAGTCTTTTCATTAAACACCAGCCAAAGGCAAGGTTTTAATGTCATGTGCTTATTGGAGTGTTTGGATTATATTCCTGAAGCTTTGGGTGAGACGACTAAAAGAGACGTATTATTTTGCATATAAAGGAGGCAAAAATGTGCGTCGCTTCCCTCTTTTTAAACGAAAGAGATTTAAGTGTTTGCTTCAGTGCGACCTTTGTCTTCTCTCCTCTGCACAGTTTTAGGCAATTATCATCCATAATGTGAATTAAGTCTTCAAACATAACTGTTGAGGCTTGCTTCTAAATATAGACCGAGATATTCAACCCAGCAGTCTGCTTTAGTTTTTCCTGCAGATCGAAACGTGACCGAGTGAGACGACTGTATTTCAGTGCTGTGAAGTGTTAATGAACTGTAAATGACAGAGAAGGTGTTCCTCATTCTTTCATATGGAAGTTAGGTTGAGGATGAATGTGAGAGTCTTCCCAGAGGGGCAAGATGAGAAGATCAGAGGGTGGAATGGTTGGATAATCATGTCCCCTTCATATTTAATTGCTGTATGAAGGCAGGCCATTTTTAGCCCTTTTATCAGCGGGGCGTGTGTGTGTGTGTATATATCTATATGTGTGCCTTCACTGTGTGTGTGTGTGTGTGTGTGTGTGTGTGTGTGTGCGTGCGTGTGTGTGTGTCAGTGTTGCACTGAACTAGTTGCCACCATTCAATAACTCTTTTCTTTGTGGCGGCGTACTTACAGCAAATCACAGACATTTTGTTTGATGCAGTGTTGTTGACTTTGGCTTTTATTTAACAAAAGACCTCTTTCTAACAATTACATCATGCTGAGTCAAAGATGAATGTGCCACATTTAAGCCTTATAAAAATATCTTCGGGTTATTGTCAAGACTTGAGACAAATATACCAGCCTCAGCTCTGCACAAAAGCATACAAATATTGAAAGTCTGCAGCTGCAATGTTTATTTCACTCCCTAATATAAAAGTGTGGAACAATAAAAAGTCCTTTTTACATAGAGATTGCACTATAGGGCCACTGCGAGGTCCCTTCTTCATATCGCCTTTGCACTTTCACACAGAACCAAACAATAACGGCATCAACAAGGGCGACATGTAACGCAACACATTTCCACGTCCACATACGATGTGCAAGGTACCCTGGGTGCGTTAGTTGTTGACGTTCTAGGACGCTCTGTTAAGTTCTGCTTGTTAAATGCATTGTCTTCTTTCAAAAGGGAAGTAAGGGAAGGGAAGTAAGTCGGGCTTTGAAGCCAGTTTTCATAGTGGCGAAATGGTGGTACTGCAGTTCCTGGAGTCCAGTGGTGTAGTGGCGGATATATGCAGGTACATGGGGTATACTGTACCCTTTCACGTTAACCAGGTCCAAAACTCAGAACATCAAATGTCATATTTGTCACTTTGGCAAACGTTACTGGCAAACGACCCAATCTGTCATTAGAGGAGGACATGTTTGCTTAATACATGCCTGCCAGTTCAAGTCACAAGTCATATGTTGATTCAAACACTGCATCATATACAAATGTTTGAACCAGCCGCCGTTACCAGCGACTGGCTGCATATCACCTCGACGTTAAAGGACGTCTTTTTTTGTCCGTGTCTGATGCTGGAAGTCACTGCCCAAGCGCTGGATTTCGACGACTTCAGAGTGAGACCTGGTTGAACACAACAGCGTCAGCCTCTAGTGTGACATATAACTTACACACTGACAGTGCTTTATAATCAATAACAACAGCATTAACATGGCAAAAACAATTATTTACCGTCCCTTTTATGTGGCGGCTGATCTCATCTTCTGCTCGGACAGTAAAGAGTTAGTGGACCTCATTGTTTTCCCAATTGGTGGACATTTTCGGCTGCTCTTCTTCTTCCTTGAGTTAGCTGCTAACTGATATCAGCTACTTTATTAAATCCCGCAGTGGGCCACATGCATAACACATCGTTAAAATGTCATATGTATCCCATGATCCCGTCCTGCTGGCTGTCCCATTTACACAGATATTGCTACGATGCTATTACTACTTCCCCAATTCCACGATTCCATGTAACTTTTATACAGAACAATGAGGCGGCAAAATGGTAAAATTCCCGTGTTGAAGAGTCAGTGTAAAAGGGCTTCTGTATTTTGTTGAATTAAACTATTTTCTGGTTTCTTTTCTCCTCCATGACTGTAAACTGAGTATCTTTGACATTTGTGGATGCCACCTTGGGCTTCGGGAAACACTGATCGACACCTCTCACCTTTGTTTAACATTTTATGGAACAAACAATTGATTGATTAATTGAGAAAATAATCAACGGATTAATCAACAATGAAAATAATTGTTAGCTGCAGGCCCACACGTCATTATGAGAATATCTGGACCAGAGCACTCCGCAGACAGATGGATGGAAAGGATGACCAATGGATTAATAGAGAGATATATGGTAATCAGACCTATTCAGACTGAACAAATTAAATGCATCTATAAATGAACATGGACTCATAAATTCATTTCATTCCTTTTTATCTTCTTTGAACAGATATAAAAGCGAGGACATACTGTCTCTGATCAGCGCCAGTTAAAGAAATCCCTCCATCTGTGCTCCGCTGTCAAACCCTCCGCCATCGCTCAGCATGTCTCACCACTGAGACTCTACTAACCCACTGTATCAGAGCGGCTGACCTTTACACCGAGCATCACAGATCGATAAAACGTTATTGGATGGTCATGTTGATGTTCAAAGAAACAGTGAGGGGCCATTGTATCCACATTCAATACCATAAGAATTCATGAATGATTCATGAGTGGTTGATGTTCCTTCTGCGAGGATGAAAAAATTATTTGTTAAATTCTGGGACCAAAGTGTTTCTTCCATCGGGCCTCTGTGTGTAAATATGTGTAACATTACTTGACTGGAAATTGTTAATGAAAACATGAGTCATCCCGTGACATTTGAACAGGAAGAATTGTTTATGCTTCACACCAGGTGAATGGCACGATGAGCTGTGTACTGCGCAGATAAAAGCTCTCGACGCATTTATTATGCTTCTCTTTCCTCCGTCTATGTACACAGCATATAATTATCTCCAGGCTACGGGGAGACTGACCACTTAATTAGGGCAGGAACAAATTATGATCCTGTTTCCTGTAAGCGTAATGGAATTCCTACTCTAAGTTTGGTCCCTCTAAACATCAGTGGAAACACACCGAAGGAGTCTTGGGAGCACAGTGGACATGGGTGTTGGCCCTCTCGCTGTGGGATAATGACTCATCTTGTGCTAATGAGCCTTTTGGAGATGCACTTGTCGTAGTAAATGAGCAGCTCAGCTGAGCAAAGTCGGCGCCTCGTGACAACCGAGTTGCCAGGGGATTTAAAAGACAATACCAAGTATCATCTTTACCAGCCTGATGTCTCAGTATTCCTGTTCCTGATAACATGTAAACCAAATCATAATATCAATAGTTCAGCTATAATCACAACAATAAGAACATTATTATAATTATTCAGGTTAAATCCTCCCACTGACCCCAGATGTATTAAAGAAATTTGCAAGGATCAATATCCATCAAATTGGGCACCTTTCCCGAGGCCCTAAACCATAATGGCCCCTTAGCCCCATGCCTGCTGGGCTTCAAGTGGTGTCCAGTGTTAAATTTGGCACCTCATTTTGATTGCCCCTGTGGACATCAAGTGTTAGGCCAACTGTAAATCAGTCAGTGGAGGCTGGTGGCTTTTAAAAGGGCAATATAATGGCTGTCGGACAGCAATGTAAAGTGGTAAAAATAATCTGTTGCCTGGCACAAAAATACTGCTTTGGCCTCTCCTCTGTGGGGACTGAATTTTTATATAAGTCACCTGTTTACATTTTGTCAAAAGAGACAATTCAAGCCTGATTCCAAGGTTCTGTCCAAGCCTGACCCGAGCCCAAACCACAGCAACAGTTTTCGGCCCAACGCAAATTTAAAGCCGAATCTCTACTGTAAAAAGATTTATTTTATGTCGTATACTTTTTAAATATTAAAACGTTTATTTCAAGCAAAGGGCTGACATTTTTCCTCACACCACTTCTCCGTGTTCTCTTCCTCCTGTTACTTCAATAGTCTGTCGTCTCATGCACCGCAGGTTAGGCAGAGTGCGCTACACCCCTCGGTGAGTCTAGTGTGCAAGGCGGTCCACGCTGATGCAGCACGCAGATGATAACTGACACTCTTCGCTGCATGTAATGCACATCTCTCCTACTACCAGGGAGGCTGAAGCAAACACTGACAACCAGGTTGCCTTGCAGCCTGCAGTGCTCGGGCAAAGAATCAGAAAGTCTGTGAAAAATATCAGGTTTCTCCTTCTGCTTCTTGTGCATTTAGTGGCATTCATTCATTCAAGATTCTGATACTTCATTGCCTGTTTCTTATCTCATATGATTTTATGAACATATTTTAGTGTACTGTTTAGCTGTAAAATGAGAGTTGGTCCTGATGATTTCAGCCTCAGATACTAACATACAGAGGCACCTTTTGTGGCCGTCTAATACGCACAAGGTGGCAACTATTTCTGACAAACAATCACAGGACTTTCTGCCAGGAGAATACTGTTTGTTTCCCACTGTGAAACTAAAAGTTAAAGGAGTTACTTTGATAATGATGTAATGGGATAGTCGCGTCACATTTTAATGAATAATAAAATAAACTCAGTGTTATTGTCACTGGCACAGCACATGCACATGCACAGAGGCAAACCAAAAACTTAAAGTACAGGACCATCATTCCAGCCTCACACAGTGTCTGCCTCACGTCACTCAGACCCTCGTATCATCACATCACCAGACAAGAGCCAGACAAAGTGTGTGTGTTGCTCGGGAGCATCAGCAAGGTCAACCTCTTATCTTTAAGACAGGAGACTCTCAACATAAGACATGCAAAATGTGAAGGGCAGTGATGCCTCTTAAGTCAGCTCCGTGTCGATGCACAGGTTTAACACCCTTAGGAGACACAGAGTCAAGCATTTCTTTATGATCGAAAATTCCACCACTATCGATCATCCAAGAAACTTTGTGGTGACACAGCACATGTGGATTTTGGATACTTTATCTCAAATTAATCAGTAAAAAGTGAATCAAAGATCATGTAGGAAATGTGAATCAAGACTTAAAATGAATCCACTTCTAACTAATGCATGTAAATAAATAAAATCTAAACAGTCATTGGTAAACAAAAATTTACAGTAGACCAAAGGATTCTGTTTTACATTTCCTTTGTCAAACTACTGTCAAATGGTGAACAGCTCAACCAGGTGATAACATTAACAAGCAGAGTCTGAATCACCGTATGAGTAAGTGTGTATTCAGGATGAAAAGGTAGGTGGAACTGACTCTGAGGTAATCTAAGTAAAACAAAACCAGGAGAGTGAAGTAGTTGTAAAAAGAAACATTAAGATTAATTTAATTTAATTTAGTTTAATTTAATTCAATTAAATTTTGCTTTATTTTATTTTATTTTATTTTATTTTATTTTTAATTTTATTTTATTTTATTTTATTTTATTTTATTTTACGGGGACAGTGCACAGCTACTTTCACCTGCAGTCCCTGGACAAGAAAATGAGAATATATTCTCTGCTAAAAGACGCTATTATATAAAAAACACAATTACAAAATTCATGACACGATAGCTTTAGCAATAACAATAGCAAGACAACACAACATCAAGTCATCGCAACAATAACAACAGCAACACAAAGACACATTAGAGTCTGTGGCGGTTGTTAACAGAAATTAAGTGTGATCACAAGGATGCACAAAAGATCGTCAAATCTGGGATCATCCCTCTCTAACTTAAGCCACCCTTAAAATTAAACCTGACAGAAATGTAGCTGCGAAAACAGAACAGCAGGATCCATAAAAAAGAAAGAAACAAAAGCAATAATCTACATCAATCTCTAATATTATTTAGGATTCCTACAAAGATTGTATAGTTTATTTAATAGAGGTTATAGAAAGAGAACAAACTGAGCTCAAGCACTTAGATACACTGGTCACTTCATATTTGGTCCTGTCCTTGATGAGCAGCTCTGTACTGTGTGTGGAGCTCAGTACCTTGTGTACACAAGACATATTGACACCTGGAGGTTGATAATATCGATTAACCTGCGACACGAGGAAATCAACTGCTTCCCTCTGTGAGTCCACGAGGTGAGATCAGTGTCGACCTGTAAGATAACGACATTCATTAGTTTCATCAAATGAGCAACCCAGATCATACCGGTCAAACATTTCCCATTGTCATTTAATGAATGGAATTGGATTAAGCTCTGGTGGATGATATGAATGTGGCAACTGGTGACACAACAGGCTAACTCTAATCTGCCATCAGTAGTATATCAGTAAGTATGATGTTATTGTCTAGTGTTGAGTGACAATCGTATTCTGCAAAGGTGTTTTTTTCCGCGTCAGTGGACCTGTCGTCCAAGCGCTCTGATTCATATGTGAAAGATTAGTGATCAGCTGAGCCCTTGTGCTCGGGTAATACTTTTATTTCGTCCTCGCATGAGAGCATCTCCACCTGTGTTGGTAGGAGACACATGGCAACCACACATTGGCACCACCTGCTCATGTGACTTAAATCCACTCTGACTTTTGAACACCTGAAAGTCTCAACCAAAGTCTGAACCAAGGTTTGCATTTGCAGACATGCTCTTTCATCCTCTTGGAAAATCTGAAAAGCGTCGGAGTCTTTGTGAGTTTTTCCAGCTGGGTCTTTATAAACGTGTCGCCTACTGTCCTCATGTGCTACTGTGGCTCAAGCTGCGTTGTTCACGGACAAACTGCAACCTACACTGTACGTTTACTACACTCTGATTATCACCACCTGTCTGCTCTGAATGTAGCCACCTGCACTCTCTCTGTTGGGAAACCACACACACTCTGCGCTCTTATCACATGGCGATACCCTGCCAAAACTTTCTGCAATTAGTATGACAGACAAAATCATTCAAAAAAATATATTTTCACACTGGAAACAAACCATCATGGTTCAGTTTGATCCACGCTGAGACCACCTGTTTCCGTCACACCAAGGTTCAGCTGTTTGGTCCTGACTGTGGTCCAAGGGAGGATTCACATCTTTAATTTTGGTTTGGATTAAATTGAATGCCTGCAGTTATTAGTTCTGCCTGAGAATGAGTGCATCTCTGCTTTGGTGTGTGGAGGAGGCACTGCAGACAGCAGCATATCTCCGTCTGGTGAGAGGAGGAGATGACAATGTTCCAAATTGTTTACCATATTGTTCACTATTGGCTGGCGACACAGTAATTCAGCAAGGATGAGTTTAAGTATCTGTTCCACTAAAAAAGGCAAATACTATGAGTAGGTACCTCACACAACCTCACTTCAACAAATCTTTCCCTTTAAGGGCATTTCATACTTTCTGCATGTCTATGATTTGATCCACGAGACGAAGTGTTATCATCTGTCATGTCTACGAAGGTCCGTTTGGGTGAGGTCCAAAATTGTGACCATATGCTGCCTGGGCCTGCTCAAGTTACAAAATATAACCTCTTGTTCGACAGTTTAGTTCAGCTGGTGGCGTATGCATCTCTTCTCTGTGCATCTGCCGTTACTCACATTTATATGATTTATTTTTCAAGGAATACAGAGTCAGCCAATGGCGTTGAAGCTCTGACAAGAAATCGTGCAAACACCGCTGAGAAATGAAAATGCCTGCCTTACAAGTGGAAATATCTGAGAGACAGATGTGTTGTTCCACTTGTTGTCGTCAACTGGTAATGAGCGTGGGTCAGGAAATTGGCGTGCACGGAACGTTAGATTGACACAGACCCAACATCGTGGTATAAATGGAACAATGTGTGCATCTGTGTGACCTGTTCAAATCTGCAGCTGTCTGCAGATAAGGCATGCACAAGCTTTTGGAAAACAGGAAGTATGGTGATGATATTCGGGGACAAAGTCGAAGGTCAGTGTGCAAATGTGCACAGCAAACTTTACGCAGCCTGCTGTTGGTCAAACAGATGGAAAAACAGTTGGACAGATGGAGGCAGACACAAAACCTCTGCTGCTTGCCTGAGGAAAACATGTCATCAAACAAACTGTATTATATGAGTGTCGTTATTTTATCAGAGGTGGACACCACTTGAGTCATGGCTGATTTACTGTACACGTCCTGTCCTGTTAGGTTTGACTGAGGGTGAAGAATGATGGACTGCCAGGCAGACGGCCGTGGCCTGGATTGGTAGGAATGTGCGGTGCTCTGACCTGGCTCTCTTTGGGTCGGTGTGACCTGCTGAAACACCAGGACGACTTCACGAGCAAACACCTCTCACAACTTTGATATTCCACAACATGGTTTCATATTCAGCTGCAGAAATGAAGCTGAAGTCTTGCTGATCACAAAGACCTCTGTCATAGACACAGTGTTCAGATATACTTTGCAGATATAGATAGAACATGTGTCTGTAATCCCTGGTATGTCAGAGCACCAGCAGCTGGAGGTGCACAACACTGCCACTAATAATAGATCAGCACAATAACTGTCTTTTGGAAATGAATTGTCATTAACACACACACATGTACACACAAACACACAAACACACATGCAAGATCTATTGCCTGTCTGCCAAATGATGCCTTCTCATTCATTTCATCTGCTCTCTACATGGTGAACACCACAGCTGCATCAAGTTGCTGCAGTCGGCCACAACAATACCAGGAAACCAAGTGATTCCCTTTTCAAAATAAAAGCAAAGCATTTGCTACTTTGGGGAGCAGAGCGTTTCACACACTATCTGACAGACAGGTTAGCAGGCTTATAAGACGCCCTATTGAGGCCTGCATGGCCATTGACTTAATTCAGATATGTTAGATGTGTTAGACGTATTGATAAATGGTTAAAATAAAAGATAGATGAACAGTTAAACAGAAATAAGTAGATTAATTAATGAATAAATGGTTTGATTGACTCAGAACAAAAATATAAATGGTGGATGGATTATCTTGGAAAAGGAGAAATGCTCGCTAACACAGATTTTAACACATTTTCAACCAAACTCTGAGAGAAACAAGTGTTTTGTGTGCATTTATTCACAACAGACCTTTATTTTAAACTCATATAAAAGGGGGTTAAAAACAAAAGTGTTGCATTTATATATTGTTTTGTCGTTACATTGGCTGAAATTATTTTTTAAAAATGGTTGAAATGGTTAGTTGTGGACAAGTGATTAAAATACACGGCAAAAACTAAAGATAGATGGTTGAAATATTTACCTACAAGCACTGGCTGCATTGTTTAAATAGATAAAAGTAACAGAGTGCTCTGGAATTTAGTGTCGCCCTGGTTCCCTAAACAAAAAGCCAACGGGATTTCTCGACTGGAAGTTTTGTTCAGCAAGATAATCTTCACAAGATAAACACCACTTTTATGATTTTTGAAGCAAATGCAATCTCCAAAAGTAAAAACATTAGGCTATAAACACACTACACTACTATGGTCACATGATGTCATCGTTCATCACAACAAGGCTGTTAAAGTTCAGTGTGATGACATTTAACGTCCCCAAAAACCTCTGTAGAGCCATTCAGCCACTTGCTAGCAACTGCCTTTTTTAAGAAATGTAAAAACTTAAAGCAGTAGCCTATGCAGTAAACAGTAAAGCAGTAAACTTTACGTTTTCGTTGATTATAGCGCCCCCTTTGGTCAAAGCAGTATGACACCCACAGCCTGGTGTAAAATCTCGACTGCAACCGGCAATTACTGCATGCATTTGTTTTGGAGATCGAGAGGAAAATCATAAATGTTCTGGTGTAGCTCTGAATTTCTTATAAACTGAGGACAACTGCCTGCTGTGTGTTTGTGTTCATGGTCACAGTCACAGATGATTTTGTGGCGTTTGTTGTAACGTTACTAGACAAAACATTCGGTTCACATCAGCTTCCATGTCGTCATATATTGAAGTGAAACAAAGTCTAACAACTTGCGGTATATTCTCTAAATAAAAACAAAAATTACAAACCTGTCGATTAGGAAAAGGCCAACTCAGGATCAGTTTAAAAACCTTTCAGATCTCTCAGCTCTCTCTACTTGGTGAATGCCCGACCAAGGTTTACGCGCGTTTGGGCTCGAGCCCTAAGCGGATCTTCAAGGGGAGGTGATACGAACTAGGGACAGTTTTATTAATGGTAAAAAGTTCCGCACAGCTGCTTTAAAGAGCGAGGTATTTACTGACTGATTTAAAAATCGCAAAACAAAACCAAAGACCTTATTTCAGGCATCTAACCAAAGATCCAATAAAAAAGCCATTGACTTTGATATGAGGGAAAAGAAAAGAGTCAAGAAAACACAAAGTAAGCTCAGTAAATATGATGATTTATCTGTGGTTCTCCCTCATACTGTTTGGAAGAAGATGAATTTGGAGTTTGAAGAAACTTCAAGTGCTTCGCGTGCTGGCAGAAGGAGGAAGGCTCTCTCACAAAGTGAATCTGCTGACTCAGGTTTGGATTTGATTCTCAAGTAGCTGCATATGACAAAACTTTTCATTGTTACTGTTTACCTAAAGTGTGGAATAAATGCTTGTCACACTGGTCACTGCTCAACAGCAAAAGGAACAGACGGACTGATGAGAACTACCCCAGCCGGAGATACAGAGATACAGCTGCAAATCATGAAGCTGCTGTGAACTGATTACAATACAATACAAAAATTAATGAAATGTTATGTTTGTATTTTTCCTGGTTTTATCATTTAGTTCCCAATACATCTAAGCACCCACTTCTGCTGACTTATAGTTACCATTAACTAATTTAACTCTTATTGGTAACAACAAGTGGGTCGTCTCAGCCCTGTGTTCAAAGAAAAACTCTCATTACATTAGAAACAGTGTCAGTTGCTTTATGATTGTTCCAAATAAACTATAATAAATTGTCAAAATAAATGAATAATTTCTAATTTTCTTTGGTATATTTGTGATATACAGATCATGTGAGATGATATGTGCACTATAGCGTACACTATCAGGCCTGTCATAGCAGTGTGTACCGGGGCCTTTTGTAACTACTGTACAACACTGATGAACCTCTCTGCTTCAACATGGAGCTGGAAAACTTAGAGCTGTATATAGCCGGAGGCCAACAGCTGATTATATCGGCTGTGATAAAATTAGCGTGCATATTAGTCATTTGATTAACTCTCTCATTTATGGACTCCTTCAACTGTCATTTAGTCCAGATTAATGGAAGAGCATCAACATGACAAACTCTTAGTGGATTGATTGATTACAAATGTGTTTGGGCACTAAAGTAAATGCTGTAGAAGGCAAAGTGTTTGTGAGTCAGAGGTAATTCACAGTTTGCATACAAGGTGTCCATCTTGAGGCGACTCTCGTGATCTGGCCCTGCTCCATTCTCCGCGCATGACGTCACCATCTCAAACGTCTGTGTGTGATTCCCTTAGAGCTGCTCCGGCTACCCGTTTTCTTGCACAGTTAAAGGCTGGAGATTTTGTTTGGCATCTTTGTCTGAGGCATCCGTTGTGAAAGACTTCCACTCTCCTCATGTCTGTTTTGACCACTCGCCAACTCTCTGAAACATACAGCAGAACAGACGTGACATTGCCGTTACACAAGAGCATCTTGGTTGTAAGGCTGTGTCGCTTGGATCCGCAGGCAGAACAGAGATGGGAGAAGGCAGTCTGAAGCTTTTCCCAGCCTCGCTCTGATGCCTTTTTGGGTCTCGCTGACCTCACTGTTATTATCCATAATGTTTTTCAGCCAGTTCAACCTGAACTCCAGAGATATATTGTAACTTTATCTGGAGATTTCGGCTATATCCCATGAACTTCTTCAGCTAATGGTCAGAAGAAGGCAGTGGGATACCAAATGCCTGTAAAGTTTGTGTGCCTCAACATTTAACTTTTATTATTCATCAATGACTTGTAACTATTGCACTGTACTTGATGGGAGCCTGGAGGCAACAGGCTCAACACATCCTCAAACAATGGTTTGTATGATACCTAATGTATTAGTTTTTTTTACCCAAACGATGCAAAAACAATACAAACCAGGAACTTAATAACTAGGCCTATAAAAGAGGTCAACAAAACAGAACTATACTCAAATATCAGCAGTGACGCAAGGTGTTAAATGAACAATCGGACCTAACAAAGTGAAACATGAGGGAACATATATAGTGGCTTGCCAAACTATCTAACACAACAAGGGAAAAACAAAATGGACGTTTAACTAAAACTAATATAAAAGAAAAAAATAACTAAACACAAATCCCCCCTCTGACATGGCAGTAGATGGACATTGAACAGCTCTCTGCCCTCTGCCACGCCTTTTGCCTCTCCAGGAAGAAACCTCCCACTAGCATGGTAACTAAAACATTGACAAACAAAAATGATTCATATAACAGATAGTTACTCATTCTAACCCTACAATGTGAAAATATGTGCACTCCATTTAAACAGTGTACGGCTAAAAGGAAATAAAGAGATTATAAATCACATAAACTGTGTAGTGTGGGATTAAATGTGGATATGAATTTTTTCGGGGTGTGGTTACCTGCAAAGAAAATAAACCAGTGTGCTGAGCAAGGCAGTGCAGTGTATGTGTGTGTGTGTGAGAAATATCACCACCTCTGGTTTTTATTTTGTGTGGCCTTGGCATTCACAGTTAGGTGTAGGAAAAGAATCATGGTTGGGTTTTGTTACGTTGTGTAATGTTGCAGAGGTGAGGTTCAGAAGTTATGTAGGTTAGGTTGAGGAAAGTGAAGTTACGTAAGTTAGGTTAAGGAAAGTGAAGTTATGGCTGGGTCTCGTCACGTTACATACATAATGCAAAGTTACGTAGGTTAGGTTAAGGAAAAGAATTTTGGTTGGGTGTTATCATGTTACGTAGGCCATACTTAATGTAAAGTTACATAAGTTAGGTTTAGGAAAGGAATTAAGGATGGGTGTTGTTACGTTACATACTTAATGCAAAGTCAAGGAAATTAGGTTCAGAAGAGTAAAGTTACATAAGTGAAGTTAAGGAAAATAATTATGGTCGGGTGTCATCACATGACGTACTTAATGTAAAGTTAGGTAGGTTAGGTTAAGGAAAGGAGTGTTATGTCAGCTGGGTTCAGGAAAAATCATTGTTGGGTGTTGTTACGTTACGAGCCATTTTCGGCAAAAACATTTTTTAAAAAATCTGTCTGGAGCTGCGATACATATTTGTGCCGCATAGCGTTGGCAACACAGCCTATTTTTATCTACATTAGCTTATAAACATTCCTAATAGGTCTAAATCAGCATTCATTAATGTATCACAACAAAGTAGCTGCTCTGCTGTGAGATATTTATGATTATTTGGTACTTGGCAGCATTAATGGTTGAAGCAAACAAATCTGTCCACTCACTATTTTCCTCTGTTTTCCATTTTATTTTAGACGTTTTCTTTTTCAGATCTGGAATCAATAGCCTCACTGAGGAGAATCAAGCTTAGCCATCGATATAGAGATTTGGCAAATGTTAGAGATTTAGAGAGGGCGACGTCTGACGCGCATCGTTGACAAGATGTTAAAACTTTTTTTTTCCATTCAGGCTTTCCAGTGTGTAGGCTACACATTTATACAACTGGAGAATGCAAGAAACACTTTTAGACGAGTACAGTTATGTGGGTTAAATTTTGGAAAGTAAAGTCGGTTTTAGGAGAAGAATTATGGTTTGCCATCATCAGGTTAAATGTTTAATGTAAGGGCAGTGTCCTGGGGGAAAGTCCTGTGTTTGTTTGTCCCCTCCACACACCAGCCTGCCTCCTTACGCAGACTTTTGCTCTTTGTACAACCTCCGTCTTTACTCATCAGTGCATTTGTCACATGGTTGCAGCCTTCACAGTGATGTAGCTTATATAAATGACTGGCTCATGGTTATGTTATATATGAATTCTGTTGCATTCATTGTCATTTTCATAGCAGATAGCAGAGCAGCACATTACAGTCTGTGAACTGGTTTCCTAAATGTTTTGCTTGTGTTGTTTTCAGTCTTTGAGCTGACAAAACACAAAGGTAACCATAAATCATGTTTGTTTTTTGTGTGTATAACAAGCATGAAAATATCCAGAACAAAACTTAGATGCATCTGTATTTATAATTTGTTTATTCTGCTTTATTTCTAACATATCTTACATTACATAGCAGGGACTCTGCTTTACACTGGAGGTTGCCACCGGACGTGGTGCTGTCTCTGTCCCCCGCTCACTTCACACAGAGAACCCCTCCCATCCTCCCCATTCACTCCTGTGCAGTGTTTTATACTGAAAGGTAAAGATGCGAATTCACACTGCGACTTGTACATCAGTGAGCGGATCCATGAGCAGGCAGGCTGCCCTCACAGCCTGTCTGAGCTGCTTCATGTGATATGACCGTTTCCACTCCAGCAGGTAATGACAGTGTCTGCAGGTGAGGAGACTTGTGTCGCCTGTTGCTCTTATGCCTGTCTGCTGTATTATGTTTGCGCTGTCTGTCCTCTGCATGGTCGCTGCCGCTGTTAATTTCTGCACGCAGGATTTGTTTCTGGTAAATCTGACCCACAATGTAAATACTGTCTGATTACAAATGTGCGCTTGAGCTTTGTATTGTGTGTGCTGTGTTTTCTTCTCACAATCAGACAACATTAAGCTTTGATTTGGTGTCGGCTGCTCAGGTAGGCTGATGCGTGATGTTTTCACAGGGAACGTCCAGCCAGACGCCATTTGAAAAAAACCGAATTGAGGTTTCTTCGGTTATTACCGAGACGACACAACATAGAAAAATAAACCAAATGAGTATTTGAAATGTTTAAAAGCCACACATTTATTCGGCGTATGAATAAGCCACAAATTCTGCTTAATTTTGATGCAAAACACCATCTTTACGCTGCTTCGCCTGCAGTTTCTGTCGATCTTTTACCAATGAAACGCACCGCGGAGGGCGGTAGCGACCAATGCGAACCATCTATAAAAGTTAAAATGCTGTTGAAATATTAGCTGCTGTGTGTGTTCAATGTGAGCCGAAATATAGTGATGCCATTAAAGATTAATAATCTGCGTTTTATTTGACAGCAAGCCCAACAGTTGCCTGCCAGTCAACACGGATATATTAAAATGCTAAATTATTAAATTGAGTTTTGCGTGACGTTCTTTCCATTTACGAGGCGCATCGGGGCCACAGTTAAGGCAATGTTAAGTTTATTGGACTGGAAACGCTGATAACATTACGTCTGTGTGTGAAGCTAATTGTCTTGTTATCTGCTGCTGTTTACCCAGGTCATAGAAACGCCAGGCTGTGTTTGCAAAGCCCGTGTGTGTCATATGATAGCAGGGCTTTAAATCAAATGCATGCGGCAATTCAATAGTTGTGTCAACGCAGGGAGGCTTTTTCTCCTCCACATGTGAGGCAACAGCTGGATTCTCCGGGGATTCTCGGTGTGTCCCTGCTGTCCGTGCAGACCTCAGGTGCATCCCGGTCACAGGGTGCCGTGTTGATGCATATTTGGTTATTCATGGAGCGTGTCACAGTCTCAAGGCGGCAACCAGACTCCTGACAGACGAGGTAAACCCCACAACAGTTATGGAGTCCTGTCTCATTGGAATAGAGACAGCCTTTAGAAGAGCCCGATTAAAACCTGCCTCTTTAATGTTTTATATTTTAAGGCTGAGCGTCAATTGGTATTCAGACCCACACAGGCCATCAGTAACTTTTGGAAATAGCCAATTTTTCAAGTGGACTCTGGCTGAAGAATGTTGGAAAAGGAGGGACACATTAAAATGATTATCTTATAGTGTTGTTATCTTGTCTTTAATATAGGCTGAAGTGAAGAGGTTAAATCTTGTGTTTGACAGTTTGTGCAGTAACATAATAGTATAATTGTTGAATGAGTTATTTGCAGCTAACAATTATTTTTGTCAGATGTCTTTATTTGTCTGACAGAACACAAAGATATCTGATTCACAACATATCAAATCACATAAAGCAGCCAATCCTTAAAAGTGACAGCGTTTAAATAATAAATCGATCATCAAAATAGTTGCAGATTAATTTTAGTGTTATTTAGAAATGACTAAAGGTATTGTTTCAGCTGTGTTTTCCAGTATGTGAGGTAACTCCATGATATACTGATGTTCACAGTATAACTGGTTCTGGCCATTTTGAGAGGATGTGTCACACTTTATTTGTTCTGTCATTTTATCTGTTTTATTTTCAAAGTCTAAATGCATTGGAAGCCTTCTCCAAACAGCCCCGAATAAAATTCTAGCATCAAAATTGTAATTATTTTATAGGACTGGACATCGAACTGTGATTGTGTTCTTGGTGCAGACCAAACTGTGTCTGTAGCATCGAGAATAGTGCCAAGGATCAAGTGCTCGCTCAGATCGTTAGGCTTGTTTAAAATGACTTATTGAGTCCTTAAATCATGTCTGACTCTGGCTTAGTTGATTTGGACAGAGCCTTTTTATTGAGGCTAACACTGATGCATTAAAAAACAAACATGTATATACTCCTAAATGTATCATATAGCCACAGATATAAGGTCTTGGCCTGATTTTTGTTAGAGTAAATGTAGTCTTCTTCATATATATCAGGTGTCAGAATTAGTCTGTAAAGTACCCATCGTGTGACTCCGTGTCATGTTTTTGGGGTATTCCTTACTTTATTTTTTATTTGGCACAAAGCAGATAAACAGTATCAATACATGTCTCAGTTTAATGAACATTTAAAAAACAATTTTACTTGTTAACTGAAAAATATAATTAGTGAATCCCTGTGATTCAGATGCGCTTCAAAATGTAATGGGTTCTTCCTTGGCTCATGCTACACCCTTATATCAAGTTTCCTGACAATGGTGCCAGTAGATCTCTGCTGACAAACAAACCGAACTGAAAACATAACCATAACAAAGGTAATAATAATAGTAGTATTAGCGTTTCCACAGGCAGCTGCAGGATGAGATTGTCTGCTCTCAACAGACAATAGATAATAGCTTAAACACTGCTGATGAGGGTATTTTAATAAGGATAAAAATTGTCAAATTGGAGCAATTGTGATCTGTGACTAATGATTACATAATATTAGATCACGTCCATCACGACCACCACCTGCTGCTTTTCCAGTGGTTAGGTTCAGGGCGAGGAAAAGTTCTGGATGCCGGATGAAAAGGCTAAGGCTCCATTAAGATTGACCACTTACCTAGCTAATAGTGAGTAGTTAAGAACTATTGAATAATTTGCGGCATGGTAGAACAGTGGTTAGCATTGTCGCCTCACAGCAAGAGGGTTCCTGGTTCGAACCTCCAGCCCCCAGCGACCCCCAACAGGATTAGCGGTTTGGGAAGTGAACAAATATTTAACTATTATATCCCACGACCAACTGACCTATGGCTAAGCCCCGCCCCCTCCACTCACCTGGACAAACTATCAACATTCAGTGAGCGGCGCTATGGCAGGTGTCACAGTACACGACATTTCACAGGAGGCAGTTGATGATTTTTGGGGACGTAACAATCAGATGTCATTGAGAAGTAACCAAAAGGGCCTAAACTACGCATTGGAGGGATATATTCATCATTTTATTGTTGAGGAGGTCGATGAAAAGCTTAAATTACAAGCCAAAATTAGGCTAACTTTAGCTAGAGATGTTAAAGATAACTTTATATTTCTTTCCAGCAAAGTGACAATATGTTGCCTCAAACACGATGTTGACTTAGACACCTTAGAACAGATGTAGACATCATTGTTAATCTTATTCACGTTGAGTTGATGTTGAGGTCTAACGTTACCACACAACTTTATCCAAAGGAGACACTTTTCTCGCTTGAGATGTGGTTTAAAGGGTAAAAAATTGCATTTCAATGGACGTCCAGGCAGAGAATGTCAGAGTGTGTGGTAATGACTATACGCATTGTGATTGGCTCATTGTGTTTGAGGGCGGGGCTAAGCCATAGGTCAATTTCCCCACTGGAGACAAATAAAGTTATTTATTGATTAATCAGTCATATCATAATAGTTACTGGGATGTAATTGTTTTTTTTTTCTTATTTTTTTGGCCACTAGAGGGCAACAGAACAGACTGTAAACAAAACACTGACATTATTACTGTATAAATGTGTTACGGCATGTTGGCTAACGGCTGCCAAATACACCTATTACAACATGTCTGGCAGATCGAGCAGCATTAGCCTTCATTTGGAGTCATATTCATAAACAACATTCAAGTCAAAATTCACTCTCCTGTTAGTTGCATGTCGGTCCCTTGAGAAAAACACTTGGCTCTTAAACTAACGTTAACTAACGTGTTTTTCAACCTGGGCCCTATTTTCCGATCTACTTTTGTCTAAATGAGTGATAGGATGTTCAAGATGTGACATTTCTCCAGTACGAAGCTCGGGCTGACCTGCCTGCAGCCGTGAGCATGCGCTATATTAAATAATAGGGCACTCGGACAGCGTCAAACAAAGTCAAAATACGTCCACTAAAAGTGCATTTTTCCACACAGATAGGCTCAGATTGTTTAGTATAATTATCCGACAACATAACGGAAAGGAGAAATCAACGTCTGTGTTTACCTTTAGCTTGAATCGGACATGTTCTTCTGCCTGTTGCTGCTCCCTCTCTCTCCTCGTCCGCTCTTCAGTTTCAATGAGTTCTGCATCTATGTACGTCCGTCTACTGGAGAAATGTCACATATTGAAAATCCTGTCACTCATTTAGACAAAAGTAGATCGGAAAATAGGGCCCAGGTTGGAAAAAACATTAGTTCCCTTTTAAGCTGCTAAATGTCCCACTGTGGTCACGAATGTGCTGTTCGGTGCTCGATTAAAAAAACAGCTACCTGGTGGTGAGAGCACCAAAACAGTAGTAAAACAACCAGCTGAAAGACACTAAAGGGTCCATCAGTGACTCTTTCACATAACAAATAGCTGTTTGATCCGTTGTTAATAGGATACTATTTGTGTAGCTCTAAAAGTGAAGAAGACAAGCTGTTGGTTGATTGGTAAGACAATGTATCGTCCCTCCAAACTGATGTAAAGACGTGGCTGGTTGTGTAGCCGTAGTGATCTTAAAACATTGTGATTTTAATAACATTAAGCTTATCAGTCTTTTCTGAGTCACCAGCATGACCAGCACAGATGCCAGCTTAAACCAGCACCAGCAAGACCACCAACATAGACTGGTCACCAGCATGAACAGCAAATGTGCCCAAAACACATTCTAATCTGCACATTTGCTGTGAGGTTTTGGGGCTGTGTCCTGTCAGCTCTGCCAGCCCTGCCTTGTAATTTGTCTTGCTGAAAAAAAGAAAAACACAGGGGCCGTAAGTGCTTCCTCAGTAGACGAATAATTCTTTGATTGCGAGCTCCTCCTTTCTCAGGGAAATCACAAACATCCTGATTGCAGGCAATTTGATGCAGGAGGAGACGTCCTTATTTTCCTCAAATGTGCATCCTTTAAAAATAGAGCTATACTACTCAGTGATAACCCAGTGGCAGAATAAATAGATGACTGCTGTGTATGGATCAGACCACTATAATGGCTTTATTCTCAGCATGTTGATATTTTGCCAATTTGTTGTGCAAATTATGATGTATTAGAGTTTTAAGGGTTTTCCAACTGACATCAGCTTATTGGAAAATTGGCAGGTTGATGGAGTAATGCTGACCCCAGCTGACTGCTCTGTCCAATCTGTTTTATGTCATTGTTACAATGATGTCAATGCTTTATGCTTTAAAGTTGCATTTTTTTTTTGGCCAATTGGGGGCAATGGAAGAAGCTGTAGGCACAAAACTGACATGAAATGAATCCATATTAACTTGTTGTGGCTAACATGTTAGCAGATCATTTCCTCCTTACTCCTCCAGCAGACACAGAGCGACATCAGCATTCATTTGGAGTCTAGATGATGAATTTAAGTCTAACTCCTTAGCTGCTAAATGCTAAGCTCAACGAGGTTTAAATGCTCGCTGGAGCTGAGGGGAACTTTGAGCAACACTTCCATATTATACATTTGTGCATATGTGTCATTTTAGCCACTGGAAAAATGTTGACTGGAGCAGCTTCGATATGAGGTTGTCGAATAGTCAGGGTTTTGTAAATTAGCAGTAGAAATGTTAGATTAGACCCCATTGTGACGTCATACATTGTAAGGGGGCTGGCGAAGCTGTATTAGAAAAGGAAACCCCCTATGGAGTCAAGCTGCTGGCGGTGGTGGTGTTGGTGAGGATGAGATGAAGAGAGGTGTGATGAGGAGTGGACTTTTGATGAGCTAGACCTGGACATAGGATGTGGTGGCTGGGGTGCCCGAAAAGACATCTGATAGCAGCAGCAGAGAGGAAAACAGATTTAAAGTTCGACAGCAGCAGCATGATTGGCTGATAGAGATCGTGGCTTGGTTTGAGCTGATTGGAAGAAGTGGGGGAGTGAGGTACTGTAGAGCGAACTGTGAATGTGAATGAAGCATGTAGATCGTCTTCTTGATCGAAGCATTTGTTCTCGTGCCATCATTTTTAAGAAGGTTGTCATGGCTGCAGTTCCTCTGAGGGTCATGAGATGCTACGTCCAATTAGATGCTAACTGTGATGAAGTGAATGAGAAACCCCCCCTCAATCTGTCTCTGAAATGCACAGTCAGTCATTTTTTCGTGCGAGAAGTCAGATTATTAAAAAATAATGCCACCTTTTCTGATGATCCGTGCAATTAATTTGAAATGATTCCTTCATCCAGTCAGACGGCAGACCAGGTTCTGCTGACTGAAGCTTGTTGAGATGTTACACACCAGGTTACGTACTGTTCCAACAGCATTTTAATGGCTATGTAATCATGTGCGTGTTGTTATGTAGTCACGACTTGATCGATATCGACATATCGCCATGAGAAATGTTGAAGCAATGGTTAAGGCCTCCGTATGCTTCAACAGAGGTGCTTGTCGGATCGTCTATAAATGTTTGAAGACCGCTTTCCAATGGAGGAACAAGGGGCGCTGCATCCGACAGTTTTTGTAATTTAACGAGACAACCTGATGAGCATGTCCACTTCACTCACAAGTGCTCTTCTTTTCATTCATCACACAAATATATCCATCTACTATAAATGTTTTAAAAGTCTGAAAGTGTGCATTGGTATCTCCATTTGTATGAATCATCTAATCGCGGCTCCTGCTGACGTGATGCCGATATACTGCCGATTTGTTTTGAAGTGTAATTGCTGTCTGGAACGTTCATGTGAAGCATGATTTATGTTTTTGTAAGTGTATAAAGCCCAGAACTTTGTACCATAAGTGCTGCCTGTGGAGAGGTAAAGGCAAGAAAGACGCTTGTCTGAGGGCCTTGACATGCCAAGCCAACTGTTGGCCATAGGTCAATGTCTGGCTGTCAGTGTGCGCCTGTTGCCCTAGTTTCTGCGGTGCATTGTGCACCATTGACACTGGTCGGCTCTTGTCGGTCGTTGTTGGCCCTTTTATGGCCAGTTCAGCATGTTGAATCGGGGCTGGCAGTGAAGAAAATCACTTCAATTGGCAGTTAAGCTCAGTGCATGAGAAGAGAGACAGGTGAACTAGGTTGTCAAGAGGGTGTGAGATAAAAAACAAAGTTACTCGTCCTGAGGTTTCTCGCATTAAAGGGTTTTTTGGGGGGAGTTTTTCCTTGTCTGCTGTGAGGGACCAAGGACACAGGGAGTCGTATGCTGTAAAGCCCTCTGAGGCTAATTTTGATTTGTGATATTGAGCTGTGTTTGAAGAGAGATAGTTGCACATCCAACTGTCTCAGATGCAGGCGCGTTGGAAGATATCAGTTGAGTCTTTGAACAGTAAATCCTGCACACTAGTCTTTCTCACACTCTTGACGAAGGTCCAGGAGGACCGAGATGTTAGTGTTGCTAATAAACTGTGAAGCTGAGCAGGAGCAGTGTGCAGGGTTTTCTGATATTGGGCTTCAAAAATGAGATTGAATTCAACTGAATTGTTTTTGTCTTTGAGCTGAAATGGTTCATTTGTGCTGTTGTTCACTAGGGCTGTCAACGAATATTCTAAATTTGAATTTAAATTTGAATTTGAAAAAAAAATGGACCTTCAAATGTGAAAATTGATATTCGATTGTGGAGAAAAAAAAACAACCAAATACCAATGCAGCTGTCTGGGCCGCTGCACTGAACGCACTGCCAGGGCCACGCCGCCCAGCGCACCAAAATTGTTGCGCAAGCTGGAGCACTTCTGTTCACATCTGCCGCGCATTTCTCCACGCTGGTCGACAAGCGGTTCTGCTCTCAGCTGTTGTCTCCGTCACCCGGCTTGACACATTCGCTCACGGCTCGTGCAGAAAATAGACCAGTGGTGTGGCCACGGGTCAGAGAGGGGGGGCGAGCGAGAGGTCCGCGGTCGTTTATAACATAATGTAGTAGATAATTGTTTTATGTGTTTTAATGTGTCGGTATATAAATGTTTTCAAAGACGTTTATGTTGAAATAAAAATACCTACAAGTAGTTATGTTTCCTTGTATTAATACATATACAAGTATATTTTCTTGTATTATTTTGCCCTCTGTGAGTGTGTAGGCTACACCTAAAATGTTGATAAGAAACACACTTGGAGTGGGAATACCTTAAATCTGGAAACATTTTTGCTGTTGCAATTAGTAGTATAAAAAGTAATATCTAGGGAACAGGGCTGATTGACCACTACTCAGTACCAGAAAGCCTTTAAATGTGCCCATTCAAAACAGGCATAAACACAATGACTGTATGTAGAGATGGAAAACATGTCTCTACTTACTCCCACTGTACAAAAATGAAGCCAAAATATCCCGGATATGGCCGCTGCCATCTTGCGCTTGTGATGTCATTTGAAACAGAAGTTCCTACCATCTGACCAGGCTTTTTCTAGCATCAGATAACTAGTTATAACCAAACTCATCCAAACTAGAATCACCGCCCTGCAGTTGTAATGCCTCTATGCACCAGTCAAGTTTCACTCACAGTTTATATCCATGTCTGTGACAACATGGATGCTTCACACTCATCTTTGCCCGTCAGCATCTATACAATCAGCACAGTTTCAAGGTGGACACCCAGGATTACTGTCACCAATGAAGAATCTGACCAAATATTTTCCCTTCTGTGCCTGAAATACTAAATTAAATAATGGCCAGAAAAGTGTTTTGTGGATATAAAATGTCATCACTTCATTATTTTATCCTGTTAGATATTTGTGTGAAGTTTTGTTTTAATTAGCGTATTTATTCTTGAGTCATGGCCAAAAACATATTTTGTGATGTCACAGTGACCTTGACCATTGGACTACCACAAAACTCTAATCAGTTTATTCTTCTGTCCAAGTGGACGTTTGTGCCAAATTTGCAGAAATTCCCTCTGGGTATTCCTGAGATATTGTGTTCAGGAGATTGAGATGGATGCAAGGTTACAACGACTGTGATCTTTAATTGGACACCAAAATCTTCCAAGAGTCCAAGTGAACATTTGTGCCAAATTGGAAGAAATTCCTTCAGGGCCTTTTTGAGATAATATTGTCACTTGCCAGTTCAGGAAGGACCCAAATGCAGACTGACAGGCAGGTTTAGGTTTTAACAGAAAGCGAGCTTTAATACAGCAGACAAACGAAAGTCCAAATGAAAGCTGAACACAAACCAAACCGAAAACCAACCGGGAAAAACACGATGAACTCAGGCAAAAAAATCCAAACACAAGATATCAGGCAGGACATGGAGCGTGGACGACATCAAGAACACAGGGATTAACACAGGATGAACAACAGAAAGCCTGACAAAGAACAAAGGGAAACACGCAGGTATATATACACAGAAAACTAATCACAAGAACGAGACACAGCTGGAGTAGGTGGACACGGGCAACAGGAGGGAAATGGAGATTGGCTAACAACAAGGGTGTGGAGGGCGGAGCAGACAAGAGGGGAAGACTCTGGGAACAGGGAAGGACTAACAAACAGGTGTGACAGAAAACAGGCAGGAAAACACAAAGACAGGAAGTAACACACGACACATAAGGAGAGAATCTACAAAATAAAACAGGAAGCAGATTAAACATGAATGAACAACATGAAACATAGAGCACAAACAGAAAACTCCTAAACAAAGTCCATCGGGTAACAGGATATGAACAAACCGAGGATCATGACAATTATGTTCACGAGAATGAGACAGACAAGGTCACAGTGATCTTGACCTTTGACCTATGACCACCAAAATCAGTTCATTGTTGAGTCCAGGTGGATATTCGGTGATTGCGGTGATTCTAGATTACTTTGGCCCTGGGATTTATGACCTACACTGCAGCCAGCCACCAGGGGGCGATCAGAATATTCTGGCTTCATTTTTGGGGAGTTGTCGTGTTCTCCATCTTTTTCATACAGCCTGCACATCAACACTTCCCTTTAGACACAGCCAGGCAATATTTCTTATGGACTTATTCGTCACGGGCCGTCTGAGACCTTAAAATGTAACTGAGACATCCAAAAAACTAAACTTACCAGCCAAACCCAGATAAAAGCTCCCACGCAATGCATGTACAGAAGTCCCATTGGATGTCTCACGCCTCCACAATCTTTAAGTCAGGGTCTGTCTAGCATCCATACAATCCAGTAAAAACAATTTAAATCTTAAAGTGAGTAAGTGGATTTCTTAAATTCCTTGATAGCTTTTTTAATTACTCTCCGCAGAATTGTTCTGTCTCTGTGAATGGGACATTTAATTATGTTTCCCATGCCAGCCTTGAATCATTAGGCACCTTAATTTACTGGTACATAATCAATGAATAATGGCGGTCGGTTTCATAACCCCAGCCAAGAATCCTTGAAATACTGCATAGAAAAATTGAACTCTTGAGGAGGCGTTGTTCAGGAACCTCTGACCTGACACAGGAGACCTCTCGGTTGCACGCACTACTTGAAATTCTGTGTAGGAACACCAATGTCTTCCTACCTTCCGAAAACATTCAATTTCAGTGTATTACACAAATCCCTGTGTGTAAGGAATCCTCTGGTTACCCCGCTGTACTCAATTTGGGGCTTAACCAGATGGTAGATGTTGGATTTTCAAGACTGCGACATGGGTTAGTTTTAAACACAGCAGAAGTTTTAGCCTGTAGATGAGATGAGATGGGGTGAGACTGTAGTTCACGAGGTTAAATGGAATCGTGTTTCACTGGGAGGAAAAGCAGAGAGCGGACCTTTCTCCGTCTCAAATTAAAAAGGACCTTCCTCAGCCAGCACAGCCTCGTTTTATAATGTCTAATATCCAATGCAGAGTGATAGAACAGAGGTCGTGGAGGTCATACTTGCTCACACTAGGCTGGCTTTTGAAGTTCCCCTTGCTGCATCCTCACTGCTCCACTGCAGGTTGGAATATTTATGTAGTTACTGTACATGTAAGTGTGTGAAGTCACTTCTGAAAGTCCTCCTTTCTCAACATCAATAGCATTAAACAGGTCATTAGTAGTTTTGGCTTCTGAAATGCAAATCTTTGTTAAAATGGTTCATATGAGCATTTACTGCAGTGAAGTTTAGGCAGCCAAAGCTACTTAGTTAAAGAGTGGCTGCATTATTATTATTTCCTTGTTTGTTTCGTTTTTTTTTTTAGGTTTTTGTATCATTCTGTATCTTCCCAGTAGTTGTGTTATATATTTAAATTCAAATTTTGGTTGAATTATGTATATTTTAGAGTCAAAATGCTATTTTCCATGGGCGTATTGTGAGACAATGGGCCCCTGGGCACAGACATCCAGAGGGCCCCCCCCCTCTCTTACATAAGAGCAAGAGACAAAGACTTTGTGGTGGTTTTGCCCATTTTTTTTGTGGTTGTTATGCATCTTTTTGCGGTTGTGTGTCTCTGTATTTATTTTGTATCTCTTTGTGTTATTTTTGCCCCATTTTATAGTCATTTTGTGTCTCTTTGTAGTTGTTTTGTGTGTCTTTTAGGTAAATGTGTGCCTTTTTTTGGTCATTTTGTGCCTCCTGATGTTATTTTGCCCCTTTTTGCAGTAATTTTGTGTGTCTTAGTCTTATTTTTGCCCCATTCTGTAGTCATTTTGTGTTTCTTTGTGTTAATTTTGCCCCTTCTTGCAGTTGTTTTGTGTCTTTGAGGTAAATGTGTGCTTTTTTGGGCATTTTGTGTCTCCTGATGTTATTTTGGCCCTTTTTGCAGTCATTTTGTGTGTCTTTGTCTTATTTTAATAATTATAATTGTGTCTCTTTTTTGATCAATATGTGTCTCCTTGTGTCATATTTGCCCTCTTTTGTAGTTATTTTGCATCTCTTTGCAGTTCCTTAACATATTTTTGCGGTCATTTTGAGTCTCATTGTGGTTGCTATGTGTTAATTTTGAATGACATTTTGCAGGTGAAGGCCCCTGACACTATGGGCCCCTGGGCCTGTGCCCGTTCAGTAATCTGTCTAAGCTATTTACCCAAACCCTTCTAAAAACTTTACCCCACCTCAGCTGATGTGGGTTTTTGCATGATGACATCGCTATATATAAACACGTCATTGATCTTGCTGCTGGTTTGGAGAAGCAGACGAGTACCAGTATGGAAACTGTGCAATGTACTGTTGACGCCCCGTAGGGTCACAATTCTCAATGTCACACAATAACACAAACTAAATTAGAGGCAGCGATAGACTGCATAGCGTGTATAACAATTCCTGTGTGCTGTGAGATAAAGTCACTATTTCTGTCAATGGAGTCTGGTGACTTTGAAGAAGGAGATATAACAGCTTCAGTTCCCCGTCAAAAAAAACTGTCGGCAAGGTAAAGGGGTAAAAACACATCCAACTCTAGCATACACATAACGGATATGGATTTTTTTAGTTGGACCTTTTTGAGGGGAGTAAATTCTATTCTACTGCTGCGCCTGTCCACAGCCACCAGACAGAAACAGCAGCTTTACCTCGTCAGACAAAGGACGGTGGCTTGTCCATACAGCTGCCTCTGATAGGTTAGTTAGTTTGTGTTATTGTGTGACATTCAGAACCAAACAAACTCGGTGTCCACAGCAGTACATTGCTTAGCTTCTGTGCCCCGGGATCTCTGTCTGCTTCTCCAAACTGGGAGTGTGCTGTCCGTAATCTTCTGCAGGTAACACACTGCCTGTGGGTTTAAAATATGTCAAATTGCAAGAATGGTAAAAGTGTTTAATGATAATAAAAAGCTCCATCTTCCACCTCCGAGCTCAAACTTACAATGAAGTCCTTTTTTCACACCAGAAATGAAATGAAAATGCAGAATAGTCCATGACATTATTTTCAATTCGAACTTTTCACACCGGGGCCGACACAAATATTTGCATTCCATGCATTCAACTAAAACTACTGGGGAGTGTTTTCAGCGGTGGATTAATCCACATTTGATGCTCTAGTGAGTATTTTCGGCCACAGGACAGTGTGTGTGGAATTGAGTCAAGAATAAATTAGTGTGTGTGTTCATGGTAATGAAGGAACATGTCACCCAGTGCAACGCTGTGACTCACTGTAGTTTTTGGACAAAAGTGGAGCTGTGGGGTAGAAGAATTAGATGCATCAGGCATACAGTACTACTTAAGATATATTCATTGTTGGTTTGGGTCTTTGTTGACAGTAAGAAGTATAAAGAATCTTTAAACATGATTTTTTTGGGGGAGGAATGTGCAACGTGATAAATAAAAACTAAGCTAATAAAAGGTTTAAAACAAGATGTTGGGACAAGTCCCATCTGCGAGCCTCGAGCTGTTTGAGACCATCTTCCAGGACAGTGCTGTTGGTTAAACACACAGAAATAAGACGTCACACAGTAGCATATTCGTGTCATCTGAAAGGCCCCTCAAGCTAATGGCTCCAAATTCCATTTGACAGCTCAATTTTTTTAGTCACGCCGGCTGTGTGGCTCCAGGGAGGGAAATATTTTGGCGGTCCATCACTTTGGTCCAGACTGAAATATCCCAACAAGTATCAGATGGATTACCTTAAAATTTTCTACCACACACATCTGCGGCGCCTTGAACATGAGTCCGAAAGACTCTGGTGATTTTTCCTCCGAAACATTATGAGATTGGCATTTGAAGTTCAGAGTGAAATGTCTCAAAAAATATCAGATGTATCATTAAAGTAGAGTCACTCAGTATGAGCTTCAGTACATTTGGCTGCTTGGACTCTTTTCTAAAGGTAAAAATTGTCATTTGTCCAATACTTTTATGACCCTGAACAATCACAGTCAGTGCTTCATAACCTTGGTGACAAATACACTGTGTTCCCTTTGAGTTCCTCACAGTTAAAGTCACCCCGTGTTGCACCAGTTGAACACTGTCAGCACTGTCAATGCAGCAAAAGAAAATATTGGGTTTGCTTAAAATGGTGTAAAGACATGCTGCATCATTTCTTTGTTTCTTAATATCATCAGAAACTTTTTTTTTCAGTGTGTTACTGGGGACATTTTGGTCCCAAGATTTAGGGTGCTGTCACACCTACAGTAACCTGTTTGGTGCGGTTAAAATGAACTCAGGTCTATTTGTGCGGTTAGTACGGTTCATTTGGGCTGGTGTGGAAGCTGTCAATCAAACCCTGGTGCGAACCAATCAACCGAACCAAGACCGCTCGAAAAGGTGTGTCTCTGTCCGCTTCCCAACGGACTCTCGTGCGATTTGTGAAATTAAATGAACCAACCACAGGATATTATGATAGCAGATGTGTGGTTTTAGCATTATTTCAACAGCTGAACCAATAATAAATCCATCTGCCGATTGTGAAATCTGTCCATGATCTCATAATTGATCCTGGTAAAGGCCATGTATACATGTGACAACGGTAACGCATGTATGTCAGTGAGGGTATTTACCCTTAAACCTGCCATCATTGTATCCACCTCTGTTTACTTTGTCTTTTCTTTCAAAAGGATGTGACAGTGATGCCACAGTGTTACGCCCCAAATCATTACTGTACAAGATGCCTTCTTTTCATCCTTTCTCTATGTTAGTCATCATTTATAACGTGATTAATTAGCAGCTAAGTAGCTCGACATGAGCCACTGCACCTTCGTGTTGAAAGGGGTCAGTTGAGGTGGTTCAGGCATTTGATCAGGATGCCTCCTGGGCACGTCCCACTGGTAGGAGACAGACCCAGAACACACTGGAGGGATTACATACCTCATCTGGCCTGGGAACGCCTCGGGGAGAGGGAGGTCTGGGGTGCTTTGCTTGGCCTGCTGCCCCACGACCAGCCCCGGATAGGTGGATGAAAATGGATGAATGAATGGAACTGGATGGATAATGCTTACAATCAGTTATTTCTCTGTGAGCTCTTTGTGACGACAAACCAAAACAAAGAAGACACAATGGTGAAAGCACGCACAGATAACTTTGTCTGGATGGACGACAAGGTGGAGTTGCTACAGTAACAGATCTACACTTCACTTCAAATCAGCAGGGTGAGCAGCACAAACAGAGCTCACCATTGTTGTTGTGACGGTCAACTTTCTCGCGCATGCCTAGTGACTGGAAGTTTTCACTGCACCATGTACAGAGTGTCATAAAGTATTACGTGTCGTCAGTTGAGTAAAGGCTCCTAGACAAAGCTACACAGAATGGTTTTTGTCTCCATCCAAACACAATAATGCGCATGTGCGAAAAGTCTCCGTTTTCATAGGAACTGCATATTGCAAGTTTACATGACAACAGAGACGCTGCCATTTCCAAAAAACTCGTTTTCAAAACGCTGCATTTTCAGGCACCCAAGCGATCGGCCAAAACGCAACTAAAGTTTACTGTTTTCAGTTGAAATCGTTGTCGTATAAACGGGACCTTGGAAGCATCAAAGTGCTGCTGCATTAACTCCGGTGTCAAACTAGACACTGGAATTTGATTTCCCCATGACGGCTCTGATGATGCAGGACACGCAAAACTGTCCAATTAACGAGTTTCCTGTCAGTCTGCAGAATTTCATGTTTGCTCCTCTTGTCTCGTTTGCAAAAAGTCAGTGTGAACAGGAACCGAACCAAAACTAAAATGCAACAACGGGTCATTTTCTCCCTCTGGTGCGACCGAATGAACTGAACTGCAGGTGTGAAAGCGCCCTGAGCTGCGAAGTGAGTGCTCTTTGCTTTCAAGCTGCTCTCTGGTACAAGCAGCTGCAGACCCAGACCTAGGGCGGGTCTAAGTGTGAGAGAGGCAGCTGTTATATACAGCCCTTTCAGAAACAGTCTCCAGCATCAAGCATTATGAGCTTTACCATTTTATTTGAATTGTATTGTAAGATATTTCTGCTGTTTTGTCTTCTCCTTGTGGATCCACTCACAGCTTTTGTTATTCCCAAAGTGCCGTGACTGTTCTCGATGAACAAACCAGTCGTGGTGAGGTAATTTATGAGGTGGTTTATGGGCAGCTGTTTACAGTAATAATGAGGACCAGATCATACCTACCATAAGCACAGTGCAGGTTTAATAGATCCAGCACAGAGCCTGTTTCCGTACAGCAACAGGTTTTGCCTCTTGTGGCAGAGCAGCAGCTGGATAAACAGCTTGACGTGGGCCTGGGAGCTGCTGCTGGTCCTCGCTGTGCGGCAGAAAACAGATAATCCCTCGCCTCGCTACTTCCTCATAGGCTGTTGTTAGATAACACTGTATTGTCCTGAGCCAGGACAAAGAAATATTAGATGACTGCGTGAGTGTTAAACAGCCTTTCACAGCCTGTCTTTTTAAGCGGTAATGACATAGAGCAGCAGCTTATATGTCGTGGTATTGTGCACCTATTTAGCCTCTTTCAGAAAAACCTATATGACCTGCAGTTTACAAGAATGAAATATGGGTTGTCTGTATGTGACATTCAGAGCATTAATAGAGCAGCAAACATTATTTTCTCTGTAGAGATATAATGATGTAATGGCGTCCAGACAAAGACATTGCATTACCTGTGTGTGTGTTGTAATCTGAACTGCTCTAGCCACATTTGTCTGGCTAGCTCATCACTGCCGCTTTCCACTGTGCTGTTATGGTGGTTCCCTCTAATATTGTAAAGGTATCGTCGTGGAAGTTTTGCATCTGCTCTCCGGTTCCTACCTGGTTAACACCGTCCGCACTGTTCTTGTTTAGCACTGTTTGTGGAGTTAGCACTGTTAGCTGCTACCTGCCAGCTCACTTGCCTCCATGTTAAGAATTGTGTCCAGACATCAAGTCAGTAAAGATTGTGAAATGTGTACCTATGTACTATTACAGTTTTCCTGAATAACAAGCTCTGAGGCGGTAAAAAAACAGTGGTGTTAAACCTCTCACGAAGCAAAATGAACATGTATATGCTGGAACATTGCAGTGGATATAAGAAAAGATGATGACGCAGGGCTCGACAATGCCTCCTTCTTCCTCCTCCCCCTCAGACACTCTCTGACTGGGATCTCTCCACCTTGCTTACCCTGTCCCCTTCATGGATGTGGTCCGGGTGTTCTTCGTTGCTCTCGTCTTCATTTAAGTCTCTCCCATTATCCCCCTCATCCTCCTGTTCATGTTGAACAAAACAGTGCGTGTACTAACATTTTTGTAGCACTCGCGCACTGCTGCTACTGAATGTAATTTTCAGGTCACACAGGAAATTATCCACTCACAAATGTAACCGCGATCGCACTGTTGAGCCCTGTGATGATACCAAGCAGTGGTTCCCAACTGGTGAGTCCACTCTGAATGGATCGCAACAGACTCATGAACATGTCAAGTTGTAAAAAATAAACACTTTATTATTATTATTATATGCAATGGACTTCTGGCACAGAGGTTTTAGTCCAAGGTTCTGTTTTCTGCTGTGGATTAAATGACTAAAGCCCCGTTTCCACCAAACACTTTCAGTATGGTGCCTTTGGAACCAAAAGTAACCCTTCAGACATGAAGACAGTCAGTCTGCACCGCGTTTATCGCCCACAGGACGAGGTTGAAAGATGTCACACAAATTTAAGGTGTGTTGACGGGTTCACATCGTCAACTCATGCATTGAGTAACATTACAAGTTAAAGTTCCACCTTAAAAGTTGTCGGCCGTCGGCCCAGTGAATGAAGTTATTTTTTCTCAGACTCCAGCTGCTGTGAGAGGCAGCAAAACATCCTTTCATTTTATACACTTTACTAATAAAACTCTCCACAGTATGAACAGTGGTTACATGAGCCTCAAAACCAGCCACAACTCAGCCCTGAGCAGAGTGACCATCCTCTACTGACCAATCACACTGCAGTGTTCACAGCTCCACCTTTTAGTACCAGATCTGTGTGCTAGGCGCCCCAACAGAGGGGGGACCAAACATGGGGACGGTTCCATTGGTACCATCCACAACTTTTCACGGTGGAAGCAGAAAAAAAGAGTATCCAACTGAACTGTACGATACTGGTCAGTGGAAATGGGGCTTAACAGACAGCTGCTTGACAGAGAGACAACAAACTAGCTTGACGACATGGCCAAACGCAAGTATGATGCTTTTGTTCCTGCGGCTGATCCTTGAGACTGAGACTTGAGTTATGTTCTTATGACTCTTTACATGTTTACACATAACTGTAAAGTTACCTTTCCACTTTATTGAGGAACAGAAGCATCAGAATGTGCCACGCAGGTCACTGCTCCAGGTAGCCTTTCAGTAATAGCTGTTTCTCAGGCTTCTGATTGGCCAACATCTTCTTTGCTCCGTACTGGTTTGGCGTGCTCTTGACAGCACCTCACTTGTTTTTCTGCATTTCTATTTAGACAGTGATTTTTTTTTTTTTTTGCTTGAGAATGAAGGTGAGAAAAACCTCACCTGAATGTGAGCACCAGCGGGTGTAGAGCTGTTGTCTCTGTGTGATCTGCTGTAAGACTGTGACTCACTCTAATAATAAGATGTATCTGAGATCAGTGTGAGGTGGATTATTAGAATTAGTCACCTTTGTCAACCACGAATAATTATGTGCATGAATGTTGTTGAAATACTACCTGCAGGTGTTTTCCTTTACCTTTCACATAGATAGTTATGGTTGTGTTTATTTAGCGTGCGTGTGTAGTATGAGAGCGCATCATGGAGGCCTGTTTTAAGGCGTAGGTGAGGTAGTCAACACCAGCAGTTAGAGGAGAAAGAAAGGTGAGGAATTTTTTGTAGCTGATTTCTGACACCTTTTCGTCACACTGATTCCTGTGTGTGCATTACACTGTTTAATAAATCTAATGGTTGTGCTGCAGTGTGCACTTTATTTTCAGAGGATTCTGCAGGGAGAATGTGATTCTGGCTGTCATATAATTAAATGGAAAAAATGAAACTAATTTTGTGGCCCAAACTGCTCATTTTTTGACACAGCTGCATATGAATCAGAGATTGATGAGAGTGCTCGAATAACAGCTGTCCAACATGCCCAGTTGTGCTCCAATAAAAGACAGAAAAGAAAGTCAATATGTCCCTTTGAATAACACACCTTGTAACTGTTGTCTCAGAGACAGAGTTCAGATCATGGCAGACACACAGTATATAAATGTTCTCTCCATTAAACAGCAGGGACCCATTATTTGTACAGTACATTGCTTCATTAAGCCAGGTTAATATGTTGTGAGAACCTGAAGCTAAATGCCCTGACCAACACAGCCTCTTGCAGAGTCCTGCACCGGGTCAGGTAAAGCTGTGTAGTATAGCTGTGTGCAGTATATGTGTAACATTTTAATATCTAAATCACTATGATCAAGCTGCAATACCTTTTAATTTGAAAGTCAGTGACACAAGTCGAACCTTTGGTGACGATGTCACGCATACCCAACATATACACAGTTAAAAACAGCAGCAGGATGTCTTCAGAGAATTAAAAAGGGTTATTTTGAAAATATTAAGTGAATTAGCAGATCTTAAACATCCAGGCAGATTGTTGCAGTCATTTGGGGCTTTGTACTGAAAAGCACATCGACCGATCCGATTGTGCGAAATGTTTTCGCTTTCGACTTTTCCTCCGCTGGATTTGTAAGTCAAGAACGATGAACCCAGCTTAATGTGAGTGACTGTAGCCTGTGTGTGTTTAATCACAGGTGCAGGTCTGTTTGCAGGACTTTTATTAACGAGTTGCGGCTTTGATTTTGACATAATGATGGGTAAAAGGTTGGTTCCGGTACTGAGCTTCATGAGTATGGGCAGGTGTGGCTTTTCAAAAATGGACACGTGCAGGACTGGCGCCTTGTATTTTTCTAACACAGGGCTGCTCAGGTAAACTGGAAGTACATTGCAGTGTGTAAATGCTCACAATGACACATCTGTTAAGCTGATGTTCAGCAGGTGGGCTTATTTTTACCATGCTCACCATCTTAGTTTAAGATATTAGCACACAAACATTTGCTTAAAATAATTAAATAAAGAAATGTACAGGTGAGGATGATGGGAAAGATGTTGTTTTTCCATATATTGGGTCATAAATCAAAGTTTTGTACAAATTTTAACTAATTGACATATGCACATCCCATTCCTGTGAGCCAGATATTTCAGGAACACCTTATCGTAATTTCTTCAACTTTGGCACAAACGTCCACTTGAACTCAAGAATGATGAACTTATTAGATTTTGGTGGCCAAAGGTCAAGGTACTGCCTCTAGCAACGGTTGTCGATGGCATAGAGGCATAAAAATGCGCCACTGTTTCTGTTTTACTTCTTGTTTTTCTTGTGCAGCATAAAGGGATTACAACTGCATTTCATTATGCAACCCTGTGTTTCTAGAGGCAGATAATGTATCATTTTATACTAAAGGTGAAAATAAGGTCAGTGATAAGAGGTGTTTTGATAAATTGAGTAGTTCGTGCGTAAGTCAAGTCTTGGGAGCTTAAATGAGGGAGAACATTCTGGGTTAGGGTGACCTGACCGTTGGGACCGATGTGCCAAGTTTCGCAATAGAAACGGTTGTTTTTGACAGAAAGACAAAGAAAAATAGAATGTATTGACGCATGAACCTTTGTGGTGGACCTTCCAACCCTAGAGCTACACCGCTAACAGCTGGGTGTGAGATCATATATGGCTATGTTGTTTTTCTTTTCTTAAAATGAAAGTCAAGGTCACCAAAGGTAATACATTCATTCTGCTGGGAACATGAATGCATCTGTAGTGCAGCAATCCATCCCAATGAATGTCAACCTGCTGGTGGTGCTACATGAGAACTGACAGGATCATGAAAGAATTCATCATCTGGGAACCATGAATGTCTTTTTTTTAAAAGGACGGTCTGTTCAAATAGATGTCCACTGGATTTTTTCCCCCTGCTTTTTTCTGAGTCATTAGGATTCATCCTCTGGGCACCATGAATGTCATTTATGGTGTCTTGCAGCTAAGGTGGCTAAAAATGGCTTTAAATCACCATTTAGCAATGAATTTGTCCAACAGTGTGGCAAAATAATTGTGAAAATAAGTGCGGAGCCCATAATTTTTACACTTCTGTTTCGCATACACAGAAGGATCTTGGTGAATAGAGAATATAATGAACATATTATACCTTGCAAAGATCATCTTTTGGATTGGACTTGGTATCAGCAGATACTTGGTTCAGGATCAGGGGCAAAAAACTTGATCAGGACATGCTTACTACCTGTCACATTGTCAGCAATTACATCAAGCTATTCAAATTTAAAGGGCCTGTGATGGTGATACTGACAAACCTTAACCATATTTACTGACCCTGTCTTTCTGTTTGATCTTCTTTCAGGGCTCATCGCAGCATGGTAACATCTGTTCACACTCCAGTATCTTCAGTGGGCAGACAGTGAGGACCAGTCGCCACAATGCGATGTGTGTAAGGGACCAGTGGCAGAGTAGTGGCCCCCGGCGGGATGCTGCTGACAGCCGGTCAGTATGACTTTGCTGGACTTGTGGCTGTCGCGCTCCATCCCCATGTGCCTGCTCCTTCAGAGCCTTGTCCTCATGGCCCTGTGCTTCCCCTCGGCCAGCATGTGTCCAAAGGGCTGCATCTGCCACCGCGACCCTCACCTCCACGGTCTCAACGTTACGTGCAGTCAGTCCCGCCTCAAAGAGATCCCCCCCAGCCTCCCGGTCGACACTGTCCTGCTGAGGCTAGACCACAACCAGATCGGCGCTGTGCCCGATCAAGCCTTCCACGGACTCAGACTTTTGAGGGAGCTCAACCTTTCATACAACGCGGTGGAAACTTTAGGGGAAGGTGCGTTCAGTGGCATAGAGGCAACGTTACAGGTGCTGGACCTCTCCCACAACCGCATCACTAGCGTACACAAGGATGCCTTTGCTCGGCTCAAGGCCCGCGTCATTGTGGACGATAACCCCTGGCATTGTGACTGCGCCCTCCAGCAGGCCATCGGTGGAATGGCCCATAACCACGAGGCCGCCGCCCGGGTCCTCTGCAGGAGCTCAGAGCTTCGTGATCAGGAGGGTCGACCTTTCTTGGCGGTGGACACTGACCTCTGTAACCTGGCCAAAAGGACCACAGACTACGCTATGCTGGTGACCATGTTCGGTTGGTTCGCCATGGTCATTTCATATGTGGTGTATTATGTCCGTCAGAACCAGGAGGATGCCCGACGCCACCTGGAGTATCTCAAATCTCTCCCCAGTAAGCCCAAGAAACCTGACGAGGCTGATGACATCAGCACTGTTGTCTGACAGCAGTGTCAAAGCGACTGTGTCCCACCCAAATCTAATGAACACCGAAATGTTTATTGTAACAGGACCCCCATTTTTAGTGTTTACTATTTGAAACTTTTAGGTGATGTGAGCATCAGATCTGCTGAGAAATCTTTGTATTTTGGAAATTCTGTTGTATGTCCGTACCAGGGTTTGTTCATGACTGATCCGAGATGAGATGACACGAGAAGGGAGGCCACAGAGTCTAATAGTCTAACACCAACATTATCTTTTCTACAAAAACAAAAAAAAATGCATACGGAGCTTTGAAAATTTGAAACTCAGGTTAAAATATTGATATGATAATGGCTTTTTGTAGATGAAAATTTGGAATATCTGATAAAAAGAAATATATTTGTAAGACCTGACACCCTGAACTTCATTTGCCAGAGCCTTCATTTTGGTATCTAAAAGCCCACCATAAAATACTCATTGAGTTTTGCAAACACCTGCTAAACCAAATGCATCTTTTATACCCCTTAAAATTAAATACAAATTAAAATATTTATATTGACAGTTCCTGAAGGCAAGGCCAGCTCATTGAAATTATTTGATCTGCATGTTGTGTAATATTTTAGACCATTAAAACCCTGGACATGGGGTATGCAGATGTGAAGTAGTCTCATTTCCCTGATTGCCTTGAGCTGTGGTAGCCTGTTTTGTATAGACAAATCAAAATGAAGACAAATATATTAGAGGTAGTAGGCCATGAACCATGTCGCAGCTACAGAGAATACTGGATTGTGTGGAAGCCCATTTCTACCAAGAAAAGACATGAATGAAAGGTTTGGAATGATTAACATTAAAAATACTCACTCAAAATTAAGAAATATGAACTTAAAATTTGGATTTGGGTGAAAATGTTGAGTTACTAAGTCAGAAGAGTTATAAGATTATAACTCAGAAGTATCATCTATTAAATCATTTTGAAAACTTTACTTTTTAAGTCAGAATTAAGAGATAGTCGGTTAAAGTTTGACCGAGCTTTTTAGCATTTCCTGCTACGTCACTATTATAAGTAAAGTTAAAAGTTTAGAAGCAGGGTTCTGGCTCTGATTTGTCTTGTTGCTGAGGCAGATATTGAGGTAGAAACAACACATTATGTCCTCAACTATCAACAAAATGGCCAGGCGCTGGTTTCACAAAACACCTTCAGTTAAGATTTTCCTTAAAGTCTGAGTTAAGGTTAATTTAAGCTAAAATCAGTTGCACAAAACACCCTGAAGTCTTGAAGATTTCCTTAAAATGTTCAGTTAAGTGTTAAAGGTTCCTTATCTCTAATCTGATGCTCTTCACTAAAATGAGAGCGCTGTTGTTCGAGGAAACAGAGCGTCCTATTTCTACGTGAATTAATGAACAGTTAAGTTAATTACATGGTCCAGTATCCTCTGCCACTCTAAGGGTGCAGTGCTCTGGATAATCAAACATTACATTCAGACAGTGCTCCGAATGTACGGACGGTCCAGTTTGTGCCGTCTGGACAGAGAGTGACTATTTCCGAATGCACCCTTGGTTAAACCATTGTGCGAAAGACCTTAGGTATCACAAGCACGACTGTGAGCAAGCAAAGAAGTGTGCGCTGTAAAATCTCTTTCAGTGCAGTTAATGTTAATGTTTTTCCTTAACTAAGAAAAACTTTGAAGTGATTCTGTGCAACATATTTAGGTGTCATACTTAAGGAGAAATCTTAAGGTGTTTTGTGCAACTGGTCCCTGTAGATATTCCTCTGTATTTGTCAGGGTGTAGTTGCTCTTACTTAATACGCCATATGACTTAGTATCTTACAATAATGACTTACTGTCTCATATTTCTGCTTTTCCTTGTATTTTTGTCATTCCTTACTTTTGCGGCAGGTATGGGCATCCATTCGTCCCTGATTGTTCAGAGGGTGTGAACTGATTTCAGATAACCGCACCTCTCTGATGCAATGTTCTCTCTAGCATTGTGAATCAATTCTTACAGTTGGAGCGCTGCTGATTTCAGTTCTTATAAGTCTACAGCTTCTGCTTGTTGGAGTATGAATGTTCATTACAAAGAAAGTGCTAATACAAAGTTTCCATTTAAAGAAGTTAGTGTCCCACAATTTAAAGAAACAATATTTACATTTCAGTTGTAGCAAGTTTCCATAAACAGGATAATGTAAAATAGGGTGCAAATAGTCCATGCAATTATTTTTCAATAACAGCATTGTGGATTATGTTTTTGAATACAGAAGTTTGTTAATCATAATGCTAATCCCAATTATGATTTGTGTTTAGGCTTGAGAGTAAGAGTTTTAAACTGAAATGACATGGCATTAGCAGGGGGTTTGTGAGGAGAACTGATGGCGAGGTTTTGTTCCAAAATTATATCAGCCTATTGCTGCCATCAACACAAAGAAATCTGCGCTCATTATACTGACAAAATGGCTCAGTTTCTTGTTATTACTACTTACCAAATTATTCAGTTTTAACAAAAACATTTGTCCCTTTATCTTGACATATCAATGAACTGTTATCTGTACACAATTTTAGTATTTAATTGAAACGAGAGAGCTTTTTGTGATAACAGAATACAGACTTCACTCATTAAAACAACGTCTATATTATGTTATGAGAAGTGACACAATCAGATAAAAAGAAGACACTCGCCTACACCAGTTCATTACCACATGTTAAAATAGCATATAGCTACATGTCAAACCATGACACCCTGGTCATGAGGTTAAAAAAAAACAGTAATACCAAACCACATTGTTTCTGCCCAACCAAAACCCAGATGGAGCTCTGAGTTGATCAGAATGTTAATATGCTCGTCTGAGTCACCTCCAGTTATTACTATGCACTCACAGCAAATAAGCTTTACAAGCAATAGTGAGTGAATTACAGCCTTTTTTACACCACTTTTTGCCTCTCAGGCAACATGCAAGCTGCTCTGCCTTCTTGGTGGAGCTTGTTAGGGCTGTGTACAGGTTGTGAGGAGGACGGTACTCAGGGCTGATGAAAGCCCCCCTAACTCCTTTCACATTTTTTTGGGTGAATAATAAAATGTGTCTGGTTTTATTTAAAGACAATTCTCATTAAAGATGCTAGAACTGATCACAAATCAAAGATAATGCAGTAGAAGACAAAGCTTTTTGTAGTAAAGACAAATAAAATTCAGTTCATATGTCATCGCTGATACTATGATAACGATAATATGAAACCATATCTACACCTTATGTGTAATAACAACCGGGTGTTATTCCTTAAACATTCCTTAAACATCAGCATGATATGTGGTTGGTCGCCTGTATAGTTAAATGGCGGCGGGCGGGGAAACACTGACTTTCACCAGGGAGAGCGATGTTTGTGTTCTGTAAGATTCTAAGGCCAAAACCTGTTGTTTTTTTTCCAAAACTCAACCACATCCGAGGCCTCACTTCTCCTCACGCTGCAGTGACTTGCAGCGATAGAAACCAACAAAAAAAGGCATCCTTTAACATCGGCATGATATGCTTCCGGTTGCTGTTATAGGTTAACAGCACCCGGCTGCATCAGGGGGAAACGCGGCGGGACAGGGACAAAAGTTAAGGCAGCAAAAGTCTGACTGGGGCAGGTGGGAGGGGTGGTGACCGACTTTCACCCGAGAGAGTGGTGTTTGTGTCCCGTAAGATTCTAAAACCAAATCCTGTTCTTTTTCGTAAACCTAACCACGTGTGGTTGTTGTTGAAAGAAAGGAAGTCAATTTGGGGTGTTGTACTGTGCATTTATTTTGAAAGAGACTGTATGTATACTTTAAACTTACTGTGAATATGTAAGTTTATTTTGAAAGAAGACAATGCGTGTAATAAGCAGAACTTGACACAGCACCCAGGGTACCTTGGAGACATGGAAGTCCATGACCATGTGTTGGTAATAACCAAAAAGCTTCTTGAAAAAGTGATATATTTTCATAACAAACAAGATTCCCGTTGAAATTTCATAATTTGGTATGTAGTATAACAAGAATAACATGTCAATAACAACTCTGTCACTATCGTTACGTTCCCTGATCGGGCTCAGAGGATGAAGGAAGTAACAGTAAAACTGAAAAAGGCAAGTGGAGATGGGTGTTTAAATAAAAATAATGGATTCCACACATTCATTGAAGCCATTATCATTATCAGTTCAATAACGATTAACATGCCCTTAAACTTTTTGAAGGTTGTGCTGGCATGTAAAACATCAATTAACAATCAAGAAAAATTGGACATTTGCAAGCCAGAAATGTTTCAGTGGTTATATGTAAAGATCAGTTTTGCAGCATATCAAGATAAATGTTTATTTGTACTAGATTCATTTATCTGCCTTGCAATGACATACTTTTTTACTAATCTCTTAAATGTTATCAAAATTAACGCTACGTTTATAAAGTGAAGAATATGTGATTATTTAAGATATAGACCTAAAACAGACCTAATCTTACAAAAAGAGTTGGTACAGGGTTGCATGTTTTAAATCTATGCCTGTGTTGAATCTTATTTTGAAGTACTTAAATTCCACAAAATACGCTCATACAATGCAGAAATCTTGAATTTGAAAATGTGTCCTTGTGTTGGAACCAGAGCGATACATGTCATATGACTGTAGTTTATGGTGCTATGTGTAGCAATTAATCAGTTTACTGTCGGTACAGCGTTTTAGATTCCCCCTTCTCCCTTCTCCCTTCCTGCTCCATGACAGACATGACAAATAAATAGGGGACAACAGCGATGTCCCAGTTCAGCACAGGTCTCCTCTTGAGTCTGCAGTTTGAGTCCAGATGTGTTGTAGCGGGCCAGCAAGGCATGCCCCATTCCAGAGGTTCTTCCAGACTGAGCCTTCTTGGCCATTGCAGCTTTGTATTTTTTGAGATGTTGGAAAACAAGTGTATCCTTTGCTCTCTACAGAAACCCGTCCATCACATACAAGCTATTCAACATAAATGTGCCATCCTGCTTGTATGGGCACGTGCATTTAAATTTTATTTCTAGTATATTTATGCCTTAAAACATTGACAAACTTGGTACAGTTAGCTGAAAGAAAATGGTTTCCAATATATCCACTGGTTTTGAAAACTATGGTAAGAACTACAGTGCTTCGTAAAGACTGTCACTGATAAGGACCCTGAATGTTAAGTGATGTGAAACAATAGGTGTTCAACAACATTTTATAAAGAGGTCCCAAAACTGAATTTACAATGAGGGAGACAGTTTCATTCTTGACCTTGGGAGTGATGGTTTCCATAAAATAATCTTAACTCACGGTCCAATTACTAGCTTTTTTCAGGGATTTTGATCTCTAGTCATCATCTGCAGATGGATGGTGCTCAGTTGACATGGAGCTGGCATAGCTGTCTTCACGGGACCTAACTTGAACCAGACATCGATCAGCAGATGGTGATACTTCGTGGATTGTAAGAATCCAAACATAATACCAGGATGGTCATTGCTAAATGAATGGGGATCACTTCATATTCACATCCAACACCAGAAGCTTTGAACCAGCCCACTATTATCAAAATGAGGCCCACACTGAATTATACCTTCGGAGCAATGTCAGACAAATGGGCGTTTGCTACAATGGGGCATTTTTCAACCTACTGAGGCTTTGAGCTGACCCGACAATGGCATGGCACCTTATAGAGAAGTTTTAAAAAGACCTAAATTGATAAAATCACTTAAGTATGTACAAGAAAGCAAAGGAGAAGGGCACCTTGCTACCTACTCTGAATGAGCCTCTAATTCATCATACTTTCAAAACTGGCTTCTGACTGTAAAGGTTGCAGACCCATATCCCATCTCGGATAACACCTAAAGATCTTTTCAAAGGTCTTGGCTAATCAATTTCAATTTTATTTATAAAGCCCAAGATCAGAAATCACAGTTAACCTCAGAGGGCTTTACAGCATATGGCATCTCTTTGTCTGTGAACCCCCACAGCAGATAAGGAAAAACTGAAGTATAATCCATCTTGATAAAGTCGTATATGCACATTTAAGAAGCTTTGCAGACAATATCAGACGCCTCAATCAGACGTCTCAATATTATGTTGTTGGTATCCTATGGCAGCAATCACTGGATGCGGAGAAGGCAATTGATAGAGTCCCGTAACGGTATGTGTTCCTCAGTCTTGAACATAGGGATTTATCCCAAAATGTATGGATGGATTTTATGTGTACAGCGGCTCATTGTGTAATGTTTTTATATCTGTTTAAAAAACAAATGCTGATCCTAAAAAAGACACTGGGCCCAGGATGTACTTCAGCACCTTTAGATTTATGTCCAACTGAATATATTAAGTGCCAATGGAAGGAGCAGTGTGCCCTTTAGGTAGCAAGTCAGACAGTAACAGTGTGGAGGTCACCTTTTCATTAACAGTAACCACAGCTGTCCTATAACCATAGTCAAGTATTTTATTTGCATAACCTTCCCAATTATCACGTAGCTGAAGTTTCTGAAAATCCGAACTCTCCCTGTGACAACTGAGCAAACTCTGCAGATGAAGACCAAGAAATGTGTCCAACTGCCCTTGAAAAAGGTCGTAAACTGAGTGTCTTATTTGATGTTTTGGAATCCAAGGTATTTGGGAAAGGTTTAACACCTGTGGATAGACTGTTGCTGTGTTGTACTGTACATTTCTTCCTTCAGTTTGTGAAGTCTATGTTTGTTCCTGTTTAGTCAGCTGTTGTCCGTCAGAGTCGGTCTTTGTGTATCTGTACTGATCAGAAGTAAGCACAAAACTAAATGTCAGTTTCGGTGGACTTCTTCTCGTTGGTGTTGTGTGGTTACTCCTGTCCTTCAGAATTAATGCAGTTTACCGTTTACTGTAACCATTTGCCTTCACTTGATTTCACTCTTACCAGGCCCTTTCAAGGACAGATTTCTTTAAGTCGAAGACTGCAGACTATACGATCATCTCAGTCATGACAAATCAACACAAACATCCCTATTCAATCCAAGCTGCCAGTGCATGCATCATTCCCCTTTAATAACACTGTGTACACTAATGTTCCCGGCAGCGGGTGAAGAGAAAATTGACGCTGTCATTTTCTCAAATGGCCTGCCTTCCATCACAGCAGCTGGAACATACGACCAGAGAAATCCAATGAAAGCCACTTGAAAGACAAGATTGATATGTGAAGGTACAGGAAATTAGATTTTCACTGGGGAAAAAAAGCTCATTTCATACATACTGACTACTTTAAATAATGACCTAAAGAACTCCTGCACAATGAAATGTTGGATACTGGGTGTTGCTGATATATTGTGAAATTTCCTCTCAGTTCATGTTTCAATTGTTTGTCATAGAATTTGTACAATTATGGTTGTTAAAATGACGTCTTAGGGGATATGCAACGAGAATACGTAGGTAGAGAACACTAGATCACATGTAAATAGGAACGTTGATGTTGTGTGAAAATACTTGAAATCCCTTTAATTAGTTGTTCTTGAATGTGCTGAATCCCTTAGCCTTGTCTTGTAGAGGCGACCTCATACTCCTCATGACAGGATCAGGATAGACTATAAAGTGCATGTACAATGTAATGAAGCACAGTGTAGCCAAGGACCTGAGAGTATTTCTAAGTGCCTGAATACTTCTCTCACCATTTTATTTTTTTATTTACATCTTCTTTCTCCACCTCTGGTCTTGTCATGTGTTCTAAACGCATAAGCCTCTCTTAGTTTAGGATACTCACTATTTAGCGGATTTGCCGATTTAGGTTTATTTTGCAACTTAGAAAAACACTGAATCAACCATGCTGATGTAAAGAGCTGTTCAACTAAATTATACTGTACCATATCACAGTTTTCCGTGCACGACAGGGTGTGATAGACTAACACAGTGGAGGATAAAAATGTTAGCTCTGACTATCATGGTTGTGTTGTAATGGCATGACATACAGAAAATGAAATAAAGGAGGTATGCATTGGCTCATGGTATATTTTCTTTCTTTCTGCTGATTGAAAAATACTCAGCTTCAGACAGTGAACGAGTAAACATTAAGGTGATGTGATAGCTTTTCCCCCAGGGATGGGCAGTGAAACAAAAAACCCTACCTTACACCCAGCACAGCGCAACTGTCATTGCTAGTTTCAGACTGACGAAGTTGTCATTTTCACGGCCGGTGCCCACGTTGTGTAAATACCTTTGTGTCCATATGTGCACCTATAGGTGTGTAGGTATTTAAATGAGTTGTGGTCAGGCACATTGGTGTTTTAAGGAAGCGGAAAGTTATTCAGAAAGGCGTACTCTCTGCCAAACACACAGGAACCTGCGGATGAATTGCAGGAGGGTGAAAGGAAAATATTAAATACATTCTCAAAAACCTGAACATAGCAGAGAGCAGAGAGGAGCCGCAGAGCTGCTGTACGACTCCCCACGAAGAGATACACTTTGCACATTTACGCACCAGGAGCAGTGTAACTTTTTTCATTATTTTACGAGCTAATAATTAAGTTCTGTTTCCTTTGTCAGGTTTTTAACTATAGTTTTTAGTTTTCTGCTTAAATGTCCAATGACATTTGCTGTAGTGGCATTGCTGCTCTTACTGTATTAGGTGTAGTCACACAAGAGCAAAACTAACATCGGCCAATATTCGCCTCCCCTTCACTTCTATTCAGTGTGAGCAAACATTTGTTTTCAGTGGCAAAGCAAATTCACAGCTAACAGCAAAGGAGTATGTGTGTAAGTGATATTAATTATTGCTGTTTCCAACCAGTCAACATTATATGATACTGCCTATAAAAAAATTAACTACCACAAGAGATGCCGCCTGGCTGGCAGTGAGTTAGCAGACAGGCATGAAATGTAGGAAAGTGTTGACAGCCTGTGATCAGATACTCTGAAGTTAACCTGCTCCGGGGCAGGTTAGCTGTTCAGCATAAGCATAAAGCAAAAAGAGAACCAGCTTCTTGTACTGAGAGCCCAGAATTAACCCTGAAGTTACCTTGCTAACTCCAAATTCTACTTCGTAATACAGGCCTCAGGTTTGGTCTTTAGAAAGTTTTGGTGGCACTATTATGGCTCACAATGCAGTAGTGTCTTGGTAAAAAAACAACTGCTTTTGATGCCATTATCCCTGCTGGAAACACAATGGGCTGCTAAAAAACTCTCATGCTTGGTGGCTAAAAAGCTGCTTGAAAGACAGACAATTTTGTTGTTTGTTGGTCTCAAACAGTGTCAGCAGCTTTGCAAATGACACGTCATCCACCAACCCAAAGAAAAAGTGGGCTCATACACTATATCACTTCAGAAATATTGATATGATACCTATGTAATGTACAAATGTAACGTACCTGTTGTTTACAGAAACCTACAATGCCAACATTTTCTTCTGTGGACTAGGCTGAACAGTTTTGTCTCTCGCTCGGGGTCATAAAGGTGTTTTTGCCACACGATGAGGACAACAATTCTGTTTGCTTTCTTCACCACAATCAGTAAGCAATACTTCCGTTTTGAATAACAGACAAGCTGCACATCTTTATAGTTGTTAGCATTGTTTTTCAACCCATGGCAACATCATAGCAGAAACTAGAGCTGGTGGAGTAAAATGTGTCATTAAAAAGCTTGTTATATAATTCAAATTCAGCATCTCACGTCACACACATCTGCTAATGAGTGAATTTAAATGACACTGACCTTGGATATTTATAGTTTGCAGCATTAATATAGATCAGTTAATTAATACAGCACATGTTCCTCAGTCTATGGGCATATTAATTAGTACTGCTAGGCAGAATCTGTTACCTTTGTCACAAAGATAACAAAGCCAAGGTAACAGTCTCCTGGCTGTAGCTCCATAATAACAGATATGACCGATGTGAGAGAAGTATATCGATCTCCTCATCTCACTCAGAACAGTGTGTTAACACAGGAAAATTGTTATGTAAGAAAATAGTTTGAGAGAAATATTTGAGCCCCTGCATGCAGTTTATATAACAACCTGCCTCTCAATTGAAATGTCCATCAAGATGGACAAAACAGAGCATATTTACAGAGAGTGTCTCTGTCCTTAACCTGGTATTGAATTCAAAACAATGTTTTCCTGTAGGCTGTCACAAACACACTGATTCAGAATGAATGGAATGAGAATGAATGTGCTCTAAAAGTCACTCTGTCTACATTCAGTGAATGTAGAGTCTGTAGGCAAACCCCGGAGATCTCGCCTCTGGAAGAAGAGCGGAAGAGCCCTGGTTTCCGGTTGTAGGCTGTTTGTAGTCTGCGTGATATTGATCAGTCACATTTGAGCCGGCTGCAGTTGTTGCCAGGTTAAACGGCCCGTGCGGTGAACTAACGAGGCAGAACATAATTAGCATTACTGCTAACTCTGAATCCATAACAATGGTTCAGGATATTTACTTATATATAAACGGAAGTCGGAAACGCCTCCTCCACCGAAATCAAACCAGAATGCCAAAAAATTGTGGGTCTGCCCCCAGAAGCTGTATCACCGTCTGCCAGAAGTCAGACACCAAATACAGCCGATGGGTTCTGAGAATGCTCTGTCATGGAATTGTGTTCAATGTCATTTGAAAAAATATTCAGTCTGCAAGTGTTGGAAACGGTGACCTTCACAGACATGATGATCTCACGTTTGGTAGTGTCTCTTCCTCATTCCATGCCCTCGTTGACTGGATTCCCCGCTGCCGTCTTAAAAGTCGTTCCATTTGTCTGAAAAACTGAAGTGAACTCGGTGAAATCAACCCTCAGAGTGTTGAGGGAGCAGGACAACAAGTGTATTTCAGCCGCAGTGCATTGCAGTTATGTATTTGCTGCAAGCAATGCATCCATGGTTAGGTGACAGTAATATACATAAAGCTCTGGTTGCTTACCACTGAAGAAGAAGAAGATGAATACACTGGAAATAGATAAAATAATAAATTAAAAAGTAAATATATTCACTATCTGACATGTTTTTCAGTTTTAGTTTTTCTCATCTGAGAGTCTATTTGTGCCGGACTGAAAATAGACCTGCAGCTACTTTGCAATTTTCACCCATCACTTCGTCACGTTGATGTGTCGAGTTTGGAGTTCGGAGATAGTTAGGGTTACAGCAAAGAGGTCATGGTCAAGGCGAGTACTACGAAATTTCGGATATTCTCTGAGATTAAAGTGGTACGTTTACGTTTAGTACCAGAAAATAAGGTGCCATGGTATAAAGAGCAACACAGTTAATGGAGTTAAATGTGGTGGATGATTGGGTCAAGCACAGGACTTTCACAAAGGAGACTGGGGTTTGAGTCCCGTGTGAGTCAATGTTGGCTTATTATTTTTAGACTTTTTATTATTAAGTAATAGTAAAGATAATCATGATACAGATCACAAACAGAAATTATCTAAATCAGACACTGATGAAGCTGATTACCAAGTGCCTGCTGATGCATCGCAATTATCCTCAGAAGACGCTTTCGCCTCATTAAAATGAGTATGATTATAAGCCTATGCATATAATTACGTCTAAAACACCACACAACTCAGAAACACCTTTAATACTGACATAACCGTGCTTTGAGGTTCTTATGGTTGATACAGGCTGTGGATGTTTATTGTGACAAAGTAGTAGATTCCCCAAAGAAGAGTCAAATGGTGTGTCACTTCAAATGTTGCAGCAGCAAGGAATTGTGGGACAGCATTATCTCCTTTGGTCTAGTGTATCCTTTGCTGAACGAGATAAGAAAGAAAGCACAGAAGCACCTGTCCTTAGTTTCTAGAGAATTCAAGCAGCTCATGGCGGCAACTGAAATACTCCTGGGTCGTTTTACTAAGGTAGGAACCTTCCTAATTTTCTGCAAATCCCCTGTTTGTTCTGTGTGTGTGTGTGTGTGTGTGTGTGTGTGTGTCTGGGCTTGGCACTCCGTTCCCCTCCTGCTGCCAATCAACAGCTCGTTCTCACTCCCAACTCGACAAATACCGCCACTTTAATGATGATCACTGCATCAGATACCAACACAGACAGGCACCTTTCGCAGCATATTTTATGCGCCAGGTGGCGGCTATTTCTGACGCCACCGGCAACAGCTGAGCTCATCAAATACCGCCGCTTTCTCAGTGGATGTTTTTGTCAGACACCAACTCACCAAGACACTCTTCGTGACAGTATGATTCACACTAGGCGACAGCTATTTCTGACGCAGCCAGGAACTCGTACTTTGAAAAGTGAGAAAGTCCAAAAAGGATGGGCAGGAGGGGAGGTGGATGGGTCAGACAGACTCTGGACTTTCACTCAGGAGCCGAATGTTTGTGTCACACGTGAAAACAAGTCAATGGAGCTAGTATACGTAGAATGTAGGATGCTACAGTAATGATGTATTTCACATGTCATACAGTCATGTGACGTGACGTTACTTTCGTACCTCTTTGAAGCCAAACCATAATGTTTTTTCTACATCTAATCAGGGACTTTTGTTGCCTAATCTTAAGGAAATAAACCTAACAACAAAGTTTATTTTGAAAAAACTCAATGCATGTAACAAGTGTCAATCCAAAACTGATGCAGGAGGCTATCTAGCGCATTGTGCCAGATTCTCGGTGAATGTTGGGCAGTTTTGCCGGCAAGCTGCGAGCGTTTAGACACACAGAGGTGGACACATTGGTGAATTGATCTGAGGTGCCCAATTTTACACCTCGTAGGGTAGACATATTGGATGAACCCTTTTGGTTTAAACAGAAAGAGGCGGCCATCAGCAACGGGAGGGGCTGTTGAAGACTTGTGGGAGGAGCTGTTGATGATGCCGCATGTGCGAGCCACTGGCGGTGGATAAACAGGAAACAGCTGATAGCAGGAATTAGCGAGCAGCTAGTAGCGAGAGGGAAACACAAACCTGACAGACACTGTAAAGATGAGCAACTGGGGAGACAAGGAATTGCACGCCCTCCTTGTCCTCGCAAACGAAGAGGCCATTAACCGATAGATGACGGGGACGGTGAAGGACGGGCCGACTTACGAGAGAATCTCTGAAGGACTGACCAGCCGCTCTGTTTATGTCACACGCTGAGCTACGCGTTTTGTTACTTGCTCACGCCCCCCATTGCCCCGAAAAAGGCGCATTCTGTATAAACAAAAGTAGGCAGGCGGCATTTTGCTGCACTCCCCGATTTTGTTTTTATACTGCCAATGCTGAAAGAAGACTGATTGGGCTTTCCTGCAAATTTGCACAACTCCAAAAAGTGCTAATGACAAAGTGGTGGTACCTGACGAGTTGCGATTACAACAGGTTGAAAACAGCCTGTGCACCTGTGACGCATTCACTCACTGAGCTTGTGCAGTATATATCCACTGGCTCTACACTCCAATCCTCGCTAGATCATTTAGTTTGACCAGTTTGGTACAAACACCACGGCCAGTCTCAAGTGTAAGTCAACATAATCCTTCTGTTTTCCCATACTTTGAGTAGCTTTGTGTCTGAGCCTCAGGTCCATTGTCTTCCTGTGATCTCCACCTGCTTTGTCCAGCAACTCACCAGTCTGTTTCCAGCTGTTCCCAGTTCACTAGCCTGCCCTGCTCCACTGTAAACTCTGCTTCAGCGCCTCAAACCCTCAGTTCGCCAACTTGTAAAATAAAATGTTGCTGACATTTCTGGAAGTCTTTGACCGAGTCCAGTTGTTGGGTCCAAACAACAGAAATGCTGCACTGTGTGTTTGGAAACAGCAGCTAGTAGTATTCAGTCTTCCATTCAGGTAAAAACTGAGCTCATGTTTCCAGTATTTAGACCTTACTTTACCTCTAATATCCTCTGAAATGAAGCACATAAACGTCCCTCCTCAGCCAACAAGATAAGGGCCTGCATTCACCTCTCAAGAGAAATTTCCCTCCGGTGTTTTAATTTCCCTCCGCCTCATCACAGGGAACCCAATACGCTCTTCTATCTTTTCTTAATTGCACATCAAAATGTTATTTTATGTGGAGCCCAGGCAGGAACCTGATATTTCACTTGAGTACAAGAACAGTCACTTGTCATTTTTTGCTGGTCCACTGGGATCTGTTTATCTTTGTGCAAACCCTAACTTGGAGTTTGAAAGCGTGGTCTGAAAGTAAGGAATGGAAATTAACTGAGGGACTAATTTTTCAGGCAGAATGACACAGGAAGTAGAGCGTGACTGTGTATGGACGCTTAAAGTTTATGTTATCATCCTCCAAAACGCCAAATTTTTTGATGTATATTTCCATCTTTTTTGTCCTATCACTGCAACTCATTTGCTGGAGGCAGCTGCCTCTGTTTATTGAATTTCACTGCAGCTAAGCAGAGATTAATATCGAATACAAGGGGCTCTCTAGCTCATGGCAGCCATGTGAGCCAACATTGATCACTTAAATCTGTCACTAGGATGCAGAGTCGATCTCAATCACACTGATTGATTCTTATGATTCATACAAATTCATGGCAATACAGTTGTAGAGAGCTGATGCATGCCGTTAATGTTAAGTGATCACTGTGTATTACAATTAGACTGATACTTTGCTTTACTGATTTTGCTCTCTTTATTAAATTATGCTGTTATAAATCAGACATTAGCCACTCACTATCAATCATGATTTAAAATAGATAGATGGGAAAGAAGACACATACAGTATTGGATTACATTTTTGGCCATGCTTTTAGCCATGGATCCATAGATGAGACTGTTGCACTGTCAGTCCAATACTTTGACTGAAATATCTAGTATTTCTAATTTCTTAGTATTGGATGGATTGCCATTAACTCTTGTCCAGACATTCATGGTCCCCAGACGAAAGGGCTGGGTATATTTTTTAAAATGGCATTACCAGTACCACTACCTCAAAGTGATACCAACACCACAGACATACTTGATTCGATACCAGTGATTTGAATGGGATGGCGTGTGGTGTGTGGATGACATCTGGGCAATTCCTTCAAATGCATTGCTCTCGACTTCACCACACCAGAGACTGCATGCGTTGTAGCTGCTGCTGCAGGAGTGTGAGCTGTAGTGGTGTCCGTGTGAATTACTAGGCAGACGTTTAACTGACAGTTAAACGGGAGGAGAGCGGCTGTGGAGACGGCAGCAACAGAAAGTTTGGGACAGATCAGACCCCTGGCGTAAAAAGGATTGAATGCAGGTAACATTTGACTGGAGACATTTAGAAACAAAGGGTACTATGTTATTTTGGTTGATACCCTGAAGGTATTGGAAGCAGATATCCAGTCCTATTGGATGATAAAGTCAAATGACTCTGATAGTCTTCCAGTCATCTAATCTATTTCTCCTGCGCCTCCATGATTTTGATGATTTGTGGGGATTTTTGTGAAGTCTCTCAGCAACTATAAGACGGATTGTTCAGTCCATTCAGCACTTCACCTAACAATCCCACGGGGCCTCCATCCATATGTATGGTGGGTGACCTGAGTGGCCTCCAGTGATTTTACAGATGGCGCACAACTGTCCACTGACAGAAATAGAATAATACTGAATGTGCTTCTTACACCCTGTGCCAGTTTTTTTTTATTATGATAGAAGTCATGTTCAATCTTCCTTTTAATGCTGTCTTAAATTACGACCAAAGAAGAGAGTGTACTGCCAAACTAGATGGGGTAGTTTCCACAGAATGAGCCTCGGCAGAAAACATTAGCTCAGTGGGAAAACACTTTGGTGCTGATTCCTTCTTGATTTTATGGACGGTAAGATGAGACTGTCAGGATGACTCTGTGTATTTGTCAAATGTTGTGAGCCACACTGGAATTTTGAAGTGGAGAGCGAATCAAAATGCATAATAATAATGATAATAATAAACCTACAAGACACTTCAAAGCATGAAATTCAACATAAAATATGTGCAGATGTTGTCCCATTGCATTTTAAAATACAATGATAGCAAAAGCATTCTGACTAATACCCCTCACCGACAACATGATGCATGAAATAAAATAAACCTCATGAGCATTCAAATGCTACGAAGAATTCACAGATTAGAGCCTGAAATGAAAATGCCATTTAACATGCAGTTTTGATGCCGAATATGCAAACAGCACTGGGGAGGAACCTTCTTCTGAAAGGGCTTGTTAGTACTTAATGGCACAATATCGTCTGCCTAATGGCAGCGAGGTGAAGGCGGTGAGGGCAACCCACAGAGTGGGCAACGAGGTCTGCAGGCTTCTTTAATGCAGAGTAACCCAGACAGCACTTTGAAGCTGGACGTCCTTTAGACTCTGGAGGTCAGTCGACCACTTTACTCATGAGGCAGACAACTGCTCTGAAGGGTTTGAGCTACTGTGGCCTGCAACATCACAGCACATGCTAACACCAGCGAACAAGATATTTATAAATGTATATATATACTAAAATCACAACCCAAATGGATTAAGTCATTACTTATGAGCAATGTATTTATCTGCAGAGACTTTCCCCTCTGCCTGTATTTTCATATTATTTTGCTGTGGTCAGGATGTTTATGGGTGGTAGCCCTGAGCCAATAGCACACATGTGGGGTCAAGACTTTATAAAAAGGTAGCGACTGGGTATTAGCAGCACACATCCGATAGCAAATTATGAAAAAAATGCACTTATAGTGAGGCAAAAGGCAGAGCGGTCAAAGCTTGTTCCAAAACAAGGGCAAATCAAGGGCTGGCTTTCACTTTTTCTGGCGAGCGCTGAAGCAGAAGATGAAGAGTGGCGGCTAGTTGGTCTGTTTGTTGTTGGACAGGTAGGTGTCTGTAACGATCGAGTAGCCTACAAAACTGGGATTCAGCTGCAGAGGAAAGCACAAAACACCAAGAACAGTTTATCAAATACAAATCTTTACTTAGGTCAGGGGTCAAACACATGAAGGCAGAAAAGTCCATAAATTCAAGCAGGTTAATTGGTGACTCTAAATTGTGCGTAGGTGTGAATATGAGCGTGAATGGTTGTCTGTCTCTATGTGTCAGCCCTGTGATAGTCTGGTGACCTGTCCAGCGTGTACCCCACGTCTCGCCCAGTGTCAGCTGGGATAGGCTCCAGCTCCCTGCGACACCCAACAGGATAAGCAATAATCACCTGTTTAGATTTTATTAAGGTTTAATGTAATGTATTAAAGGGCCTGGCTGCTTTGAGTGACAAGCTGTCTGTGGATAGTGTCCTCGTCTTCTTAGTCAGATCCACATTCCGTCTTCTCATCCAAATTCAGTCACTTTGGCACCAAAACCGAAGATGGTGACAGCTGCTGATCTTTATTCTTCAAAATGAGAGTCTGCAAACCAACTGGTGATATTTCAGTCGCTGTGTCTATAATTTGATTCAATCTATGGTATATACAAATAATGGCCAACAATTTCTGCATAGTGTATCATTAAATAATAACTATTTTCCCCTTTAAATAATAACTCAGCCTGAAATATTGAAGAGTTTTGATGCTGCTGCAGTGGACCCCACAGAAAGTTTTCAGAGGGGTGGCCAGATCAATATGAGAAATAAGGAACTGCACACTGAAATACTTTGTTTTCTTATTCAGCAGTTAATATTACTAATTATTATTTTTTATATAAATCGACAAATACTTGTACAGTTAACATTTAACATACATGTGAGGTGATTTATTGTTCTTCAAATAGGCTGGTTGTTCTTTTCCTTGAAAAGGCAAATATACAGCTTTAATTTGAAGGAGATTGTAAGGAACAAAACATTTACTGGAAACGAGCCTTCTGAAGTTAAGGGGGGTCCTTGGTACCCACAGAACTTTCTTTTTCACGAGAGTTCAAGGGACCCCTCGCCAAAATTTAGGGCCCGTCCCAATACCCCCCTTAGCCCAACCCCTTGATCCTACCGCTAGATTTGCGGAGTAGGGGGCTTAACGAGGGGTAGTGGGGATGAAACTAGCCCTTCGGAGCGAGGGATTTCAGATGCTGACTCGCCAGCGAGGGGTGGACGTCGCCCTGGCTACCACCGAGCAACAGACGGGGGAAAAAGTTCATACATAGCTACATAAGCTATCTGGCGTCTGTTGTGCAAAATTGTCGGATTTTTCACATTATGATAACACGGCAGCTAGTATAACTATGCTGTCTCGTAATGTTAGCTGGTTAGCTAGCTCGCACAAGTCCCCTGTCGTCTGTCTTTCTTCAAGCAAAGCATGATGAATACAGCAAATGCGATCGGTAGGATGAGCTCAACCGGAGGCTCCATTGTAGATGCCGGTTGGAAATGTAGGTGGCTCGCAGCTTCCTGTTTAAAATAGTTACATATGCGTGAACGTAACTGACGCGGTGACGTAGTGAGTGGTGTCCCAATTCCTAGGGAAAGATTTCAACCTCTACCCCTCGTTGCTTCATTTCAAGGGCCAAGGGGTAGTTGACAAGGGGGGGATATTGGTATTGTGCCTTAGTCGCGTGATGAAGGCTTTGAGATGAGGCTAAAAGCGGTGGAGGAAATCTGGCAAGTGGATTTTGAACCAAGAATTTTTGTGAAACTATAATATCCAAGGTCAAGAATGAACCCTGAAGCTTGACAGATACTGATGTTTGTCTGGGGAGGACTGTCTGGCTCCGTTCAGAGTAAACAGGGATTAAATTCAGACTATCAAAACTCTGAAGAGATGACCTGATGTGAGCTCTTCTGCTACATTTACACCAAACCTTCTCTACAAAAACCAATATTAGAGAATAATAAAAGTCTAAGAGAGGTCAGAAACCAGACCCAGGATGGAATTCAGACTGGTTTTATTGTTTTTTTGTCTGGCAACCTTGATTCAGTGGACACGGTCAAAAGGGTCGCACAGCTTTGAACATCTTCATGGTCACATTGAAAATATGCTTCTAAGATTTATTGGATGGTTTCAGGTTCTGCCTCCTTCTTACTGCGATTTGTATGAGATAATTGTTTTCTGACACGACCATTATCAGTTCATTGTCTCTGTTGCAGTCTGCCTTTTTGCACTGTCTACAACAATAAATTACGCAGAGCTCAGAGGCAACGCTCCCAGTCTCCTTTACAAAGGGACAATATGGACCATCTGGAGATATATTTATGCTGATGATGTAATGAAGCGAGCCATTTCTCCTCACACAAATCGTTACCTCCTGGCCGGATTACTCAGCTCTGACAACGATGCCTTCATAAAGAAATGTTAAATTTAGGACAGAACCCAGAGACACGCGAGCAGTTTAATTAACACAGTGCTTTTCATTCGCTGCTGCTGCTTATTGGGATACGAACGTGTTCTTCCCATGATGTCTAACTCCGGTAAACCGTGCAGGTGGTCCCATTACTGTTTGTGATTCTTCATTTCCTTTTCACTTATTATAAAAGCCTTGTCTTTTGGGGATGTGACTTTGAAAACAATTATTACATAATTCTAATTATTGCACAGTACCTAATCATCTTATCGTAACAGTCGGTTGTTTTTGAGAACATCCTACGTTATTAAAACTTAACGTTAAAGTCACAGATCCTAACTTTCATAACAAAAAACCCCCAGCTTTTTTTGTATTTGCTGAAACTGTCACTACATTCACACAGCGCTTAATGAGACAGATAATCAGTGAAAAAGACATTTCTCTCGTAGCATTTCTAATGGCTTTGCTGCTTGTGAATGAAAACAACCAGTCAGAGCTGAGGAGTCTCATAAGCCCTGACACACCAAGCCGATGGTCGGCCGTCGACCAAAGTCGGGCCGTTGGTGAGCATCTGTCGGCCTAGTTTTTGCGGTGTGTCCCGCACTGTCGGCACTTCGGCGTTGGCGGCTTTTCGTATGTTGAATCATCTTGACGGTGAGAGAGATTACTCTGATTGGCTGTTCAGGTTTTATTTCCTCGCCCCTGTAGCGAGTGAATCTGCCTGTAGTGAAACCGGTGCTTCCTCCTCAGACTCCACTTCACTCAGCTGCCCACAGATCTGCTGCCTCTTCCCACTTTAAACTGAATAACAAACCAGAGCTAGCTGGGAGAGGCTAGCGGAGCGTTAGCCGCACCTTGACCGGAGGGAAGCACAGCCAGTTAGCCTCTGATAGTCTCTGAGCTAGCCCCAGCTCTCCGTTTGGAGCACCAAGCCCTGGTTTGTTATTTGGGTTAAAGTGGGAAGAAGCAGCGGGTTTATCGGGCAGCTGAGTGAAGTGGAGCCTGCGGAGGAAACACCGGGACTGTCTGGATGTAATAGTCCATGGAGGTGCTGCGGTGCTCGGCTGCACAGATAGGAAACCCCTCAGCTGTCAGGATGTAGTCCATGTAGTATGTTCAAATGCAAGTGACACAGGGCGACGTGAGGCGATGTAGACGACGCAACAGTTGGCTTTCGTCACTGCTAGTTCTTTCATGTCGGTTTGGTGTGTCTGCACCTTAACACAGCTGTCTGTGGTCAAACCCTCAAACTTGGCAGCACTGATCAAATATGAATCAAGATTCTGTTACTGCATTGCCTATCTCTCTCCTCATGTGTTATAGAAACATATTTCAGTGTACTGTTTAGCTGTAAACTGAGAAAATTTGCGGCCTGTGTTGGATACAGTTAAACGAGTATCAAGCACTGCCCACCAGCTGGATCAACTTTCTCATTTTACAGCTAAACAGTGCACTAAAATATGATCTGAAGAAATGTAGTAGCATTTCGGCTCTGACTGGTTGCTGACCTGCTTGTCTTGAATATAGTGAATGTGGTGTGGGTACGCTGGGTGTGAACATATATATTATTTATTTTTATTCATTTATTTATTTTTACTGTTAAAGCTGCATTATTTTTTGGCCACTTGGGGGCAGTGCAACACACAACAACAGGACACATTATCACCTCTTAGCTCTGTTGATCACCAATGATCTTTGTCCTGTCTGCTGTTTGGTGCTGGGCAGGTAGTAAGCAGTCTTTTTAAAGCTTCTTTGTTGAAAACATCCGCCTGCTGCTGCTGCTGCTGCTGCTGCTGCTGAAAACATGATAAGAGCTGTCAAACAATTAGATGAAAGAGGCTAAAACACTCTGAAGAGCTGAGGGGAACTGCAGAGTATGTTACAATAATCTGTGGCTTCTGCTATGGACATGCTGTAAATTATGTATTTCCCTTAGTGTTCGATTGTGTTTCCCCTTTTGTCTCTTCGTCTTTTTATTTTGCCTGTTTTTGCCGGCGTGGGCACGGTCCTCCTCCTTCATTCTCCCAGCTGCACGCTCTGCTCACCACTCACCTGTCTGCTATCAGCTCATCAAGTGCATCTGCCTCTCATCAGTTCATCCACATGCATTTTATCTCCTCTCCAACCACTCATCGCCAGATTGTTGTTCAGCCTCTGTAGTAGCCACATGTGGAGGCTGGCTCAGTTTACCCACTATTTTGCTTTGTTGTGTTTTTCATGTCACTAACCTGTGTTTTCCTGTGTGCCTGAGAATCACCATTTAACTGTCTAGCAGCTGCGCCTGCTCTCCACGCTTCACCTCATTCTCATCTCAGTTTTCTCCATTCCTCCCCCAAACTCACGTTCCTCACCATCAGCCCAACATGTGGCAGGATCAAACTCAGGCAAATGTCGAAATGGCTCATTTAAATGTGGATTTATGTCAAAATCTAAATTTTTGTTTGTTTTTGTTTTGTTTGATTTTGAATAAACAAAGTGTCAGCTTTCATAATCTTAAACTCAGGTGATGAATGCAAAAAAGAGCTTGTAAAGCTTGTAAATATATGATGACAAGCTTGCAATGAACATTTGTCAGTTGCACACTGGTCCTACTCAGCACGGCTCTCCCTCCGCTCTCTGTGTCTCCCTGAAATTATGAATGAAAAGTGTTTGGAGAGGACACAGAGTCCAAGATAGTGGGTTCCCGTCTGCTTCCTAATAAACAAAATTTTTGCTTTCAAAAATGTAAAACCTCATATCTCATGAACCTCCCTGTCACATTAGATTGGTTTAAAATTTTGTTTAGCATCCATCACAAATAATCATTTCTGTGTGATTGGAATATCCGTCTGCAATACCAGGGATCAGCACACCCGGCACACAATGCACTCGACCCTGCCAGTCCCTAAAGGCGGCCCCATGATACTCATTCCAGCCACCAGACGCTCACTGCCGAGCTACCCACTCCCCAACTCTGGCTCCAGAGGAGGGCCCTGGTGTCCCCGCTTGGGGTCCCCCAGGAGGAGCTGGAAAGAGTAGCTGGGGAAAGGGATGTCTAGGTAGCTTTGCTTGGCCTGCCTGGCCCTAGATAAGCGGCTCAAAATGGATGGATGGATGGAATATCTGTTTTTGTTGATGCTTAAACATTTGGGATGATATAGAAACCTTAGCTATCAAAAAACAATTTTCTCACCTGGACATATTTCTGTCAGCGGGTGGTGTGAATGCTGACATCTTGTAAATTGTCAATTTGCCTTTGACAGTTTGCGGGGACAGAATATTCTGGAGAAAAAACTTGCATGACTCCATGAACAAAAAAAGTACTTCCTGTTCACGCCTGTCATGGATTTTTACATTTCCCCCTACATCTAGCGTGGTTTCATGCTGCGCTCTCACAGTCGGTGTCAGCATTATGTAAAACTGAGGTGATGCCTGTGGAAACATCTGTGTCAAGTCTGAGAAGTTGAGGCCACAGCAACTCCCACAATGCTTCTGCTTTTACCTCTGCTGCTACTGTAGTTGTTTTTAACACTACAAACATGCTTTCTCCTGCATATGAGGTTGCAGCCCTTGTTCTTGCATGCTGTACAGTATGTGGGTTGACCTGGAGGAGCCTGCGCGCCTGTGAAGACAATCTGTTTTTAGTCACTTTCACACCTGATGACTGTTGACGCTCACTTGTTTCTCTCACTCCTTTAGCATTCATTTCCTGAACTCCCCGAAGGAGCCAGGTAAACTGGGAGGTGCGAAACCTCATTAGGTGAAAAAAAGGAAAAAAAACTGAAAACATTGGCTCACTGTTGTGTTAACTTGCCGCACTTTGCAGAGGAAAATATGACATTTCGGGTAATGCTCGATGGCGTGTAGCAGAGGGAGCCAAGTTATTTCTCATTGCTGTTACTGCTCTGTATTAATGAGAGAACTTTGGGAGGATGTCGCAAGTCTGGGAATGATTCACCTACTGACCCTTGAGGAATTAAACTCATGTGTATGTGTGTGTGTGTGTGTAGTCAATAGATGAGTCAGAAGAAGAAACACGCACTTGCCTCTTTTATGTTTCCTCAATAATCAAACGTAATCTTACGGCACACAGGCAATACAGCTTTGGCATTCCAGCATTGAATCTGATCAAACGTCTGATTTTCATTTTTGAAAAACACAGCTAATTAAGGCACATAAGCCATGAAGGAAAACATTGGAAACGCGCTGCAAAGTTTCAGAATCTGGATCTTTGAAGCCCTCTAAGACGTGTTTCCCTATCGGTAAGCCTCCAGTTGATTCATGGACAGAGTAATCAAAGCCGACTTCCACTGAAAACCTCTTTGTTTAGGCTGTGCTTTGTGAAAAGTGGATGCCTCATGCTGTTATCTTGAACTTAAAGTTTTTTTTTTGTTTTGTTTTTTATTTGCTACCATCTCACAGAATCTCTAACTCGCAGCCTCCTCTCGTGTAGGACTGAGTAGGTGGATTCAAAGAAATCCCACTTTTCCAGCAGAGCTCGCAGAGCTGGAGTGGAGGGAGTCATGGTTCCTCCCAAATCTTATAAAATGTCTGAAAACAAGCAGGGCTTTGTGATGGACCAGGTTTTGACAGCTGTTCTGACAGTTACCATCTGGCCAATTCTCCTGTTCCCATCTCTGGCTGGCTGAGCATAAGTTTCACTGTGTTACACCGCATACTTTAGACTTAATGCAACAGAGGAACAAAGAGAATTACTTGTTCTTGCTTTTATGTGTAATTTGGGAGGCTCGTTAGCTGAGAGCTGTCATGGTTACCCAGAGAATCAGCAGAGTGGCCGTGAGTTTGTTTCAGTGCACAGTCCCATGTCTTATTTTTACCCCTGCCCCTTGTTTTTGAGCGGTTGAAATCATCACCTATTAATTAAATAAGACAACCCTTCAAGACCATGATATATATGAGTCTTTCAAAAAATTGAATTCCACGCTATCAGTCAATTTAACAAGTCACAGTTAAGTCAGAAACACCTCAGTTTGGAGGGCGCTAACACTCTGGCCTACCTCTCCATCCCAGCAAGGGTTGGGACACCTTACTCCTCCATGTGACCACAGACTGGAAGGGCAATGGGTGGAGGCTACTGGGAGTGATCTTAATAAATCTGTGTTGTGAGAGGTTGAATTACACTGCAGTATATCTATAAATTTCAGTGATAAATTTGAGTCTTCTCACATATAGTATAACATGAGTATATAAAGTCACATATACACACTCAGTGTAAATATACTGTATATATTTATGTCAAGATAAATGGTAAAAATAGAGCATAGTGAAAGCTCAGTAAGTCACACTACCTCCCTCTCCTACCTCTGCGCCACTGTGTTTTCTACTTCCTCCCAGACAAAGCTGTTTCTCAGTCCCTCCTATTTTCCTTCCCTCTATCCTCCTTTCTTTCTACTATCCACCTCAACTCTTTCCTAATCGTTCAATCAGTGAACAGAGCACATTCTCCTTCTCAGTCAATAGCTATCCCATGTTCTCTCTGTGTTCCTTCAGCTGTCTGTGTCTTGATGTCTGCAGCTCACATGGTTCATATATTTTCACCCGGTGCCAGCATCAGGACTCCAGAAGACTGCTGCACGCCAGAAATCGTTCATAGGGGTGGCCAGGTGGACACACCAAAACCAAATTTCTAACTGAATTTCATGAATATGAGAGTTAAGAAATTGCATACTGATATACTTTTGTTTCTTATTTTCCAGTTTATATTATCAATTATCTGATATGCATAGACTGATACTGGTAAAGGTGACATTGTGCAACAATAGACTGGTTGTCCTTTTCCTTAAAAAGAGAAATACCCAGTTTTAGTTTGAGGGTGTACATTGGTTGTAAGGAACAAAATATTTACTGGGAACAAGCCTTTTTGAGTTTAGGGGGAAGACCTATGGGTGCCCACACCACCAAGCCCCAGAGGTTGCTGCTTGGTTATGACGGTAGGTAGTAACTAGTAAGCCACGTGCTAATGTGTCTCTTGTGTCTTTGCCTCGACACTTCCCTCCTGAAGCGAGATTTATGCTAGTAGGCCCTGTGTAGACGCGTACCCTTCACCACAGCCTAACGTGTAATCTCCTGTTTATTTTTGTAAACTGAAAACCATTCCCGCAGGACATCTCTGGTCACTATGTAGACGACTGAAACCTTTCCCCGAAATCATTGATTTCTTTGGTAAGTAGCTGTGTAAGCAGGATAACGTACAGCAAGTGGGCCATATTGCCAGGTAAAGGTATCTCGGGGTCTTGTTCACGAGTGAGGGTAGAATGGAGTTTGAGATGGATCGGCAGATTGGTGCAGCCTCTGCAGTGATGAAGGCGTTGCGCCAGACTGTTGTGGTGACGAGGGAGCTCAGCTGGAAGGCAAAGCTTTCAATTTACTGGTCCATCCACAACCCCACTCTCACTTATGGTCATGAGCTCTGGGTAAAAAGCATGCTCTGCAAATTAAGTTACCAATATTATTATTATCATCATTTAGCCTAAATTTGGAGTGTTATTAAGCTCCCATCTCAACAAGCTAGCATGACATAGCTGGTGCTGATGGATGCCTTGGGTTGTCTAGTTTCATAAAATAGGCTCCCACTATCTTAGCTAAAGATTTGCTTAAAAATGAGCACACTGCAGCCTCTTACAGACAGTAATGTTGGCGGGTTTTAGGGTAGCTATTGAATCAGGGTGGCCGTGGCTCTCCTTGGCCCCGTCTTAGGGGTGCCACTGCCAGAAGGTGATAAAGTAGGAGATCCCACAGCTTTAATTGTGACTCACTTTTGCTCATGCTTCTTATTTTATATTGAATGCATTATGTCTTATATGTATGTGTACATACCCCCAGTGTGTGTGCACAGGCACAGGCTGAATTCTCTCACTTGAACGTTGCTCACATTGTTGCAGGGAACACCATGTGGCAACAGATGGGGTAACTCTGAGCTCCAGTTATCACATATGAACAAAGAAGAGAAAAGACTGTACACACACACACACACACACACACACACACACACACACACACACACACACACACACACACACACACACACACACACACACACACACACACACACACACAATCGCCACATGCAGGCCTCCCGTCTGTTCTCCTCTCTATTCATATGTGATTTTTCAGCTCTTTGTGAAGAGTGATAGATGGAGAAGCTGCTCAGTAGCTCTTGCTTACTTGTCTTGATAGTAATGTCTAGAGAAAGAGAGGCATAATTCCAACCTCAGGGCTGGAAATTTTCACTTTTCAGTAATTGGACTTCCCACACTGAAGTACGTCAGCCTGGAGATAAAAGTGAGGAGGAAGAAAAGACTATAAATCTCCCCAAAGAACGGATGTGTTCAATAATTTCTCAGAGAAATCTGGAATAGGACAGATGTTATTCAAGGAAGACCCTTTGTGTTTTCTATGTTCAACACCTCGCTGTGCTGGGTGTCTTTGCCTTTCTGTGGAATTTTTTTTGCCGTGAATTGAATCTCTGAGTCGATTGGAAGAGGTTGTGACTGTAATAGCAGCACAGCTCACGGCTCTCTGTTGTGGTGGATGGGAGATGAAACAGAAAATACACTATCCGATGACGACAATGAGGCTTTTATGTCAAACTCGCGGGAACATCAAAGCGAGGCAATGCCTGTGGAATATGAGGCCAGATATGAGCTGTGGTGGCAAATGTATTCACACAGGAGAGAACAGATGTCAAATGGAGTGTATGGAATACACAATGTAATGTTGAATCTCAGCTAAAGAGGCCTAATAATTACAAAACATTCATAATACTTCATAAAATGATCCACAAGAGAGCATCAGGCTTACTAATGCATCATAATAACTGAAATGATAATACATTAGCATTGGTTTTTTAAAGTGGTTCAGACGCACCAAAGTAACACAATGGCACAAACAAACAGCTCAGTGGAGTCTGGAGCGTATTGATGGAATGGCTGCATACAACAAAGTGAAGCGCTGAAAATATTCAAAATATAGCAAACACTGAAACTAATATTCACTTTTTTAGGCGGCTGAAATGAAGCTCTACAGTGAAAGTTCAGTCAAGAAGACAATACTTTTCATGCTCAGGTGGGAACTTTCATTCTCACCCTGCCGTCACGCATGCTCACATACTGTCTCTAGGTGACATTGTTTGGGTGGGTCAATTGAGTCATCAGCTGATTTGCAATCAACCAATAGCACAGCGACACACCTTGTCTGTCAGCTCATCATCTCACTGCTCCTCATTTTAAATATGGTTCTTTCGCTGCCGTAGCTCTTTGTTGCTGCCGTTGCGCGCGTCCTCCACCTCCCCATCATCTCCGCCTCAGCAGTCAGCAGCCTCAGCGTCATCGTCCACCAACACCAGTGTCTGCACTCCATGGGGGGATTTATCCTGCTGCCGCTCAGATGTCCCAAAATATCTCCTTCTGGTGTCCAACTTTCTGTTAAATCTCACTCAGCACAAATGATCTGTTAATCTGTGCGCTCATTCTGTATCAAACATTACCTTTACCTAACTCTCCTGTCTCTCCTGATTGAAATCTGTTTTGCTGCCGCCTCTGTGCACAGCAGTACATTAGCTTAGCTTCCCTGGTGGTGCTCCTGCTTCCCCAAACTGGGGCCTGGATAAGTACATCAAAAATCCCACAGAAGATTTGAATTATTCCATTATAGGTAAAGGTAAATACCAGCGAGATGTAGATAAGTATCAGAGGGGAAAGTAGTCATTGGGCTGTAAAATGTTCCCTGTCAGTGTTTTACTTTATGTATGATGTTTCTGGATTAATATCACTGCTGCATTAATGTGTATGTTGCATTTTATTGCTGTAGATGCACAAGGTTGTACTTATTTTACTTCCTTTATATACTCCTTGTCATGGTCACAGGATTTGTTGTTTCCTGTTTTATTTTGGAAGTCTCATGTGTGTCATCCTGTGTTATTTCCTGCTTCTGTATTTTTATATTACACCTGTGTTTCACTACTTAATTAGTCCCGTGTGTATTTAGTCTGCGTGCTTTTCCCACCTCAGTCGTCAGGTTGTCTGCTTGTCAGTATTGCCGGTCCTCGTGTCATATGAGTTTGTTCTTAGTTTAGTGTGTGTATTTTTCATTGTAGTTGGATTTGTTTTAACCTGCTCCCTCGGTTATTGTTGTGTTTGTTATTCATAACCAGCTCTATGATATTAAAGCTCAACCTGCAGGCCTGCTGTCCCGCATCTGGGTCATCTCTAAACTGAAACACAACACTGTTGGGTAGTTTAATCTACAACAGTGCATCAAGTTTTTTAAAATCAGCATTTGCAGCATCAATGTCCTGTAAGATCAGTGTGTCTTTAAAAAGCAGTGGTGGATGAAGTACCTGAAAGCCAAACAAAATACAGATATCTCACCAGACTCTGGTAAAAGTTAATGTCACCTATTAGAATAAATGTCCTGAAGTATCTGATATTTACTCAGAATAAAGGAGAAGTCTGTGAGATCTTTCTCTCTCTCTATCGGTCAATAATGCTGGGAACAATACTGGGCGTCACACAGATCTATATAATGACGAAAACTCTGTCTGTGTGTGTCTGTTCCACGTTTTTCTCCTCACTGACTTGGTCAATCCATGTGAAATGTGGCACAGTGGTAGAGGGTCATGGGAGGATGTGAATGAAGCAATATTACATCAATTGGCCGAAGGGGGGCGCTATAGCAACCGATTGAAATTGCAAACTTTGAATGGGCATATCTCATGTCCTGTATGTCATAGAGAAACGAAACTTTGCACAGAGATGCCTCTCCTCATGAGGAACACATTTGCCTCAAGAACCCATAACTTCCGGTTATATAGATTTTCCACCATTTTGAATTTTTTGAAAACACTTCAAATGGATCTCTTCCTAGAAAGTTTGACTGATCTGCATGAAACTGGGTGAACATAATCTAGGGACCAATATCTAAAGTTCCCTCTTGGCAAAAGTTGGAAAACTTACTAAAGCTGAGCTTCTATAAGGCAATGAATATTGCGGAGGGCGTGGCTCATCACATAAAGGTGTATAACATCTCAAGGGTTTCACCCATCACCACGCAACTTTGTAGGCATATGACCACACATAATCTGAGGGGACCCCTCCATTATTGACCCCATCAAACAAAATGGGGGCGCTAGAGAGCTCATTTCTTATCTAGGCCGAACCGCCACATCGATTTTTATTAAATTTGGATATGTAGAACAGGACGCCTCAAGGTGACTGGAGAAATTTAAGTCTAACTGGAAACTGGGTGGCGCTATAACAACAGAAAAATGCTTAAAAATATTCACCATTCAGTCTCATAAAGTAACCCAGTAACCGTCTCTCTGTGATGCGACACTGCTAACCACTGCATCATGGTGGCATTCAGTGATGCTAGTGCTAGTTTGTTAGCATAGAGCATCAAAAACTATGTCTACGGATAATTTAGGCAGCTGCACTGTGACGCATTCACTGCAGCAAAGTGTAAAGTAGGTGCATTCTTCTTTAATTAGCCTTGAAATATTCACAGAATAGTTTACAGTGATGTCATTTCTTTTTTAAATTTTTCTAGAAATTCAAAGATGATTGCCATGCCATGGTATTTACTCTGCTTGTTTGATGCCCTTGATTTTTGTGTCCATTCAGTTAACCACAGAAATCCAATTAACTGTCTGAAAGATCCACAATAAAGGCACATGAATCCTTTTCTTTGGCATAATAAGAAAGCATGGCCTGCAGTCTGTGTGGCCTCTATAAAAAATGAATGGAATACGCAGTCCCCCGGCCTGTCTCTTGAGGTTGCGTGTATTAAAATGTTCTGTAAAGTGAGAGGAGCGCGAGGCTGCCGCAGGCCTCCAGCTTTCCTTGGTCTGCTCTGGGAGGAAGAGCTCGCTTTCTTCTCCTTCCTAATGAGCTGTTGCTGGAGATGACAGGCAGCTCCTCCACCAGCTCCAATCATTATTCTCTTATACACACCGACTACACTGGCATGCCCGTGTAGCTCATGCATGAGCGCGTATGCACAACCGTTCCCTGAGCACCCTGCTACGAAAGGACAGTAAATAGATACAGTGAATAAAATGAGCGCTGTGCAAACCCACACTGAATTGGCAAAGGGACAATTGTTTGCTGCTGAATAGAGACAAACAGTGTTGATGAACAGAGGGATGTTGCTATTTGTTTCAACATTTTGCCACTGCTAAATAATAGACTAGAAAGAATAGAGCATTTGCATAAGTTGAGTCATTTGACAATATGTTATCAAGGCAGGCAGGTACACAGAATGATACCCTTTCATCTCAGCCAATGGGATCCCAGACATGTGAAAAAGCAAACCACTTGCCTGATGGTTAGAATTGAGCATGGATGCAGAATAATAACTCCATCTCTTCAATTTGATGTCAGATTCATGAAGACACTATTTGGATCACAGATGGCTTTGTTATGTGCAGCTGTTTCATTTCAGCGCTGGTATTAACTGTCATGCTGCTCCGTCATGGCGCTTGCTCCATTCACTGCTCATTGTAATTCTTCATCACGCAGATTACGGGCCTCTCAGCAAAATAACCAAGAATGAATTCAGCGTTTTCTTGTGTAACTACATTATTATTCACAAAACATATCAGGCTCAGGCTCGTTGTATTATATTACACACAGTGACACCTTGTGTGTGCCTCATGCCATGACTTCAGGACTGAGCACGGCAGCTCATAAATATATATACAGTGTTCACGGTGGGCAGTGCCTGACCTTGCACATTCAGCACCCTAGGGAAGCTTCCCTTATATATATACAGTAACAAACAATGATAAATCACAAAGAATAAAGAATGATTTGTGCAAATTTAATCATAGTCCTTTTTCTTTCCCCCTTTCTTTCCTGGTGGCTTTTGCTTTTTTATGTTTTCCAGTGCCACATATACTAACTGTGATGATCACTCATAGATTAACCGCATGGCCCGGACTACAGGTGGTACACCAACTTTAGTTCAGCTGTTAGCATTAGATCTTTCTATCATTTCCTCCCTAATGAGTGATTCTTTTTAATTAAAAAAGGGTGGTTGGTGGGTAAATAAGTATGTGTACTCAAGAGGCCTGCTAAGTACAGTTTTAAGGTACTTACACTTTACTTTAGTGCCTCTTCTGTAATCATACTTGATACTCCTACTCCCACACTTCATTTATCTGACAGTTTTTGTTCATAGCTACTTTGAAGATCAAGATTTTACCAACAACTCCCATGATCAGTGGAGAGAATAATTCCCAACAGTGTATAAAGTAGTTTAAATTAGCTCCACCCCAACCAACCAACAAGATGATTAATAGATATAAAACTGAAGTATGAACACCAAAGTGTACATGAAATGTGTTTGGGATATCTGGGCAGACAATAGGCCCATATAATGTATATATAATGTATATATACTTAGTCCTGTCGGTTTCTTATTGCTCTGTATAATTAAAAGGGAGCTAACAAAAACAATTAATGTTAAAAGGGTGGGTGTAATAAGCTAAGGCTTCAGCCTACACCTTTTTGGTCCTGTTTGTTTTTGTTTGTTTTTTAATAATGATAAAAAAAAACATGAACTTAATTTATATGTATTGTCTATCTACCAGTATATTTGTGTTATATAAGTTAGAAAATGACCAAAATAAACTAAATCTAAAACCAAACTAAACTAAATACAACTTCCACAGTAATGTATTCAGCAACCAAATAAAATCCAGTGACACATCACTCTTCCAGGGGCTATTCTTCCACATAAGGAGTGCATTAAAGGGACAGTTCACCCCACAATCAAAAAACAGATATTTCACCTCTTACCTGTAGTGCTATCCATCAGTCAAGGTTGTTTTGATGTGAGCTGCAGATTATTGGAGATATCAGCCATAGAGACGTCTGCCTTCTCTCTAATATAATGGAACTAGATTGCACTCGGCTTGTGGTGCTCAAAGTGCCAAAAAATGCATTTGAAAAACTCAACAGCAGTAGCCCTTTTTAAACAGGAATTGTGCAAATTTGCAGGAAAGCCCAGTCAGTCTTTTTTCAGCATTGGCAGTATAAAAACAAAATCGGGGAGAGCAGCAAAATGCCACCTACCTACTTTTGTTTATACAGAATATGCCTTTTTCGGGGCAATGGGGGGGCGTGAGCAAGTAACAAAACGTGTAGCTCAGCGTGTCGCATGTGCGGCGTCATCAACAGCTCCTCCCACAAGTCTTCAACAGCCCCTCTTGTTATGGAAGGCCGCCTCGTTCTGTTTAAACTAAAAGGGTTCTGCCAATATGTCTACCCTACGAGGCAGAAAATTGGGCACCTCGGATCAACTCACCAATCCAGCACTGTGTGTCTAAACGCTAAAAGCTTGCCGGCAAAACGGCCCAACATTTGCGGAAAATCAGGCAGTGTAAAAGGGGCTAATGACTCCTTTCAGAAATCATGACCCTGTTAATCAAGATAGTCCACAGACCTTGTTGTGAGCAGTTTCCTGTGTTGTGGTAACGTCACTACTTCCTGAGTCAAATAGCTTTTTAGTAGTGAAGTTAATTAATTGACAGAGAAGTTAAGCAGCGTCCACAAAAGTTACAAGCTATTTTCTCAGGAAAAGCTCTGAAGTGCAGCAGACTTTTTCTCTGCGGAGGTCTGGATACATGTGAGGGGAAGCACTTACTTATGACATCACATACTAATCCTTCAGTTTATTCTGCTTGCTGCTTTTGCTATCGGCTTTTCTTGGCAAGACCGGCCCGACTGGTAGCTTAGCTCACTACATTTTCCATTAGCTTGCCCAACACTTGCAGCTTCATGTAGGAACTATTTTCTTTCTACTGAACTACACCCAGCAGCCGTATCACCGCACAGAAGGAAGCGTGCATCTACTCATGGATGAGAGGCTCATGCTTATGACAGCGTGAGATGCAAACGTTAATGGCATCCTCCTAGATACAACACTGATTTTAATGGGAACACGTTCCATTTTAGAGGTTAAGAAAATTGGGCAATTATTTCCTCTCTCTATTACTGTAAAACCACAGTGAGCTGGTGCATATTAATCAAGCCAAATTTTGCTGCTCATTTTCAGTGTAATTATGTCATCTGCAGTCTCTGTGCGGCTAATCGTCACCAGTTCTTCTGCCAGAGCAACACAGCAGCCTCATCAGTTGTATGTAGTAATGGCACAGAGACACGGGGGGCCATGTAAAGCCTTGTGTACATCAGCTGCCAGCTTCATATAATCTGATTGGACATGGCATTCTCCTCTTTGCCACGTTACATCTCAATTGATTTCAGAGCCAGAGGTTGTTGTGGACGTACGCAGCTCAGTGAAGCTGCTCAGGCTCTGTGCATTGATTTTACTGTGGCCTTGCGTAGGTCGGTTCATGTCTGCTATGCTCTTTGATGGTTCCTTTTTCCCCAAACACCCAGAATGCTGTGCAGCACCTTATAGATCTAATGTATATTTCTGTCTGTCTGTGTTTCTTTCTTTTGTGCTACACGTCAGTCACTCCAGCCTGACTCACACATGGTCATTGTACTCTATGAAACACTTCAGCCTATGCCATATTTCAGTGACATCTTTCTACACTGTATGCATAACACATTTGATGAATTGTTACACTAGTACCTTGGTACAAGCATTTCACTGTATAGATTCCTGTGGAACTTAAATGTCAGACACTTATGGTCACAAAAGGATGAAGGCCTCATGACTTTCATGACTGCTTGACTTTTAATCTAGCACAAGCAACAGGTCCACTTGTCCAACACTTTAGTTCATGACAAGATACCTTCAATATGGATGTTTGAGTTTCTATTTCTGAGGTGTACTTTGAATTTTATGCTTGTACGTGGATGATTCAGAGCACATGTTAAGCTAAAATTTGAGCCTTTAGTTGCCTAACCATGTTTGGCTCCGTATGTGTATGAAAGTGTCCTCTGCTAGAAAGTTTGGAGAATCAAATGCTTAATTTCCTGCATTATGGTGGATTTTTATGCACCAATTTATGGAGAAATGTCTTCTGCTGCTTCATGTTTTTATTGGGGGGAACAAATGCATATGTTCTAGATTTTGATGGTAACGTGTCCCCTGGGTCACCCCTGACATCTACACAATGGCTGACACCTAGATCTCCAAAAACACCCAAAGTGAAGGCCCCAGCGTGCAGTAAACAAAGTGCTTGTTGATTGCTTCCCTTAACACCATGCCGATATCAGAATTTGTCAGGGCTGTGTCTGAAAATGTGTCCAGAAAGGTGCTAGTGTTTAAACTTCTCTCTTAAGTAGGTCTTAAAATAGAAAAACTTCAACAAAAAAATGACAGAAAGTAGCACAAGGATGACTGGGAGAGAAGTCAGTTGTATCTAATGTAAATACCCACTAGATGGCACTGCTGGCTGTCTCATTTCCCAAGTCGCACAAAGAGTGTTTTGCTGTCTTTCACAGCTGCAGCCTTCACTCTCTGTGCTCTTATCATTGTGTTTTAGTACAGATAACATGGTGTGTGCTCTGTGTCTGTGTTTGTCCTATAGTTCCTTTATTTGTGAGCATCAAAGACAAGTTTAATTAAACGTTTTTTATTTATTTATCACACACCGGTCGAGTTTAGTGAGTGTTTTGCCAGTTTATATTAATAATATGGCAGGTAATTGTAAGTAAAATGTAGTTTTATACAAAAATAACTGATGCAGCAGAGTCGGTATTCTCCAAGGAGGACGTGCGCATTTTACGTCGACGTCCTTACGTCAATCGCATGCCATTACGTCGGTTAATGTGCGTATCCTCCTCCACAACTTCACACCGGAGTTGAGCGCTGAGTTTGTAAGCGGCGATGTCAAGCGCAGAAATACTGGTTAGTGAAGGAGACGGGAGCGGCGGAATAATGGGTGAGTTTCCTCTCATTATTAAACCCCTTCCGTGTGTAAACTCGACCAAAGTCTTGCGTGAGCTTGTTGAGTAAAGTTTGCTTTTGTTCCGCTAACAGTTTCTGCGCCCGCTCGCCGAGAGTCATTCTGGCTTTAACGTAAACGTTAGCCGGAGTTAGCTAAGTTAGCTCGCTTCCAAACACAAAGTCGCAACAAACTCCGTGTAAAAAGTTGATTGTTGTGTCGGCATGTAGCTGCACACCTCGGAAACATCTGTGGTCTTCCGGTGATTTTGTTTTAATGTCACGTTAACGAGTTAGTGTGGCCGCAGCCGCCCACCATGCTGTGTTACGGTGTGACTTCAGGTTATTGTTAACATCAAAATCAACGTCAGGGCTGTACGTTAGGAAACGATACTTGAATGTTCCCCAACTGTAGGTGTTTCCGACGTATGCCGAAGTGAAAAGTGTCTCCTAATGAGTGCTACAATGACTTATAATATGCTAAAACAACATTTAGCACTTAATCCCAACGTGCTCGTTAGTACAACCATCAGATTTATGAATGGAGTTTGGCTAGAAAGCTCTACAAATGTTTTCATGTAGCGTTAGTACTGCACGTTATCATTTTTAACGTCAGTGCCGTAGTAGCCTGGCATTTCCTGTGTTTTTGGTCATGAGTGAGTAGCTGTGTAGTCGAGCCTGCTCATTATCGTTGCAAGAGGAGCGTAAACCTTCCGCTGTTGCATTGAAACCTACCACAGACATGCTGTTTTTACCAGAAATAAGATAAGTAGCTGAAAGTGTCACGAGAAGAGCTACACAGGTCTGTGTTTTATCCTCCCAGGTGGCAAAACAGGTCTGTCAGACTCAAAGCAGAAAACTTGTCAGCTATGTGATGTCAGGTACACTAAGTTACCAGATCATCTCCATGGACAGCTACTGCAACAACGCATGTGGATCATTGATTTCACCCCTCATCATGTTAAATTTGATTGTAGTTGACACACCATAATATGTTGCATGTTTTGGTGTTACATGCATGATCATCAAACACAGTCTAACTCACAATATTCAAGTGTAATCAGGTGTAATAGCCTCACAACTATGCAGTAGGTTACAAGACCAGGAAGTGCAAGTACATCTAATGCTATCATGGAAATATAATTGGTCGTATCTAGCAGTCGCAGCCAAGTGGCATATTGTCTGGGCTGTTTGCATAGTGGCAGTGACATAGCACAGATGGGCAGGTCAGGCGTTCAGCCAGACAGAGTGTGTCAGATGGCGTCTGGTCAAATACCAGGGGGAAGTCTGTGGTGATGACGAAGCTGAGTGCGCCATCAGTTTGCTCAGGTGCTAGTGTAATAGAGTTTAGCCTAATTATCTCTAAGGGCATCAGTGGAGGATATATTGTTATCCTTTCTCTGTCTGTGGTGAGGGGCTTGTGCACGGCCAATTTATTAAGGCTTGTAAGTGTGCGATCATACCCCAAGTCTGAATTGAATTGTTCCTATCTTTAATGTGATGTTAAAAAGACACATGCACAGAGTGACAAAGATGTGTTTTGAGTGCTTGTGGTCTAGCTTTGACTAAATTTATTTACCTTTCTATGAATTCAGTTGAAGTTTTGCAGTGTTTGCTCTCGTCCAAATAGAAAATAAATCATTGTCAATGCAATGCTGTCAGCTTCAGTATACTCCAATGTGTGTATTGAAATAGGCTGTAAGTCGTGTTCAGACTCAGGTACATGCCTTCACATCTGATTTTGTGCCACAGACTTGTGGTTGAGATTAGATTTTGAAATGCATCAAATAAGACAACAATCAGATCTATTTGGGGATGCATTAAAATTAAAAATTAAAATAGAAATCAAGATAAACTGAATTTGATCTTTTTAATGACTCTATTTGTTTATCAAAGACACGTTAACTTACCCCAGTGGTATAATCAAGACATAGCTGAATGAATGCAGTCATTGGATTGAGGCAATGCTGCAGTGTGGGCTCAGAAGCACCGTAGTGTGTGTGGTGCAGAGACACATCTGTCCATGTGACAGGTGTACTGCACATGTGAAGGGAGAATGCATATTGCATGCACGGTTACCATGCAGCTGCACAGTGACGTGATTGAAAGGTGCGTAGCACATGAGACAGAAACGAACAGTGCGGTTAAGCTGCTCTCAGTGAATGGGAGCGTTTTAATCAACATGTTTAACGATCTAAAACTACCTACTATTGAATGTTTTCTAATTTTTTCAATTTGCAGTGTGTCTTTTCACTAACATATTTAAATGCCATAAACTGATTATTTGTCGTATGTCGCTCTTGTTCTACTGGCACACACTTTTTACATTAAATACTATTACATTTTGACATTATGCCCATTGGCATAGCTAGTTTTGTCCAAGGCTGCACTAACAATGCTCACCATAATTAGTCACAACTAGTCCTACTAGTTCAGCTACAAGAAAAGTAGCATTCATCACACCAACAGCTGCTGCAAAGGAGTGTTCATCTTTCAGTAAAACACTATGGCGTAAACCAGCAGTTTAACTCAGTACCTGCTGATGAAATGTGGTATCTGTCAGTGTGACACAAGTGGTATATTGTGGTCATACGGCACGCAGCAGAGTGGTATACCATTGTCACTGGTGGCATATGTCAGTAGGAATATATCATATGCAGGTGGGGGTGTTAGCCGCCAAGAGAACAGAAGGAAATAATGTTTTAATGACGTACGTACCAATTATCATCAGTAGAGTGCAGGGATGACGTTTTTGTAGGCAACCTGAAAGTTAACGCCCTGGCTCCATCGACAAAAAGCCGATGGGATTGTAGCAACCTACATGTTGCATTCAGCAAGATAATGTTCAAATGCAGTCGCCAGAAGTAAAACACAAACTTTAGGCCATAAACAAACTACACTATGGTTGCATGACTTCTGCGTCACCACCACAAGACTGTAAAGCCATGTTCGGCGTGATCACACTCTGTAGTCTGATTTAGCTACTTGTTAGGAACTTGCATTAACAGACCTTTTTTCAGGCAACTTACCAAGATGAATATGTGCAAAAATTCGAACTCAGTTTCGAGTGTTAGGACTAATTTCTGCAGCACTCTGTACGGACTGGTATACAAGTCGTATCTGTCAGTAGAGCATGAGTGACATGCTATTTATGAGTTCTATAAACCAGTAGTATGGCAGCGACATAGCAATAACCAACAATGAAATACCACTCTAATGATGTCATCCAGGTAGTCTTAGCTCAGGCTCGGAGAGTTTACATTTGAATTACTGAAACTTAGTTTAACAGTTTACAGGGATTTGTTGTAAACTCTCCATCTCTGAAACTATTCTCATGTAAGGCCAAAAAAATCTAATCTGGGACTTTCCTCAGCTGCAGTATGAATTCAGCCAAGTCATATCAACAGAGAAGTTTGGAAGAGTATTATGTGGAATGATGCACAAAATGTCTGAGCTCTGTTAAGGTCGTGGGAAGGGGGTTTGTCAGAAGCATTGGTATCCTCCCTGCTGTTGAATTCATGTTCATTGCTCAGAGCCCTGCCTGTGTGCTCGTTGGACCTCCTTGTAACCCCAGCTTCCTGGAGCCTCACCGCGTTGTTTCCGGTACTTTCGAACAGCAAAATGCAGCGTGCATTTAACTGTCAGTTACTGCTGAAGTGCTCTGCTGCAGTGATTTCATTTGTCACTGACACTGGAGTAAAGCTCACGCTAAAGACACACGTTTGACAACAGTATGTTCACTATTTAATAAATTAAAATTAAATTACTTTTTACACTGACTTTGTGTGCAACTTACTGTAACTACTGCAAACAAGGTCCCTCAATTCTCTTTTCTGTGATAACTTGTCTGCCTGTAGCTAAAAGCTGATGCACAAACAGACCCAAAGTCGGTGTGCTATTTTCTGGGGTAATTTGTGTGCATATGTGGTTACAGTTTGGGTAAGAAATTGCAACCTAGCTCAGCGTTCGTGACACCTCTCCTGTAGATAATAGCACCATACCCACAAAGCATCAGAAAATAGCAGCACAGTTGCTGCTGGTGTTTTTTGTGTAGCGTATGTCAAGGCTCAAAATACTTTTGTCTGTGTACGGTGCAATAGGGCAACGGTTTTGACTTAAACGTCTTGTCACTGAGGTTGTGTGTTCGCAGCTCTTTGCACATTGTTTCAGGCTGAGTGTTGGACTGCTCTGCTGTTCATCAAACTGAGTCCAACACAGGAAGCAGCGGGGAGAGGGCCCAGGGATGTAAGCCAGTAGGCCGTTGGTCTGTCAGAAATGTGTGTGAGTGTGTGGTTGCAGTGAGGCCAGTGTGACGAGTGGAGGATGCATTGTCTTAAGCGCTCACATTAACTGGTGACAGCTCCTAAACACACAGGAAATAACTCGGTGATATGATGCAGTTGCTCTACTGTAGGTCTGACATTGTTGAGCCATATTAACTGGTAATGTGACAGCCAGTTTTAACGATGTGCACCAAAACGTTTGAATCAGACTCTCGTCATGCGCAGTGTTTTTCAAGGTTTCATGTGTAGGAGGTGGTTAGGGTGGCAGTTACGCGGATGTGGTTTTGAAAAATATATGTCAAGCTGGTGAATGCAAATCTTAAAGCTGTAGTTTAATACTTTTAGACAGATAATCTGTCTCCTCGTGGTGCTTCTGGTGGCATTTTTAAGAATCCACTACATGCAAATGAAAACAACTAACACAGTCTCTAATACGACTGTCAAAATCATTTCAGTCACACTTCATCATTTGTGGTCAACCTGTCAAAGTAGGCAGTGCTGATCAAATATAAATCAAGGTTCTGTTGCTGCACTGCCTATTTGTCAGCTCAAATATTTTCAGAAACATATTTTAGTGTGCTGTTTAGCTATAAAATGAGAAAGTTGGAGACCCGGCTGTCAGGTTGAAAAGAGAATTGTTGTGTCCTTTTGCTAATGTTTTTCTCTGATTCTCTTTTCTCTGGTTTTGTTCCTGGCTCATGGACCTGCCTCCTTTGACCGCTGCCTTCCCATATCAATTTCACCTTGACAACTTGTCTGCTGTCCAAACCAGCTGTAAGTACTCTGCTTATTTCTCATCAGCCTGCAGGGCCCTCTGCGCTGTGTAGATTGTACATACCGGTACTGCTGCTCACCAAATGCTCATAAATGTTGTTTTTGTTTTGGGTTTTTCCCCCCTATTTTTAGAACTGAGTTATTTGTGTGCAGACACACCTGCACCTCAAATAAATTAGTCGATTTCAGATGTACAGTTATTTGAGTTAAAGCCTTTAGGGTGATTAAAATGTTTTAAAAACAGATGTAAGGGGTGAGATGTTTTTAATTAGGTAACATAAAACACCCCATAACATTCTGTTCCCTCTCAGCGCCACTTACTTGATATTGTTGCCCTTTTTTTTCACCTCCAAGATGCACATTTAAAAAACTCTTCACCTTGGAAGCAATAATGATATAAAAGATAACTTATTTTTTAATTGGGTGGTAAATAGTCGGGGGATAGTTGTGTATTAGTTGTTAATAGATTTGGGAATTTGTTGAAATTCTAAATGAGTTAAAAGAAGAAATGTAAGAATTGGGTAGAGGCATGTAAGTTTTACTTCTGCCTACACCTTTTTGGTCACAGTTATTTTTGTCTTATTTGTTTTTTTATTATGTTTTTATTTTGGTTTGAAATAAAGTCATTCATTTATTCATTCAAATGTAGTACAAATTTTAACTGAATTTTCAGAAAATTCAGAGGCGATGAAAAATGCGTAGTTATGTGCTTTTCTATTCATGACTGTTATACTACTGTTATGCAATTACGCAGTGACATCATTAAAAGAGCACCAGTCAAACCCATGACGAAAAGTGAGTTTTGCATGACTAATATTACAGCTATGCGCCGTTGAAAGAGTTCTGGTAACAATCTGGTGTTAAAAACCACCCAGAGACAACAAAGAAAGCTTTGTAGTGGCCTATGCAATGACGGTATGTCACGACTCTTTGTCATCATTGATTGCACTTATCTTTCATCGATACACTTTTTCACCTCCTCAAAGCCTGAATATGAAATGGAATCAAGGATATTTTTCTATGACACTAAAATTACGCTAACATACTTCAAAATTCAAACCGCTACTGTAACTGTTATCTATTTGTGTTTATCACCATATATTAATTGTTTGTTATTCTGATGTAATACTTGGTGACACACCTATTCACATAATTTGAAATGCCATCAGTACATGAGCTTTGTAATGAGTACGATATGTGAAATGATATGATGACTGCTCAGGTTTTTCAGCACAAATTGAAAATATGCATAAAGACAGGTGGATGGAAATTCATTCTTCCTTGGCATATATCACTAATACTGCTACTGTGTTTACTAGATGTTTACTAGGCTTTCTGCATTTTACATCCACTTAAAACTAGACTGTTCTATGCTCAAATTAAAAATCAGCTGTCCATGCAGGTATCTATTTTGTTTTTGTGGGACCACAGTAATATTAAGCGGTCTCTGAAACCTGAGAGCAAACGTTACAATCTACCGCAATCTGTTCATTTTCCAGTCGAGTCTTGTGTCCAGTGGAGAAAAGTATCAGCTCTGTTTATTTTTGGTCCACAGCAACAGAAGAACCTGGAGGGCTATGTGGGCTTCGCAAATCTTCCCAACCAAGTTTACAGAAAATCTGTGAAGAGAGGTTTCGAGTTCACACTTATGGTTGTGGGTGAGTAATTCTCTTGTTGCAACCTTTTTTCCATCCTTGTTTCTCCCCAGTCTCTGACACAAGCAGGCATTCATCTGAGGATAAGAAAACACTAAGAGGGTTACGGTCTCTCAATCTGTTTGCTCATTCAAGTGTGAAGCTCTTAAAAGTTGTTGATACATCTCTGTACAGTAAATCTGTGTCTGTGTAGCTCCTACTGTACATGTCCGTGTGTTGAGCAGTGTTGAGTTTCACGAAAACGTCACGGCTCAAAGCGCTAGCAGCTGGCTGGCCAAAGCCATTAGAGATCATTTTAGTTGAAGAGGGTAAGTTGCACGTAAAACAAAAGTCTGGGAGCCCATATTTAAAATGTTGTTCACCATTCAGCGGTGCAGGCAGTCCACTGCTGCAGCGTGTGTGTTTGTGCTTGTGTGTGTGTGTGTGTGTGGCTTATGTCTCTTGGATTGTATGGTGGGAGGAGGTTTCCTGTCATTCCATTCATGCAGCCAAAGTCAAAGCCCGAGCAGCTGATTCGAAGGGAGACGCACCCATAAAACCTTTCCTTTTACTGCAACACTTCATCCAGAGGTACCTGAGCAGGAAGCCACTCTGAATGCCTGTGTGATGTCACATCCTGTCCCCTGGGTTCATGGCTTTCAGTACCTGCCTCCAGGGCTGTAGAGCCTGTCTCCGTAGCAATCAGATCGCCCTCCTCCCTCCTCCCTTCGTGCGTGTAGTCCTGGAGTTTCCCCCTGCTGTGCTCTCAGGAAAGAGGCTGTTATGTGGTAATTTTGTGTGCAGCATATAATCAGAATAACAGGGTAATTGGCAAAGTCAAGTTCTTGTCATGCTTGAGTAGATGAAGCGCCAGATAGTGTGTGCTTTTCCTTAATTTTCTGGGGTAGTTATAAAACATATTTACCGACTGTGAACCCACCAGGTGTGGAATTTATGGGATGTGATGGAATTTCTAGACATATTTCTGAGCAAGGCAGTTGTAAAGTAAAAGAAGTTATGTTGCAAAAAGGTTACTTCTTTTTTGCTATATTTAGGTGCTTACTTCAGCACATTACAGCATTAAAAGGGCATTTAATATGAATAGGGTGGAAACCAGGCGCCTCACACCCTCCGGAAAGTTTGAACACACTAGGAATTAATACATTTGGTGTCTTTATTATGGGCGTATACTGCTCACAGAACTAGTACACACCCAATGCCCACTCATCACATAACATAAAGTACAAGGTAAAGGGTCTGACAATGTGTAAATGGGCACACACTAAAATAAACAAATTACACAGATGATACACATACAAACACAAGGGTCCGATCACTCAGTGCAGTTTTAATGGAAAGGCTCACTGACACTGAGCCAGTAGTGTCGCTGAATAAAGGTTAAAGACAGTGGTTTGCAGTAGGGCTGTACCCAAATATTCGGATATTCGAATATTCGTTTCTATGGGTAGGTATTCGTTATGAAAATTTGGTATTTTATATTCGTTTTTTTTATTATTATTATTATTTTATTTTATTTGTTTGGGTTTTTTTTACATATTTTTTTGGTGCTAAATGTAGTCTTTTTGTTGTTGGTAAATGTAGGTTATCAATAAAAATCAAAACTTTTAAATTGCATTGTTAAAAATGTGATTATATAGTATCGCTTACCAACTGTGCGCACGGCACGCTTGAGCGCATCCGTCTGAGGCTGTGGATCAATGCCAAGTTTTACCACTTAATCACTGTTCCCTCTAACTTGTAGCTGTTTTTTCGTTATCTTTTGAATTTAATATGAATTATGTAACCATTTTTGTCAATGTTTGTTTCCCCCGTTTTGTACAATAAATTATTGTTCAGAGTTTCAACAAGTTTCTTTTGGAGTGCGTGTCACAAGTATGTTTTGAAAACGACCATGGACTGTCACCTGCTCAACGCATCAGTACCTTCGGATGCCATGACAGTAATAACCAATAATGTCAAAATATCATTTACAGACCGATTTCACAGATGATCGCTGATGCCCAGCCTGCAGGTCCATTTGCGGGTCCAGCAGGTTACGGGTTGACCCGCGCATCACTACTCAGCTCAGTCTACAAGGCTGTACACATTAGTAGACATTATATTCTATTCAGGCCGGCAGAACCAGCAGCACATCGGCTCTACAGTACACGGCACTGCTGATTAACCATTTTATTGCAGCACAGAGTGTCTGCCAGCAACCAGTTACTTGCAGAGGCTTCCTACAACTTGTTTCAACGGTTCCGATTTAATCAGAAGACAAATTAAACAGGATGACTAGCCAATTTGAAAATCAAAAGAAAGCATAGAATAATGTACTGAAGGAGACTGTTGTGCCAATAATAAGAAGATTAACTGACAATGAAAATAATCCTTAGTTGCAGCCGTAGTCAGAAAGTAACAGGACAAACACGCTTCTTATAATGGCACCATAAAAATCTTCTCTGCCTGAGAATAAATCCTCTGCAGCATTTTGGAAAACTATGCTGCTTAATTAAATGAACATCGTGAACTTTAAACAGTAATTTTTCAAGTCTTATTTGTGAATTCTTGGCATTTAGAAAGAGTTTTGAAGAAGATGGCTGTTTACACTTGAGTGGAGTTTTTGAGGTGTCTTATTTAAATATATCTAGATTAATGAGAGCAAGTTTTGGGAGGGAAGTACAATGGAAATCAAATGTAAGAGTGATGGTGCCAACCCTGTTTAAAACCCAGTAGATTTTTTTAAGTGTAGATGGGGTGGGGGGGGATTGCTGTTGTCACGGCCAAGTGAAAGTGGGCCAGAGCCATTTGTTGGTCAAAGTCAATATTTGGCAGTGATTTGCACATTGGCAGGAACTGACCTTGATGTTGACTACTGCCGCCAGAGCTCATTGTGTTTGGACCTGGCTGACGGAGAGTTGAATGAGCTCTGGTGTGTCCCTCTTAGAAAGAATGCCCTCGCATAAACAATAGGGGCTTTTAGGAAAAGGAGTCGAAATCTGACACAGGCAGAAGGAAATTGATGGCTCTGCCAACAGATATGTGTGCAGCACTTTTGTCGTGCTCTAGACTTGTTAAACTTTTACTGTCTCCTGCCCCTCTTGAAGGGAAAGTCCCATTCATAAACAGAGTGGTGGAGAGAAGATGACTGACTTTTCATTTCACCTGCACAGCATTAGCCCAGTGTCTTGGAAGCCCTATCAAATGAATTAACCTTACGCGGGCTCTCCCTCAAAAGCCAAACTTTTCCTGCTTCCCCTCCACCAGCCTCTTGTATGCAGTGGTAAGTGCCTTTGAATAAACCCCCATGGTTTACACAGCTGCTGGAAATTTCCTTTAAAGGAAGTGTGTTGGCTGCTGAGTGAGCCGAGCGGCGAGGCAGTGGACCCCGGCTTGGCGGGCTGGCTCAGTGAGAGTGGTCTTCCTCTGGTGCTGCAGTCGGGATGCCCAGCTGTAACGACAATGAGTGGCTTCTGTATGCATCTCTGTGCAATGAAGTCCTGCCTACAGCGGAGGGGAATTCCTCGCTCCCCATTGACTTTGTATTGCATGAAGGTGCTTCCTTGTCAAAACCATCTGCTAGCAAACAATCGAAAAAATACCTAAAAGCTAATGTGTGCTGGGATGCACGACCACGGGGTAAAGAACCAACAATGAAGTTTGTATAAGCAGCTGAACGAAAAACATAAGCCTCTAGAAAGACAAAAGTGGACGTTACATTGGGGATGCAGCTTTGATAAAGCTGGGGATTCGCCATCGTGTTCCCAACAGAATTAGATTCTATGTGTGGAGGTTTCTGACGGGGATGGGGTGTGCGCTGGTTCAGCAAACTTTCTGTCAGGTTAGACACTGAGATAGGCCAACAATCTTGAGTTTATAAATATTATTTTATGTTCCTTTGCGATGCTATTCATAGAAAATCAGCATCCTTAGTTAAAGCATGTCCTAATTGGAATGACATCTGATCTTATAAATTAGGGCTGCCCCCTAAATGTCAATGAATCAAATCCATCAGCTTTGATTCAAACCTTGCATTAAAAGAGTTTGTTGTGTCATTGTACACTGAACAACACAGGATATTTGGTGTGGCAGGCTGCTACACAGTGTTTCAAAGGCAATTCTGTCTCAAAATGACCTAACTGGAAAACCCGACTGTAATGGAAACAAGAAGAAGGCAGATGGAAAGGGAGGCCAGAGCAATGCGCCTCCCGGTGCACGCCCAGTTTCTTCACCTTCATTTCCCATCACTGGAAGCACTCAGGTCCGGTGCTGAACGCTAGTGAGGTCAGCTAACCTGCTCCTGAATCAGAGCAGTCTCTGGCACTGCTTCCTCCACTGCTGTCCAGCAGTGTGATCGCCATGCAGGAGAGGTTCTCTACATTGTAATTTGGAAGCACATTTTCCAATTATTTTAATGTGCGGAGTGTTTTCACATCACTTATGATGATTATGTTAGATGCCAGAAAAAGCAGTAAAGTAAAGGTAACACAGGAGATGTGACACGCTGTAACAGAAGTATAGTCTGAGGTGGCTGCTCTGCAGGTGCACCCCCAAATTTCAGAGTGTCGGTTCCAAACTGGAGAAAAAGATTTGACCTAAACTATTTGAATTCTGGAACAGCACTACCAGAAATTGTAGCTTGAACAGTTTAACCATTTATACAGCATAACCTTTGTTTCTGCAAGAGTCTTGTTGTTGCATGTAGGAGAGTGAGAAAAAGAGGGGATGACAAACAACGTAGCCCCCTGCTGGACTTGAGAGCATTAATAGAGCAGCAAACCACTATTGTCTGTGTAAAGATATAATAGAGTAACGCCATCAGTGTTTCCATTGTTTAATGCTGTTTATGGAGTTAGCATCGTTAGCTGCTAGCTGCTAGAACTGTGTCCAGCCAACTCATAGGTTGTAAATTCTGCATGAACCCCATCTATGTTGTGAGCAAAGACTCAAATTTCATCTACTGGTTTCGTCTGACTCACCGAGCAGCAGGGGTTGGGAATATTTTTCAGTCGGTCACAACCGGTTATGATCTGATCACATTTCTGGTTCAGTTTTGTGGCAGATTCATGACCCTGCCCCATCAAAACAAGCAGCCACAGCTCTGACCAACCATGATCAGCATCTCCACTCAACTCACCGCCACCACCAACATCATAACTCTGAGTTTGATGAGTGTGGCTCTCGTGTAACCGGAGCTCCTCATCTTCCATCTCCTCACACCGGGGCCGGGGTCTCACTGTGTCTCTTAGGTCGTGCTGTTCTTGTCAGCTCTTAGCTTCCCTAATTCAAGCTGACATTTTTATCGCATGTATTTCACCCACAGTTTGCATAAAACCACAGCCTCCCCCTGGTACCCATCAGCCTTCAGTGCATAAAAGATCTCCATTCCCTCTCAGCCTTGAAGAAATGTTTACAGCGGTCTTGCATGTTTCATCACAGACCAGCTATAATCGCTGAAACATTTCTTTTGAGATTGCAAGATAAATGCGGCTCTACCCTCTTAGGAAAATATTTATGACTCTGAGAGTGTGTCGACTGAAGGATCCTTTTGTGTGGTGTTTTCTTCATCTCGCCGTCCTCCTCCCATTGAGTGGCTGGGTCGCTGGCAGCAGTGGCCCATATTGGCTCTGGCCACTTGTAAAGGTCAGGAGCAGCTCTTTGGCTGCAGTGCCAGGCAGGCGTATGACTGCCTCTCCTCACACACTGAAGCTTTTGTGCGGCGGCTCCTTGTTGCCCTCCACTCACCCCAATCTTAACAGCCACACAGCTGATGGTATTGGATTACCACAGGCAGTCCCTCTAGTTTCTTGAAGACATTTTTGTGATTATTCGAGCTTCAGAAGTTCAAAAGCAAATGTTTGGCCCTCATGACTTCTCTGAGTCTAATCTGACATCTTCACTTTGCTTGTTTTGTAAGACTAATAGTCCTCAACCCCAAAATATTCAATTACAGTGATATAAAACTGAGCTTAGAGGCTCGCTGATACATCATAGACATTCCTCAGATATCTAATATGGTCACTTTTGGATCTGTTGGGGACCTTGTCTGCAAGCTGCAGCCAGTAGGAACCAGACAGACACTGGAAAGATGAGCAACTGGGGAGACAAGGAATTGCGCGCCCTCCAAACAAAAACTTTTCTCCAACAAAGGTAAAACCAAACAAAAATTGTATTAAAGGGGGTAATCAAAATGCCATCCTGCTCGATCAGACAACGCTCAAGCCCTCTCTGTCTTTTCCTTCCACTTGACAGTTGTTTCCAGTTCTCTATCCAGAGCACACGTTTCACTCTCAGTGGTTTCTGTGATATGAGAAAAAACGCTCACAATAAGTAGTCATGCGGTGCCACTTTTTATTTGATTTCAACAAATTAAAGGGTCCATCCCCAGCACGTGTCGATAGTTAATTGTGTTCTTTCAGATTGTAATGTGTCAGGGAGGTAGGATGTGTACCTAGCAGCAACATCACTGGTCTGTGCGTCTGATTCACAAAAGATACTGCGCAAAAGAAATTAGCATGTCCAGGAAGTTTTGCAGCTGAGTGCAATTTGCCAATTTTTTTGTTTGCTTGTTTGTTTGTTTTTTTGGTAGCTGATTGCAATTATCCATGTGAAGTGACAGAAACAAACCATACCACTGATCCTTTCTTTCCACTGTAGCTGCGTGTGGCTGTTAATGCTTCTTTTTGTTTTATTTGTGGGGGGTTAGCGCCCGCAAAAGCTAAGTGTTAGTTAAGTGTTAAGGGTTTAGTGCTTTGAAATTCTTTAACAAAGAACTGATGGGTAAAATATTACTTTACCTTATATGAATAAGGGAAAGTGAGGTTGAAAACAAAAAGCTTTTCTATTAAGACAGTAAATGTTCTGTCACCTAATGATGTTAAAGATCTTTTAAGTCCAAATGAGCGATATTTCAAAGGATCAAAGTCTTCATTATAACTATAAAGATATAAAGATTAAGCCACCAGTAAACCTTTGTAACTCATTTTTATGGAGGAAAAGAGTGAATGAGCGTGTCAGTTGCCTGATTGCCTCCTGTGCCTTTCTTTGAGTACAATGAGACAGGATCTGTGCTTTTGATTTCTGTTTTTCCTCTTTTGTTGGAGTGAAAATAAATGATGACTGTGGTGGTTTAAAATCTTCCTTCCCCTCTCCTCCCTTCCCATGATTCTCTGATTAGATTCCTGAAATGCAGACAGGAAAAGAATTTGGGAGGACAGAACTTCCACCCTGTCTGTCTCTTCCTTCGTCTCGTGTTAACGCTTGCCTGTTTTGAAAAAGGGGGTTAAAGAGAGCCACATCCTGTCCTGAAAAAAGTCTTGAATCTGAAACATGTAAAGAATGTCAAACTGTGAAAGACTGCATAAGAAATGGAGTTGATAAACATCTGGAGATTGAGTCATGTTGTGCCTCAGTCTGGCATGAAGAAGAGGATTAGAAAACAAGTACAGTGTGAAACGCATCTCTCGAGTTCACTCCCACCCACTCACTCTGGCTCTGTCTTTGTGTTTCAGGGGAATCTGGGCTGGGGAAGTCGACGCTGATCAACTCACTCTTTCTGACAGACCTGTACTCCTCTGAATACCCAGGTCCTTCGCATAGGATTAAAAAAACTGTGCAGGTAATTTTCTTCCCAGGAATACTCCACACCTTTCCTCTCTTTGTCAATACTGCTGTGATTTCAGACACTGACAAACTTTTCTTTGTTCGCTGTGGATTTACCTCCTCTCTTGGTATGACTCAGCCACTAATGGAATTTAAATCCCTTTAAAAAGCCAAAGATTTATCTGTTAATTGAAACACGAGCGGTTTCCTTCACCATGACACTGGTCAGTTTACGTGTCAGAGCCCGAGGCTGCTGTAACACAGGTGTGCTCTCACCTTTCTCTTTCACTGTCTCTCAGCAATGAAACCATCAACTAAATAGTTGCTGTATGAGGTCTTGTTTTGGTAGGCTGCTCCTCCTAGCTGTTGCCACCCATGTGTTTGTGTGAGACAGTGGAACCGGTTCATCTGCTTTGACAAAGGGATAGTTTGTCTGCCAAAGGAAAATGTGTGTTATAATTTCAAATTAGGAGATGTAATTGGATTATTATTAACACTTCCCTTCATTAAGCTGCTTTTTAAACAATTAAGTATCAGGAAGTGAAAATGAACGACATTACTCCAGTTTTTTATAAATATACGTACTATGAACAAAGATTAACTGTATTTATAGTCTTGTTGATGCATAAAATCTACCTCAAACTAGGACTGAGGTATTCCTAAGATTTTGTTAACTCCATCATGACCTGCGACAACAAAAGATACAAAACTTTTCATGATATCATTTTGCATTTACAAACAAGAAATATTTGGATGTGAATGCTGGGGATGGGCATGAGTACTCAATTTGGACATCAGTATTAGTTCAATGTATAGCAAAAATATATGTATATTTTCAGTAGGGCTGTATATAACCAAAGACAATCTTGATCGACTGAAATTCTACCTACTCTTCACCCTGACGTTTGGTGTGTCCTCTGTCTGGTTGTTGTGTGTCCAACATTAACGCTTGCCGAGGACAAGTTAACTCTCTGTTCAGGGGAGTGAAATCCTAATGTGATAACCACTCCCAATATTATCTGACCACAAACTGTGCACGCTAACACTTTACCACCTAAGCTGCTTGCACTAGTCCTGTTCTGTTGAGCAGGACTGATGAGAAAAATCTGACATACTGGACACTATAGATGTTCACTCTTAGGTAGACAATTTCATATACAGCGTAACATTACTAACAGTAAATATTTCTGTAACGCTGCATGTGATAGACAACAACCAACAAGGCCTTGGTGTGATTGTATCCCTTTCAGAAGCTTTGTAGTCTGGCCTTGAGTCTTTTTGGAGACCCAGTAAAATAAAGCCAAATGATAAAATCCGACTCTGAAAGTCATCTGTGATTATTAATTATTTTTTCTGATTAAAAATGAGGATTGAAAAATATTTAACCTCAAGTAAAATGCAGTGCTCGTCAGTGTCACTAGACGTCCAATCAGAGTGGAGAAGGGGCGGGACAAACACAGCAAAGACCAACTGTCACAGAGAACAAATACAAGTGCTTAACAATAACAGGTGGCATTGTTCAGCTGGGAGAAGAAAGGCATTGGTGGACACATGGCCTCATTACAGTAACACCAGCGATTGTGATTTGGTCGGACAAGAGCATCACGACCAAACAATCGATTAATTGACCAGTCAGATATCACTTGATCTAACTTAACGGGCACAATGGCACCCAGAGTGATGTGTGCAAGTATTCCAACAAAAGAAATGAAATGAATGTGCAGTGCAAGCTAACATGGCTGCAGCAAAGCAATGCTTGAGAGTGCAGACTTTCTAGCCCCCACAGAAGCTCTTTTATGTGTGTGTTTGAAAGGGAGGACATGAAATTTGTGGAGCGTAAATAACAGCAGATAGATGTGATGTGATATGAAGAAGAAAACTACCTTTACTGCTTGATGATTTTGGTTTCTGAATGTGTGTGGGTGCTTCCTACCACTGTGTGAATGAATGAGGTTGAGCTACAGTCAAACTGCATCGTGTGAATGACAAAAGCGGTCGTTAGCAGGGGAAAGGTTTCCTCCTTGATTGATCTGGAGCAGGGTACTGTTGTGCTTAAAGGGACAGCTGTTATACAGTGTGTGCATACATTCAGACTGAGCGAGTTAAAGTGCGTGTGTCATATGTAAACAGCGTTATGGAAAGGCATGTCTGTGCCAGTCATGACAGTAGAGAGTTTAGTCTAGCTGAGATGGCCAGTGGCTATGCTTGATTGGATACGAACATCTCTGTAAACACAATGTATTTACTTCTCTCTGCTCCACAAGGCTTGAGTGTAAACATTGGGAAAATATTGCTGAAAAAACACATTCCACACGATGCAGAAGACCACATTCAATTGATGATACAGACATGTAGGGAATATATATCAGAAAGAGAGTGATCTCAGAAACCGAACAAAAACAGCCCCGGGGCCCTCTCAGCCCCGCGCTTTGTTAGACTGTGCTAAAACAGATACCTCAGTTGCACTTCTTCTGATGCATACCACTGTGCTGTCTTGTTGGCTATGTATTGTTTTAAGTTGATCGCACAACCACTATGTTCATGTTTTTTCGTTTTTCATGGGAGCGCTACCTTCTGCTACAAATGCCAGCAGCATGACGAGATGTTGAATGTCTACTCCTGCACTTAGCGCTGCATGTGTACTGTTTTTTCTCTGGTTACCAAGAGTTGAAAAATATTTAACTTTGGGTAAAACACCACAGCCACCTGTCCGATCACAGTGGAGGAGGGGTGGGACAGATACCACAAGGACCAATTGTCACATCGCTGAACAACAACAATAGTGGAGAAATTAATATTGAACCCACTTAGGCCGGTGATTCTGTCCTCTCTCCCTATACGCCACAGCATCTCCTTCAAACAGAGCAAGGGCCAGAGCAAGAACTCTACCTTGTGCCAGTATTTTTACTTCTGCAGATACCAGGCACAACCTAAACATCTTCGCTTAAAAAACCCCAAACTTGCGCCCCTTATTGCGCCTCACTGCCCTTCTGTGTTCTGCATTTAACAATAAACAATAATTTGTTTTAAAAGTAACAGCCTAAAACTAAAGCTGATTATAAAACAGTAAAATTAGGATAAATTCAGTAATTCACAAAACAAAAATGGCGCTAATATCACATATCGCACTGTTGAGCCGCCCTTAATCACTGCAGGGGAAATTCCTTCACTGCAGCAGCCCTTCAAAACATTATATCTCACCTTATTTCTGATAAAGTAGCTCCTCAAGGACTGTTTGTTGTCTCCAATGGACATACATGTGTCAACAGAATTATACTAGCGAAACACACCTTCCTTTACCACCAGTAACCATAACTGTCGCTGAATCAACTAGGACTGAAATTTCTAAGGATGATACCTGTGTAAACCAAACATCTGGCTGTGTTTGCTGAGAGAGGAACTCTTCTCTCACTCATATCCATTAGGCGTACAGTTACAAATCTAACCAACTGGCATTTTCAAATGCATATTGAGTAACTTTTTCAGACTGCCCATAATGACTAGCTGTAAATACAGCTACACTATAATGCCACAGCTAGTCAGTGTTTTTCATTACATCAGTCTGATCTGTACGTTTCACAAGAATAACGTCAGATTAGTTGGACAACTAATGTAGTATTGACACCAAACACACATGCAAAGACCTTGCTGACCCCATATATGTAGGAACAAATGATGTCTACCAAGCTACATAGTTAGCCCAAGAACTATAGCTGCCTTAATTTAACAGATTAGATGTAAGCATGTTGCTGGCGCTGTACTTCCTGTGTCTCAATGATAGAAGATCTCATACACCTTCATTAAAGTGTGTACTGCACAAAACTCTAAAACAAACTGACAACTTCCTCTGATGATGTACTGATAAAACCAGGCACGCGCCTTAGTGTACAATAAACTGCCCCTCCCCATTCCTGGACAAGAAGCTCCCACTTAATTATATGACGACAGCATGACTCTCCAATGACTGATGATTATTTCACACAGGCCCTAGTTGGATCCATGTGTTTTATAAACCTTCTCTGAAAAGTCTGTGGCCACTTTGTGATGCACTTTTTAAGATGGAGCGATGTAGTGTTTTAAACACTCATTCTGTACCCAGTTTAACATTGTCTCTGATGGTGCGACCGAGACACACAGCTTCTCTTTCAAATGGTTACCCCAAGCTCAGAAAGCTTCCTTTCACTGACCCCTTATAAATAGTTACAGTGGTTTCAAGTCGGAAACACATCTGATCACACCTCACAGCAACGTGCTGTGAGAGATTGCCTCTTATGTCAGTCACTCAGCACGTGTATCAGGTCAGATGTCAGGTATTTGATTGAACAATAGAACAACAGGTTTTTTCTCTGTGTTGCTGCATCATCCAGGGCCACATTAAACTCAGTTAACCACTTTTGTCTTTAATGTTTCACTTTATATTTGGTTATTAATTGCACTAACACTGGTGAAGCATATAAAATCTTACTGATATTGTTGGTGACGATGGAATATCAGTAGTAGAGTTGTAGTCTAAGGTGGTGTCATTATGTTTCTCATGCTCCACTGTTGTTGCTGAGCACTCATTACTGTCGCAGCTCATGCTTACTAGTAGGGCAGGGTATTGGTGTTAAACCTCAGCACGCTTTGGTTTCAAGTAATGAAAGTGTTTCCATTTCATTTTATTTGTCATTTAAAGTTGAATCATTGTTTTTCTTTGTCTGTCTTTCTTTCTTTTGGCCCCCTAATGATAGTAAGTGCAACATCTGCTCTTTTAACTCTGGTTTGGTCTCCACCAACCAAAAATTTCTGGCTCGAGTTGCTTGATGTTTTCTGAATTTACCAGGCCGCTTCAATGTGCCTCTACCCATTTGGTTATTCTAATCACTAGGGCTGCAACAATTAGTCGACTAATCAATGACTAATCGACTATTAATTAATTGGTGACTGTTTTAGTAGTCGACTAATCTGTTTGAATCATAGATAAGTACTATAAAAGTACCCCAAATACTCTTTATTACAGCGTCTTACATTCAAATATTGGCAGCTTTACACACTCTCCCATGACGGTGAACTAAAACCCTTTGTTGTGAGTATGAAACAAGACATTAGATGACATAATTTTGGGATTTGGGGGAGACAGAACGACATTTTTCAACATTTTAACACATTTTTCAATGAAATGATTAGTCGACTAATTGAAAAAATAATCGACAGATTAGTCAACAATGAAAATCATTATTAGTTGCAGCCCTAATAACCACTTCACAAGTGATTATTTATCAAAAATGTCATGATAGTCCATATCCATATTGAGGTATGTCGTCCAAAAATATCATGATTAGTTTCCCAAAATCTACACAGACTACCTTGATTTACTCGCTAAGGCTTAGAAAGAACATATTCATATCCCTTGTCATTTTTAAGCTGCAACAACTTTACAAATTAAATAAATACAGCAAAATTTTAAGTAAACCTAACAATTAGATATGAAGAAAACGTAACAAATAGTTAAATTTATGTACCTTTTTTAAGGGCAATTGGTTTCCTAGATTTTTAAAGTAAGGTCGACTTGTCACATTGCACAGTGTAGATATATTTGACAGCTGAGAATTCACACTATTTAAGCTGCATGTTTTATCTGCATTGTAATGGCAGATATGTTTCACTTGCGCGCCCCAAAGCATCTTTGTCACCGGCTATAATTGAAAGTAGTAACTCCGATTCTGATAAAAGCATTGTTTTGATATCTGTTCCAAATATTGTCATTGGCACTGATAATTCAAACTGCACTCAACCTTACAGTACTTACCAGCAATGTAAAACACATCACTGTTCCCTATCTGACATGTTTACAATAGCAGATGTTAACGCTTTATGAGCTCTTTACAGGTTAAATAATTGTCATGTTAAATCAAGCAATACCAGACGTCGAAGCAAGACTGCCAAGAATGCAGTTGCTCCCAGGAGTGATACTGAATGCGTGACGCATGCTGTTTATGCCCTCAATCCTCCGTCTTTGTCGCTGTTTGCAGTGACGGAGCAGAGGATAAAGGTTTGTCAGTCTCCTCAAATAGAGCTCACAGCTGCATAGCTTTACTGGAGCTTCCTTTTGAAGAGTGAAAGGTGATACTCTTGGTGTGAAGGAGCTCCAGCAGGCTTCTCTCTCCTGTCCTCTAGCTGCAGTAGGGTATTATAAGTGTTCAGTTTGGGTTAGCGTACAGTAGATCAGCTGCATGGCAAGGATCTTCCCTTCACCTGTTCCTTGTGATCTCCTACTTTGCTCTAAATCTCCTCTAATCCCTGGCAGCACACTGAGGGGCTCTGTCTACCCTCGCCCCAGCGCTGCTTCCAATTTGTTTACCTACCTATTACAGCTTCCCAGCTCTTATTAAAAGTTTAGATGAGATTTAGATGGTGTGTGCTTCTGTTGAATGTTTGAGGATTCCTCAAGGGTCCCAAAGGAAGTGAGCTGAAATGTACGCTTAAAATAAAATTTACTTTATTAGTATGTGACTCTTGTTGTTTATCCTTGCAAGGACCAGGACGACAAACAAGAAGAACAGAGCGCTCTTCTTTCTCTTTCTCTGGGAACCACAAACTAATTACATTTCAAATAATTGTGGCCGCTTTTTTTTCCAAGCCGTGCCAAAGAATGTCATGAAACCCAGAGGAATGCTCTTTGTAATAAACCCAATTCATAATAAAAAAGATGATGATGACCAGGCGGGCGCACAGAGAGGGTGTTAACTGTTGGAGGTGATAGGCCAGGGCAGATGTCTCTCTTTTCCTGGTTAATAAGGCTCAGTGAGGCGGGAGAGCACACAAGGACAGGGACTTGGTTATTAGCCAGCAAACTGCCTTATTCGCTGAGCTCAGTCTTGTCCTGCCAATGCACAGACACGCCTCGCTTTTTATACCTCACACTTGCTCCTGCTTCAGTGGAATTTCAGAGATTAAAATAACAAGATAAGGATGAAGTAGATGTTTTATATAAAGGACAGTTTCACTTCATGTTGGTGTGTTTAATTGTAGTTCCAGCCCTGTTACAGTAATAATGACACTGGCTCCAGTCTGTGTCACTGTGACTAAACAGTGACTCCTTAAGAGGCCCACATGATGAACATACAGAGTGCAGTGTACAATCATGTCAAAATAACTTGCATAATGAGAATATCATGGATAAATCATGGGATGTACCATTGTGTAAGAAGTATTAACAGTTATCCTGGTATTAATGTTTTTTACTGTAATAATTTGGCTATGGTACCTAGATATCTGATTCCGTAGTTAGCCAAAAATGTTTGTTCTGTTCTTGACTCGCGGTTTATTACAGTTGGAACCATTTATGATGATCACATCTGTCTGGCTCGAATTGATCACTGTAAGCGGATGATTAATGTTGTTTTTTTTCTCATGCAGATAACTGACTTTTGTGTATTAATTAATGAATATAAAGTAATGAATCAGACGGCTTCGCTAAATACAGTGCAGCTATTTGATTGAGACGAGAGCAACTTCAGCCACAGGTGCTTTCTCTGTGAACAATCACTTTCTTTCTCCATCACTTGTGCCAATAATTGTTTCTCCTTATTTGAGTAGACAACATGACGTAGCCTGAGACACACTAAGTTTCCCCGATGCATCTTGTTGGCTAAATTTTTGGCAGTTTGTCGTAACCTTTAAGTTTTTTCCTTGAGAGAAAATTACTTTTCCCCGTCATGATTTAATAGTGCATACAGCACCAGCCTCAGGTAGCCAGCTGGAAGCAGACTGGTTACAGTGAGGGAAAGTATTGTTTTAAAGTTAAAAACAAAAAGCAGTTACCATAGTTTTATTTTTTATTTTTTGCATATGTTGTCATGGATGGAAAGACCCAAAATAAGCTCTGCAAGCAGACTACGTGATTACTATAAGATAATTATGTAAACAGCATTTAAACAGGAATGATTCTCTCCAAAGATTATTTATCCATATAAGAGGTTGATTTCTGTCACTGTGATCACTTAAGCGTTTTCCACTGTGCTAGCTTTTTCCTGGGTTTTCAGCTGCATTTTACAGTCTTCATAAACAGATAAAAATTCCCTGTCTTTAAAGGTGAGCAATATGGCCGAAAACTTCTGTTGAGGTATATGTAATTTTATATCACGATAACAGCATATGTCACGATACAGTAATTATTCTATGAATTCAGTTAAGTAGTGGTATAAAAAAATCACATTTGATTATTGAGCCTCCATCCAATTAAAAAATGCCTCACATGAGACGATATGGGGGTTAAAAACAAAATACTCAAAACCGTGACACTACAACTCTTTTAAAATGAAAACTTAAAGGTTCTGGAGAACAATAATTCAAATCATGTTGCCTTGCAGGGCAGCTGGATTTTTAAGTTTACGATATCATGGGATAACCCAGCCCTGATTTGCGCTCCTACAGTAGAAAAGATATTCCAGAAAATATTATTCATGTTAATATTGCCTACTCCTATCATGCTAGAGTAATATGATACAGTGTGGCCATCTGAAATTGCCAGCTGGTACATGACAAAGGCGGGAACTGGTACACCAATTTATCGTTCTTTTTTTTTTTTTATTGTAGATGAATGACGCCTTGTTCAACTGATCTTTTCGTAAATTTGGAAAGCATTTGAAGTGAATGAGAAAATATTTGCAGGACAGAAGTGTTTAAGTGCACCCTGACCCCATCACGTGCAGTTTGTTTTCACGCTGCACTGTTAGAGTAAAGTACGCATTAATAATCTTGCAGTCCTGTGATCCAGTCCAACACTGCAAGTGACAGGAGCACTGATGTTTTCCCACTCGGTACTGTCTTTGTGTGATATGGTATACCCTCACGTTGTTGTTCCTTTTCCCATGAGCTCACTGTCTGTGGGCAGCCTGTCTGGTTAATAGGCATGTCTGTAGCGTGACTCATGCTGTTATGCAGTGGAAGAGAGACACTGCAGGATTCTTCAGTGTTGTCCACTCAGCAGTCTCTTCACTTTTGAGTTTAAGTTTGCTGTGTAGCATCATCGCTGAACCTCTTACTACCTTAGACACACAGGGTTTCAACTGATTATGTAAGAATGACGAGTTGTTCTTATCTATGATATCATCTGTACAGATCTGCGTCGACAGATCTTTTGATAGCACAGGCATCATTCTTTCACGGTTACATGGTTAATTTCTTCTTTGAGGCAGTATCTTCTTTCCCTAATCCTGCCACCTTGCAGTAGCTTTCATTTTCACACTATTTCATGCATAAAATAATGTATATTTAAACAAATGACATTTATAAAGTCTTTAAAAGTTCATTTGTCAGTTGAACTCACTTTATGACAGTCATTCGTTCACGTCTGTCTGGTCAGCTCAGCCTCCCAGTAGCAGCTCCGGAGGTCAGAGGTGAGTTAAACACAGTCAGACCGAGATAGATTCCAGTACAGGACAGATGCCAGTAAGTAGTGGGAGGGGGTCACAGGGGGCGAGAGTCTGCTATAAAAGCTTGGCTGAGGAATCTTGTGCTGGAACGGTCTGTGTGATAGTTTGTGAAGGACAACAGTTGGAACAAATGCTAAAGGACAGGAAACCTGCATTCAGGATGGAGGAGGAGGAAGAAAAGTTTACACTCAAAATGAATTTGATCATAATCTGTAATGTAAAAACATAAAATGTTGCACGGTTTGGTCATAGTTCAGTAATAAAATCCTAGTTCACCACAGAGCGTCTCTCCTGCCAGGCTGCTGATAGCTCTGTCCATAGACTGTATGAATGATGGACGTAGCCTCTGTGATGTCACCCTTTGGTTTGCGGGCTTGAGTTCGGCTGTTGGCATCTTGTGTTTTTTGGAGCCAGAAGTGACCATATTTGAATGAGAGGTCGGAGCTGTGGAGGACAGAGGAATGGATCTGACTCACAGAGAGAGCTGTGGAGACCAAAGCCGTTTTTTGTACCAGGCTGTAAACAAGTTTATTTCTGCTTTAATGTTGGCCATTTTAAAATGGTGTTCTTGGGGATTTACTTTGTTTTGGAGCCAGCCTCAAGTGGCCATTCGATGAACTGCCGTTTTTGCACTTCTGTATCGACTTCATTTTTCGCCCTCAGAGGTTGCCACTTGGCTCTGTCAGACGGAGTGACAGTCACTCTGGACAGCAGTAGAGAACATTATACCACTGTCTGATTCAAACACAGTTTAGCCAACTTTGTTAGCATGTAGCGCTGGAGCTTAGACCATTAGAGCGGGGAACAAAAATGAGCCACGAAGCTCTGCATCGCTCTGCCCACTATTTCCATCACCCTTCTCTATTTTCACCAAGACCCACTGAAAAGAAAAATGCGTCTTCACAGTTTTTATCTTGTGTCCCTGAGGTAAATGATCATTTATCTCTTGTCATTTGCTAAATATAAGTAAAAAAAAATCAGTCTCTAAGTGTTTTTACATCAAAATATCTGTCTTTTCTCGTCCTGTAAAACCAGGAACCTCCGCTCAGTAGCAGACTCCATTGTAGCATCGCATCACACAACAGTCCGCCCACTTTTTAGCGGTCCAAGGGGAGTGCAATGATTCAACTGACAACATGGGATTAGACTTCAAGGAGTCTCGACTGATGATTCAAGTCATTGATGTATAGGAGGCAGGCTCTGAGCACCAAGCTCAAACTGTACAACATGTTCTTGACTCACTTGTCAGTGTTTGAGGAGTATGTTACTCAGCCCCAGTCAGTGTATATATACCATGGGCATTCTGTGGTGCCTCTTAAGTGTGAGGTGTCAGCTCATTTAAGATGAGGTTAAACTCACATGTGGCCAAAGCTCAGGGAAACTAGCTGCTTCCTATAAGTATCCTACAACTCTACTACACCAACGCCTCACAGCACTTATAATTTGTGTCTCAAGTCATCAGCTGAAGAAAAATTTATGTTCACAGTTGGACTGAAATCAAAGGTTACACATCCTGTATGTATTTTAGGGCGTGTTGTAATGTCAATGTTTGTCTGCTAACTGCTGTGTGCACCGGGCTTGACCTCAGTCACACTGAATGCTTCCCATCACTCACTCAGTCTGTGAAAGCTCTGCGTCTATGATATGAGAGGATGGCAGACAAGGTCTGGTTCAAATCTGCTGATTAAATCAGAGTTCATCTGCTAATCACGAGTTTGGCCTCGACCCCCACACTGATCAAAGCCCGGCCCTTCTGGCCTTTCTGATGTGTTCAGAGGCAGCTTTGTTCACCACTGTCTTCAGCTACAGCTCTCATCTCCTTCCCTGCCTCCAATCTGTCCAATGAACAGCTCAGATCTGAGATTGCGTGCTTAGTGGTTGCAAAATAGTTTTGGCTGGCTGTGGTTAATTGATTTACAGAGATGTTTAAGTTCTGGTCTGCTGTTTGCGTATTTGTTAAAGTACATGGAGGAAGTGAAGATGTAGTCAAATGAGGTCAATGGTCATGTTTCCTTAGAAACTATGTTTGATGTTTTGTGTCCTTTCAGTGTTTGTTTTGAGTCCCTTCAAAATATGTTTAATTACTTAATGAATAATACCATCAGGAGCTTGAGTTTTGCCTTCAAACTGAATATTGTGTTCCTGGGAAAGACTCGACATCAGTATCCCACACTCTGTGAGACACTCAAGTGACACATACGCACAGACATGTTTTGGCCCTCGTTCTTACAGCAGAACGCAGCGCCAAAGTGATTTCATTGAACTTTAATGTGCAACTTGAGTGTCAACGACAGCGCAGAGAGATCGAGTGCTGAGTCACACACAGACTTTTCCGCTTTAAATCTTTACTTAATATTCATTTTCAGTGAGGCTGTAAGAACAAATGTCTCTGTAGATCAAACAGCACATGGCTTCAGTAACGGAGCAGTTAGGGCCCAGTTGGAAATCCTGTTGGCTCCCAAAGGAACTTGCCAGGAACTCTTAAGTCATTTGATTTTGTTTGACTGTCAATTTCTCTTCGTGAGATTATTGAAAGCACAGCCACGTATGTTTGTGTCTGATCACTGGTAGAAAATCAAATTCTTTGCCAACAGGAAATAATTTGGATGGTTAATATGCTGTATGTAAAAGGTCATGTTGCCACTTAATGCTGCCAACATGTAACACATGTTGTTGTTGTAAATTTAGTTATTGTAATTATTTGTAAAAATCTTGCCTGATTTGTGTCATTCTTGGTCTTTGCAGGTGGAACAGTCGAAGGTCCTGATAAAGGAAGGAGGAGTGCATCTTCTGCTCACCATCGTTGACACCCCCGGCTTCGGTGATGCAGTGGACAACAGTAATTGGTGAGTTCAGCCCTTTATCATTGTTTAAGGAGGTCCATCAAAACTGAGTGTACAGATGGATGTGTGTGTGAGTGAGAGCGAGATGATCAATGTTTGAAGGGTCATTTGTTAAAGGTATACTATGCAGGAATTGCAGGTTGCTGGTTAACATCGCAAGCAAAAGTAAAAGTAAAAGCCAACCTCAGATTCACGCTTGTTCGCTGTCTCTTGGATGTGTGTTCCTTGTTTGGCACCTGGTATTAAGTCCAGACCTCAGCTGTGCCCAGGAACATCCTGAGCACAGTCAGATAAGAAGAAAATATAAGTCTGTGCATTGTTCCTAAGGAAATCCTGCATAATATACCTTTTAATGTAAGTATTAACTACAACACATTGTGATTGTTTCACTTAACCTGACACTGATGTGATGTTTGGTCCTCAGTTGGCAGCCGGTCATCGATCACATCGACAGTAAGTTTGAGGATTACCTCAACGCGGAGTCCCGGGTCAACAGACGGCAGATGCCGGACAGCAGAGTGCAGTGCTGCCTGTATTTCATCGCTCCATCTGGACATGGGTAGGTGCTACAGGGATCCTACTGATCAGGGAATTTCTACAAAGTCATGAAATAGGATATTTTACACATCAACCACTTCAATTTAATTAACCAGTGTTTATTCAGACTTGATTTCCCCATTCATTAGATGGTAAACAACTGGTTTAGAGTCGTTGAGGAAATGATGCAAAAGTCATTAGATTTTAGAGTCTCGACATGACACTTTAGAGTTAAATTAAGGGCTGTCAGAATAGTTGGAAGAAAATGAGTCTAAGTGTTGATTGCTCTTAGCAGTCATAATGGTGCTCATTAGATCAGTTTACTCTCACAGTGCTATATTAGCAAGTCATGTTATTATGGTCGACAAGAACGTGTCAGTATTTCTAATGTGTATATATAAAGTCATGATACATTAACAGAAGTTGTTTGAGTGTGGCAATTTTTGAAAAACCTCCATATCTGAGGCCATTGTTCTGTTTTTATACTTGAGTATGTTGCAGAGTATGTTGGTTTGGTCTTTTGTCCCTGTTTTTGTGCTGTAAGTAGGCTACATAGCTTAGTTGTTTCTTTTTGTCTGTTTCAATTGTGTTTATTACCATTTGCGCCAACGTAGCTACAGCTGGGACTGTTCTCACTTTGTGAACCTGTGTGTATCTGTGTGTGTGTTGTCGTGGCAAAGTGCTCCTGGTAATGGACATTCACCCATTCACACATTCATACACTGGTGGCTGAGACTACCATACAAGGTGCCACCTGCTACTTGTTTTTTTTTTTAAGTCACTCACATTAGGGGGAGCAATTTGGGGTTCAGTATCTTGCTCAAGGATACTTCGGCATGCAAACAGGAGGAGCCGGGGATGGAACCGCTGTGAGTTTCATAAGTGATCCGAGATTCAAAGATTGGTTTGGTCTGAGCAAGGGAGCCAGAAGTAGGGAAGAGACCATTGACCCTCCACTTCATACTCCTGGCCCACAGTCTGTTTGTATCACTGATTGCTGTGTTGCAGCTGCAGTGATCCCACTGCAAGATGGTCTCTAGTGGTGGATGAGTCTGTTTTTGAGGGGGTTTCCTCTCACCTCATTATTGACTCCGTCACATGGGATGAAATAAGGAACAGAGCTGCAGGTTTCAGCTGTTGTGTTTCAGTGTTGCTCCCCTGCTGCCTCATTCTCTGGCCAGCAGTTAAGTAGTCCAAACCCAGCCGGCGCTGCCTCTGGCCTCCTACCAGGCTACCATGCAGGAATAACACTGGTGTAATCTGTCCTGAGCTCATTGACCTGGAGACCCCATTCCTCCCAACTGTGTCTTGGCTCTGGGCACTGCCAAACACACACACACACGTACACACCCACACACACAGTTGGCCTGGCAGTTTTCACACACTAAGCCGCACTGTGCTGCCCACAACAAAAGGTGGTTTTGCAGTCCAGTGCTGTTGAGCCTGTTGGCTCACAGTGACCCTGCCTGGGTTACTGACACAGCCAACATCTGCCTTGGAGCTGCGTGTGTGTGTTAGTGTGAGTGCCAGCCAGGGTTGCAATAGAATATTAGACAAGCATTGGCCTTATAACAACATGAGGGTTTTTAGGCTGGTTATCGGACCACATGTGCAACAGTTGCTTGGAGGTGTTAATGAGGTGCAGAGCAGGCATCAGTATTCAGCCCTGTTTGTCACAACTATATGTGTGTGTACCAGGCAATTTCTTCATGTGTACAGCACTGTAAGTGTTAAAACCTCACAACAGTCTTTATCTTATTGCTCAGAACCAGAAAATGTTTATGTCACATTACAATGAAATGTTTGTAACTGTGGAAAATGAGACAGAAGTGATTATGAAATACTGAAAAAGTGAGCAATCACACAAACATGCTTTGGAATTCAAATGTGCTGTGTTCATTTCCTCTTTTTCAGTCACCATGTGGTTATGAATTCAGGTGAAATGTTGCACTGGGTGGACCTCATCTCCTTGAAACAGTCTACCACTTAGCTCTCACATGATATTAGTTGATCAGATAATAAGCTGCAATAAACCACTGAGAATGAAACCGAAAACAACAATCTGTAACTGTCTCTGGGGCAAAACATATCACATTACCAAACACACTGCCAAGGGTTTGGACTGACATTGTCCAATTAAAACCTTCAACTATTACACAACAGACTAAAAAAACAGTGGTTGTCATCCTGCTCAGGGAAAGAGAACTGTAGAACTATTTATTTAAATCTAATACCACCAATATCAAATCAAAATCAAACACTCCGTAGCTTTGAAACCTCAGTATATACTTTGTCCAAATAGACCCTCATGTACTGTAGATGCCGTGACAGCAACACACTTGTCTGTTTATGCGTTTGTCTGCACACACACAATAGTATCACATTACAATGACATTTGAAGGAGGATTCTTTAGAGTCCAAACAGACAGATTTACAACACAGCCTGGTCCGTCCAGATGTGCAGCTTGAGGTCAGCTAAGCCCTGAAACATGACTGTCAGCCCTGCAGCTCTGCTTACACCAGAGCCACTCACGCTAACTAACACGCCAACCATTAAATTGTCTCTTCTCTTTGTTTCGTCCTCAGATTGAAGCCACTCGATATTGAATTTATGAAACGGTTACACGAAAAAGTAAACATAATCCCGCTCATCGCCAAAGCCGACACACTGACTCCTGAGGAGTGTCAACAGTTCAAGAAACAGGTGCGTTGGTGTGTGTCACTTCGAGGTGAATGTATGTTTTCTGTTTGGCGAGCATCTTTCATGAATTGTCTGATGGGAGTCTGCACTTCCTTAGTGTGGCTACATGATTCAGTACTTCCTGTCAGTGCAAATCCACTGTGAAGTACAATCAGCATTCTGTGTGCTGCACTCATTTGTGTCTCTGGTGCCCCATTTCAAGTTGTAGTCCAATGTTTTGTTTTGTTTTTTTCTTTTTTATTTGATCAGAAACAGGCTGAAATTGGGACTTTTGTTTCTTTGTTGTAAGGGAAACTTAAATTTCAAAAGGCATTAACAGATCATTAGAATGTTTTCCCTTCTTTCTGTCCTCATTTGGCTTCTTGTCACATCTGTGTATCTTTTACTAGCACATGATCTGACATCCATGTTTGTTTCCGACTCCCTGACAAGCTCATTTTATTTATTTAATTAAACATCACAAGATTACAAATAAAGGAAGTCAAGTCAGACTTTCATCATTCTGTGCTGCTGGCTTACTTACAGTGTTGTATTTTCGGGAACCAGTGTGAGTATGTCGGGATAGTGTTCATGTGTGTGTGTGACTGCTGAATAAACAGGTACCATAGGTTCCTCCTCGTGTGTATTGACTTGTCCCACATGCAGCTCCCTCTACATCGCCTCTCATCTGTTTTTCCATTTCACCCTGCCTGTCCCCGCTCCCTCTCTGCTGTGTGCAGATCATGAAAGAAATCCAGGAGCACAAAATCAAAATCTACGAGTTCCCAGAGACAGATGACGAGGAGGAGATGAAGATGGTCAGGAAAATCAAGGTCTGTTCTTCTAAAGAAACCTTCAATTAAACCCTAAATTAAACTGTCTGTTTTTAAGTCGCACTGAACTGTTTTCAATGCTGTGCCTTTTGATTTATGTCATACATGCTATGTCCGTTTGCATGTTAGCGCACAGCCGCAGCCTCCAGTGTATTTTTAGCCAATGTGTGTGTGAGCTATGCAACAGTTGTGTCCCCTCCCTTCTGGCTGCAGGATCGTTTACCCTTGGCTGTAGTTGGTAGTAACACCATTATCGAGGTCAATGGAAAGCGAGTGCGCGGGAGGCAGTACCCCTGGGGTGTGGCAGAAGGTGAGAGGTCAAAGGTCAACTGATCCCTGTCTGTGAATTGATCAACTAAGTGGAGTTTCTCTCATACACACCAACTCACTCAAACACACACATACACACATTCACTCACACAGACATTAAAACACACCAGTGTTTCCACTGCTTTATTGGATTATTGAGCAGGCATAACATGTAGAAGGTTTGCAAAGCAGTAACCCAATCTGTGTGCTCCCTTTCTGCCCTTGTCCCAATATTCAAAACACACACACACACACACACACACACACACACACACACACTGGGTAACTGTGTTGCTGAGTGCACACTGTGGTAGTAGACAAAAAGAGATTGCATCAGTGCGGCTGCCCCCCACTAAGGATTTTCCTAGCCGACCAATAGTCGTCACTTACGATATTACTTTCATTATTAAATTATATATTTTGGTGATTTGAGTTGAAGGTGTGAGAAAGAATAGTATCAGTAACATTGTTGAGACTGTGCTACATTACAGAGAAATACAAACCGTACTAATGAACCTTCATTAATATAGACCTATATTTTATCTACAAGTGCATGTCACACACTGAGCGAGCCGCCTGTTAATGACGCTGTGGGCTAATGGGCATGTAGCTACTTCCATGTTTCAGATGATACGTCATGTTTGTAGTCGACCAGTGAAGATGAGTTTACATATCACCTTGGGTTCGTCCTTCACCTTCTCAAAATAATCCCACACTTTGGATTTCCTGCCCGACATGTTATTAACTAGCCTGTGGAATAACCGCAGGTACCAGCCCTGGAAATTTCTGGTCGACTAACTTTTGAATAAACTTTTAGGGGGCAGCCTTATTCATCAGCATTTGGCAGCATTTGATGAAAATATAATCAACATAAAAAAGCTCAACAGGATCATTTGGGCAGATTTCTTGGCAAAAGTGCTGAAGAAATGAAATCCACTCTAATAGAGGCTTTTGTATTTCCATCTTTAGCCTGAATTCTTTGTCAGACATCCCTGTGTTTTAGCTATTTTACTGGTCGTTCTTTAGTGGCAGCAACTTGCCAACAATGCACCAGCAAAGGGTTCGGACAAAGGCTGCTCATGATATTAAAATGCTGGCTTTAAAGCATTTCATTTTGAGGCGAGGAAGAAAATGTATTCGACACATTTGGTCGGCCTCAAGGAAACACACAGTATGTTTCAATGAGAAACACTGAATGTCAACAGAAGTGTGTTTTATCATAAGTAGATTACGAGATTACTCCACAGGGTACTTTTAATACATGTGTATCTGATTTGTTAAACTCGTAAATGGCTGATTAACTGTCTGATAATAAACACAATAGCAGTTAATCTTATGGACAGGCTTGGAGACAACTGGCGTCTGTTTCTCCTGCTGCCAGTTAAACTCCTCATCATGACCAGCCGACAGGAACAATGCAACCGTCTATGAAGAAAACACAAACAAGCAAAACTGATAATGTGAAAAACTCACTCAATTCACGGTGGGAAACTAGGCCCACAGGATATGAGAGTCTTAGTATGACCTGACACAGGAAGTTGCTGTCACATTGTGGTGAGACGTTTGAAGCATATTGAGCTTAAAGTGATTAGGATGCAGCCACAGTGTGAATACGACAGACGTATTTACTGTTGCTAATGAATTGGAGACAGTGACGGGAACACTCCACATCATATACATTCTGTTGTCGTCGTCTCAGTAAAAAAACAACTGCTACAGAGCTGAGTACAGTACAGCCTAGCGGATGACTTGTAGGAGTGCTACTATGAAACTGGTTTGCTGCCAGTGTTTGCCGTCCATGGGGAGTGAGTTTTGGAATACCAAAAATGTTTTTGGCTCCATGTCAGCATAAATATGGAGAGAGGGCGGGGGAGAGAGCGAGAAAGAGGGCAAGGTCCCTGAGAAGCTATGCGAGTCACTCTACCACAGCAGTCCAGAGAAACCCCAGAGGACTGTGGTGAGCTTCACTGTAGGAGGGACACAAACAGCTGCACGGGATGCCACCTGCTGATGGCTTCTGGTACTGCAGCCTGCCACATTATTGTTTTTTAATATACTGTATTACTCCCCCTGAGGGGAAATTCAATTTTTTAGTGCTACTGCATGATCTCAGCAAATTAGGAAATCAGAGGAAGAGACTGAAAGTATATCAGTGAGTAAAAACATAACTGAATAAGAGATAAAATAGATTATTTAACTTGTGCTGAGACCATCACCACAAGGACACTAAGTTAAATGGGCTAGTAAAAGATAAAGCAATAAGTAAATGTAGTTTTAATTTATTGAATCAGATGACAGTTACAATTTTTTCAGGGCTTAAGGGGAATAAAGTGCAATTTTCTTTGCACACCTTATTGATCAACATTTAAATAGCAAAGGAAACAACACTGTTCACTTTGCTGCAAGAATAAAACACATTATTTCAGTGGCACTACTTCATATCAAAATGTGGTCTATGTATAACACTGCATAATTTATAAGGTAAAAAAAATTAAATTGTACCTCCAGATAAAGTGGTAAAATTGCTGGTTTGTACAACTTTCTAACTGCTTGTGTTCATTGCCCCATCTGACCTATTTTTAGCAACATCAGCAGTAATATAAATCGTAGTTTTTCTTTAATATGTCTAAATTGTCATCTGCATTGTCTCTGCTGTATTGATTACCTATACAGGGATCAATTATGTATTTTAATAACTGCATGTTATTGTATCTAAATTGCTCTGATGGTCTCTTCTTACAGTGGAAAACGGAGAGCACTGTGACTTCACAATCCTCCGGAATATGCTCATCAGGTGAGCAAAAACACATCATGCTGGGCGAAGTATCACTGCCTAATCCCTCACGTATTTCTAAAGTTTCAAATGGAAAATACTACATAAGATTTTTGAGTTTGTCCTTGAGGAGACGTTTATTTACGAGTCACCACCTCACCTGAATTGGTGCGTTTTCCCTTGACTTGTATGTTCAGATAAATTCACGGTGTCTGCAGGTCCTTCAAATATTTTCAATTCAATTTTATAAATATTGGGCCCCTAAATTCAACAGTCTTAAATTTCAATTTCTTAATCTTCTTAATCTTAATCTCAAGATCTTAATTGCCACGAACATTTTGTCTGTTTTAATTTTTTTGTCAAAGAAAGTTGAGCTTTTCTGTACTGAACCCTGCCTGCAAATGTACTTTGCAGACAGGGTTATAATTCTGCGCTTAATGAAAATGTGTAGTAAAAGATTACATTATCATCATATATGCAGATGATACTTTACGTTTCTCAACAGTTTGAATTTTGCTGACAAGCAAAATTGTCCCCAAAAATATATTGTTCTTATGGATAGACTTGAGGAGTTCTGCTTAGGACTGAACATATAGCGAAGTACAATACTTATGTTTAATATAGAAGAAACAAAATCACAAAAATCTCATTGGTACTTCCACTGAGAGCAAATTAGCTTATTCCTTTCCTCTTGTTGTTTTCCAGGACCCACATGCAGGACCTAAAGGACGTAACAAATAACGTCCATTATGAAAACTACCGCAGCAGGAAACTGGCTGCGGTCACCTACAACGGTGTGGACAACAATAAGACCAAGGGACAGCTAACCAAGTAAGTTCATCTGTACAGTATGAGCACAGCAGTGGTGTTCATGACGCTGATATGCACATTAATAGTGAGAACTGATTGGATGATGTTGCTGATTTGGCTGCTGGTTCATCAGGACGCTCTGAGCAGCTCAGTCACTGTGTAACCACGGAGGAAACTACAGTTCAGAGGTCAAAGTCTGCGGCAAGCGTCTGACCTACAGATTAAAGTTGGCAAGCTGTCACTAAGGCAGCCCAAACCTTTAAACCCATTCCTTACCCCAACAAGCCAGCACTAACCCTCCACTAACTGGCCACCAGTATCAGTTGTGTTTAATCTGACTGTACTAACTGAGGCTCCATCTGACTCCTAATCCACCGGCTGCGGCTGTCAGTAATCACCAGCACACTCTCATAAGCTAATGCATGGTTCATGGCAGCATGCTAAGTGTCTGTGCGTTTGTTTGTTTTTAGACCTGAGACGGCTGATGGCATGTAAGTGTAACTTCACTTCTTCAAAACATCTTCACAGAATGCATTTCTGCTCCTCCTGTCTCTGACCAGTTTCAGTCTCCCTCATTTCCTTTTTTCACCTGCAATGCTTAGAAATCTAAAAACAGTAAAAACTTTAAAAACATATTCCATTCAAGAAACAGAAATACCATAAAAACATATAATATCTTAGCAACTTCTACATGACGTCCATATAATGTATCTTATCTGTGTCACTCTCTAAGGCCTCGATCACCCGGCTTGGCTGCTTGCTTTGCAGCTTAATTACTTATTAACCGCTGTTAAAGAATCTACTGTACAACTAACAGCTTAATACTTTACTGGCAATACTCACTGACTTATACTCAAGGATATTAGAAGTTCCTGGCAGCTACAGCATCTCCCAGTTTACTGAAGAAATATCAGATATGTCAACACACTGATTGTAAATGGCAACAAGGCCACCATTACTCGCAGATTTAGCTAAATAAAATCCACTAATGCAGTTAAGTCAGCTAATTGACATTAAACTCAATTCCGTAACAAAATTACAATATGATTATTAAAAAAGCTGAGTTTTTATTTATCTGACTACAGGGCTGTCTATGAGGATAACCGTCTTGGAAAAGGCACAGTGGCTGTGGGCATACTTTTGTTAAGAAAGTACGGTATATACAGGGTTGGGTCTGATGAGTTTAAAATGTAGGCAGTTACTGCATACAATACAAATTACATGGCATTTTTTTTTTAGTATTGTTATCCATTGGATAGCAAAAAAAGTAATCTAACCTGAATACTTCTGGATTACTTAAAATCAGACGTTGAAGATACTGCACTGTATACCGAAAAAATTAATATAGCCACAAAAATGTGAGTTCCTCAAATCAATGGGTGAGAAACAGCGGGGTGTAAGTGACATTTGGGCAAAAAAACATTATTTATGTCAAATGAAAACTCTTGTTGAGCTCCTTCTAAACCAATCTAAAGTAAGAGCATAAGTGCACTTTCTCACTTAAGAATATTTATTTAAATAAATGTCAAATACAGTTAATTAATTATGTTATCATCCACATCTTTATAAAGTTTTAATATTAAACATTAAACTCAATAAATTCATTTATGCCCCTCTGGTTCTCACCCCTCTAGATATTTTTTTTCTATGAATGTCTCAAAACATTTTCAGTGCAGATAAAATGCATTTTAAATATTAATTCAGTATTTATTGATTAATACAGCATTTACATTTCATCAAATCAGACTGTGGTAGTAATTACCGTCACACTTGTCCTGTCTGAGAAACGCTGTATGTTAGATGTGGTTTGCATGAATATTGATTACCATAAAAAAGTTTCATCATTTTGAAATTGTCATATTTAAAGATGTCACTAAAAATGTAATTAAGAAGTCCGTAACAATGTAAATATAATCAAATTACACATTTTTTTAAGTGTATCTAGGCTGATTACAGTTACCTTTTTTGTGATAATATTACATAATACTAATTACATGTAATCCGTTATTACTTAACCCTGGACATTTACTAATGTTAAAAAAAAATTTATTAGCTTTGTAGCATGCTAACATTTGCTAATTAAAAGGAAACACAAAGTGAGGCTGATGGGAACTGTCATCCTCTGTAATCAAACTGACATCACCATCTGCAGAGCCAGTGTGGCTAAAAGCTCATAATAAATGGTTTGATAGATAAATTTATGTATGTGAAAGTTTGTCTAATGTTGACAAATAAAGCAAGCTAACTAACCTACAGGATAATTATTGCATGTAAAAATAACTTTTACTAACTTCTGTTTATATTGCTCATTAACATATAAGAAAAGTTAATATTTACAAACAAGATGATATCAGCTGCTGTTGTCCAAGAGCAAAGGACGTTCAGTCTGGCTGCAGGAAAGTGTGTATTATTAGCTGGGCGAGCAGGTAGTGTGTCGTTATAGCAGGGCATGGTTAGTGTCAACATTAGGATTTACTGCCCCTGTCATCTTCTAGCTACAACCCTCGCTGGAAGCCATCTGTCACAAGGGGCTTCCAGGGAAGGCAAGCAGGTCGGGCCTTTGCTCCATCCCTGGTCCTGCCTCCTCTCCTTTCTATCACTCTGCTGTCAGAAACACCTTTAAACGTGGGGATGGGGCACATTTCTGCTCAGCACTGACGAGGAATGTGTGACCACCCACGTACCTGTCACTGTGTGCTGCCTGTGTGAACACTGGCTTGTGTCTCCAGGAGTCCTCTAGCCCAGATGGAGGAGGAGAGACGGGACCACGTGTCCAAGATGAAGAAGATGGAACAAGAAATGGAGCAAGTGTTTGAGATGAAGGTCAAAGAGAAGCTCCAGAAGCTCAGAGACTCTGAGGCCGAGGTAAACTAAAGATAAGGGTCTGTTTTTGTTGTCTGTTCGTTGGTTGGTGTTTTGTTGTCAGTGCTTGCTAACCTCCGACCTTGCGTCCATGGCCCTGCAGCTCCAGAGGCGTCACGAGCAGATGAAAAAGAACCTGGAGGCCCAGCACAGAGAACTGGAAGAGAAACGTCGCCAACATGAGGAGGAGAAGGCCAGCTGGGAGACTCAGCAGAGGATCCTGGAACAGCAGAAACTAGAAGCCTCCAGGTAAACACAACATCACACAGGATGATCAGTAATGAGCTGAGGAGAAGGGTCTGTTGGCTTTATGCAACTGTAGATTGATGATGTCACTTAAGCTGAAAGGTTTAGTATACAGAATTGTCGGTTACTGTTGCAGATACACTCGTCAAGGAAAGTAAAAGCCAAGCCCAGATTCACCGTTTGTTTTTGAAAATCCAGCATAGTATGTTTTTAACCTGCAATTTGAGTCTGAACACTTCTTACTGATGACCTTTAAGGAAAACCTGACTACCAACTGTGTATCAAGAACCAGAAAACAGTGCATCTCTTTCAGAAGGGTCCAGACAGGATTTACACTTGTTAACCTCAACATTGAAAAATAACTAAAGTTTTCAACAAGCAGCAGCTCTTTAAAGGTGCATTTTACCTGCAAAACATTGCTGAAAAAGATCAGTCTGTTTGTGGTTATATGATTAAACCTTTGTAACGTGAGCAAATTAGCTTGATTTTTTTTAAAAAGCATGGGAAGAAGGCAATAAGCAATGAAAGAAGAAATGACCCAAAAATTAGAAATAAGTTCGTAAAATTAGAAAATTAAAAAAAACAACAACGATCGTTTAAAAACAAACAAATAAGGAATTGACCTGAAAGAAGTTCTTAAAATAATAATATAATAATAATTGAAAATGTAATAATAAAGTTTTCCCTAGCTATTTTCTTTTTTCTCTATTTTATTTTATTTTTTCCTGCAGTTTGTGGGACATTTCTGACCAAGTTGCTCAATGCCTTTTTCCCCATGTTTTTGAAAGAAATCATGCCAATTTTCTCAGGGTTCAAAGGGTTATATACTTGCAAATGGTGTCTGAAAGCAGCACAAGAAAAGTGATGTTGCTCCAGGTTTCAAAGGGTTAACCAAAAATCGGCATTGTTTGTTTACCCTTTTGTGGATGAGCACCCCTGTCTATATTTTCAGCCTTTATTTATGCCAGTTGTATGAATTAAATTATGAATATGCAGCAAAACGCTCTACATACCATGTTGGCAAGGTGGAATCAAATTGAAGTCCTGATGTATGTAAAGCCTAACAAATAACCAGAATGGAACTTTTCCTGAAGCCTCCTTTCATTTATAAAACAGGCTTTTGGAGGATTATATTTAAACAGTGCTGTATCAGAGACTTTTAAGTCCAGTGAACAAATGATTTTGTCAGGCTCAGATTTGGAAAGCAATAAATGCTCATTATTGACAGATACCCAACACAGACTAAAGATGTGAGGAACTATATCAGCATGTTGTGACATCAGACAAACCAGACTGTTTTTGGATGAAGGCAGTTGACAGTTAGATGCTTGACTGCTCCTCTGTCCTCTTGTTTTTACAGGACCTTGGAAAAGAACAAAAAGAAGAAGATATTTTAATCACTCTGGAGGACCTTCCCGACGTTACAGTGTATTATTTTTTGCCAACCTGCCAGCCTTGATCATCAGAACATCATCCGCTGTTTGACCATATTACTGTGTAATTATTAAGTGAAAGCCAGGGGGCAGTATTGTCTGGACTCTGAATTTAACCAATCATTCTCCGCTCATCCTCGAGTTCCTCCTTAAAGAATTATAATCTCTATATTGATTCAGTGTGAAGTCCTGTTTTGGGTTGCTGCTCACAAAAATAAGAATATTCACACTGAAAACACAACTGGTATCTTCCATCGTGACAAACAGGAGGGCAGAGTTCAGAGTTCAGTCTTTCCTTTCCTCTCTTCTTCTTCTACTTTGGGAATGTTGGATGCTGCACTGCTCTGTGTTGCATCCGTTTAATGCCAAAAACCAAACAAAGAGATCAGCCTTTCACGTCTGCAGATTGGCAGACAGCGTCAGGCTGAAGCTCACCTCAGGCACTGTTTTTTTTATATATATAAATATACACGTATCTTTCGGTTCACTTATTTAGATCTCACATTTAATTTCCTCCCAAGTGGTATGCTCTTCCATCTCCTGTAATGTAAATTGTTAATTGTATAACCATCAACTGCAGTGTTTAACTTCAAACGTGTAACATTTTCTTTCTTTTGCTCATTTCATTTTGTTTTTTCATTTTGTATCGGCCCTGGTATAGAAGTCGCGTTCATTTTGTTTCCAGTATCACAGCCAGTACTTTCCAGCCTCGCTCCTGGAAACCAATCATATACTCCTGACTTCACTCACTCATGCTGAGTGTAACAAAGTCAAGAAACTGCTCTTGAAGTGCTCTTATTTGAACTTCTTTTGCAGATTCTATTTAAAAAAAGTTTCCGACAGAATCAGATCTTTCCAGGAGCGGGCTGTGGAAAGACTGTGCTGGATGTTGGTGGATGGGAACGCTGGAGCTGAGATGCTTCAGCCTGACAGTGGTCAACTCAGTTACCAGGCTGGCTTTCTTTACATCACATTTAGCACTGTTTGTGTACTGCATCTGTATTTTGTAATGTCTTGTTTTTATTGTAAAAAGACACATAATAAAATTGTGATGGGAAAAAATACAAATGATCTTTGCTATTTTTTATTTTTTTTTGACCAGGTATGTGGACACCCTGACATTACACCCATATGTTGCATTGAGTATGTTACTCTAAACCCACGGGCGTGAATGTGCTGCTGTAACAGCCTCGTCTCTTCTGGTTTCAGGCAGTTGTTACCTGGCTGCAGAGAATTGCTCCCATTCAGCCACAAGAGCATTAATGATCCAATACTGATGTTGGGTGATGAGACCTCACAGTCTGCATTCCAGTTCATCCCAGAGGAGATGGATGGGGTTAAGGTCAGGGCTCTGTGCAGGCCAGTTAAGTTCTTCAGAAGAAACTGGGAAAACCCTTAAGAAATACCTTAAATCAAAAGGGCCTCTCTTAAACAGTTGCCCCCAAAGGTTGAGGCATACTATTGTCTAAAATATTAATGTATGCCTAAGCATTAAGATTTTCTTTTATTATTCCTTTATTTTCTGTATGCATACTAAAAAAACACTTTTCTTTGAGTGTACTGTTAGTAATCTGTGACCATGCAATACACAAAGGTTTGGACAGCTGGGAAAAATAAGGCTGAATGTGAATGGTGGTGAAATATGTCAAAACTAAACCTAACCATTGGATTTGTGGACAAAACATGTTGCTGACTCCTCGAAGTTCAATTTGAAGTCAAAACCTGACTGAAATCGGTACTTCTTGTTGACAAAGTTGAAGTAGAAATACTTTGTTCACTTGTGTACGAACTGCAAAAACTGGTACATTATAAAGAGAAGTACACTGTATGGGAAATTCAGTATACAATGAGAAAATCTGCCCCAGACTAGAATGGTATGTCCATATACTTTTAACCGTATCATGTGTCAAGGAAGCAGTAGGTTGTTTGAAGCATGCTTGAGGTGTTCAAACAGGATGCCACACAGAAACAACTATGCTATGATTAGGCATGACCAAATTTAGCCATGAAGGCATTTCTAGGGTTTTGAGTTTTGGGCTGCAGTGATGTTTTCCTCCAGCAGGTGGCAGCACATGGCTGCACTCAGGTTCAGGGACTTTCCATGCCTGTGATCAGTCTTATCAGCTTCTCTCTGAACTTTAACCATGACCCAGCTGTTTTTCTCTTGATGTACTTAAATCCCTTATTTTGCTTTTTGAAGGATTCACCCTCGGCTTGTGCTGCCACAGCCTTTCACCTACTGAAGAGATGTTCACTTCAAACGTGCCCTCTGTCAGTCTGCCTAGAAAAGTCAGATTAGGTATTATCAGAAATACAGTGTGACTCTGCCTGAGTCACTGGGGTTATAGCTACCAGTTTGGCACAGATGAAGGTTTTGATTCCTGAAAGTTACAGGGCCCACTAGATTGTGGGGATACAAAGTGGGTGCTTGTGAGGGTAAGGAGGTAACAGGATTCTTAAAGGAGCTCCTTGACTTCAAGAGGTCCTTAAGGGTGTTAAAGAGGTGTTCAAAGGGTTCAAACCATTTGATTTTAGCTGTCCCTAAATGCAGGCTAAAAACAAAGGGGGACCGAGCGTTTGCTGTAGCTGCCCCAAAACTGTGGAACAGCTTACCGCCGCAGATCAGATCAGCCTCTAGCCTTGGGAGTTTTAAATCAGCTCTGAAAACACACTTTTTCTCACTAGCATTCGACAGAGCTTGAGATTGTACATACAAATTCTTATTGTCTTATGTGTTTTATGTGTTTTATTTGTTTTATGTCATGCCCTTTTATCATGTACAGCACTTTGGTCAACTGTGGTTGTTTTTAAATGTGCTTTAGAAATAAATTTTGATTGATTGATTGATTGATTGAAAGGGGCTCCTTAAGATGGCCCTAGGGTACTTGAGACCGTTCTAGGTGCACTTAAAGGAAAATGTCATCGATGACACTAAATAAAGCTTTTTGCATTATCTGGCATATTTTTTCTCGGCTAAACGGCAGGGAAATCAAACTCTGTTCCACTGCACACACTACCCACACCGGGGTGACACAGACCTGGTTGAAAATCAGCAAAGTATCTCTTTAAGGGGATTGAAGGGGTTCTTGAAGTACTGTTGTCTTGGGTAGTGTGAAGAATAGCAGTAATGGATGATACTTGAAGAAGTTCCTTGAGTTATTGTGGGAGTTGTTTGGCCTCCTCGGTTGACTCTAGAGGATCCTAATGGATTTTAGATTCTTGCTACACTCCAAGGAGGTTCCAGAGGTCATTGTTAAGTTGTTTCTACGGGTTTTTAAGGGGTTCCTCTGAGGCTCAAGGCAACTTAAGAGTGTTCTGAGGGATCACAGGAGGATTCCAGTACATGTAATAGGATTTCAGGGGTTCCTTGAGGTGGTTCCTGGGATCCTTGTGAGGGTCAAGGAGTGTAACAGGTATTCTTGATGTTCCTGTGGGAGTTCTAGTTCTTGACAAATTTCATAAGACCGTGATGGGCTTGTTAGACTTCACGAGTCTTCATGAGAGTATTGCAGTAGCTCTTGAAATGATCACGGGGTATTTTGGGGGTCCTTGGGGTGATTCTTGAGGTCTTGTGAGGTCACAGGGATAGTATGGGATTCTTGATGGAGGTCCTTGAACTCTTGGAGTCCTTGGGGCTCAGGGTTTATGTGATCGTAAGACGTGGATTTTCTTGGAGGATTGGGGTCATTGGAAAGATTCCATTCAGTTGGTTTAAAGGCCTTTGAAGTGGTTCTCTGTTATTTTGGAGAAGTCCGGCCTCTTTAGGATTGATGACACGTCATAAGAATAGCTGGTACTATTTGTGGACACATGCTCATATTATATAACAGATTGGAGCCAACCGTTTTTTGATAGCCAACTGTAAGTAAAACAAGTGCATAATATCCTCAGTGTCACCTCACAAAACATTAAGTGACTTATTCTCTTTAGCTCATCATCAGTATTTGTCTTTCTATTCTTGCCAAACGATTAGAGGAACTAAGTCTTACCCTCCCAGTGTATCGTCATTTTGCGGATGGTAACCCTTTCTGAGAAGCTCTCTGCTGAAACCTATTTCACATGAATTGTGTTGCTAGGAAACAGCTTGGGTCCAGGATTACTTCCTGTCCACTGTCGACTTACGCAAACACTGCAACGGGAAATTAATGCAGGCCCATTTAGTGAGGTCTCCTCACAGACAGCCAACATATAGATCAGTATTAATGTTCAGTATCATATCAGTGAACCTGTATCTCATCCATATTAGATGTGGTCAACTGATATTTTATTGGAAGAGTCTGCAAAGGTATCTTTGCCTATGGCTTACTCAAACAAAAGCTGGACCCTTTGGACTCCCAGCTGTTGTGTGGGGTATAACACACACACACACGCACGCGCACACATACACACACACACACAGAGTTGTACAGCAGCATCACGCCACAGATATTCATGTCTGACATCTACCCTGCTTCAGCCGCTCCTCCTGCTGATTGGCCAGCCGTGTCCTCGGGTCACCCAGGTGAAGACAGTTTAAGCCAATTATAGAGTTGTACACCAAAACCTTATCTGTCAGCCCACATGACAAGACAGGAACTCATCACAAATCTAATTTAGCCTAAAAGACAAGGACCAGCCCTGACTGTATTACAGTGATCTGTGTGTACTGGGGTTTGGAGAACACCCCCGTACCTCCCTCTTAGTTCGTTGTGCCTTATCTCCACCAATGCTGTCAAATTCTCCTCCTTATCACATGGATCAGAGCTGGTTTATGTTTGGTTCATTGCTGCTCTGACATTGACCTGGTTCACTGAAAGCTGCAGTGTTTCTGGGTTAGCTCCAGCTCTGGGCAAAATGATAAGGCTGTGCGATCTGTGCCGCTGAGGCCGTCAACACTCTCACTGTCTGAATCTTTTTATCCACTCCACTGTAAGCATGTAGTTGAGGCAACAGCAAGGGTAATGAGAGATATTTAACTTTGTTAATAGTTTTTTTGAAGACCTGTACCAAAGTCTGGTATTGTGCACTGGTATTTATTTAAGCCCATTATACTTGTATGAAAACAAAAGTTTTGTTAATTTTTGAGTTGCATATTTAAGCCTCTGTAGACAATTATGAAACATCAAATATCTTCTTTAAAACATGTTAGTCCTGCTGCTGCATGGATGTTACAATATCTAATAGTGACAGTAACTACAAGGACATTTTAAAATCATGGGAACTTTAACTTTTAATATAAAAACATAACACTGACCCCTCTATAAAGAATAACAACACAGTAAAAGGGTCTTAGCGGCTCTGATAATATTTGTGCTTTAAGCTAAAAGCTAATGTTGGCATGACATTAGCAGGTTATGTTAATGATCACCTTGTTAATTTGGCATGTCAGCATGCTAACATTTGCTGATAAGCACTGAACACAAAGTACAGCTGAGGCTGATGGAACTGGTGTTAGTTTTGAATCAAAGTTTTGATTTAAAAGTTTGACCTTATAATTCAGAGGATCACCAAAGTTATTACAAGTGTTAGGATTCTTCTGAGGGACCATGAATATCCACAGCAAATTCCACTGGTCATCGGCCATCAGTTTTTTTTCTGTATTGTATAGCCTACATTTGTGACAGCTTGCCACGAGAAATGGTCCAAAACAGAAAGGATTTATCCTCTGGGGAGCATGATTGTGCTTAGTAAATCTCATTGCAAACTGCTCATTGGAACATATTTTTTGTTAACAATTGTGGCATAAGGGGCCGTACACATACCCCGTTTTGTGCGCCTTCAAATTTTTTCAATGTAGACTCCGGCAGGCCCGCTCAAACGGCAGAGCAACGCTGTCGCGGTGCACACGCATTTCTGAGAGCCTGTTTTAAAAACCGAGTTCAACTTTTGGAATCCAGCAGCACACATCTCAAGTCATGTGAAGAGGAACAACCAATCACAGCCAACAGATATCTTTCCCTTCCTCCGTAAATATGCATGCGACATGCCCGCACACTTAGAAACAGCGCCTGGAAGATCAGCTTAGCAACCGCAGACACAAAGTGCTTCTGCGCGCTTGAAAGCTGGCTCCAAAAAAGGCACAAAAGTAGCACCAAGCGCCCAACCTCACGTTTTCCAGCCAGTTAAAGATGCGGCATGTGTACCGGCCCTTAAGGGGAAGGGCCACTAACATCATATGGACTCATCCTCAGGAGACCTGGGCCCTATTTCAGAAAGCAGGATTAGTGAAAATTCCAAGTATTTTAAGCCTGAGATGAAGGAAACTGAGTTTTCATTCTCACAGAGCCAGTTCAGCATAACCCTGAGTCAGTTACTATGGCAAGATGCTTCGTGAAGCAAACCTGCTGGCTGGCAGGTTCACCCGACATGGTGTATCCTTTGTGAATGAAGTCGTGGATGTTGAGGCACAGTTTATTCAGAGGCTGTTGCATAAGGAGAAGGTCATAAGACCCTGTTTGGATGTCTCCCCAGAGGAGTGTCTGTATGAAAGATACAATTTCACCTCACACTCTATCATTTATCTAACAAACTTCTCCACCCAGATATATCAGCTATTACACATCCTGGATTTGCATTATCGTCTGAACCAAGTCTTATGCATTGCCCTTTGATTCTTTGGCAGTGGCAGTTTTCTTTGTACACTGACAACAAATACAGTACACAAAACACAGACACACTTGCATCAGTCATCTATTTGATGGAATACAAACTGACTGACACCTGACCTCTGGCCTTGGTCCACAGACTACCTGACTCACTTACCAGGTCCAGCTCAGACTGCTGAGAAGCACGCAAGCTTATTAATGTTAGACAACGGGCATGGGAAGATACCATCAGAGAACATTAATCCTAAGCCACCATCGTGTTTTTAAATTCCTATCGCCGTAAAATCTAAATCCTCGGATTTGGATACGGATCAGACTCCAGAATCATTCCTCTTCTCCATTTGCCCTTTTTAGACATGTCGAGTCCCTTCTTGGGTTACTTTGTTGGACCGTACCTGTGCTTGAGATCTTCTGCTTTATCCCTGTTGCATAAGAGCTGAGGTCAAGCGGGGGTGGCAGTGTCCAGTATTTATGCAATGGGGCATCCTGGCTGTAAATAGAGCTGTGATGTCAACAGTGGCTTATCCTTTCACTACCAGAGGACCTGGCATACAGCTGACTGTCTGCAACACACTCTGTCAGGGCCAGAGATCCATGTCAGTGGTTGCTAATTGCACACTACACCCATTTGAAAAAGTAAACAGAGTGCCTTGTGACAGAATTTGCATCTGTAAGATATCATTTTTCATATGTGACCATCTGTGGAGAAGAAACTGTGATGACCATAAAACCTTTGATCAAAATAATGATCCTACATTCCTTCTTTATGGAAAAGCTAATTAAACAATGAAACTACCAACTTCTGTAAACCTTTTAACAACCCACACGGCTGTATGAAGAGCCACAGGACCCTCACCAAGGGCCCTATAAACCTTAAGGATAGAAAACCTGACCAGAAAACATTTTACGATGCCTGCGCCAAAACACTCAGGAACCCCGGAAAGTACCTTAAGGATTCCTGTAGCAACCCCAACAATCTCTGTGAAATTTTTCAAGAACTCATGCAACCCCCTTAAGTACCCCTGAGACCCCAACAAGAGTCATCAGAAACCCTTTTGGTGCTCTTTAGATCCCCTTAAAGACACTGTGAACCTCCTGAAACCCAGTGACATTGCTGGAATCCCCCAGAAGCCTATAGAAGCACCAAAGAACCTCGAAAGTGTTGGCTCCCCCATTTCAGACCCTCTTGAACTCCATCAAGAGCTCCGAACTCCTTCAAGAACTGCCCAGAACCCCGTCACTTCCTTGAACCCCGTCGAGAGCCCATAGAACTTGACAAAAATCTAGGGAGCTCCATATGACATCCCATAGGACTCCATCAAGAATACCTTGTTACTCCAGGGACCCCTTGAACCTGTTCAGGAACTTGTGGAACCCTTTCAAGAACCCATGGGACTCTTCCTACCCCCTTGTAGGCCCTAAATTATTTTTTAGGAGCCTGGGAACCCCTTAAGTAATATATTTGCAATGACTAATTTGATACATCGCCAAGGGTTAACGAACTCCAAGGAAATCAACAGCGGCCCACATATTCATTAGTCCCTCTGTGACCGTGTTTCTGCTTCTGAAAGAGTCACTCGGTCTATGAATGAAGAGTTTTTCAACACCATTACAGAGATAAAGCTTAGGATCAATGGATAATCACATGCTTTGTGGATAAGCAAAGAAGCCAGTGGATGTGTCTTATCTGAAATTATAATGCCATGCTAATTCAATCAGGCTGGATCAGAGCAGAAGGAGCTGTAATTACATCCTTTCATTGAGGCCACAGTCAAACACTGAATGCTTTGACCACTTGCTGCACACTGATACATTCACGTAAGAGTTTGATTGTAAAACATGCTTATTTTTTTGTGAAAGTTCGTAAAACCGAAGAACCCAAAAAATCTCACATAAGGCCAACACTCACCACATAATGTCGCACATTCCCTTTGACCTATAACATCTACCAAAGTCATGATTTAATCAGCAGGGTACAGGGTGGGTGAGCGGAGAAACTGCCTGTCACAGCTCATCTGTCAATCATACTTTAAAGCTGAAAGCTTTCTGTAGATTATAATGTTCAGAACATTTAAGATTTAGCTTGAAAAGTCTTTACAAATAAGGATAAGCAAACTGGAAATAAATTAAATTAGATACAATATATTTTTTAAAATTCAGATGAACATTTTAAAACCTTATTATCCTGGTGTACTGTAGTGTTTTTGTTGTTACAGCAGAGAGACAGGCATGTAATGATCAATTATTAACTAAAAATAAAACATCTAAAAGTAGATAAAGCCTTTATAAAAATTTACATGCATGTAATAAACTCCTCCGTCCCAGCACAGAAAGCATTTCGTTGCCATGTCTGGAGCCACGCCTCCTCCTGCTGCTGCTGCTGCTGATGGAGGAAGACACATGACAGAGGGTGCTTGGTTTCAAAATAAAAGCCGGACTGACGCATGATTTTTGTTTTTATTTTTAGCTGTGGCCACCAAACAACTAAAGGCACCCTCACAAAATTTAAATATATATTTTATTTGAAGCTATTTATTTTCCCTTTTTTGTTTATTTTTGACGGTTGAGGTGAGACATGGGAAATAGATAACTTTACTAATCTTAAAAATGTACATGGTAAATTGAAAAATAATTAATTTTGATTTCAACAAAAAATGTCATTTTGTTATCTTTTTGTAGAAATAGACTAAGTGTATAGCATGACGGTGAAATTATATGTGGAAATAAATAAAAGGAAAATGTAAGTGCATAAATAAATGAAAATATGTCAGTGGAGAAAGAATTATTGTTACAATAAATTTGGATAAACACCTAAGTATATGTGGGAATAAATGATAGTCACATGCACATGAAAAAAAAAAAACAGTTTAGTATTGAGTATGTGTCATTTTCCTTATTTAAGGACCGGTTGTCTATTTTGGGAGCCAAGAAGGTACATGGGAAACAGATGAATATACACATTTTTAAAAAGTGCAAAATAAATTAATAATTAAGTAATTAAGTAAACAATGTTTAGTAACACCTAAACATTGTTTATATTATTATGATTATTTATTTTTTCATTTGTTGTAGAAATAGATTAAATGTGTCGTAATAAATGTGGAAGTATATATGGAAATACATAAGTGAGTGTGGAAATTAATAAGTGTAGAAATATATGAAAATATGTCTCTGGAAAGAGATTATTGTGGATATAAATAACAGTCAGTAGATATAAAAAATAAATACATACTGTTCTTAATTAATTTCCCATATATTCGTTCTTTATTGGCATCTTCAAAGTGATTGATTTATATTTGAATTTAAGTGCACATTTAATAATATATAGACCTATTTATTTATGTATTTTGTCTATGAGAAGATTAAATCTGCTTTGTATGTAATGTTACATCTGATTACATTTGGCATAAGTGTGCACGTATAGGTCTGTTTGTTTATTTTGGCTTACGTGCGCCATTTGTTTACTGAGCCTACTTTTATTTTGAAGACTGTGTTCCGGTTATTGCCTGTTTGAATCTGTGTGACTTGACGCACATTGGTAGAGATGGTTTGTATAGATGTGAGAGCTGGCGTGTGTCTGTCAGAAGCGTGTGTGTGGAGGCCGACCTGTGGCCAGTGACACAGCGGACTGTTGGAGGGCAAAGTTTAGGGAGCAGCCTGTGCACCTGGCTCTTATCTGCCACTGAGGACACACACACAGGCTGCAGACAGACACTGGACCGGTGCGTGGGACACATGCAGCATGTAGCCAGGACTGAGGACAGCTGCTGGGTGGTGCGTATGATTGTTATTATTGTCTTTAATGAGGCAGTGTGTGGTGAGATGAGGGATGTCTGTGTACATGTCTGTGACTGTCATCTCTCTGGTCCTCATGGTGGTTGTGTTTCAGCCTGATCTCTCTCCGCCGTGCTCCTCTGTCTGCTCCCGTCCGCTGCACTGATCCGAGCCCCTGTGACCCGCAGGAGCCATGGGTGGGAGTCTGGGCTGCCACCGCTCCATCCCCAGGGACCCCACAGACTTCAGCTGCGGCAAGCGCAAATTCAGCGCCGCTTGTAACTTTGGCCACATCCTGGTGAACCAGGAGCGTCTGAACATCAACACAGCCACCGAGGAGGAACTCATGACTCTCCCGGGAGTCAACCGCACTGTTGCGCAGAACATTGTGGAGTACCGGGACTGTATCGGAGGCTTTAAAAAGGTGGAGGACCTGGCTCTGGTGAGCGGGATCGGGGCCACCAAACTGGAGGTGATCAAACTGGAAATATGCGTCTCCAGCAGGACCAGTTCGTCCCAGCACTCCCCGTCCTCCCTGCGCAAAGACCTGGATCACCAGTCGTGCACCGGGATGAACATTAACACCGCCACCCCGGCGCAGCTCATGAGCATCCGAGGCATCACGGAGAAAATAGCCAAGAACATCGTGGCCTACCGGGCGGAACACGGCCCGTTCAAAAGCATCGAGGACCTGGTGAGGGTCCACCACATCAACAGCTCCCTGCTGGACAAAATCCGCTTCCAGGTGTTTGTGGAGCGCTCCAGGGCGCCCTCCACAAACACCAACGGAGGGCTGACCTGCACCACCAAGTCCCACCCCAGCCCGACTTCATTCAGTCTCAGGAGCGACGACCTGGACCTCCCGCCCGGAGGACCGACCCAGATCATCTCTGTGCGGCCCAACGTGGAGCCCCCGCCCGGCCTGCGGGACGGGAAGCCCGTGGTGCGTCTGGCCACCTGGAGCCTGCAGGGCTGCTCCTGCGACAAGGCCAACAACCCGGGGGTCAAAGAGGTGGTGTGCATGACCCTGCTGGAAAATGAGTGAGTAAATCCAGAGCTCACTAAACATAATCATAGTAATGTGCCATAATGGAGGGTCTCAGGTGTCAACAGTGAGGCAGAGCTTGATCTTTCCATGTCAAGGTAACGGAGAACAGAGATGAGGCAGCGCGTTAAAGTCTTTGAAAGCCATTGAATAATAAAATGTAAAATATTTCAAGTCCTTTTTTAAATAAACAAATAGAGTAAATAGGCAAATAAAGATTTAAATAAACAAATATACATTCTAAATGCAGAACAAATATGAAAACAATATTCAGAGGCAGACAGTTCACAGTGCATATTATAACCTATATATATTAGTGATGTTTTGGACGCGTTCCTCGTTGCATACAGGCTACATTCTTGGCCCATTCATGGCATAGATGCCTTATGCCAGTGCTGACTGTGTGACAGCGGTGCCATCTAGTAGCCATATGTGGGCCAGGTCAGTGTGCCACTGCATATGCCATGTTTAAAATAAACATTCCTACCATGTGAAGTGCCTCTGGGGACCTTTTAAAGTGCTATACAAATGAAATGTATTAGTGTTATTATGGTTAGCAAGTGAAAGAGATTATGTCACAGCTGATACTGTGACTTTAGAGACTTTGGAGAGTGTTGGTGGCCCCATAGAAGAATCCTCATAAACTGGGCAATGCGTGGGCACACCACACTCAGAGTCACATGCTCAGAGACATAAGAGGAACTTCAGATTCCCAGCGGCCCAATGTGGTTCACTGCAGGTCAGTTGGTTTTGGCTATTTGATTAATTGCACTGAAAGTACAACATAACCTAAAGGTCCTGGGTTATTACTTCATCTTGAGGCCCTGTGTTGTGCTCACAGGGTCGCTGTTCCTAAATAAAAGTGTTTAATGAAAATGCTGCAAACAAACTGACACTGAGAAAACCTGGGAGCAGATTTTATTCCAGAGCAAGTTATCTATAATTGGAAGATCAGCGATTCGATCTCCAGGTCCTCCAGGTCGCATGTGAGGAATCCTTGGGCAAGACACCAAACACCAAACTGCTCCTGATGGCATCTTGTATCGTAGCCTCAGCCACCAGCTTGTGAATGTGCGTGTGAATGGGTGAATGTGACTCGTGGTGCAAAAGCTCTTTGAGTGGTTGGAGGACTAGACAGGCGCTATATTAGTGAAAATCCATTTACCATTTACCATCACTGGTTGGTTTGCAGGTCTTTCTGTGTATTCTACTTGAGAACTTGGACATGACAGTGTACACACCATAGTCTGTATAAAATAATGGACGTAACCACTGTGACTTTACCGACTGGTTTGTGGACTCCCGATTTGGATCCTCAAGTTTGGCAGTTTGGCCATCTTGGTTTTTTGGAGCCAGAAGTGTCTATATTTGGACAAAAGGGTGGAGATAATCCAAATTCTAGCTGCTAGTGTAGTTAACAAGGTGCATTCAGCGTATTTTAAAACAATAAAAACAAAAAGTGTGAAATAGAAGATTAAAGAAATGAACTTGTAAAAAAAAAAAGTGAAAAAACAGTTTAAACATTATCAGAAATGTACAAATATAAAAAGCAACAAATACACACCATGAATAAAGAAGAAAAAAGAACAAGAGAACAAGAATAAAGTCTGCAGCAGTGTATAAAGCCACTATAACTTAAGTCAGATACACACATAGCAAGAAAAGGTGTCATGTGAACATAATAGAGCAGATTAACATTTCCATTACCAGCTCTCCACAAGGCAACAGTCCAACACTATCAAAGCAGCAGGTTTCTGGGCCAAACCTGTTTTAATGTAACGGGGACAAGCTTTGGGTCTGATGCAATGTCTCTGATCCTGTGAGTCACAGCATTGTTGCTTGATAAGGTCTCACTTGTAAAGAAAATGGATGTGGAGCAGAGAGCGCCCCGATCTGTGGTGGACCAGATAAAGTGACTGTGTTATTTTGCCCTGGGTGCAACATTTGCGCAGGCCTCCGTGAATCCAGGTTAATCTGCCCTGATAAACTCAGAGAGCAGTGTTCAGCGTCAGGCTCCAAAGTCAATGAGTAACAAGATTAATTCAATGGGATTCTATGTGTATTTGCTTGACAACAAGCTGCTCGGCTCACCTTGTCTAGAAGCTCTATTAGCTCAGGCCTGAGATTGGCCGGCATGATATGACACACGATATTTACTTTGCTCTGCTCACATGACTGGTCGCCATTTTCTTTGGTTATTCATTGTTGGGTGTGACCAGACCTCCTCTGTCTCACTGTCTCACCAAGTTTGCCAGTTAAAGTGCCTGCAACTGTGCAGTACCCAACCTGGGTGCTGAGCCCTGACCTGCTTGATCATGATTGAGATGTTGTTGCATCTGGAACTGTATCCTTTGCAATGCAGCCATCATCCATCCCAACACCTAAACATTCTCTGCCATACGAAAAGGCCCTCGAAAGAAACTCTTTGCAGGAAACACTTTGACAGAGTCGCTCATGTTCACAAATACTGACTGAACTTTTCCTAGGCCATGGAAAAACATATTAGTATTCTTGGTTGGTTTCTCCCCTTAAAGCTGACTTGATGTGTAAGAAATTTAACAGCTCAGGATGCTTTAGTGGAAAAAATGTCTGCTTCTCCTGCATTGCATCCCTGATTTCTCTCCAAGAACGACTGATTTTGGCGTGTCTTTGTGGTTGCGACACCATGGATAGTGGCACACACTTTGAGACACTCACGTCTTGAAAGCTTTAACACTGATACACTTGGCTGTTCACTTGAGTAGTCGTGGAAATAGAGTACTTCAACACCTCCACACGTCTGCATGAGGTGGATGTAATTGTCACATTGTCTGTTTCGGAAAGTTACAAAAATTGCCAGATGCTGATAGACTATTCAAAAAGCACTTGGACTTGAGTCAGACTATAGTCATAAATGTGATGACTTTAGACTTGACTTGAAAAGTCAAAAAGGAAAAGAGTTGCTATTGCAATTGCAAATGACTTCACTTAGACTCAAGCTATTTGACTTGCAAATACTTTATACCTTCCCCCAGGTGCAAAGATTAGACAGTATGTTATTAATTGTGATATGAATCAAGTAATTCCCCTTCATTACCTGAATCAGCTAACATTAACGCTATTCATTACCAACAAGTCGACACTTATAAGCCCTGTTTCTACCAAACGCTTTCAGTATAGTACCTTTGGAACCAGAAGTAACCCTTCAGACATGGTACCTAGACCCTTGGTCCGTTTAGCATTTCTACCGCAAACATTACTCTTAAATGTGGACAAGGTTGTTGTTGCTTTGTCCACAGAACGAGGCTACACACCAACATTTTCAGAGCAAAACAAAACAGGCTGCAGTGAGAGTCTCTCTCCATGAGATATTTATTTGGGGTTGTGCATTTAGTCCTTTTCAGGCAAGCGCAGCCGGCTGGAGCCACAGATACGACGCTCTGCAATGCTTTGGTTAGAATATTTGCAGTTCACATAATCCGGTTGAAACATTTGAAGATCGACTCATTACTAAAAGTGTCTGTCATCCAAGAGAAACAATAACAACTAAAGGAATGGTCAAAGTTGTCATATCGGAATTTAAGGTGTGTTGATTAATTCACGTCGTCAGCTCATACATTGAGTAACATTACAAGTTAACGCTCCGCCTTAAAAGTTGTCGGCATTCGGCCCAGTGACCTGAGAGTGATTGATTTTTTTTTTTCCATCTACAGCTGCTGCAAGAGGCAGCAAAACATCCTTTATTTTTCTTGTTATAGTTTACTAATAAAACTCTCCACGGTATGAACAGTGGTTACAAAACCAGCCACATCTCAGCCCTGAGCAGAGTGACCGTCCTCTACTGACCAATCAGACTGCAGTGTTCACAGCTCCACCTTTTAGTACCAGATCTGTGTGCTCGGTACCCCAACAGAGGGGGGACCAAACATGGGGAAGGTACAGAACGTTCCATTGGTACCATCCACAACTTTTCACAGTGGAAACGGAAAAAAAGCAACAAACTGAACCGTACTGTACAACTAGGTGGAAATGGGGCTTTAAATTTCCCAGATCCACTTTGTTTAAACCGATCCGACAGCATCCAAGTTGCAGGAGTGAACCATGACAAACTGCATGTTACTGAGCATCAGTTGGGAAAAGTTATACCAAGGGTCATTTGGTTCGTGTACTAAATCTACTCAGTGGTCATTGAAAAACAAACTGCAATATACAAAACATGCAGGTCAGAAATTACAGATGGTGATGCAACAACTTCAACAAACTTGTTCTTTAACAGGTAAAGACAAAGTTTGTTGTTAAAATGGCATTACATTTGTTGAAGTGTACATGGGACGTGACTCAGAACTCTCCTGTCTTGACTTGGGACTTGAATGCAAAGACTTTAGACTAACTTGTGACTTGCAAAACAACAACTTGCTCCCACCTCTGGCCTTTATGCCTCGGGCCAGCTGTAAAAATGTTCAGTTTACTGACAAGAGATTGGCACGTTATGATTTCCTTCATATGAAAGGATTGCAATCATCCATGTTTATTAAGTGCATCTATAAACTCCACCACACCCAGACCCAGATCAAACTGCCTTAGGTAAAGCCTGGAGCCCTAAGTGATCAGTTTGAACAAGGAGTGTCTGTCATGTGTTTTGATAACAACTGTCTGATTACTTTTGGCTCCATCTCAGATCTCCCTTCATGTCCCCCTCCTTTTCCATCGCCTGCCAAATCCTCCCACCCTCTTGTAAATGCTTCCCACTTCCTGTGTTCCCAAGCCATGGACAACAACCCTAATGGTGACATTATAGGATCATTGTTATGGAAGAGGAGGAGGCTGTAGAGGAGATGCGGTGTGTTTGCGCAGTGCTTGGGCTCCGCTGTGTGAGCAATCACAAGACCCAGGCTGAGTTTACACACTTCCTGGCTTTCCTCCAGGCACAAGCAGAGAGCTACTAGAGTTCAATGAACTCCCACTTACCAAAGGTTACACAGCAAACTGCGCGCAGCCACCACAGCCTGCTGATGTGAGTAATCAGCCAGCCCTTAGTCAGCCTCACACACTGCGCTGAAGGGAAGTGAAAGAGCCGCCACTCGCTCTTAACAGCAGGGCTAATGCGGATCAAGGTGTAGATATGAGCTGACAGGGACTCACTTGATTCAGAGCAAATGTGGCTGCAGAAGGGAAAAGCTGTGCTGCTGTCACATCTGATCCTCTCGTTCCACACGACAGTTTGTAGGAGGACATTTCAGTTTCTCAAGTGTTCGTGCTTCATCAGTCTGTTTTTCTTCTCTTGTGTCTCAGTTTTGAAACAGTCCCAGAGTTTCTTATGTTTCCTGCAGTTCTGTGCAACTTCTAAGCAATAACTTTACACAACATCCATCATCTGTGTCCAAACTGTAAAGCAAGGCTGCAAGAAAGAACAAGCACAGTGTGAAAACTTATATTCATCCAGTTTACCGTCCCACCTATCTGACTGCACACAGGAAGTGAAGAATCAAAACATGAAATGAAGTTACAGGATGGTAGTGAGGAATTGATTTGTCCAAAGAACACTGGGCTCACCAACATTTCATCTTGTGCCATCTCTTTGATTTTCTGTATGACTCATTAAGGACGAGCCAGGCCAGTAAACATGAGCTTGCAGTTTGCAGTTCACATGATATTTGTTATGGCTTTGAACAAACTAAAGGAATAGTTCCACATTTTGGGAATATGTATTTCTTCTTTCCAAGACTCAGGTGAGAAGAGAAGCGGAAACCCTCATGCTAGAGTGTCAGGACACGATTAGCTTAGCATAAAGACGGGAGCAGGTGATAATGGCTAGCCTTCCTCTGTCTAAACTCAAAAAACACAAATACCAAAAGCTGTAACACTCACTAATTGACGTGTTTGATCTTGTTTATTGTAGCTGCACAGAAACTGACAAAGATGAGACTTTGTGGTTTTAGTTTATGTGCTGGAACTAGTTCTTGTTGAACAGCAGGCGGTGCAGTGATTGTTCTCAACATTCCAGAGTCTTGTTGTCACATATCCCTTTTCCAATCAAATTAGCTGTGGTTCTTGAACCAGTTCTGTTGTGGATTTCTGGTGCCCACATTTCTACCAGTTTTGACCTGAATCATTGTTATCAAGGATGCGTCATTAACGGAGAGCGTTACACAATGCATTGCATGAAATAACAAGTAGTGGAAGGTGGTGAATGGCACTGATCACCTGCAAGCAGGGACCAATTAATAATGACAAGAGGATATAGAAGACTATTAGGTGCAAGACTCTATCCTCTCTTTCCAGCCTGTGGAATATTACACGCCCACTGTTGTTATCGTGGTTGGCATCGTGGGGCAAGGAAATTTTCTGGTTTCAGCTGGGAACCAACTTTTCAGGGTTCTGAACCAATGCTCCAAATGGTTCAAAATTAGATGTGGGAACCCAAACAGAACCAAATCCATGATGACGGAAAATGGGTGGCTGGGCTCAGCATGGTGCCATTGTGACTGCAGAGAGAACATCTCCGACTACAGCATGCACTGACGTACTGAGCTGTTGGATAAACTCATTGGCTGTCAAGAAATAGTCCCCATCATGTAGCACCATAATTTGATTTTTAAATTATTTAACTTTACCGTGTGTACAAACAAAACTTGAAGTGAACTTGCGTTTACATACAAAGTCAATGTAAAGAGGCCATTAGCGTCAAAAATTCCCACGTATCCCAGAGCTATTTAGATCTGCTTTATAAACATACAGACAGGAGCGGGATAGAAAGAGAGACCGGAGGGAAATAACAAAAAGAACATGTCGTTTCTGGTGAGGACTGTACGGTACACTGACTGCCTGGGGCAAATCAACACGGACTATGCAACCGCTCCGGTGGTCACATTTGCGTGAATTATGCAAGCCGAAAAAATTTACCACCGTACTCAATGCAGGGGGATGATTTCTCTGTGTAGTTTAAGTCTCACTCAGAGACAAGCATTTGACTTGGTTTCGGTGAAAGAAAAGTTTATTTGAAAAGCTCTGGGAGCAGCCTCATCGCCAGAAGAAAAACTGGCATTGTACGTTTCTGCAAACGACGGATGCATTACATTTGTACCGTTCATGCATATCATATCAACGTTTCTAAAGTGAAGTAGCATATGAGTTGACTTTGTCATCAGGTGGTGTATGGCGTGACATGTTGGCAGGATGTTGGTTGTTTTTTAACTGCATTTCTAGTGTGGAAAGTGCCTCTAAAACCAGGTAAATCAAAACATGATCTTTTACAAACAATAACCACTTGTTTTTTGTGCTGAATCATAACCACACATTAATCACATTCGTTCATTGTCCGTAACTGCTCCTGTTTGAGGTCACGGGGAGCTGGAGCCTATCCCAGCTGACACTGTGCGAGAGGCAGGGTACACGCTGGACAGGTTGCCAGACTATCACAGGACTGACACATAGAGACAGACAACCATTCACACTTACAGTCACACCTACGGACAGTTTAGAGTCACCAGTTAACCTGCATGTCTTTGGACTGTGGGAGGAAGCCGGAGCACCACACTGACACGGGGCGGTTGAGAGGCTTGTGCTGCTCTACCTGGTCTACATTTTTTGCCAGTTTCAGTGTTTCGCAAGTCTCTACAGTGGAAATGGCAAGTGCAATGTTACCATGACTCATAGTCGTGATGGCCATATTTATGAAAGTAAGAAGCAGATTAAAAATATATCAGAACTCCCTTTCAGCTCAGATGATAAAAAGTTGCACGTCTTATTAAAATGAGGCTCCCTGGGAAGGTCTGATTATGCCATTTACCAAAATCGTGACTCCTTGCCTCATGATTCTTTTAACCAAATGACTTTCACAAACTTTTGAACTTCGAAATGTTCAGTTACTTTTCATTACTGTGAACATTTTCTCATGGAAACATGTGGTGTAATGGTAACTGATGCTGTGGGTGTTGTACTAGGCAGATGCTTAGGTTAACGGACGGAAAGTGGATATACTCTCTTATATATTCCAATGGCTTTCTGGCTGATAGTAGGGTATACTGTAACCAGAGAAAGAGGCGGATATACCCCGGTGGTGGGTGGAACTGACCTGAACAAGCTGAATCTTAAAGCCACTCAAGGCTTACAAAGGTTACTCAAGGTTGTTTACATTTTCCATGACAGTGTCAAATCACCAGGGTTTGTTTTCAGTGGTGCTACGTCTGTAGTCGACCCCTGACCCTGCTGACAGGGCTGATGATGATAGGGGATGGATGGCTGACATCACACATGAAGTGAAGAGTTGCTGCTAAAAGCTTGTAGCTGCAGGACACAGTGAAAGAGGAAGAGGCGCCAGACAGAGAGGTCTACATCCTCATTGTGTTAGCCAAAACAGTTCATAGCAGAGCTTTCTTTGGGTTTGAAATAGGTTTTATTTCCTTACTGATTGTGTATCTGACAGAATACAGGCCATGAAATTACTTACCCTCACACAGATCAGGATCTATAGCTAATATTTTTAATGAAATCGAGGCCCAATCAGGAGATGAAAACCTTTCACATTTCATATGTGCAGCATTCCTTGATGTTGTCAGCAGAGGTGGCTAACAGATGATGGCCCGGTCCGCTGTGTTTACACTACAGCCAGTAAAGCCAATTATATGATAATGTGTTTCTGGTGATATTCCTGGTCTGTGAGTGACAGGCAGGCAGATGGCAGCTGCTGTCATCGCTCTCTTGTTAATCATATTACGCTAATCAGATCTGCTTCTGCCTGTTGTGTAGTTTATCAATTCTCTGCTGACAGCTACAAGCTTATAAAATCACTGGAGAGATTCTGTGAATGGCTGCGTTTACACGGAGCTTTTTGTTCAAATGAAACTCTGGTAGAAATTCCAGAAAAGTGGAATTTAAAAACATAGCTCTCCCCTCTCTGTCCTAAGCCCCTCCCACCAGATGACCACGAGACAAAATGGATTAGTAACTTTCTGTGCAGGATTCTGCGCGATTGAATCAGGCTTTCACTAAAGGGACATGCACGTGCATCTTCATTTGTTGAACAGCCAATAGGAAGGCCCACTATCTTAGAAATGACGGTTGGGGAAAATGTGTCCAGATAAAGACAAGTGTTTGTCCGTGAATGCTGCGAGTTATAGTGAAGCTGATTTGTGTACTTGTGTTTGAAATTATCTCTGTTAAGCCATGTTTAATGTGTGTTTAATGTGTGTTTAATGTGTGTTTAATGTGAGTTTAAAGTGTGTTTAATGTGTGTTTAATGTATGTTTTGAATCAACTAAACGTTACAGCACTTCACAGAAACCTCCACCGCCGACTAGTGCACTACTGACTTGTAACACACTGAACAGCAAACTTGTTATATGCTAAATAGCATGGTCTAAAATGCAGTCCTGTCCTCAGCTTGTAAATTACAGTTACCAGCACAGATGTGTTTACTCTGTCTCTCCGTACCTCATCCCGCTACTCAGCCTGGCAGCTCCCCTGGACACTGACATACCTACCTGAGAGAAAATAATACTTCCAATAAGCTTACAAGCTCACCGGATAATTACAGTGAATTTCAAAAATCACACTGACATTATTTTTGACTGCAAACAGGATGACTAAATGTCAAGCTGTCCTAAGTGACCCAAACTATTTTCAATGGAGACTGTGGATCATGCAGCAGTATCTTCTGACTGAACTGTTTTTTCAGTGGAAATCTCAGCACTTACCAAATAATAATGGCAGCCAGTGCGGGTCAGGTTTGCTTCCTTTCCGAAATGAAAAGCATTTGGCACCATAAAGCAATAAAGAGTGGAGACTAGGTGGCTGCAAAAACAGAGTGTAACGTGCCAAGAACATGGAATTTGGACAACGTACATAATGCTGTGTTGTTCTGGTCCATTTGTACAGTTCTGTTTTTCCACTAATGCACATTTTAAAATCTTAAAATTAATGAATAATGCCTTTGATCGTGTGTGATTTATAAATACTCAGTTATAGCTGCAGTCTCTTTGTGCTGCACTCTAATCAGTTTGATTACTTCACGTGTATTAATCATGTGGCATGATGGCATTTTTATAGCTTTGGTCAGATGTTATTTGTCATGAACTCAGTGTTTTTCCTGCTGTTAGATAAAAGGGAGTTGGCTCCTGCTTGTAGTCTGCTTGAAGTATCTGCTGACGCAAAGGCCGATTCGGGAGGTATGTCTGTCTCTTCATAGGGCTTAGCAAGGCTGTGGAAACTGTGGTCTTAAAGGAATAGTTCAACAAGTAGGCAAACATGCTTAAGAAGATGGATGTTAATTTCAGACATGAGTTTATCGACCTCATTTCAGTCTTGGAAAGAAAGCAAGTAAGGGAATTTCCCAAAATGCTGAACTGCACCTTTAACTTTGAGACCAGCTATCACTGAGATACTGCTGGCATGTCATACTGGCCTGCATTCATTAACCATGATGTCATTAGTTTACTGTAATTACACAATCGACGCAAATAATTTGAAACTAGTGTGGGCAAACACTTTCTTTGATACCACAGAGCACATTTTCACCCACAGCGGAGCCACTCCCAGGCTTAATAAGTGACGAGACTGTGCACATCCACGCTCACAAATCTGTTGACTGCAACGCACATAAGCGCCGTGCAGCTGTTGAGATGATGCACCCAACATCTGTGGCCTGCACTGTAGGCCTGGATTATGAGATAGGCAGGCAGAGAGTTTGGCAGCAGCGTCACACGCTCTTTTAATCCCTTCACAGACTGAGAGAACTATCAGACACACACATTTAAACACACTGGGTGACATTCTGCGATGTTTGTGAATAGCACTTGGGTCTCACTGAGACAGCCCGATTCACTACAGGAATCCAGTGAGATCGAGGCAAGCGTGGGTGCTGAAGTCATGAGGACGGGGTGCTGCAAAGGAGGCCTGTGCTGAGCTGATGCAGGGTGTTGGGTGCTCATGTGGAAATTTCCATTGGCGCAGCATTTTATTGTGGGTGGACAGTGAGTTAGGGGCATTGCCCAGCAGGCCCTGCCAGCCAGGAGTCACTCGGGCCAATACAGCGCTCCCAGCCCTCGTTTCTTTTGCTAAACAAAGCTGATTTAGACTTGTTTGTCTTCTGCAGCAGCAAATCAAACTGAGTTACTGCGGTCACTGAGGTAAATGCAACCCCACTTTAATCAGGGGGATTGAAACAAAACATAAATATCCTTTAAAGTGCTGGAGAGTGAGGAGAATTATGGGTCACTGCAGGGCCAGACTTAGCATATGCAGTGCCCGAGGCAAGCTTCCCCCGGTGCCCCCTCCAGACAACAAAAGTATTTCTCTTTTATATTTATCATACTTAATACAAACAAGAACAAGAGCCAATATAAAACTAAATAAATAAACAGCTTAGCTAAAAAACAACAATAATAATAAAATAAAATTAGCTAATTAGCTTCTTTTTGTTTTGTACTACGCCTCAGATGGCTTTTGTCTTTCATTGCCACTGGCTCGGTGTGAATACAGAAATCGCTAAACTGGCCTTGAAGAATTATTCCACCTAAAACCTGTGTTTTGAGGATCCAACCCTCACCCTGTGTAGGCTTGAAAAGTGTCTCTACAAAGGGTTTGTAGCTTATTCTTTTTGTAGGAATCGATTCCAAGGTGAGTTTCACGGTGAAAAACTAAACTCTTTAAACCACTGCAGCATAATAATCCTCCTCTCTACTGTCTGTATGCTCAGTATGTTCCAAACACTCGTATTTACCCAAAATGTAGCTATTTTTACAGTCTGGTCCAAAGTAGTTGTATATAATTTCTAGTAAACAGGGCTGGATTTTTTTAAATTAAGCTATTGTTATTTACGGGGTTTATTAACGGGGTCAAGGTCCGTTTCCCCCATCTGATGGTTATGTTTTCTCATATTTGTTCATTTTCTTATGTTAATTTTATCTTAGTGTGAAACCTTCAAAATCCCATTAAAGGCCCCGCTTTTTTCTTTTGCGAATCGCCAGACGTTTTACTGCATCATCCTGCAGAGAACAAGTTAAGTTACGTACCTATGTCAAATACACGCTTTTACAAAATGTATGTCATAGTGTAAATTTGCAAAACAGCTATTCACAACTTTAAACATGTTTTAAAGCCGCATTGCAAACAGTCATTTGGCTTTTCACCTTCAGTGATTGTAGTAGATGTTTGCCAGTAAAATGGCACCACACAGATATTATGGTGCAAGTGCAGCTAATTGTGCCATCGATTTATGTTTGTTCATAGGTGTATATATTTTCTTCCTTACGCAGAAGCTTCTTGAAACCCGTCTCTGCTGCTCTTTCACTGTGTGCTGTGGTGAACTGCAGCCCGGAGCTCGTTCTTTATTGAGTCCTCGAAAATCCTAAGAGGCATTTTTTATGTTCAAGGTCATCTCCGCTGCCGCTCGTCACTTCTTATGTAACCTTGTGCCTGTCCTCAGATTTGCCTTTAATCTGACAAATACTGGAGCAGACTCTCTCTTCAGCTTCACCGTGTCGTGTTTGTGTCTGCACAACAGACCCAGAGATCCACTGCGCTCACGACAGGCTCTGGTGTCACGGTGACACTTGGGGGATTAGGCTCAATGTCACGGAGTGTGTCTACGACCTTTGTTTGTGTTTTCGCCCTTATGTGTGTGTCTGTGTGTGTTTTCATTCTTTAAGGGTTGTTTGGATTATCTCCCTCAGACACAGCACATTGTGTCGGCCTCTGAGGGCCCGAGGTACAATCAAAGCAGCGGCTGCATCACTGAGTCAGCATCGTCCTTTACGTCCACATGAGATGACTGGAGCTCAGGAGAGCTCAGGGTGTGCTGGGAATGAAGCCCTGCCAGTAGAAACGTGAGAATCAGGATCTTAGCCAGCGGGAGTGGAGCAGGGTTTCTGCAAGAGTTGCTTTCATTGTGCAGCGTGATCACACCTACAGTAGAGGAAAGGGGTATTGTCTCTGTGACTGCAGGCCTGTTTGTTCTGAAAACAGGATCTGCGGACTGATTACGAAGGCGACAAGGTTTCTGCTCCGACTCTCAGTGTTATGTAATGTGAGGCTGCTCAGTCGGGCAGGGCGGACGAGCAGTAGGAAACAGAAACTATAGAAACTATATATGCCTGGTTGTGATGTTAAAGCTTCTGTGTGCGACATTCATTATGTAATAATGAAGTCAAGCTACCTCTGTGGGTTGTAATCTAATTACTCCCTTTAATATTAGCTCCCTGAAACAGAGAGATTTGACTATTTAGAAAGGATTTTGTCATCCTTTGTTGTTTGTTTTGCACACAAGGTATCACCTGATCTTCTTACCAAAATCTAAATTTAGGGAGCCTTTTCTCAGGCCCTGAGATTTGCACACGTCTCGATCCATTTTCACCTCCTCACAGCCTCTTTATCCTTCACCTGCTGTACGTTTACGGGCTGCGGCCTGCTGAATATGCATCAGCAGCTGCTTTAATTGATTCTCATTCCAGTCACAGTGAACGAGGGAGCCAGTGTGTTCAGGATTAAGATTTACATACCTAGAAATAGTTCAGAATGTGGCTCTGGTGAGTTCATTTCCAAGTCCTGACACAATGCGGTGCTGCCCGGTTTGTGCCAGCATGCATCACTAATACATGAGCTGAATGAAGAGGGTATTACCACACTTGGGTTATTTTTATCACCCTAAGTTGATCTGTGTTGACACGTCAGGATACACAGCTCTACTGTTTCCAAGAATTTAGATTTGCGGTAGACTTAATGTGATTTAATCTGAACGTACCATAGGTTAGCGTACACTGGGAGACTACACACATACACACACACACACACACACACACACACACACACACACACACTAATCTGAAACACAGTCAATACTCAACAGTTTAGTCTTCCTGCCACAGACTGTATAAGAATCATGGAAATAGCCATCGTAATGTTACTGTTTTGTGGACTCCCATTTTTAAGCTTTGAGTCTGGCATTTTGGCCACCCCCATCTTGTTTTTGGGGGCAGAACAGAACATACAGTGTTTTAGTCCCATCTAAAAACATCTATGGCAGTTTAAATGTACGCTATATTAAGAGCAATTTCGCCGCTTTACAATTCCGTCAGATAACCCATTTTGATGGTGGAGCCATTAACAGTTTCTATTCCCCATCTATGCTCTCGTCACAGTCACCAGACCCCATTGACAAAAAACAGTAATTTTAGCTTGCTGAATACAGGAGCAGCTAGTTTACCACTGCTCCCATAAGTTAGTTAGTTTGTCACATTGTGCGACTTTGGTGAATCTAAACTGACCCTCTTAAATGCCACAGTCACACAAAAACACAAAATTATTAACAGTTTGAGGCAGCGGTAGACCAGCAGCTCCTGTGTTCAGAAATGTTAAATCACTGTTTTTCTTAATGAGGTTTGGCATTGAAGACAGATTCATTTTCCATTGGAAATCATTGTCTGACATTAAAGTAAGTCAGTGAAAATATTATAAATATAGCGTACACTTAAACTGATATTGATTTTTTTTGGTGGGACCTTTTTTTTAGGTGGCTAAAAAACATTTTGTTGCTGACCCCTTCTGCAGCAATAGATTGCTTAGCTGCCGTTTAGTGTCCGTTATGGTAAGCAACCGTAACCAGGGCGAGAGAGGCAGGATCTGGAATTCGATGGATGCGCCTTTCCGTCAAAATAAAAGCACCAAGCTAATAAAAATGCGGTAAAACTTTGTAATTTAAAGAATATAATTTACAAGAAAATCCCCAAGCCAATAAGTTAACCTTTTTCTTTTTTTGTACTTATTTGTATTACAAGTTATTGTCTATTTCAGTTGTCTGTTTTATTTAATAGGCACTTGATCCCAGTTTTGTACATTATACCTGTAGTTTGCATTTTTTTGATAAAATTTAGGGCGGTGGGGGCGGAAGAGAGAGGAAAAGTGCGTGATGCTCGCCATGTAGCATGCTCTATCAACCACAACAACAACAATATGGTACTAAACTGGAGACGGAAATCGATGGTGCGCCAGAATTTAAAGTTTTACTTTGGTGAATTTGGTGAATTCCGGATCCGCTCTCTAGACCGGAACCTGAAACCAGACAAAATTCAGAGTGAATGGAAACCAGGCTCTTCGTCTGGTGACGAAGGCTAAGCTGCTTCTCCAAACCAAGCGCATGCCGACTGACATCTACTGTATGTAATATGCTGTCTATGGATAGTTCCCCATTAAAAAATAAATAAAAACTGTTTTACAAACACTGACAACATCAGCACTTAAATGCATCATAGTGAAGTGGTTAAAACCTGACACCCCGACATGTAATATGAGGACTGAGATGGTGCGGGAAATTTACCAGATGGAACAGATAAAATAAAAATAAGTTAAAAATCTGAACTGTCCCTTTAAATAATATGATGGCGTGTTACACTTGACAAATTGTCTCCATGTTCTGTAAAACGTGCAACATGAGGTGACTTATGTTCTTGACATCGCTGCCATCTCTCCTGTATGACCTGAATGCTGCGTAACAGTCAGTCCACGTGTGCAGAGAGTGAATTTGCCCTTTTTACAGTCTTCACACCCTGATGTGTGAGACCACGTCTGTGTTGTAACTCCTTCATGTTCTCCCTCAGTACTGCTGACTGGTTGTTACACGATGCTGGTGCTGTGGGACACTGTGAATGCGAGTGTGAATGTGAGTCTGGAGTGCGTACAGCGCTCCTGTAATACCCAGCAGACACAGCAGCACTTCACTAATAGAAAAGACTGTTATGCAATGTGATTTTCTGTGTGGCTGATTTCGGATTAGTAGGTTAGAGGTGAATGGGGTCAAAGCATTGCCACCAACTTGGTTTCATTGTGTTGCACCACAGAGAATCAGTTTAGCATACGGCACTGCGGGCTGAGCTGAGGGTGTGTGTGAGGGTGTGTGTGAATAAAGCAGCACTTTTCCTCCTCTGGCTCTGATATAATGAAGAGCTCAGACTGAGCTGTGGGAGACTGTGGGTGTCAACTAGCAGGAATTTGGGAAGTTATTTGATTCTTATTACTATATGAGACTTTATTTATGTGCGGAGGCCATTTGTAAAAGGCGTTAATCCAAATGAAATACTGAGGAACGCTTTCCTCACTTCTGTCGCAAATTGCATTGCAAAGCAGTTCCTCTTCAGAGCCAAATGAAGGCAGAGGGGAGAAAGCTGCGGTGCCTCTCAGAAATGTATTGCTTTTTATTGTGCTGACTGTTGGTCTGGAAAATCATTTAAAAGTAAACAGATAAATGTTTATTGGGCTGTAAAGGCCCCCCCTTCACAGAGCAATAATGTGCTGGCAGATAGAAATGAGGACACCAGTCCAAACTCCCTCAGTCAGAGTCCGTCTGATTTTCCCAGCGATCTGGCGCTTTAAAGAAACATTGAATTTGCCTTGAGGAAATGTGCTGTTTATTATGTTGAGGATCCAGTTTGGCTGGTGCCATGTGTGTCTGTTGTGTCAACACTGTCTGACTCTCAGCGTGTGCATGATAATAGAATAAATCTCTGCTCTTAGCATAATGAAACATTACCGTACATGTTGAACCCTGTATTAAAACCCACCATCTTCAGCATGTTAGATTAGTAAAGTATGGCAGACCTTTGGGTTAAGAACAACACATCATTTCTGAGAGCTGTTTACAGTAGCGTCTGTGAATTCTAAAAAGAAAAGCAGGAAGCCGTCTCTGCAAAGTTCCCGTTGAGTTTAAATGTCAGTTTTCATTGCTGTAAACGCCACAGATAAACTTCTGTTCACCTCCACTGTGCTGAGATCAGGGCAGAAATCTCAGTGTCAGATGTCCCAGAGGCAAATACTTTCAAAACTGCACGCACCAGAAGTGAGACAGTATCTCACTTTTAAAGATCATCACTGTTTCTGTTTTCCATCTTCAAATCCAACAGTGTGGGTGGTTCTGTCTTCACCTTGAATTCTATGAATTTTAATGTACTTTGCTTTTATTTGGGTAATGTGATTTGGCTGGCTCTTTGAATTGGTCGAGACTACAGGCTGAAGGACAGGTTAAAAACATTACATAATACATTTGGGTCATTAATGGATTTATTTAGGCATATTTTGATTAGAGTGGCTGTAAGACTGTGTAACTTTTGAAAGAGAAAATTACGACATCTTCCTTTTAAAAAGGACACACTGAATTCACAGGAAACAAAACCAAAACAGTCTTAAACTTCTACATGAGAAAAAGAAGTACATGAAGAAATTTAGGAGCACAGTGAAACATGTGCTCATTCTGCTTATGTGCAATTATGATGTGATAACCAGTGGAGGACTGTGGAAGTGAAGGAAGGAGCATTCAAAACCTTACCAAAGTAAAAGTACAAAAGTATTAGCATCAAAATATACTTAAAGTACCAAAAGTAAAAGTACTCATTATGCAGAATGGACCGTTTCAGAATGATATATGTTGCATTATTATTATTGATGCATTAATGTGTTCATCACTTTAATGTGGGAGCTCATTTTAACTACTTAACATATTTTACCAGCTGTGTAGCTCATAATTCAGATCAAATCAGTATTATTTGTCCTAATCTATAATATTACATCATCATTTTTAATTTCTTCACAATATTTTGTATTATTAACATGAATATGCAAAGTAAATTTATCAAATAAATGTAGTGGAGTAAAAAGTACAATATTTGCCTCTGAGATGTAGCGGAGTAGAAATATGAAGGAGCAGAAAATAAAAATACTCAAGTACCTCAAAACTGTGCTGTACAGTAATGGAGTAAATGTACTTAGTTACTTTTCACCACTGAAAAACATCAGTCATATTGGCATTTTGAGCCAAGTCACATTAAAACTTCTCCCTCTTGAAGTGACTGCGGGGGTCACAGTAGCTTTGCTAACGTTAGTGTTAGCTGCCCTGTTGAATTTAGCCACCATGCCAACAATAATGTTAACCAAAGTGCCAACACATCCTCACTCTGACCTCGTCACCTATCGACGTTTGCTCATGGACTTTCCACGTCCAAATACGACATGACAGGTACCCTGGGTGTGTTGGTTGTTGACGCTCTGGGACACTGACAGGTTCTGCCTGTTACATGCATTGTGTTCTTTCAAAATACACTTCAGTTTTCACAGGCAATTTACCATTTACATACAGTCTCTTTCAAAATAAAAGCACTACATCAGTACAACACCGCATGGGGTTAAGTTTGGGAAAAAAGAACAGGGTTCAGCTTTAGAATCTTGCAGGATGTGAACACTGCTCTCCTTGGTGAAAGTCGGTGTTTGTTGGACTCATCCATCAACTTTTGCCGCATTAACTTTTGTTGTTGTCCCGCCACGTTTCCCTCTGATGCCACTAAGTGCCGTTAAACTATTGCAGTGATCGGCTGCGTTTCATGCCGGCATTAAAGGCTTTTTTCGTCAGTAGCCATGTTTCCATCAGCCTGTTTCGAAAAAATGTTGACGCAAAACGGAGGATGGAAACAGTTATGTTTGCCTCTCCATGGTGATATCCACACTCCGGGTCCGGAAGGCGGTAATGCATTTACAAGCTGCTTGCCAACTGCCAGAAAATGTAGAAGAATGTTTTGTTTCCGGTTCTGTGGAAAACTTGCGCGAGTTCGTAGTTTTCACCAAAGTCCGTACATTTAATGGAAACACACAGGATTCGTATTTCTTTTAATGTGCATTTCCCAATGATTCGAATCACTTTTGGATGGAAACACAGCTAGTATCTCACGCCACAAGTTACTGCTCAAGCACCAGATTTCGACAACTTTGGAGTGAGACCGGGTTTGAAGTGCAAAGCCTCGTTAGTCGAACCTTGCGATTCCCCCTCACCTGATTCTTTCTACTCGTTTATGTTTTGCTCATACTTAAAATAAGTGGGCTTCAGGTTTAGCGATGTCTGCACGTTTAAGGTTAACTTATAGCCTCTCATACCAATACTTTTTTTCAGTGTTTCTCTCACTCAACAACAGCTGCATCATCAACGAAAACTCTACTGTGATTGGCACATTGCTGCTTGAATGATTTTTGAATGATTAGCAGTAGGTAGATTGTAGTCAAATCTATTTCTAGAGGCATTGGCTACTTGCACTGTTGAGCCTCGTCCCAGTCACACTGCCTAATAATGACGTCTTTAAAGTGACTCGAGAGAATCTTGGGAGATGAAATTTATCCTGTAATTATCATTAAACTGCCGCTGTTCAGCAGCAGTTGCCTAGTCTTCCTTTAGGGTGTCGTTTAAAGCGACTGCATGAATATTTGGACGTTTCTGGCTCTGGCAGCTCCCAGCAGCAGCATCAGAGACGACAGTGTGGTGGCCAGTAATGCACACAAGTTCTCCTGCATCACACACACTGTGCCGGTTTTCAACGGGACTGTCTCATAAATTTACAAACAAAAATTCATGCCATCAGATGCTATAATTAGATAAAAAATGTACACAGGGTGGCTTTAAATATTTTACTCTGGCTAAATGGCGGCCATGCAAGACTCATCCAGTGGAACAGTCTGTGGCGTGTGGATGTTAGGTGTTAATATGTTGGTATATGTACAGTCAGAATGTATGTGTAGGCTGAATGTAAAGCCCATCTTCTCTTTCTGTTTCCAGCATCAAGTTACTGGCGGTTCAGGACCTGCTGGAGCGGGAAGCTCTCGATAAGGTAAAGTGGAGCTGTGCGCCCGACTGCTCTCTGTCTGGGTCACACTGTCAGAGTGGGGGGGGGCTGTTACTGTAGGTGTGAAAGGCTGCTGTGATTTGCAGCATTATAAATGAGATGACTCACCACTCGGTGAAATGTGCTCAGAAACTCTCGCTCAGTGTTTTCACATTTGTTTAATGTGTTGCTGTTATGCAAATGTTCCCTCTTTCCCTCCGCTCTCTCGCTCTGTGTCTCTGTCTCCTGAGTGTAAATGTCGTCTATTTCTAGGCTCACATTGAAGTTTGAACTGTGTTAGCGCTCTCCTGTGCTTTCATTACTATAAATATGACAGCGGTTGCTATGAGTCGGAGGGTGCCCTCTTCAGCAGTGTCAGTAATCAGGATTAAAATTCTTTTTAAAGAGCAGAATAAATAATTTTGCTGGCACTTTTTCGCTGATAGCTCGGAGTTATTTAGCATGAGAGGATGTTTGGGCTGCAGCCTACTGCCTTTAACCATGTTAAACCTGATCACTCAATTACTTGCACCGATCCAATTGAGGAAAATATAAATTTTCACATATTTACTGCATATTTAGAACAAGATCTGTCTTGAAATATGCGTCATTTCTCTGTTACATCATGTTATACCGCTGATCTGATGGTGTAGTGCTCAAAATTCAGTATTGAAACTTCGAAAATGTTAAATCGTCATGTTAATGTTGAACTTTACAGGAAAAATCAGTTTCATAGCAACCCACATTTTATTGTAATAGTTTTGATTGAAGGTCAGAATAACATCACACCTCCTCTATTATTACAGAGGAATAAGTGTTGGTTGTAAACAGCTTTCCAGCAGAGTTCAATGAGTCTTTTTCGCTTTCTTTCTGAGAGTCTGATAAGAGGATTGTTATCAATCTCGTGTGTGTTACTGTTAGTCCAGAGCTGGAGTCAATATGTAGTTAGCTTAGCTTAGCATAAGGACCAGAAGCAGGGGGAAACTTTTGTCCAAACTTTTGGAGCACACCTCCCAACACCTCTTAAGTTCACTAATTAAAGGTCAAGTGTGTAGGAGGTTGCAGATTGAAACTGAACTGAAACCACAATCGTATGCCAAGTGTGTAGGAGAACTACGGTGGCCAACGTGACATACGAGAATAACCCTGTCAAGAGTCAGTGTTTAGTTTGTCCATTCTGAGCTACTGTAGAAACAACATGTTAGACTCAGTGGAATAGGACTTACTCCCATGCTGTGTCTCAAATCGCGTACTTCTGTACTTACACTTAATGTTTTAAGTGTAGTATGGAAAAATGCAGTGCACTATGAGTACCTGGATGGTGCACCAAAACAGTCAAGAAGTTGAGTGTGGAACTATGGACATTTCTCGCCCTCAATGGTCGCCATGTTGGCTACGTAGTGGAAGTGGAGGGACCACTTTTCAAACTGGAAATGGTGGCCGAGGACTGTACGACCATTTTTTTGCACAGAGCACCACTATACTGTTGTCAGGTATAAGCCAGCAGTATGTTTATTGGGATAATTTAGCAGTCTGTAATGATTTGGTGCTGCGAATGATAAAGCGAATGCTAATGCTAGTTTGCTAACTAGATAACTTGCGGTCATCGTTTTCGGTGAGTGCACAACGGCCATGTTTGGTTTGAGACAACACTACCCTCAAAATTGGCGCACTACACCAATAAGTACATAGTGCACATAGTATACTACATAGGAGTGTACTAACGGAGGTATGTGCTTTGAGACACACCACCATGTAGATATAAACGGCCCATTCTAGGGTAACAAAAGCACAATAGTTGTTAGTTTTATGTGATGTTTTAAACTAATGAAAACAACGTTCTGACTATTATACTCCATTTCTGCCAGTGTGTCCCTCTAAGTCACACACACTGGACCTTTAATGCAAACACAGTATTGATATCAATCTAAACATCTCACTCTTGGAAGGAGGGAAAATAAACATATTTTCTAAAACGTTGAGATATTCCTTCAGCAAATTTACCACCTTCTAAAATCCCAGTCTGTCACGCAATATTAATACTACTTTACTACATCCATGTGTCATTATGACCCAGTTCAACTCAAGTACTTGATTGTTTTCACTTAGAAAGTATTAGTGCGAGTACTAATAGAGTTGGAAAAAGTCACAACAGAAAGTGGCAATGTGAAATGTATCCACACCTCTACATGAAATATGTGGTGCCACAAACTTGGCTAGCCTGGTGAACTATTGTAGCCGGCAAGCTGTAGGGCCAAAGAGACCTGGAAACAGCACTAGACCCTGTTTATTCCTATGAAAGTTGCTCAGTGGCACATGAAGCCAAGATAGCTCTATTTCCACGGTATGAAATTACCCGGCACTGCTTCTTCTACTTCTCCACTGGTCGAGCTGGCTGCTTCCAGTTTAGCGCTCTCTCAATGTGAATGGAGATAAATTGATTTTATCTTGCTGCTTTTCTAGACTTTCCAAATGTCATCAGACCAAATGGATTAGATCCTGATAGTGAAACGAGTCATTTCGAGAGGGTTGTGATGCTCAAAAAGTATTCATGGATTTATAGACGTCTCTTTCCCAATGTACGTCTATGGGGAAGTCTTTTTGGGCCCAATGGCATCACATGACGGACTCAGGAGTTGTAGTTTGACCATTATGAAAATTGGCTTCAAATCCTGGCTTAACACACTAGCAAGCCAAGAATATCGTAGCACAAGTCAGTTACAATAGGTCTACCTCCCCTGGCGTTTTGTTCTGTGGACTAGTCATCAAACCGTAGCCGGATGGTTGAGTGTTTGATCACCAGTCCCAAGAACTCCAGCTACCTAACAAACTTGCGAACTACTCACAGTCACTCTTGAAAAAAAAGACGGTGCTCAATTAATTCAAAAGACGTATTTGTGCCATCAACCTCCTTCTCGTAACTGTCCTTGCCTCCCTTGTGCAGCAGTTTATGAAAAAAGTTTATATACAAGTAGGTTACATAACAGCTAAGATGCTACGATTGCTTCCTCTCATTGGACTCTGCTGCTGTTCGTTCCCTCAAAGGTCAACGTGGCCAAAAGATTTGCACACGTTCACGTCACTCTGCCAGCTAATACTCTGAGTGCAAGGGTTCAGAAATGAATTATGAAGTTTTTCCGTATTGCTGTGAACACAATTTCTGCATCTCAGTTTGTCAGCACGGATGCTGAGGAAAACATTAGGCTCACAAACAGCCACTGATACACAAAGTATGCTGCAAAGTTGGATTGCTCACTCTCTGACTAAGCAGCCGAGATGTAGGGCAGCAGCATTATTGCTCAGATGCCAGTGTATTCGTAAAATGTCAGAGTTCAGCAGTATGATGTGTTCCTCTTCAGCCTACACACTTATTTGCACATGTGCGATGTCACCTTCTGTATTGGCTACCAGATGGATCCTTGGCAGGGAAATCGGAGCTCCATGGAAAGGGAAGTAGGTCAGCAACAGAGTATTTTGGACGTAGAGAGGGAGGTGGTGGGAGGATGAGTTACCTCTGGACAAGTGGTAGCCCACATTGCAGTGTTTTCACTGCTGCCAGCCTCCCACACTGATTTTCTGCCTGTTCTCCTTTCTCTTCTGTCTTGTCTTAGTCATTAGCACCATCTCTTTTCATCCTCTATCTCCGCAGTGTCTCTTCCTGCGGAGTGAAGAGAGACTTCTTCCGTTGTCTCTCAGATCTTTCTCCTCACTTGCTGCAGTGCAGCTTGCCAAAATATATCTTATTATATGAAACTTTATACAACACCAACACTTGTCAATATACATTTGTTAGTATTGTTGGCAGTAGTTCAATATTAACACAGCTACAGCTTTCAGAGCCTATAGCGAATTTCATTTTAGTTCATGATACTGAAAAGCCAGTTCCTGCTCTACAACTAAATCAGAAGACTCTCGAGAACAGAGAAAGACATATTTTACTAATGCAAATGTGCTGCATTTCACTGTAAGGAGCACGTGTTTGTGCTTTAATAGGGCTGTATGGTATTAAAAGAATGCTTCACCCCCCAGATGATTGTTTGTGTATCAGTTAATCGCCACATGTTACGTGGAGTTATCTCAAGGCAATTGAATCGATCGCAACTGGACGTAGTTAGTGGAATAAGCGAAGATTCGTGTGTTTTTCTCACATGCCTGCAGTGAACAAAGAATCCTAAAATGGAGAAAATTTCTGTTGAATCGAAGTCATCGGGGTCCACATTTAACTACAGCAACACTGGATCAAAACATCTGCTTAAAAACTGTCGTAAGTCAGCCCGTTCTTCACTGTTCTCGTCATCTGACGGTTAATGGCCTCTTCGTTTGTGAGGACAAGGAGGGCGCGCAATTCTTTGTCTCCCCCTCATCTTTACAGTGTCTGTCAGGTTTGTGTTTCCCTCTTGCTACTAGCTGCTCGCTAATTCCTGCTATCAGCTGTATCCTGTTTATCCACCGCCAGTGGGTCACATGTGCAGTGTCATCAACAGCTCCTCCTGTTGTGGAAGGGCGCCTCTGTCTTTTTAAACTAAAAGGGTTCCACCAATATGTCTCCCCTATGAGACGGAAAATTGGGCACCTCGGATCAACTCGCCAATCCAGCTCTGTGTGTCTAAAAGCTTGCAGCTTGCTGGCAAAACAGCCCAACATTCGCGGAAAATCTGGCAGTGTAAAAGGGGCTTGAGGTCTGTTTGTGTTACCGTGTGACTTTGCTGAATCTGAACAAACCGTTTAAAACACAAAAGTCACACAATAGCACAAACTAACTAACTGATAGAGGCAGATTCCAGCTAGTTAAATTACTGGTTTTGTAAATGGAGTCTGGCTCCGTAAAGAGAACAGATAAGTTTAACTTTTAGTTTGGTTTCCTGTCAGGAAGGTCTGTCAGTTTGGGAGGTACTGAGCCTACGATTAGATAAACAAGACTTAGATTATAATGCACGAGTTGTGTGAGAGCTTGTAAACAGATATTTTGATACAGCCTGATACTTTCCAGCTCCTCCTGAGGGACCCCAGGGCGTTCCCAGGCCAGATGAGATATGTAATCCCTTCAGTGTGTTCTGGGTCTGCCCCGGGGCCTCCTACCAGTGGGACGTGCCCAGGAGGCATCCTGATCAGATGCCCGAACCACCTCAACTGACCAAGCTCCGCTAAGGCTGAGCCCAGTCACCCCACGGAGGAAACTCAGTTCGGCTGCTTGTATCCATGATCTCATTCTTTCGGTCACTACGAAGAACTCATGACCATAGGTGAGGGTTGGGACGTAGATGGACCAGTAAATCAACAGCTTTGCCTCCTGGCTCAGCTCCCTCTTCACCATGACAGTCTTGTGCAGCGCCTGCATCACTGCAGACTGCACCAAACCACCGATCCATCTCACGCTTCATTCTACCCTCACTCATGAACAAAACCCTGAGATACTTGAATCCCTCGCTTGAGGCAGTAACTCCCCCAACTCGCAGACCCCTTTCTTTGTTCCTTGGAGGCATGAAAAAACATTCTCTTCACTAATTCAATGTAACACGGGAGTATTTATGTACAAATGGTCATTTAAGGGGTGAAGTATTCTTTTAACTCCTGGACGCTCTTAGAAAATGGACATTTAAAGATAAATTAAGAATTACAATGGGTGTATTGCTGAGTCTCTTCTCCAGTTTGTCAATGCCTTCACCATCAACTGCACATAACACTGATGTAGCATCACCCACAGTCTTTCGAAGGCTGGATTTGCCTTCAGCCTCCGTCTTGTCGCTTCCTGAGGCCACAAAATCCAAATTTGGGTAAGAGGTAGCAGAGCTGAGCTGTGTGAGCAGGCTGCAGCTACCACAGCTGAACAGACTCTCAAAAGACTCTTTCATTCTGACAAAACATAATCTGTGCAAAGTGTGAATCATGAGGATTTGTGTCATAAAAACGTGGCATAGCTGGCGTTCAGTGGAAAGACCCTCCGCTGCACAGGATAAATGTCCGTTTAGTCTGAGACATTCTCCAAATACCCATGAGAGCACTTCACTCTAAGTGTGGTGGACATGTTTGCTGGACATGTGCTGTGATTAGTCATTCAGAGAGTTAGTGCCGGTTTTAGACTGTTGTCCTCTGTCTGTTTTGTCGCTAAGGAACTCTGTCTGTGGTTAGGCTTCAAGCTCATGATTACTCACACTGTAAAGGCCTTCCTGGTTACTATCAAATAGCCTTTGTGAAAATACGATAATTAGCACGTAATAACTGCAGAAATGACCGAGCTTTTCACCTCATAAAACACAGAAGTACAAACACACACTCTCCTTGTTGTTTTGTGTTGTGTGGATACTGGCAACCTCACACCCAGTGATCTGGCAGTCGCCTGAGGGTTCAGTGAGTTCACTCTTGTTTGCTCCTAAATGTCTTTATTTGTTCATCCTGCTGTGAAGAGGCTGTCTGTGTTTTTTGCTCATGCTTCAGTCACAGTGACCATGAATGATGTTCACCTGGGGAAATGAAAGAAACACAACTGGATATTTGGCCTTTATTAAGTCTGTCTCTTGAGATTCATTTCTCTTTTTAAGAGAGATCTGAGACATACTCATATGTAAACATCCTTCAATCCTCTGCAGACGCCTGAAAACTACAAACATAAAAAAACAAGGTTTGAAACACGAATCTCGTAATTACTTTTAGAGTCCCTAAACAAATGTCCAGCATTTTCTGATCATAGACAGGTCCCAAAAAGTTTGCACAGCAACAGAAAATATGTTGAATTGTCCAAACAGGCCACTTAAACAAAAAATATTATTATTTTGGGGCTGTATGTACTTCCTTTGCAACCGTGTTGGTTCTCTGCGGCCCATAATGCAACAGGTGCTACCCCCGAACTCTAGATCCAAATAAACTTACGTAAAGAACAATACATTTTTCTTTAACTGAACAATATTTCTAAAGGTGGCATATTTTAAATATTTTTTAATGCATTTGTAATCACTTTTTAATGACGATGAATTTCAGTAAAAATGTCTGGAAGACAGTTACACCTACTTTACATCCTTTATTGTTTTCTTGCCAATGTTCTCCTCGCAGCCTTTAGAGGCAGCAGTGTTCATTACAGCCACAACACTACATTATTAATAATTAATAATAATCTATTTAGTTAAATAGAATTAAAGGATGGTTTTGCTCTACCAGTAGTGGGGTTAAACATATTCTCAGGGTTAGGAAGGAGCATGGGGACACTGAAATAATTAAAACAATAAATTAAAGCAGCACTGATTGGAATGTAGCGTGTCACTTGGGCAAAACGACTGCAGACCACCGTTGGAGAAAAAAAAAACGAGAATGTTTTTTAAGTGAGTCATCGCATTTTCCAACGGCTTTACCCCAACATGTGGATGCTTTTTTTGTAAGCTGCGGCTGTTTTTCAACTGGGTACAGTGGAATGAAAACCAGCTGTCTTTTTACCATAACACTGCTGCATTTCCTGCCTGAATGGTGGGACAAAAGCAGCTGAGTTTTTTTTACCTCTATCTGGCTGTGTTACCTGCTGGATAGTGACACAAAAGCGTCTTTTTTTTTTTAAAAGCCGAAACATTGCTGCGTTACCTGCCTGGAAAGTGGCAAGAAAACAGTTGTTTTTTATCAAAACATTGACGGCTACTTCACCCATTGTTGTGCCACCAAAACAGGGTTTTAAGCCCAAACATGATCTTTTCCTGACCATAACCAAGTGTTTTTTGTGCCTGATTAACTTAACACAGTGTTGCTGAAACCATGGTTTGCAGAAATGCACAGTGCCAACATCTTTTTCTGGTGATTGGGTTTCACCTAGAGTTTGTAACACGGGCTTTTTTAAATTTGTTGTCTTTAAAGCCAAATTAAATCTTAATCAGATAATTAAATCTTGGCAGTGAGAAACGAGCCTGTGCTCTGTGATTTTTTTCCTGTACCTGCATGGTCTCGTCCAGGTGTCAGGTGATTTCTCCAGGCCCGGGCTCCTTGCCAGGGCCCCGGCTACATGCTGCGCCCGCACTTCGGTCCTCACAGGCTGAATTATGAGGGTGTTTTGGCAAAGTAATACTTGTTCATCCTTGTTCGCTTTACAGGCTCAATGGCGCCTGGGGACTACAGCTGAACGTAAATCCTGTCGGGGTTTTGAACCCTCCTGGCAGCCTGAAATTGCTTTATTATTAATATTATTACTTACTCAGCAATGGGGAGTGAAAACAGAGTGCAGGTCTGTGGCTGTATATCTCACCACAGCCTGATAGAGCTGTAGTAGCACTGCGTAATAACCTCACAGACTTTATTACGGGACTTAAGTGTTAATTAGTGCTATGGAACTTTGTCCTGTCCTTGTAAAAGTGTTGTGTTTGTGTTTCTGTCCCTATGAAGACAGATTGTTTTAACACTTTCCAGAGATCTGTCAAACAATATGGCCAAAAATGAAGCAGTTTGTGCTTCACATGTATGTTACAAGTACCCAAAGCCCAGACAAGGAAATATTTAATACATTTAAGATCACAAATAAGTAGATTGATAAGGTTCACACTGTCTTCTTGTTTAGAATATTTTAAGGTTTTCTTATATTCTGACAGAACAGGATGTAAGGAGATGTGTTTTACCTGCTTGACAAATTAAATTGTGTGTACAAAGTAATACAGTAACAGAACACTGTGTTGAATAAGTTGGCCGAAATCACCAGGTTGCTTTCACACCTGCCCTGTTTGGTTTCGGTTCAATCAAACTCCAGTTCGTTTGCCCCCTCAGTGCGGTTCGTTTGGGCAGGTGTGAACACAGCAGTCACACTCGATGCGCCCCAAAACAACCAGACCGAGACCTTCTTGAAGAGGTGGTCTTGGTTCGTTTGTGGTGAGAAGGTTTTTTGTCAACATCCTTTGAACATATGCTAAAATGTCGACGGTGTAGTTCAATGCCACGTTCAGTTAGTGCACAAATTAATGATTCAGGACCATGGATTACATAATTTGAAGCTTGCAGCTTGCAGCTATAGCAAATGTACTTTTATGTGAGACTTCTGCTCTACTGTAGACATTTATTATTCAAATGCTGCAGGTTGTCAGTTCAAATATTAATGGATGTTATTTCAGCGTGGGTCTCATGGGGAGGTCGTGTCGGTGTGTGCGTGTTCTAGGTGGTGTACCTTTGACTCTCCCGGTGTCCCAAAGGGAGCCTCTCAGGTTAAATTTAGAGCGAGTGGCAGGTCAGCCAGAGCAGCAACCTGAGCCTTCATGAGCATGTCCGTCTGTGCACCTTCCTCTGTTCCTCTCCTTTCTCCTACTTGTTTCATTTACACCCCGAGTTACCTCCGCGTTTTCTCCAGAACGTTACACCATACTGATTTAGCTCTCAGTGATGTCAACGAGACGCTTCCTCTTTCTCACTGTATTTCCTCTGCCAGATGAGGCTATTGGAGTTCATTGAACTCTTTGTTTTTCACTGCGTGTTGGACTGTTAAAACCTCTTTTTGCTGAAAACCAGTGAATCTGCCCTCAAGTGTTAGAATAAAGTACAGCACTCTGCGTGAACTGCTCCCTGTCATGTGCTTCATGCAGATTAGGAATAGATCAGAAGCTCTGTAGTCGTGTTGGCATTTAATTATCAGATAAACATCAGGAGATGTTTTTTAAGTTAAGCACTGTGTGTGTTTTCAGGGCCCTGTGGGGTGTTTTTGTGTTCACTATGCTTGGATTCTCATAATCATCAACTCACAGTGTCCTTGGCTCGGGTGGCTTATAATGCAGAGTTCTGAATTTAAGCCATACAAAAACATTGTTACGAACATTTTTTCCCACAGAGCTGCTCAGAGAGTGGTAAAAACTTATGGTTAATATAATCTTACTGTGTAGAAGCAAAGGAGCAGCAATTTTATTATCATTTTAAATCATTGCCATGTTATTACTACAATGGTCTGGTCCACTTTTAGGCCTTCTTCTTTAATATGTCTCCTGCTTGTGTCCTGTTGTTACCCTATTACCGGGAAAAAAAAACGACTTATGAAGATATTCCTGTTGTTAATACCACGACTGACCCCTTATAACCTTGTTATCATCCCTGCAGTGTAAAATGTGTAAAATGTTACTGTCTTTTCATGGCACAGCTACAAAATCTGGTGCCTTATGAGGTAATACATTTAAGCAAACATTAAAGATAAAGAAGGCATTTAAAAAAATCCATTTTAGCCACCTTAAACTTTGCACGAGAGCCCAAAATGTATAAGAAAATGTCAGTTTTTAAAATATCTGTACTTGTAGACAGGGTTTATTAAATGATCATACAATTTAGCTAATAACTTGACTGAGTCGGGTGTGACTGCAAACTGATGTTAGCAGGATTTTCAAAGGTCTAGCCAGGTCACACTGCAGCTTCTTTACTTGTGTGAATTTGTTGCAGGCCTGTACAGATTGTAGTGGTGTTTTCTTGTTAGCAACTTTTTATAATTTTAGCTAATAGCTACAAATAAACTATTTAGTTTAACCTGAATTACAAGCGAGTTCACTTACAAATACTGTGGTTCTCTGTCTAAGAGGAATTAGCAGAACTAAAACTACACTCACAATTTTCATCATTACCGAATAATGAAGTGCAACTGACAACAAATCTGGTCAACTGTGCAAAGCGCTGACAAAACATCCTCTCTCTGTTTTATGTTGCAGTTCTGTGTGGAGTTGAACCAAGGAACCCTGGCCAGCGTACGGAAGTGGAAATGGCCACGAGGGCTGTGGAAAAGTGTTGTGTCTGAAAAACCCACCGGACACAACAGCAAGGTACGGCAACCATTTGTAACACTGATACTGAGTACATGTACACTGAAGGTCATGGGACAGATAACTGCTGCTGCTCTGCTGTGCTTCACTTTGGCACCTGACGGCTTCAGTTCAGAAACTCACGTACCCAAATCGGTCAAACACGGACTTTTGCTGATCTCCCCCCAAATGTTAGAGATCAATTCCCACAATTTTTCAAGTGTAAGCCGCTCCAGTAAAGCTAATCTCAGTGGATTTATTTAACTTCAAGAGGTTGTCTCTTCTTTAAAATATCTGCTCAGACATCACGAGCACAGAGCAAATCACAATGAAGGCTGAGTTCGAAGATGGGTCCAAGCACAGGGATCGAAGTAAGAGGGCAGGAAGTAGGGAAGGAGCCATCACCACACACTTTTTTTGCTGTATCACGTCTGGAGTGACCCCATCACCAGATGGTCTCTAGTTCACTCTGCATTTGAAGTGCTCACTGCTGCAAAGAAGCAGTTTCCTCACAGACGTCATTAAAACATCATTTTATCTCTGTGGACATTTTGAGTCACTAAACCATCTTTTTAATAAGCAGAAAACGTAGTTTGATATCTGCGACTAAGCCTTGTTAGCTGACCTTATATCTATAACACATCTGTCCGAGATAAGGGAGAATAAACTCAAGGCTCGTACAGTGTAGAAAAGAATTAAATCAAGCCATGATCAGGAGATGTGTGTGATATTTTCATTTCAGTCAGAGTGCCTCTTGCTCGTGTCTGTAGCGGACTGACAAATATTCATATGGAGTCATAAACATGTAGGGTTGCTGCGTAAAGTGCTATAAATAATAGCTTAGCTTGTTGCCGTTCAGTAAGCCCAGAGATAGTTGGTGGCCTTGTGATGCAGTGAATTACATATTAATAAGTGGTCATAAGATATTCATTAGGAATAGTGCTGAGGCTATTTAAGTAGGGCTGTATGATAATCCGGGCGGCACAGTGGTGCAGTGGTTAGCATTGCCACCTCACAGCAAGACATGCAGGTTAATTGGTGACTCTAAAATGGCTGTAGGTGTCTCTATGTGTCAGCCCTGTGATAGTCTGGTGGTCTGGCAAACTGTCCAGGGTGCACCGCACCTCTTGCCCAATGTCTGCTGGGACTCCAGCTCCCACCGGACCCCTAACAGATAAGCGGTTATGGAAAATGAATGAATGAATGTATGTATGATAATCCTTGAAACCAAGTCTGACTCCATTTCCCATGATCCTCTTTTTTCACAGGGAGTGAGCTACTCCGGTTTTCTGTGGGACTCCTCGTCTGGCATTGATCTGAAGGATGCTGCAGTTCTGGACTCGCCTGTTGTCAACGGCAACGGAAATCATACCTACCCTCGACTCTACCTGGCTCACTTTATTGTAAGTAACGAGTGATTCCTAAAACTGATTGTAGCACTCAGATGAGGAATGTTTGCTCAAGATGAATGTATTCAATAATAAATCAATGTCTTTTTTATGTCATATTAAAATAAAGGAATGAAAGGAAAGCAATATATTGATCCATGAACACTTCAGAGAGCACAAAGCACACATTTTCCTCGTGCTGCTGAATGTAATTCAGGTTTTGCCCTAACACTGAACTCAGTAGGTAATTGCTGAGATGTGGAACAGACATTGCTAAAAAGAAGTTTTTTCGCCAACTGGATTCTGACCAAAATCTAACTTTTCCCGTCAGGTTGGTACCTACGAGCTGACAGTGGTGAACGTCCACATGCCGGCCGCAGCTGCATCGGCAGAGTCCAACGGCAAAAACCACAACACAGATGACGCCAAGTGTCCGCACCTGTCGCCCAGCATCCAGGAGACACTCAAAGGTCAGTCTGTCAGGCCCGACCTGTGAGAGTCTTCTACACATCACCACATGAGTCAGACACTAATCTCATCCTTTCCCTCCATGTGTCTTTCTGCAGGTGAGAAGGAGTTGTTGGTGCTGGGAGATTTCGGCTCCCCTCCTCAGAGCTCAGAGCTCGACATACTGAGGAAAGAGAAGCTCTGTGCGCTGGTACCTTCGTCCCTGTTCACCAACATCAGCACCCGCTCGCCGCAGGGCACCCGCTGTCTGGACAACATCTGGGTGAGCCGCTCCCTCAAGAAGATCTATTCAGGTGGGTGCGCCGTGTCATTCATAACAAGTCAAGTCTCAAGTCCGAGACAAATCGACTCTCACATTATTGGAGAAAAGTCCTGGTCAAGTCTTGAGTCATTTGAGACAAGTCGAATTCAAGTCTCGAATCTCAGTCAAGTGTTTCTCAAGATATTCGAGACAAGTCCAGGTTTAATCTTGGGTCAAGTTCAAGTCAAGTTTAAAGGCATTTAAAACAAATTATCGGCTAGTCTCAGATTATTTGAGACAAGTCCATGTCAAGTTGTGAGTCAGAGTGAATCAAGACAAGTCCAAGTCAAATCTCAAATTAAAGTCAATTAAAGCAAGTCATCAACATATCCAAGATAATTCCAAGTCAAGTCTCAAGTAATTTAAGACTAGTCCAAGTTGAGTCTTTTGAGATTACTCAGTCTCAAGTCAGCCAGTCCAAACACATTGAGTCTCATATTATTGGATAAAGGTCTTGGTCAAGTCTTGAGTAATTTAAAAATAGACAAATTCAAGTCGAGTCAGAGTTAATCAGAACCAATCAAGTTTCAAACTATATTAGAAAAAAAATAAGACAAGTACAAGTCAAATCTTAAGTCTTAGACGAGTTAGTCTAAGTTATCTGAGACAGGACCAAATTAAATCTTGGAGTCAAGTTCACGTCAAATTTCAAGGCAAAATCTAGTCTCTAGTTATTTGGGACAAGTCCAAGTCAACTCTCAAATCAACATCACTTACAACAGGTCCTAATAAGGTCTCAACGTATTCAAGATAACTCAAACTCAAGACTCCTTGTGTCTCTTCCTCCGACAGGACACTGCATGGTAGTGCGGGAGGGTTTGACCAACCCGTGGATCCCAGACAACTGGTCGTGGGGCGGTGTGGCGTCAGATCACTGTCCTGTGGTGGCTGAGTTTTATGCGGATGTGTCCCCGAAGGAAATGAGCAGGCCTGGTATGGCCGTGGTGGACAGAGGAGACATTATGCCCAAACACGAGCGGTGACAGCATCCACGGTCACGTTAGAGACAGCTGTGGATGACATCAGACTTTGTCCTGCCTGGATCCTGCTTTTTCTTGGTTGGCTGTGGAGCAAAGAGTTTCCTGATGAATGTGAAGAAGTGCCAAGATTGCCTTTTGGGTTTCAATTTATCAATGTATAATAATACGTGGTCATAGAGCCATAAAATGTTCAGATTGAAGATATATATAATATACTTTAAGGAGAAATGTGCCAAACATTTTCTATATGTATATAAAATAAAGAGAAATTGATAGATGTTCCAGCTGTGTCCGACTTCTCATTCATGCAAATAAGTGCCGTCAGATTCATCTGAATGACTCCTCAGAGGCTTGGCTGTAACGCTCATCTGTTCTGTCAGCGGAGAGGATGATAACGTCCCAGCTGTAGAGCTCATGAAGGCTACACTCTTAAATTATGTAAGCCGGGCCTCTGTGTGCACGTGTGAGCTGCCATCATCCTCTGTGATGGAAATGAGGTGCCGGGGCAGAGTGCCATCAGAGGACACTGCTGATGCCTCGACTGCTCATTAGCCCGCTCCACAGTCATGCTTTTAAAGGGGAAAAACAGAACTCAATCTTTTTCAGCTGCACACACTATGAAAGCATCTGTTCTTCCCGTGGATGGATTACCAACCTGGCGGACATGACACCAGCTCTGTGTTCTCATAGACTGTATAAAATAATGGACGTAGCCAACGTGATGTCACCCACTGGGTTGTGGACTCCCATTGTGAAGCCTCGAGATTAGCATTTTGGCCCTCGCCACGTCGGATTTTTGAATCCAAGATGTATCATATTTGGATGAGAGCATGGAGCTAACCCTAATGCTAACTGTCTGCTAGTTTGTTAGCACAGTGCATTTACAGCTATGGTTAACTGTGATCATACTAATGCTAGTTTTCGCCAATACAAACAGGCTTAAAAACCAATGAAGCGGGGCGCTCACTCAGTGGCTCAGTGGGTAGGGTGAGCACCCCAAGTTTAAGGGCATTAAAGAACAGTTAAGGGCAAAACAGCCCAAAAAAAATCATCTTTTGAAAAAAAAAACATTGAAACAAAAAGTACTTTAAAAAAAGAAAGAAAAAAATGAAAAACATCAAGCCCCTTATTGCTCCTTTACTGGCGAGACACTATGGCGAGCCACCACAAAATACCGTCCGTCTCCGCCCAAGCTGCGCTCAAATATCAATCCATTAGCCTGCGCTGAGTTAAAAAGTATAGTCCCTTTTACACTGCCAGATTTTCCGCGAATGTTGGGCCGTTTTGCCGGCACGCTGCGAGTGTTTAGACACACAGAGCTGGATTGGCGAGTTGATCCGAGGTGCCCAATTTTCCGCCTTGTAGGGGAGACATATTGGAATTGCGCGCCCTCCTTGTCCTCACAAACAAAGTCAGATGACGAAGACGGTGAAGGACGGGAGAGAATCCCACGTCACTGTTTACGTCACACGCTGAGCTACACGTTTTGTTACTTGCTCACGCCCCCCATTGCCCCGAAAAAGGCGCATTCTGTATAAACAAAAGTAGGTAGGCGGCATTTTGCTGCACCCCCGATTTTGTTTTTATGCTGCCAATGCTGAAAAAAGACTGATTGGGCTTTCCTGCAAATTTGCACAATTCCTATTTAAAAAGGGCTAGAAGACTAGAAGACGTGTACTGTGGTTAGCTGGGTCACCTTAAAGGTCAGTCCACCTTTTAAGAGGGTCTGATTAGGTTTGAATGGGCTCCAGGTGTAACTCATTCATGCTACTCTACATATATACCATGCAAGTCCTCAGACCGCAAAGTCACTGCTCCCCATTCCTGTGGTGAGCTATGTTGGGGTGTACAGTCAGGCACTGTCCTTTGTGTCTTTGATAGGTGTGTTTTGGTGTCCTGCATGTGGCTCCTAAATTGTACTGATGGCCAGATTTTCCCTTGATGGCCAGCAAGCTTTTTCAAGTGACGGAGAGGGTATATTTTGACATTTTTTAAAAAGTGTATTGATATGAATCAGTCAAATGGTGGAGCAGAATTATTGCCATGTAGGTTTTTAAGACAGAATTTGTGTCCAGTGCATAACAATACAGTGAGATTCTGGTCTTCATGGACCGCAGCTTCTTGCTGGAGGGAGGTGTTTAAAAAAGTTGGGCGTTTGAGGGGTCAGCAGTTATCTTTCCTGCTCGCCTCAGGGTCCTGGAGGGATGGAAGATTGCAGCCTTCTCAGCAGAGCAAATGATATGCTGCAGTAGCAAATGGTGATGAAGGAGGTGATGATGGACTTGATGGCGGTGTAGACGTGCACCATCATCGCCTTCGTCGGGTTTAACTTCCTCAGCTGCCACGGGAAATGCATTGAGGGAGCTGATGTTCTCCCACTTGAGGTCCTGGGTGATGATGGTGTCCAGGAAGCAGTGTCTGTCTCGTGGGACGGTGATAATTAAAGTGGCATCATGTGAGGTTCTCTGTAAAGACACACAGCGTCTCCCCTTGTTGGCCTGCAGGTCGAGCTTTCTCCTCTTCCTGTGGAGGAACAATGTGTATAGATCTCTGAAATCTTAAGTCCCCAGTGTAAATCATCAGCAGGGAAGTGATGTAATGTCTACATGTTTGACACTAGCACACGGAGCAATTTCCTCTTCCTTAGTTGCCTTCCTGATTGAATTCCTGCCTGTGAAACAGCTGTTTAATCACCACTGTGTAATGTTTGTTTTCTTAGCTGATTGAATACATGCAAGTAAATTACATCAGTGAACTATCAGTCATTTAAAAGCAGAACAAAGTATTGAGGTATTTAAAAGTGGCAACAAATAAACTGGATTTTCCAAGTTCAGTAAAAACAGTCGGCACCTGGAGAGTAATCCAATCACTAGACCGAGCCCACATTAAAGGAGAGCACTGAACTGGTATAAGAAGGTAAAAGGCCAATAAGAGCTTTATAAATAAATAAAACCCAAGGTCTTTGACGTCTTCCACAGAGAGAGGGCCACCCAGCCTTAGCACATAAATCACAGTGATGGCTGTTATAGCTGTCTCCAGCGATGGGTCTTAAGGCAGAGTGATATACAGAGTCCAGGGGCGTCAGAGTGGCAGCTGAGGCGTGCATGTATAAAATATCTCCATAATCTAACACTGATTAAAAGAAGTTGCCCTTGTGTTTCATTCATGATTTCCCCGCCTTCTTATTCTGTGCTCGTGGTGTCAGTTTCTCTCTGGGCGTGGCTCCTGCTCATCTCATCACTCACCTCACAGCTGCTCTGCATCAAGCTGATTGCCACCGTCCTCTCCTGCAGTGTATATATATATATACCTGGTCTTTCTCTCCATTCATCGGCAGTTTGTTGTTGTGTATGTCCCAACCCTCACCTATGGTCCTGAGCTCTGGGTGGTGACTGAAAGAATGAGATCGCAGAAAGCAGATGAAAATGGATGGATGGCGTCCTGAGCAGAAAATGAAGTCACACTATCTCAGTGTGTGTTGTAATCTGAGCTTCTCTGTGGTTTGTTGTGGTAAGCTGTGTGCATGTGTGTATCCTACTGGCTAGCTCATCACCGCCCCTTTGCACTGCGCTTATAGGGCAGTAACCGCTGACATCTGGGCGCTGTCAAATCCACTTTAAACAAAGTCAGGCGAGTTGTTCTCCCCTTGCTCCCAGTCTTTTACTAAGCAAAGCTAATCACAACTGACTCCAGCCACATAACTAAAGCAGAGATTGAGCGAATAAACCTAATACCCCAAATATCTTTGGAGCTGAAAATGTTCTCCACTGGCAGCAGATTTGAACGCTTTTGAAAATCAACACAAGGCCAAAGCAGCAGAGTGTTAAATTATTCAGCGTCCTCAAGTGTCCTATATATAGCAGGGTATATATCTCAATGTACCACATGTCACTCACAGATATCCAAACCATACAGTTCATATTTTTGCACTTAAAGTATAACACAGTTAATATAGTGAAACAAAGGTAGTTTTGTCTAGCTTACTCTTTTATGAAGTTAGACAGCACCTTAAATATTTTGCTAACAAAGGTTAAATTGCATGACGCTTGGTTTACTGTAGTTAAAATTCATATTGCGTATCCCTGTATGAAGTAATGTATAGTCATATATTTTACAATACTTATAAGGTATGAACATAGGGTATTAATATGTTGTAATAAAATGATGTAAAGTACATATGTTTATATTTTTACACATTTCTGTAAAACAGATCAAATTATTTGTTCCTATATAAACATTTATACTCCAATATTTGATATATAGGCTTCTTCATGGATTGTTTCTGCAGCTGTTGGTCGCCTCTTTAAAGTGTATTATGTAGCCTACTACTGCCCTCTAGTGGAAATGTGGCTCCATTTCACAGTAACCACTTAAACTGTTCCTCATCTGATGAAAACCTGTTTCTACTTCATCAAGACAGTCATGCAAATGACACTTATTTGATCTGTTTATCAGCAATATCATGGAAATCACAGCCCTTCAATCTTAATCAGCTACTGCTGATTACAAAAAGATTTTATACCCATAAATTAAAATAATACAGAGATACAAACAACATAGAAACATACTCCACAAGCAAAAAACGCCAGTAAATCCCCACAACCCTGAACAGGATAATGCGGTTACGGATAATAAATGAATGAATGAAATTTAGTGCATCTTCAGGGAGTTAAACCTCACAAAGTCATAAGCAAAGAGCATTTTCGCAGATTACACTTTGTGCACATCGAGCTCATCACACCAGAGCCGAGTGTAAAGAGGTGGGAGGGTGAAGCCTGTCTGCATGTGTGACTGCTGTTTACTGTGGACTGATCCCTGTTGTGCAGCATGTCACTGCTTGTAGCTGTCAGTCACCACTCAGGCCCTCAACGGTTTCCAGTTTCCCAGTGAAACTAGATGCTGATGAATGGGAAGTGTGACACCTTTGGACAGGGTTTGAAGAGGCCAGCGGTGTGTGTCGTTAAAGATGTGGTTACTGCGGTCACTCAGATTGTGGGTCAAACTGTCCTCATTGATCTCAGCTCCAGATACTTAGCCTATATTCTGTTGGCATTGTAAGCGATGATAGTGGGTAAATCCATTTTTTTTAAATACTCTGCTTAATCCCTCAGAAATCAACATTGGATCGACACACAGAGTAGTGGAATAAAATTGTTTTGGCTTTTAAAGGCCCTACTTTTAGACTGAAACAATAATGACGGAGATAATGTGTCAAAAAAACTTTAAAACTGCATTAATCCATATTTTTATGTTAAGAATGGATCAATTTTATTATTTAAAATGTTATTATTATTATGTGAAAAGTGTCGCTCAAGCAGCAACCTGAAACCTTTAGAAAATTTGAGTGGGTGCCAAAAACTGCAGTTCCTCCAACTGCCCCTTGAGGGTGGCTCCAAAAGTGAGTCAATCCTCGTAGACACTATGTTAAAATGCGTAACTATACAGCTGAGATGAACATGTTTACGGCCTGTGTTTGGCCTAAAGCTAATTTCCTTGTTCTTGACAACTGTACGTAGGGTGAATGTTAATAACCCCACCTTTTTAAATGTTATTAAAGCGTAAAATTATGCATGTTTAAAATTACGCACTGACAAGTCGCTAACCTGGTGACGTTAGTAACGTAATCATGATGTAACCCTGTACTCAGAGTGTAGGCGTAGCTTTTGCCATTGCTATGTAGTCGTGTTTTCAGTTTATGAAAGTTAATTGTTATATTTTTGTTGCCTCAAGAAGACCCTCTAAGAAGTCGGATGTTCACCAAGTCTTAAGTACTTGGTTTTAAAGCTGTTTTGATAGCAAAAAAAAAAAGCAAAGTCATTGGCATTATCACAGCTAAACAAAGCTATAAATGCACCATGCTAACCAGGCTAGCAGCTCGTGTTAGGGTTAGCTCTGCTCCCTCATGAAATATATGGTCACTTCTGGCTCCAAAAATCCAAAATGGCGACGGCCAAAATGCTAAACTCACAAATCAGTGGCTAACATTGTGGCCACGTCTATTATTTTATACAGCCTTTTATGTTACTTGTAGTGATCAAGCTAAAGCGCTAAGTACTTTCTCGGGAGTTGGTGGAGACCAAACCAGAGCTAAAAGCAGATGTTGTACGAACAGAAATGCTAAATGCTAACGTTGGCTAGATTTTTACATTTCCAAATGCTTGCTGACACGTTCGCCATAAAAGAATTATACATTGATAACATGATGTTATGATGACAGCTTGCCCCCAGGTGGTCAAACAAATTAGTATCGCTTCATGTAGTTTTTGGGATGTTCAGGCTTGGGAAAGGGTTTTACTTTAAATAACAGCTTCGATTAATTTAAATTTTGATTGGAGATTTCACATTTGCTCCCTAACACTAAAAAACCATCAGGAGAGTTTGAAATCAAGAATCACCCCAAAAATTCTGCTTGTTAAATTTGGCAATTTTCATGCAAAATAAATGTTAACTGCTACTGGGGGAATAAAAGTGCTGCAATACTTTGGGAGAAACAAAGCACAAGACACATTTTCAGGTAGTCCACTTTATTTGAAAATTCATCCTATGAATATCACAAAAAAGGTAAGTCAAATAAAAACATAGGAATGCCATGTAACAAAGCTGTACCATTTACGGGGTCTTTGAGGAGGCAGAGCAGCTCACGTGCTCCCAACATCAGGTCATTCTCGTTATTAACGAAACAAAACTCATCACAGTAAAACCACGAGGCGTTTGGTTTGTTTTGTAAAATATAAATACATCATAAATAACACCAACACAGTAACTGCTCATATCAGTGCAGTTAAAAAGGTAGCTTGAAGGTAACAAAGTGCAAATAGTCAAACAGGGCTTCAAGTCACTGCACTTGGATCACGAGGGTTTCATCGAGCATAATGAGGAACTCACCTTCAAATTACACAGCGTGACAAGTGACTGTCACGCTTTGCCTTTCAGCAGATGGAGAACAATGCTGACAGGCTCGGCTGTAATTAGCAGGCCTGTGTGTGACAGCGCTGATGAAGCACTTGTGCGTTATCTGTCCATCTCTCTCTAGTAAGACAAAGCTGTTGTGAACCACCCTGCTTTCACCATCTCTCAGTAACAACTCTTTTTTAATGCCTACATCTGTAATACAAAAATAGTAACCCTAAGTGTATCTAGAGGGAAAAAGTGCTTAAGAGACAGATATAAAACATCAGGTAAGTACACTTAGATCAAAGGTGTGTGAAAGAAAGACAACAATCCTAACATTACTAGATCAATACAGTTTCGATGGCTTAAGCTAACCCTATCCACATGCATGCACAAGTCCACGAGAAATTAAGCATTCAAGTAGTCGTCAAGCCTAATTTGGACTGGAGCCTGACTTAATCACAGCGCAGAGGGAAGCGTACATTCACTCAAGAACGAGAGGCTTGTGCTTGTGACAGTGCGAGATGTAAACGTTAATGGTGTCCCGCTCGGCTGAGCTTTAACATTAGCTAGCTCAGTCGTGCTAGGTGAGCTAGCAGTAGATGCACGCTTCCTTCTGCGCGGTGATACAGTTGGCGGGTGTTATTCGGTAGATTATGTGAAACTGCTCACAACAAATTCTGTGGATTATCGTGAGTAATCATGTCATGACTTCTACAAATGTATTTTTTGGCATGACAAACAGAGTGCCAGCTAGTTCCTTTATAGTCAAATGAAGGCAGACATCTCTACGGTCGATATCTGAGAGGAAACATAAGTATATTTGATTTGGGGGTAGAAATGTCCCTTTAATATGTGTTTTAAAGAAACCAATTTAAGGGATCCTTAATATGTATGTTCATGTGATGCGTTTGTTAAAGAACAAAAATTGGCACACATGCATTTATCCAATTTTTAAGTCTTAACTATCAATATATGCCTAAAAAATAATATCAGTCAGGCTCTAATCCAGGTCATCATGGGATATTAAAACTCTCTTATTAAAACCACAAACCGAGTATCAGAAACGGCCACATGAAAAAATGGCACCAAGAAATTTCGAAAATTCCAATTTTAGTATCAATAAAGCAAACCAGGTATTGTCTTGGCACTAGGAAACAAAATGAACCACATTCAGCCCTAAACACACAACACACTGAAACGATTGTCTTGGTGATCCCGACTGTGTCAGTGAACAAATCACTGGGCGATAACAGGTTTTTAATTCAAAGCTAATATGTGATTAAACTAATGTATCTGTCTAACACAACTCTACACTACATGCAGCATGCTGCACTGATCACACACTGTACTACCATGCACGATGACGGTGTTGAGGCGTGTGGGCCGTGGCTGGCAGTGCTCTCACAGGTTGTGTTCAGGTGTAATCAGGTTTGTGCGTTGGCATGGAGCGGGCTCAGACGATGCTCTTGAGCTCTTCGTCAGTCAGCTGGTTGACCTCCATGATTTTCACCAGCTGCTTGGCATACTTCGCCTGGTCCTTCATGAAGAGCGGGATGTGGACTTTGTCCATCTGAGCCAGCACTTTGAGGCGGTCGACATCTTCGAATGACACCTGACCCCATAGGAAAACAGAGGAGACAGAATCAGCAGCCTGGTGCGCTGGGACTCGAAAACAGAATTATGATGCGGAAATGCAACCAGAATAATTAACGACTTTAAATACTTAAAACAAAACTAAGAGTTTACAGTCATGCTAGCAGCTTTGTTAGCTCAGTGGCACTTTGGGCTCAATGCTAATGCCACCATACTAACATGGTCACAATGAGAAATACTGATATTGATGTTTAGTCAGTCAAGTTTACAGTGGCTGTTTCTGATTTAAGGTCAATCTATCAGTTGTTGTGGAGACATTTCAGCCTGGACACGAGTGGTGAACTGACTGACCGACCGGCAATGCCATTTCTAGACCCACGCGTCACTCAGGCCTGACAATACCTTTCAATTCAAAATAAAATTAATTGGTGAAAAGTGTAAATGTGAGTGATAACCTGGATTGTTCCTCTGCCCTGAAACTACTGTTGTTGCTAAAAACACATCAATTCTTACATCAGATTCAACACCTACAGCTGTAACGAGCACCTAGTTTAATCATCAGTGCGTTCAGCTCCTCTGATGCAGAAGAACACGATCTATTCCCTCCTTAGAGAGGTTATTATATAAGTCTCACTCTGACTCGCTTTCCATTCATTCTACTCAGTGTCTGAACTGTAAGCATCTTCTGTGAAAACTTTTATTTCATGTGACTGAATGTCACAAATGATTTTGTTCTGCCGTTACTTTCTACTCTAGCGGTGTCGTAGCAGAATTGGTAGAGAGGAGAAGAGACCATTAGAAACATGATGTCACTAACGGAAAGGAAAGCAGCTTTACGTAACTGGCAGGGAAGTCAGATAAGGAGTTTGTGCACCTTCCAACAGAACACTCCCAGCACACCAATAACGTCTTAGATGTTACTCTGATACAGAGCGACCATCATCATTGCTGAATGACATTAGAGAGGAAGCTGTACAAACACCAGCCTCTGGTTAATGAATGCAATTTGATAGAAGGTCGGTGGTTTGATCCCTGGCCCCTGCAGTCTACGTGACGAAGTGTCCTTGGGCAGGATACTGAGCCCAAAACTGCTGATTTGTTTTGTTGTTTTTTTTGTCTGTTTTTTGGATAAACACCTTGTATGGTGCTTGTTGTGGCATTCTCCGTCTTATTTACATCCCCTCGAATGTTGGTACACATCGGTCTCCGCCCTCTTGGGGTAGCTTGGCTATTTTAAAATGGCGAGTTTGTGCAGGATGTCCTGTGTTGTGCTAGATGACGATTCTTTCTAACCAGTCATTGGTCTGCAGTCATTTACCTTCACCCTCCAGTATCGAATCAGCTTTAAACCTCAACTGAGCTGCCTCACCTTTCCTAGAGCCATCAGCAGTGGGAAGTTGATCTGGTCTCTGTATCTCAGGATCCTTAGGACACCATCCAGGTAGACCTGGTCTTTAATGTAGCACCCTGCAATGTGAGAGGTGAGAAAAGAAGACCAATAAAATATGAATTTTAATTTACCTCTGTATTTTGAATTTTATTTTCAGTGCATCCCATGTGAATCACTTTGATTTTGTTGTCTTTACATTACATGTGTAATCAACATTGGCTGCATATATCAGCAAACTCTCTATCCAGTGACATAGTGACCTGGCTGTGCTGTATCGATCTGGCCCCTCTTGGCTCGGACGCAGTAGTCCCAGCGGGTGTTGGGGTCCTGGACAAAGCGCCCCAGGTCATGAAAGAGCTGACAGAAGGACATGTGGCTGGCCTGGTAGACGGTGTAGTAGAGCAGGGCGGCGCGCCACAGTGTGGGGTCTTTCCTGAACAGGACGCTGTGGATGCTGGCCAGGCCCTCCTCTGTGGGGTTCACAGGCTTCAGGTTGTACTTCTTCCTGTTGCTCCTCCACGGCTGGTGGCGGTTGTTGATGCCACGGAAATAATGTGTCCCTGGTGGACAGAGACAAGGACTTTATGACTAGCAACATCAAATAGATCCATGAATACTGGATGACAGCAAATCAGACCTGTGATTAGACAGGTTAATGTCTTATAGTTAAATTTAAATGCTTTTCCATTTCTCCAGTGACCTCCAGGTGCCCCACATTAGCAATAAAACAAACCACTGTACCCACCGATCTCATGCCTCAGCATGCCTTCCAGCCAGTGCTCTCGGGCAGTGGAGATGTTGATGGTGAGCGTGGGTCTGCTGTTCACCACTGTCATGGAGCCTCTGGACAGGAGTTCATCTGTCACCCGGACGACAATCTATCAACAGATCAATTATTCAGTGTTAGTTTTTAGCTCTTTTTTTAATTTAGTGTAAGGATGTGCCTGGGAAGAAGGATGTCTAGGCCTTTGATGCAACAACGAAATCAAACCACTTTTTTATCTCATACACATCAAAGTGTAATGTAAAGTGTCGACCTCTTGTTCAGTGCTGGGGTTTGTCACCTACATGACAACACATAAACGTACCACATGGGCTATTAGTTAGTTAGCTAAAAACGAAGAATGTCAAACAAACTTTGTCATCACCCAACGTTACCAGAAGCTCAGTGCATTTGCTTGGGGCTTTCTGGTCTTTCCAGCTACGGGAGGAGAACAGCACTGTAGCCGTCAATGGTGGATGTTACCACCTCCCTCCACAATAAATCCAGGTGCCACTTCTGTATTCACTGTATACAGGCAAGCTGTAACCATGGCAACAGCAGTGTGACTGGGACAAACTCAATGCTTCAGTGCAGTAACTGTGTTGGGCTCAGGTTGGATAGAAATATACCGCCTAAGCCGCACTCTCATACACAGTTATACACAGTGCAACGTGTGGTGAAATTCTTAAGTACCAAGCTCCAGAAAGAATGCAGAATGCTAAAGTAGAAAAAGAAAAATATAAAATACTGAGTTCAAGCTGATTCACAGTGTCCGGCAAATCTGACAGAGGGCTGGGACTGACCTGTTGTTCAGGAAGTATTGATAGTTTTTTATTCTTTTTTATGTGACTGCATGACAATTAAATGTCCAGTGAGAAGGCATCTAGCTGTGAGGGTGCAGACTGCTACCAACTGAAACTTTTCCAATGTGTGGAATGACTGCTTCTTCATGTATCTCCAGCCTTCTATGTGACTGTGCGCACGTTGCATCCTGTACTGCCTGCATGTGTTCTGTTTATACCACACTAAGTGTCTGCGTAGGGGAACACACTCAGACGCATGTAGTCAGTGTGTGTGTGACACTAAATTCTAAGATGCACGTCCGCAAATATGTCAGCGTGACAAATGTGGACAGATGATAAAACCCTGCAAACCCTTACATGTTCTTGTCACCATAGAGATGCTGAAAAAAACATTTTACATAAATGAAATATGTGCTTATATCATTTTCAGCTGGGCTCAACAAAATGGTTTTGGGCTTTTGGGTTGGTTTCTCCTTTAATGCTAATCATGCTCGTGTTTTCTATTCACAGTCTAGCATGTCTAAGCCCATTAGTGCTCTACAAAGCATACACGAGGTGCGTATATGTGGTGTAATGTGTTCAGTGGAACATTAATAACTTGATGATGTAACATGTATTTGTTGATGCTTACATAAACACAGCTCTGCACAAGCAAACCGCAGGATGACTTCAGTGAAGTGGTGGCTTTTTGTAAGGTCTTACTTGTCCCTGGAGCTCATTCACTTTGATGCCCTGCTGTGTGCTGCTCTGCAGTGATGATGTACAAATCCAGCATGACACAGACTGCAGCGTGCAGCTAAAGAAAAACACCAGGCTCCAAATTACAGCATCTTAATGACGTGTTTTGACTGTGTGTGTATGCTCGACAGTGGAAATTGTCAGACTTGTGTTTGTGTGTTTGTCCTTGCGTTTGAATCAAACTGTGAGTGTGTATAAAAAGCATCTCTATTTTCAAATAGGCCCGAGTCCCCTTGTGCTCTTACCTCCCCCAAGCAACCCTCCCTCTCCATGTATTTCTTCACAATGTCCAAGATGCGACTCTCGTTGAGGAGGTTGCCCCCTGTGGCCTTTTCAAACTTCTCATAGCTGCCATATCGCTGCAATGCATGCTCCATGATGTTCACTGCCTGCAAGAGATGAGAAATTCATGATGTAAAAACTGCCCGTGACTACTGCCTTTGACACTTCCTCTTGTCGATCCTGTGGACACAGAAAATCAGACACATAGTGTGGACAGCTGCACCACATTATATCAATAAACTGCACTTAATGGACATGAACTACATCGTCTTACTGTAGTGTGCGTAGCAGTGGTGAAAAAAGGTCTGACTGTCATGTCAAAAGTCTGACTTTCTCTGGATAACTTCTTGCTTTTTAAGAGACAGATTGTGTTTTACATTTCGAATCATGTCCAGTATATAAAAGATCTTCCCTCACACTGCTTTAAACTGTCAAAGCTGTGAGTACTGATGTCCCCCTACAAATGCCATAAATACACTGTAAGACAAATGTGATTAAAGTGACAGTCCTCTTTCGAAGTTCAAAACAGACACAGAGAACATGACAAACTAGGGCAGACTCCAGGAAACAAAAGAAAAGCACGAGCATCCTCCGCTGGATCATTTTACTGCATTTCCTATTGATCCTTCTCACTCTGTCTTACTGTCTGGGTACTTGTGTTACTAATGGGGCCAGCAACACAACACCACTGGGCTGTCTTCCTGTTTACTAGGAAAAGATCTGACCTCATACTCTAAGGCATTTATATGTGTGGTGCATGCATTTGAATTCTTGTTTTTGGGACTACTCTGTGTGATTCTTCTTCTCACACTGTGAATGTTGACTTAAGACATGCACTTAGGCAGTTCTTTAATGAATCCTCCAGTGTTTGCTAAACAAAGTCTGGAGCATTTGTACCCTGAACGAATTCATCCCAGCGACTTTCCACTCTCTCACACTGCATCAGCTCTGATCGGCCCTGAGGCTGAACAGCATTGGCAGCAAGTCTCTCTGATCACAGAATCCAGCTTGACTGTTGGCATGTGGAGTTTGCTGATCTCAAACCAGCCAGCTCAGCACCAGCCTTAGGCACTAGGGGCATTGTTGTAGATGTGATGAACGACATGTCACTGCCTCCGGGCCTGAAAATGGTCGACTTTTGCAAATGTACTTTATTTTTTCAGCATTATTATACCTCTGATACAGCACTACAGATCCTGGTGAAAACTGCCAACCCTGCTTTTGAATGTGATTATCAAAGTTGAAAGCTCATTTCCATTGATCTTCCATTTAGAATCAATATTGTGACACCCCTTGATCCTATGTTGATGTTAGTGGCAACCTTGGGGGCAAAAATTAACAAGTTGAAGTTGAAGTCCAAAACTGAGAATCTCTTTTAAAATCTGTTTTGCTCTACACCAACTACTGAGAAAAAAAATCTGTCTCTTGAGCTGCTAAAATCTGTGTTTAGACACATGATGCACAGTGGGTTTATCAGCTACTGGAAACTAGGCTGATGAGACGGTTGAGAGAGAATCAAAACAGAAAATTTGCAAAATAAAACAACAAAAAACAGCAAAACGATTGGCTGAGAGATGCTAAAAGGGGCAAATGCAGAGTTGATGATATTTCTCTCTGGGTTCATCACAGTGAGCTACCGCTTTCATATTTCACCAAGTCATTTGATCCATTATTAATATAAAAAATACTGATTAGCAACTTCATACAAAAATAAAAGTCTGGTGGAAATATTGAGTCATCTTACTATGCAATGACGAAAACTCTGTCTGTGTGTCTGTTCCACGTTTTTCTCCTCACTGACTTGGTCAATCCATGTGAAATTTGGCACAGTGGTAGAGGGTCATGGGAGGATGCAAATGAAGCAATATTACATCAATTGGCCAAAGGGGGACACGATAGAGACAGATTGAAATGTCAAACTTTGAATGGGCATATCTCATGCCCCGTGTGTCGTAGAGACATGAAACTTTGTACAGAGATGCCTCTCCTCATGAGGAACACATTTGCCTCTCTTATCTAGGCCTAACCGCCATACCGATTTTTACTAAACTTGGTAGATATGTAGAACAGGACGCCTCAAGGTGACTGGAGAAATTTAACTCTAATTGGCAACTGGGTGGCGCTATAACAACAGAAAAATGCTTAAAAATGGCTAAAATGCAACCGATCGCTGTGGCTCCCCCTGTGGACTGTTTTTTTTTCTTTCTAATTTTTGGTATGACTAAGTCATGGTATGGTCTGCTGTACATAATCACGGAAACTGTCAGTGTGTCATTCTGTCAGTCAGTCATTCTGTCTGTCCCACGTTTTTCAAAAACTGTCTGAATACATTGCTCTTCTTAATGGGTTCAGTTGACAATTTAATCTGCGATTTCCTATGACCTGTATCCCAAACACACACCATGTGAAACTGTACGTGGGTAAATGTGCACTCAATGGGTATGGACTAGTCCTATTTAACTGATGCACTTGTCTTAAAAGCAGTCAGACTACACATTTATAAAGTCTTAAAAAATACTAAAATCAACTTTTAAAACAAACACCATATGTAACTTTTTAATCATATAATGTAAATTTTCTGCTGGCTGGCAAAATTTTGAGAAAAGGACAATCTTACAGTGTCCACAGTGACAGATACAGGCAGATACATACAGTCCTATCACAGAGATAGTCATTGCAGGAGATCCCCACTTTGTTCGCACCTCCTACAATGTTAAATATTCTGTGTACAAGTTTTTCTGACATTAAACTGGTATTATAAGGTGTGATAAAACACACTCTTTATTTTCTATTGTCTGTCTCACCCACACAATCCTTAGTCTGCCAAGTTTTCCAAAGCATAGTCACTGTTAATTATTATAAATTAACAATTGTTTTACCCAAAAATGTTATAATATGAAGTTGCTGGGAGTGTTACGACACATCCCGAATGATGACATAGTTGCTTGGTAGGAACACAGCCAAGAAACACATTAAATTGCAATAAAGTCAGACCAACCAAACAAAATAAGCCAAACACACACCCTTACCTGTTTCAGGAAGCGATCTGAGGCATTGTTATGCCGTGCCAGGATACGTGGACAAACTGGGTTGCTGTACTCAAACTGCGGATTATAGCTGAAGTTAGACTGGAAAAACTTGGCCTTCTCTTTCTTGACATTAGACGGCCTGATGGCTGAGAGGATACAGATCTTGGCGTTGTTCGCTTCCTGTGTGATTGCTGCTTTGTGCAACGCCGGGGGTTTAGTGCGAGGGGAACTGGGGATGTGTATCTTCCTGAGCTGTGGGACTGTATGAGGGGTTAGGCCCATGCGGCTGCCCTCCACTGCAATGTTCTGTGCTGGTTTAGAGAGATGGGAGTTGCCTGAGTGAACACGATTCGACTGTGCAGGTTTCCCACCTACTTCTGGAGCATGCAACTTTTTAGGAGCCATGGCCGGGCGGTTTCTTCTGCTAAATGTTGTGCCACATTTTACTGATGTTTTTGGCCTCCTGTACGGGGACTGTTTTGGACTCTTCTCCTTCTCCTTAGCCTGCAGCGGGATTTTGTAGCTGCTGCAGGTAGTGCTGAAGAGGTCTTGGAGGACGCTGGAAGAAGTCTTCTCCAGGTACACTTGGCTGGGACTCAGTGCGTTGTCAGCAGAGTTTAAGATGTACTTTTTGGACATTTCGACTTCTTGCCAGTGGAGTATTTCTGAAAGAAGTAAGATGAGAGACCAAGGAAGGACAGTGAATCTGTTTGCTGCTAATTTTAGGATCACCTTCACGTGCAAACCTCAGGATAGCTTGATCAAGTAATCTGCTTATCAAGGCAGGATAAAATTAGATCTATTGCAGTGCTGAAAACATAGAAGATACAAAAATAGCGACTGTAACTTGAAATCAATGTGGTGAACAGTGTTTTAAAAAATGCTTGTCAAATGTCTCAAATGAACCTGATTCAGTTTCACAAGTCAGTATACAGCTGTCACAGAGAAAATCATCCCGTCCCAAGAGACAAGCAGTAAAGCACAGGAGTCAGAGTGCAGGGCTTTGCAATTTCCAGTAAGGTGACCTGGAACATCATCAGTAAGAGTGAGCTCTCTGTTCGGACGGGAGCACTGAGGCGGAATCCATGCAGCCACAGACAGCACAAACTAATGACCTCGGCAGCACAACGCTGATTGAAAGACGGATGAGGACAAATTGGAGCTTCATTGGCTTGCTCAGCCACCAAATCAAATACTATTACCTAACACATCAGCTGGCATCTCATCATTCAGTCGGTTTCACCAGATAAAATAGGCTGCAATCACATCATATTGTAGGCAACCCCAGATTCCAATCTAATGGATGCTGGGTGCATGTGGAGGTTAATTTAAGAAACTTTCATGCCTGTTATCACTTATGAAACCAAAGTTATGACAGCAAACACAGTCACAAACATTAACGTTCAACTGCACAACAAAATGAATCAATGCTCAACAACTCCATCTCATTCATCACCACTTATCATAATATACTATTGATTTGAAGCACATGACTAGCATGAGTCAGCACTGAGTCATCTCTCTAGAAATCATCCTCAAGTCTTTACAACACAATTATACAGGATGCAGTGAGTTTAACAGCACACTGAGCAGTACAGGTTATATATAAAATACAAATAACAAATCCATGCTTTCCTAAAATACATTCAATATTTTATGTTCATGAAAGTTTCCCTGGTAATAATAAGTTTATTGGATCCACAGTAGCTTACAGGAGCTCACATTTCAACTTGGCTGCTTGCTCTGACCAAGCTGTAATGCTAGTTAGCTACAAGTAGTTTTACCATTAACGTTATTACTATTATTAAGGTATTACAGGTAGTTATTATTGCTTTGGATATGTTGTTAATCCTCTAAGTACCTGAGCACCAAGCTACAGTCACAAGAGAGTAAGAGAAACACAAGATTAAAGGTTGTTACCTGTTACTTTTATTGAGTCCAGCATCCTCTGTGAAGGTCTCAGTAAGAAACAATGGTTAATATTCTTCGAGGAGCGCTGCGGCTGATAAAGTGGCTAAATTAGCCGGCTAATGTTGAAACCCGACGGGTGCAGCTGGTTGGTTGCAGAGTCTACGTGTTAGACATTCAGTGACATGTCTTTAAAGCATTTTAATTAATTAACCTGAGCCGACATGAGGCGGTCTGTCTTCTCTGAGCCGCAGCAAAACTGACGCCCGTCAAGCTCCGTGTGTGGTAGACCCTGCACTGACTGATCTGTTTCCATGGTTTCGTTGTTAACTACGCATTACGCCTGGGTGGTCATGGGAAATGAAGTCCCTCAGATAATAAATTGAGACATTTTTGAGAAAATATAAGAGTTTGTGCTAAATGGCCGAAGATTCATAAGTTATTTGCAATTGAGCACGAAGCTATTGTCAGTGGATTCAGTTTAGCGGCCCTGTGATCCACACAGACATTTATTGTGATAAGACGCCATAATTGTAGTTTTCTAGGCACTGATTGCGTCTGATAGCTTTGATTAAAACCCAACACATGGACATTTAAAGAAGACCACAGCAGTTCAATTCAGCTAATAATAATAATAATAATAATAATAATAATAATAATAATAATAATAATAATAATTATATTGTTACATGCACACTAGCCTAATTATAATTTAAATATGCAAATAAATAAATAAGGCATCTTTAACACTCAAAACCGGCCCTTTCATAAAATCTCAAAAAAGAAAAAGAGAGAACCTTAAAAAAATGTTTTGTTTCTATTACAGGGGCTAGCAAATTACTCTGGTCACTTCACACTGTCATTAAAAAATATTATTAAATTATTATTATTATTATTATTATTATTATTATTAGTGTTATCAATATTATGTTGCTGTTGGCATTTGCAAAATGATGATCTTGATGATCCAAAAAACTAAAAACTAAATGTATTTATTGAAGGCACACACAGGCCTACTTATAATTAAAGAATGCAAGTAAATAAATAAGGCAGCATTACACATTACCCTAACACACACTTGAAACAGACCCCTTTATAAAATCTGAAAAAAAAAGAGAGAACCTTAGTTTTTTTTTGTTAGTTTCCATTACAGGGGCTAGCAAATGACTTAGGTCACTTCACACTGACATTAAAAGTTATCATTATTATTATTATTATTATTATTATTATTATTAGTAGTAGTAGTAGTAGTAGTGGTAGTAGTCATATTAAAAATACAGCCAGTACTTTTGTTCTGTTGGCATTTGCAAAATGACTGATGATAATCCAAGAAACTAAATGTATTTATTTGAAGGTAATCTCTCAAGACAGATTGGAAGGAATAAAGTCCTTTTTTTTACTGATGGATTTCCAGATTGATTTGAAGGCACACATACACACACTAGCCTACTTATAATAAGAAAATTGCAAATAGATGAATAAATAAGGCAGCATTAAAAAACAACTATGAAAGGAAGACTGGGCTAATGAGATCACACTAACACATGACTTTGCCTGAACATTTTTAACAATTGAAACTGGCCCCATTATAAAATCTGAAAAGAAGTGAGAATTTGAACAATTTGAAAATGACTCAGTTCACTTTGGTGAAATTAAAAACTTGCAGGGAGATTTATTTTGTTTGTTTTTACCAAATTCATACTGATTTCGAAAGTTAATGCAGGATTTAAAATGTGCCACGTATATATACATGTATATGTGCAGCTCTGGGATGTCTGCAGTCTTACTTGGTGGCTGCTCTGTTGTAACATGCTGTATGATGACTGGGTTTACAGTCAAACACACTGCAGGACTAATAGGCCATCATGCCCTAAACTAACTGCTAAAATCTGTGTATTATAGCGGGTGAAACTTGATGCACTCGGTTAACGGACGTTTGCACTGCGTGTTTTTAGCATTTGAACACACAGATGACTTATTGATAGAAAATGTGACGCGCATCATCAAGTGTTGTGTCTCGTGCTCTCCGGCCTGAGTGATGCCTTGTTGCAACGTCACATCTTCTTTTCAGTTAACCCGGGCTGTGATTGGCTGTGAGAGTGTCAAACCCGCCCCCCTCGATTGTGATTGGTTATCAGGGGCTCGGTCCAACGGTCTGAGTCTGCGCAGTAGGCGCAGCGCTGAAATTCAAATTTGAACAGTTGTTTTCGTGCTGCAGAGAGAAGAGGAACCGACACCTGAGAGGAGAAGCTGAGACGCTCAGCTCGCCTCACTGCGCCCTGTTTGTGTACACAGAGAGGTGTACGAAACTTATTCAACACAACGCTGTAAAAATATCGCTCGAGCAGAGATAAACTGTCCAACATGGACCCGTTTACGGAGGTAAGTCGACGAGCTAACTTTACTATTAGCTAACGTCAGATAAGTAATGTTAGCATAGTTATTGTCAGGCTGATTAAAACATGCTAATGCTAACTCACCTAACATTAACGTCACAATTCTAACAATGCTTATACACATTTTAAAGCTATGGCTAGAGACTAACGTGTATTAACTCCCATAGTACTTGAACGTGAGCGAACGTTAGCATACAGAAATGTGTGCCAGTACAATAAAACATGTCACGTGTTGTTTCTTTGTCTTGTGAGTTGTTAGCAGCCACAAAGCTGAGATAAAAATGACAGCTTTCTAGCAAGAGCAATAATATTTAAACGGCTACGTTAGCTATATAAAGTTATAGTTTTCTACATGATAGACTGCCTGTTAAGTAATTTAATCAGGCCTTAAACAGCAATGTGCTTATCATAACCCCATAGGTGTGATGTTTCTCACTTCTCTCAACCAAAACCCCCTCAACTGTTATAAATAAACGTTATTCAAATGAGACAGCTTTGTCTCCATTTAAGGGAATGGTATGTGTCAGCACTGGAAATTGTCCAACACTTTTCCCCCTTTTGCTTGATTTTTCTCTCTTTGCCTGGTGCACTCATGCTGTTGTTGCCAAGCTAAAACTAGAAGTGATTTCCATCTAACAACAGTTCCTGTTACTCCAGTATCCAGGCCAGCAGAGATAGACATTTTCAAAAATAGGAACCACAAGCAGGAGTGGCTCATTCCTGAGGAATGCCAGTTAAACATGACCTCAGTTTTCCACACTGCCTGGAGAAAATGTGCAGGCGGTTGCAGTGCAGCTGCAGGAATGTGTTTGGGCTTGCAGAGTTAACGTGCAGAACAGTAAATCAGATTGTGTGACAAGGCCAAGGGATGGGAATGTCATCTAAAGAAAAGAGGAAAGGGGTGGGGATAAAGAGGGCAAGCAAACAGAGGCTTGTTATCTCTGGTGGAGTAGGATTGTCTTGTGAGTCTTGGGCTGTTGTGTTTCCTGTTAAAGTGTCCCATATAGGGACAGACAATGTGCTGTGCCTTATTCCACACATTTACATATATCCAACAGTTAGCTGGAGAGATGGAGAATCAGTATAGTATTTAACACCAAGAGTGTAATTATAGAGAGGCCTGAGTCTCAGATTATTTGTCTCACAGACAGTGTTGAAGACTAATTTCTATGGCACCATTTAGTCTCACTCATGTCTGGATGGAAAATGGTGGAAACAAGCTTTACAATTGGAAATGTTGTTTTCAGGTTTCAGTTTAGTTCTCCATTATCCATTACAATCTGAAATTATAACCTACAATATCCTTGGCTTGTCAGATTAGTCAAGTGGATATTTATTTTAAAATGTGATGTGTGGTTTGCTGTCAGATAAACTTGCACACCGCACTTATTCAGATAAGAGTTGGGAAAACTGATACTGCTCTTCTGTGCAATAGGAATGAAGCTAAGCTGGGAGGTGATCAGCCTAATGGTGGTCCTAATGCTCATTCAAAACTAGTTTCAATGATGTGTCTGGCCACATCAGAAACCAAATGTGTTTACTGTTGTTCTTGATGGCTATCGGGGGTGGGGGTGATATCCTTTAAATATGGGGATAGTGACACATATTTTCAGAGTCTCTCCTGAAAGAAAGTGCTAGTAGTGGTTGGATCAGTTTCAGCATCCTTTTGTAATTTAGTTACTTTATTAGAAGTAGCGTTGTTCCTGTACAATGGGTCTGCAACAGTCAGTGGTTTTAATGTTTGTATGTATAAAGCAGTCATTGGAGTAAGGATTCAACTGTTTTGTTTGTTGTTTTGTCAATCCAGAAACTGTTGGAGCGGACCCGGGCTCGCAGGGAAAACCTGCAGAAAAAAATGGCAGAGAGACCAAATGCAGCAAACAGACAGATGGTCAAAAGGCCCAGAGAGCCGCTGGCTGACACCAATAGTGTGATTAGTGAGCCAGTCGTTGATAAAGGTATGTTTGTTAGATTGCTTTCTGTTTAGATGAGTCTTGCCAGTTGGATTACTGAGTTGCAGCTCTGCTCTTTGCTTATATTTCCCCATCAATTCCTCCCAGTTCCACAGGTGTCCTCCAAGCCTTCTCCGTCCAAGCGCAGGTGCTCAGAGGAAAATCTCCAGCCTGCAGCCGGCGAGGAAAACCAGGAGCCAGTGATGCCACGAACTGTGGCTCACAAGCTCTCAGATCCTCACACAGAAAAGAAACCCCCAATGGGCCCAGCTAGCCTTCGAGCTTCCTCATCCCTGGAGAAGACTGCTACCCGGCCTGTTGTCCAGTCTCAGCCAGAGCAGCTGAAAACTGCACAGCCAGAGCCAGAGAAGATGGTTGTCACCGCTGCTCCTGATCCTCAAAGCAGCAGAGAGGCAGAGATGGTGTCTGCCAGTTCAGCCCTGCAGAGCAGCAAGGAGGACCTGGTGGAAGAACCGGCTCCATCTGCTGCTGGCATGAAGTCTCGTCTGCAGCGGCTAGCAGAGCAGAGGAAGTGTTGGGACGGCACTGGTAAGAATATTTTGTGTGCTCTGAGATAATTTTATAGTATATAGATAATAAAGTTATTTGGCTTTTCAGCTAAAAATGTAAAGATATTGAAAGACTTAATCCATTTTCAAGGTGTAAATAAAAAAGAAGCTTCATGCTAAAATGTAAAAACACGGTTACAGTCTTGTCCATGTCAATTTTCCTTTGAAAGCTTACACATGTACAGCCCTGTAGAGAACTGCATTCATTTAAAGCACAGTCTACAGGATTCTTGAGCTTACTATGGGTTGCTCCCTTGATGCTTCAGGAATTAAAGTTTGCAATACTAACTGTAAAGTCAGTCCCACAGTTTGTCCCTGCTCAAATCAAACACATTGCCACCTTTTCAGACACACCTGATGCAGTTCCAGACTGCACTCCCCCGTCCCTGTTGAGGAGACAAGCTGAGGTCCCACCGCCCACCGTCCCCACCGTGTCCTCAGGAACTCCTTTGGGGAGGAAAGGCAGACTCGCCAACCTTGCTGCCACCATTGGATCCTGGGAAGACGACTTAAGTCATGCCAACATTCCCTGTGTGAATGTAAAAGAGAAGCCTGGTACAGCTGTTCCCAGGATGGCAGTTAGAGATGCTACTGAGGCTACCAGCACTAAACCAAGTGCTGCAGGCCATGTGGTGGCCAGTTCAACTGCAAGCAGCAGCTCTACATCCAGCTCTCAGGTAGATTCACCTTGGATTGTCTTATTCTTCCGCGTAGGCAGTTATATCTGTTCCACTGATTTTACATAAGCTGTCCGCTTCTGTGAATTTGACTGCTTTTTTCATTCTATCTCATTTTTAAAGCTCCTCATTTCATACTCTTTTTTGGCACCCACCAAAAACAACCCCTGAAATTGTCATTGTCAAACCCACCACCTGTGTTTGCACAGAAGAGGTCTTGATGCATATTAGTTTAGTTCTGAATGCCCAGTTAGACCCCAAGATCCCCAGGATACCCTGACTTGTGTTGTTTTGACTGTGCTTTATAAATAAAAGGAACTATTGTATGTCTTCTCAGCAGGCTGTGTATTCTCCAGCAAAGCCGGGCCGTGTGGGTCTCCCAGGCCCACAGAAGGTTGACACTCCTGCAGCCAGACCAGCACTTAAGTCAGTAACCATCTCTGAAAAGAGCTCCAACCAGAAGATCACCTTCCCCTCTAGTCCTCAGAAGAGCTCCGTCCAGGAAGCAGCCACCGGCCCCTCCTCAACATCAGTTCCTCAAAGTCCCCTGAAGAATCAGGCCCTCTCCAGGGGCCACAACCTCCCCTCCAGCCCTGTGAAGCCAGAACTTCGTGCCAAGCCCACGACTGCTGGCCCCTCTGTCCCGCAGGAAAAGGCCTCTGCTGGACCTGGTGAGTCATGTTGAATTCAGAGTGATGATCCAATTCTTTACAGTCAGTCTTTCTGCATGTTGTCTTTCGTAGAAGATAAGCTGTGTCACAGTTCCCAAAATACTTGAAATAACCCCCTAGGTTGTATTATACCACCCAACTGTGTATTTTTTATCATGTGCATAATGCCCAGTAATATTACAGCTATATCGGCTTCATGTTTGACGTTTCGATTAGTTTCCTGCACGTTAAGAAAATGGTATTTCCTTCTTTCATTTCCAACAGGTGTGAAATCTTTTCTGGAGCGCTTTGGAGAGAGGTACCAGGAGCGTACCAACCAGAGCTCCCCAGCAGGGGGCACTACCCACAATAAGACTCCCACTGCGACCCCATCATCATCATCATCATCATCATCATCATCATCAGTCACACCAAACACCAGACTGGTACAGGAGAGGCTCAGAGCTGCACAGGCTGCAAACACAGCCACAGCTGACCTCACCCAAAGACAGAAGCTGGTAGATGAGTGTTGTAGTGCATCTTGTCATGGTTGCAATCATTTTGTTTGATATCAGAAGAGTAAAAAGAGACTCCTCTTTATTTCAGGAGCGAGAGTCTGAGCTGGCTCAGATCCGCAGTCGCTTTCAGAAGGGGAACAACATGTGGAAAAACAAAGATGAAGCAGCAGAAACCAATAAAAACACAGACATCAAGGTTGGCTAGCAAACATCTGGCACAAAATGACAACATTATGTTTGACATCTCACAACATAGCCATGTTTTTGCATAGATTATACTTAATAAATATTATGCTTTTTAGGAACAACTTGAGAAGCCTGTGGAAGCTGAAGTTGCCCCATGTCAGCCAAAGGATGAACCCACAGCACCCTCTACTGAGAGACTAGACACACCCACAAAGTGCACTCCTCCAGGTACTCAATAATATTTCAAATCTGTGTTTCTATTTGTGTCCAGGCAATAGAGTGATCAGAAATTAGCAGTGGCAGCTCTGTCATCAATTAGGTTTGATTGACATCTACAAAACTGCTTCTAGTCACTGGATGGACCAAACAGCTGTGTTTTACATAATAAAGTGAGGAAGTTAAGTGTGCCCAAAGTACAATTTAAGAGACTTCCTGACATAGCATAATGGCACTGCGCTTATACGGTGGTTACCACTGATATTGGGATTGTGTTGGCGTGGAAGTGTAGCGTCCACCCTCCAGCTCCTCCATGGTTAACACTGCTAGCTCTGTCAGCGCTGTTGGTTTTTAGTGCTGCTTATGGAGTTTAACGGTCAGCTCCAACCTGCATAGGTCAGGTGTACATAGGGGTTTTTCTAGGGTTTCGAGGACATTTGGGGCTTAGTCCTGACTTTTGTCAGGGGGTCCAGGGGGATTGTGATAAACTAGCTCTATTATGATGCTTTCTGTGCACTCTGGTACCTTAGTTACAAGTGTAAAAATCTCCCAATTTGAATCCATTTATTTTCATTGTAAATTAGAAAATGGTCTTTGGTTGAAAGATGTTTCAGCAAGTGGAGGTTTAAGAGACAATAACCAAAAAATAATCTGATATTTGGTAGGAACTGCCATCATTTTGTGGAATAGTTGCTGCTGAACTGTGTCACTTATTCAAGTCGAGTTGAACTTAATAGATGGCTTTTAATGTGGGAAAATTAAATGTTTTCTAACACTGATTATGTTGTACAGCAGGTGTTGGGTTGCTGGTCTCGCCTCCAGCCTCAACATCCAGCCCTCTGAGGGTGGCCACCCGCACTGAGGAGAAAACGACCGAGGAAACCCCAGAAGTAACTGAGGTGATCAGTGAGAGAGAGATGAACGTGGACCAGTCCATCAACTCTGCAGTCATCAACGAGCTGTTTGATGGAGTACTGACGCAGAGTGATGATGAGGAAGATGAAGATGAGGAGGAAGATGCTTTGAATATCTCCTCCATGTCCCTCCTCACTCCACTGGCAGAGACTGTGGCCGCTGTAGTGAAGAGTCCCGAGAGGAGAATGATGGTAAACACCAACACAAATGTCTCTTCATACCACCCTCATGTACCTTATGTTAGAGTTGCTGTGAGGCAAATGTGTCAAGATGCAGCTTATCAGTGATATTTTCCTCATGTTTTTATGCAGACGTCGACTCCAGCCAGCTCATTCCTCATAAAGAGCAACACTCCAGACCATGTTTCCAAACCGAGCAAGTTCCAGAGGCTACCATGGCACGGGCTGCCTCCTCAGATAGTCTTGAGGCCTTAGATGAAGACACACACAAACTGCCATACAGGTAAGCGCTCCCATTTGATTTCACTTTCATGAATTAGAGCTGGCTGTCCTTGCTGTTGCACTGAATGTGTTTCTTAAATGATTTTCTTTTTTGTCCTGTGTGATAGCATTGATGCATATAGGTCCACCAGGGTGAAAGAGACAGAGAGGCCCAATGTCAAACAGGTGATTGTGAGAAAAGAGGACGTCTCTCACAGGGCAGAGGAACCCAGGGGATCCAGTCTCTTCAGTATCAAACAGAAGATGAAGGTTTGGAGTGAACACTTTTAACTTTGATTCATGTACGAGTACAGTACAGATGTTAGCAAAGCATGTGATTCGATTTTAAGTACGTGAAAAAAACAGGGTTCATTTGCTGTTTCAATAGATTCTGACAAATGAGATGAACCTGCAGCAGACGGTCATTCATCAGGCCAGTCAGGCACTTAACTGCTGCACAGACGAAGAGCACGGCAAAGGATCCCAGGTGGAGGCTGAGGCAGAGAGGCTGCTGCTGGTGGCAAGTGAGTTCATCCAGACAACAGACAAAATACTAGTCAGCACACTTGCATATAGTTTTAGAGGTTATTCACCTTTTTATTTATAAAACCAGTAGCTATCCTTGTGACTTTCCTACTGTGTTTTTCTTTAGTCAAATTACAAAATGTACCTATCAGGTTCATTTGGAGATCTGATGCTGGAAATATACTACTATACTGACGTGCACTTCCTTAAAAATATAAGTGCATGTTGCAGCAGCATGGACCCCCTGTGTATGTTGTAAACCATGCCATGGTGGAAACCCAGCTTTTATTTACTTTTATTTCACAGACAAGAAACAATAAACTGTGAAGACGGTGAACGGTCCGTCACTCAATTATGTCCGTCGGGGAACTAGATATTTTGAATGGTTCGGCTCGCAAAAACGGAATTAAAATAAAACAAAATAAAATAATATCCTGCGCCCAATAATTCGGTACAAGGTTGTGCTGAACGGAAAGTCGCGTACCGAACGGTTCAACACAAATACATGTACCATTACATCCTAGTATCAAAGCTTGACTCTCTGTCCTTTTGACTTTTTTTAGCGGAGAGGAGGGAAGCGTTGAAGGCAGAGCTGGACCGTCTGAAAGGAGACCCAACAGGCCAGAAAAAGGCCACTGCAGCACCAGAACCTGCCGGCCTGTCTGCCTCCAAGGGCTCCATCACCCTGCAGGAGCTGCGTCTTCCTCTCAAGGCAGACTTTGTGTGCTCCATTGCCAACAAGCCAGGTAAGCCCAAAATGCATATGCCACACCAATTTAAATCAACTCCCCACTGTTGTTCAGCATTATCTCCAGACATCAGTTGGCACTAACACTCTGTGTTACACATCAACAAAAATTGCTATTGACAGCATTGTTTGAAATCAAAGTAAAGAAGACAGCCTTCAGAATAGTGTTTTGGAGGCCAGTTAGACGTTTAGTCCCACGTTCCTGAGTGTTTATTATACTGATGGTTGTCTGTCAGTATCAGAAGAAGAATGTCAGGATCAATCTGTATCATTCTGTCTGGTTTCAGAGTCGACCAAACATTCCTTCTTCATGATGATCCGTGCCGGAGCAGAGAACACTGTGGCCACGCCGTTAGCCAGCACGCACCGCGGCCTCAGTGGGGACACCCTGGCTTTCCCCACCAAGTTCACCATGTAAATCCTGCACTATATTAAACAGAAATGTTTTTATTACAGACAAGAGAGTTTGACTTGTTTAAATTCTGTTGATTCTAATTAAAATATTTTGATCTGATTCTCTACTGGTGTATTTGAATATGATGGTGTTGATCGTGATTGTTGATTAGTGACATCTTTTCCTCCTCACTTGCAGATCTGAAGTTTCCAGTGACTTTACAATCGACATTGAGGTCTATTGCTTGGTGAGTGTCTTACATCAGAGTTTCAGATTTCAAAACAATGATGCTCAGACCACATAACTTTACGTTACTGTTTTTAATGCAATGCACACTGCAGTAGTGTTAGGCAGGCATTCATTTCCTCTGTTTTCCAAATCACATTTGAGTATCTGTGAAACTAAAATCTGCATAATTACTGACGACAGATTCATTATGACATCCTCAGGTGCAGAAGCGCGATGTCTGCAGTGACAAAAAGAAGAAACCCAGCAAGTCAAAGGTAAATCCCCAGTTTTTTTTTCTTTTCCAAATGGAAAACACATTGTCAGTCAGTGATGGAGCATGCTTTCATACTTTGTGTGTGTGTGTCCAGATGTTATGGAGACAGGTTCATGAGGCCCATGATTTGTGTATGTCGGTATGAACAGTTTCTGTGTTAAATCCCTCACATGTTGGTGGGTGTGCACTGTGTGAAGGATGTTACTGGTTCTCTACACAGCTTCAGGTGTCCTTTCATTTGGTGGAGAAGAGTGTTAACTGGCTAGCAACAGATCTGTCCCTCAGACACCTGATTATAATCTGTCACTCCGTTTCTTCTTTCTGAAGCAAATCAACATTATTTGCTTTTATCTCACCAGGCTATCACTCCAAAGAGATTCCTCGCCATCACTGTAAGTCTTTCAAATTTACTGTTCACTGACCAACACACTTTTTTAATATCAGAAGGTATGTCTTATGACTTCTCATCTGTGTCTGTGTTTTTTAATTTGTTGGTTTTGCTTTTTGTCTTGCAGAAAAGTGGCCAGACTCCAGGTAGATCACAATATAAAATCAGTCTAAAGCTGTTTCCTTCATGTCTTTTATTATTTTATCCTACACTTCCCATAATGCAACTGAAGTGCACCTCTTGATTATGGCTGCACTGCCTTGTAAATGCCCCAGCTGTTTGGGATTACTCTCCTACCTTGTAACACACCCTTCCTGTTGTAAATGTATTGTCTCTAAGCCAAAGCTGATGACATCATCAGGGTTACTTTCTCAAATTTTAAACAGAAGACATTTTCCAACTGTTTCACTTGCTGAGAAGTACTAATTAGTAGAAGTAATCATGATGAGTTAAATTGGTGGATTGCCCCTTTAACCTTCATGTAAGGTATTAATGATGTCATTCTTTCTCTGTGTAGTCATGGCCAGTCCAGGAGGCCCCAACGCTGTTCGCACCAGTAACTTTGTCCTGGTCGGATCACACAAGCTCACCCTGTCATCTATTGGGAAAAACAAATTTCCTCTGGAGAAGGTATAGAAGACATTAATGTCATCTTTTCATAATGTCATGTTCTTTTTTTCACAGTCCTTTTTAGTGCATTTTAGTTTTTCTGCATTCTATACATGGTTGGCCTTAGTCTGAAGCAGAGCTGCAGCCATTAAATATTTTAGTAATCGAGTATATTACCAATTTATCCATTAATTATTTGAGTAATCGAATAGGAAAGACTTTTGCTTTATTAAAGAGCAACTGTAAATATACACGAGAAAATAAGGCAGGTCTCTTAAAGGCTCTGTATGCAACATTCTGAGCATTTGTAAAGCAGCAAACCACGATTTGCTATGTAAAGAAATAGTGCAGTACTGGCGTCCTGTGCTGTCGGACCTCCCTGCTCATCCGCCGGTCGGGGTCACCAGGTTTTGTGCCAATTGGCAGAATTTGCCAGCAGATAATCAGGGAGCTTCAGGCTTTTGCAGGCCAGAGGGAGGATGAGCATTATTTATTTGCATTTAATGTTACTGTCCCAGGTTGCAACGACACAGAGCTGGTTGGAAGTCAAAATATCTAACATGTTCAGAGTCTTCTTCTCTTAGCCCCTTGCTATTTTCTCTCCACACCTCCATTTGCATCCAACGCCGTCAAATCTTTGTCTTCTATTTTGTGGTCTGTTCTTAACATTACCTGTCCACATCACCTGCATTGTACCACAGTAAAAATCAGCTGTGTGAGACACAGTGCACTCTATATTGTTGTATGGATTAAACATAACTTTGATACAAATAATTTGTATCAATGATCTTTATTCATCAAGTTACTCAAGTTCCTCGACATTGTTTCAGCCGTAGTCTGAAGACACTATCCATGCTGTTTGTATGACGCCTAATGATTCGGATCACAGTAATATATTTGTTTACAGTCTTCAGAGACTCACAGTAACCCTGCCTGGTCTCATGGGGCAGCTCTCCCTGTGCACTCTCTCACACACCATGATATCTTTCTTTTAGATCAAATATGAAGGAAGTGAAAGAGACCTACTCAGTGACATGTTTCACACCAAGGTTACTATTTCCCCACTTGTTTCCTCTGTTCTGTTTGTGTGGAAGGAGGGTGAACACACTGTAACAAAGACTATTATTCATTTCATCATTACACTAACACGATTAACTTAATCTGATCACAGCGTTTCTTTTTTATTTCTAATTATGTTTGACAGGTGCTTTCAGCAACTGTTGTTAACCATCTTGCATTGTAACCTTTTATGTGTTCAACCATGTCTTGTGACGTAAACATTATTTAATGGTGAACATGATGTCCGATGTTTTCATGATGTGCCTGTACACTCTGTATTCAAGGTGCCATTCTTGTGCCCTCTGGAGGGCCACGTCTACCTCAAGCTGCAGTGTGAAGTTGGCTCAAAAGTGGAGGAGAAGGGCTTCCTGGTGAGTGCAATCAGATCAAACATCACTACAGATGAACTCATGCTGAGGCTAGCATTGATTTGCGATGCTATTTACCAAAACAAATGTGTTGTATTTTAATTCCCCCGAAAGACGATGTTTGAGGACGTCAGTGGATTTGGAGCCTGGCACAGGAGGTGGTGCGTCTTGTCGGGATACTGCATCTCCTACTGGACCTACCCAGATGATGAGAAGCGCAAGGTAACTGAGCTCTTCTGCAACAAATCTGTCATTGTAGTGCTTCTTTATTTTATTAAGTTACAGTGGCTCCTGTATTTGTTTTTTAAAATTACTCAACTACCACTGGACAATAATCATGCTCTAGCTGAGGGTATTTGTTCTGCAAACACGAGTATCAAGGAACTCTTAAACAACATCATCCAACATGGCTGCCTTAAATTATCACGCAAAGGGGGGGGGGGCAGTACTTTTTTGTTGGTGTTCCTATTTTGCCATCTGACAGTTTGACATTTTATGTCTCTGTTAACACCCCCCTCCTTTTTTCCTCCTTTGTCTTTTGTCAGAATCCCATTGGTCGAGTCAACCTGGCTAACTGCACCAGTAAGAAGGTGGAACCAGCCAACAGAGAGTTTTGTGCCCGACCCAACACATTTGAGCTGATCACAGTCAGACCACAAAGAGAGGACGACAAAGAAACACTAGTCAGCCAGTGCAAGAACACCATGTGTGTCACCAAGTAAGTTCCAGCCATCCAGTGTACGCATAATAACGCATATTTAAAAGAAACAAAGTCTTTAAATCACAATGACCCTGCATTGCTGAGCACGGACTGCTTTTCTGTGCAGAAACTGGCTGAGTGCAGACACCAAGGACGAGAGGAATCTGTGGATGAAGAAACTGAACCAGATTCTGGTGGATCTGCGAATGTGGCAACCAGACGCCTGTTACAGGCCACTGTAATTACTGCACTGTCACCACCAGCCCTGTGGTATGAGTGACACATGCCATGACAAAGTGCAATACAGTCTAAGAATTGTTAAACATGTTTACTGGTGGATGTTTTCCAGGAGATTAGTAATCAGACACATCGGGTATAGATCAGAGAGTAAATAAAGCCATACAGCTGAAACATTTCAGGACAGTATTTTGTGTGGGAGTCGGAGTTTGGCACTATTTTTGTACATTTCCAGACAGGTTTGATGCTCTAATGTCTCGGGGTATTATTGAGTTGCCGCAATTTTTTTTTATGTTAATGCCAATATTTAGTGTTCTTGACACATAATGCATGGCTTTAAATTATTCAATCAGTGGTTTCAATGCTGAAATCATTAAATATATAAATGGTGTTGGAATTAATGTGAGGCACCACGATTTTATCACATTTTCTCCTGCATGACGGCACAGAACAATACTGAGACTTTTGGTAAGTTTTTACTTTACATATATATATATATATATATTAGCTTTTATAACCTGAGGCAGGACTTTCACTTGGTTTTCTGTAATTGTCATGCACAGATTTTTAATGCCGGTTACACACCAGCTTTTGTTGTGTTTGTAATGTCTGTTCAGTGTTTGTAATTATTTCAGTGTGGATGTTAAACGGGGGTTGTAAGGTCTGTTACACACTCTACACCAGAGCCTGACCAACACTTTTGATAAAGGTCCCATTTTGGATATAACAGATGTGACGAGCTGATGTACAAGTCGGAACATTTTTACAGTGTAGACATGAAGTTGCAGCGCTCTCTGGTGGACAAACTATTTAACAGCTGCACTGCTTAAACACATCTTATTGCAGTTCAGTACTTATTTGCATATACACTGACATTTACACACATATATATATTTGTTTTAAGATAATGGCCTGCTTATTTATCAGCCAGCTTTTACTTTATAGCTGTTGAATTTTTTATTTTTTTAAAGGGCTCATCTACACAAAGAAAGCCATGCTTGGTGTTTGTAGCACTGGTGTTTCATTAGTCTACATTCTTAAAGGAATACTTTCGGTTTGTGTATCAATATCTCATGTGCCACCTTGAATTCTGAAGAAAAGGTTGTTTTTCTTGTATGCCTTCACATTGAACAAAGAATCCAAAAAAAGCAAAAAAAATTCTTTGAGTTGAAGTAATCAGAGTCCACATTTAGCGACAGCAAAACTATATCAATATGGTTTTAATATAGCAGGTTGGAATGTTCAAGTGAAAATGTATGTGTTTGGGAAGTACTGAGCAAACGACAGGACAAATGAGACTTGGATGATACTGCAGGAGTTGTGAGAAAGTTGTAAACGGATGTTTTGGTATAGTTTTGCTGTCGTTAAACGTGGTCTCCTTCAATTCATCAAGAATTTTCGCCCTTTTTATTCACTGAAGACACGCAAGTTCATTCAAGGAAACGTGCGGTGAGTAACTGATCTACAGATGCTCATTGTGTGGGTGAAATATTCCTTTAAAGGCTGCACTTGTTCTCTTTAAAGCAAACTGCATCTTTTATGTGTAGTTGTGCATACAGCAGTAATATCTGTGGTGCTGCCACAAAATCAGTAACAGTTTCTGACTACTTCTTCACCCCCTCACACCCTTTGTGTTGCTTATGCAGAGTATGTAACAGACTTTACAGCGACCCTGCAGGTTGTTGGTAAATGTAGTTTCATATTAACAAATTTTCAACTTTCAACTTAAAGACAAAACCTTTTCATGTTAATGACCAACACAAACTACGCTACATGTATTGTGTCTGCCTACCCTCTGCATATGTTTTTATTGTGAAGAATACGAGTGAGCAGGAAATATGTTTTCAACAGATTTGAGTTTGTCAGGTGTTTGTGGATTGATGAGACAATAAATACCTGCTTTAACCAAAATGCACCAGGTTATCAATGTTCACGTTCCTTATGTCGTTTTGTTGAAATGTAACTTTTATTAAATTGAGTCTGCAATTGGTTTTAAAAGATCTATATTTTAATGTTATGGTGTCTTTGTGTGGTAGAAATGAAAAGTGATTATCTATTAACTTTATAACTTCAATGGCCCAGTCAAAACCTTAAATGGTAACCCCATTTTCTCATGTTTATTTGTCCAAGTGACTGATGTCAGCAACAGTTTTTTTTTTTTTTCTTTCTTAAATTGGTCCAGTATCAAGTGAGACCTGCAGTCGGCAGCAGTGAGACAGGCTGCCATGTAACCACGTGGCAGTCATGCATTGTCAATTTACATCTACAAAAAGTGCTTGTTTTTGCCACTGACAGACATGTGATTGTTATTCCAAGTGTCAACGTCATGGAAAGGATCCGCACAGAGATAAACCTTTCTGTTAAAGAATGAGATCCTTTCTGTGACATACAGTAAACTCTGCTAATTAATGTGCATGAAACAGCGTGTCTGGCTCTGTCAGAGGGAGGAGGCAGAAAGGAACTTTAAGGTATGCTGAAGAAAACTTGCCAGCAAACAGGACAGGCTCACAGACAGAGTTTAAGTTACCCAGAGTTTCCCTCCTCTCAGGATTAACTAACTCAGAGTTTTCACTAAACCCACGACCAGGTCAGGTGAGCTGGGGTTGCACTATAGCTGTAAGGACACCAAACCCGTAGGTGTGCTCATGTCTGTATTTGTCTCAAATGGATTGTAACCTCACTAAGACAAGTAAAACCTGTTTTTTGTACCATGCTGCAAAGGGCTGTCTTCAGTACTAAAGGACTTTGTCGGTTTTCCTGTGTAGTTGGTTCCATTTTGATAAAAACTGATTGTTTGTTTTAGTTAGGTTTAATTTTCTCAGTGTATCTGTCTCAGTGTATCTGCAGGTCCTTAAAAAGTCTTAATTTCTTTTTATTAAAAAGTTAGTATTTTATGATCAAGTCATTTGTCAGAAATTTGAATTTGTGAGGTCTTAATTGCCACAAACATCACATCTAATTTTATTTATTTATCTGTCCCCTTCAAGTCACATCAATCAAGCTCTTCTGATGTTAAAAATCTTGAAATCTACCACTGAACCTACTTAATGTCTTTTGACTTTAAAATACAGATTAACCTGACTCCAATAACCTTATTCCTACATAGAACTATAACAAACTTCTGCACAGGTCCACTTATATACTACTTACCTTTACATTAATCTGCAATGCTTGAGTAAGAATAAGATAAGAAAAACTAAAAATCATCTTGAAAAGGTCTTAAAAAGGTACGTCTTCATCATGTTCCTTTTCCTAAACTGAACCTATGTAACTTTGGGTTAAATACATAATGTTAAGATACAAGATATATGAACTGCTGCATGAGGATATGTTGCAAGTCGCAGTTGTTGCAGTCTACACTTTCATTTGCTTGTCCGTGCACTTCCATGAACAGCTTCATTGAAATACCCTGCATGGCAAAAGTTTGTCAACACCGGAATATTCCACCCTTTGGTCGTCATTAAACATGTTCTGTCACATGCTGAACCAGGCTGCAGTCATGAATGACAAAGTACTTGTTTTCTTATACATTTTATATATCAGTATTTGTACTTTATTTTGTAATATGTGTAACAAAAGACATCTCTGGTTCTTACACTAACATAAAGCACCTGATTACTTCCTTTAGTAGTGTGTGTGTGAGGTGATGCAACAATGAGCATAATTGCAGTTGTAGCCTGACATGAACCTGCACCATCAAGTTGGAAAAAACTCAAAACAACACATGATCATTGATAGAAGCGGCCTTCAAAATAAAACACTTTACTGAATAATTTCAAGTTTTTTTTGGAATACAAATAAAATATGCATGAGCAATATAAATGCCTAGAGGTAGAAAAACAAGAACTATATAAAAGCAAAATATATGGTGACACTTGGGCTACAGATGTGGCAAGTTTGCATGAAGTTTGAGCAGACAAAATTAGGATGTGACAGTTGATTACAGCTACTTCTGCATTTCTTCTTAGTAGGCTCATTGTTTAACAGCTATATTTTTAAAATATTTATAGACGCATTTTGATGTAATTTGTTCGTTGCATTGTTGCGTCCTCCTCGTGAATATGGGGCAATGTAGCTTTGCACGCTCTTATTTTGAAGACATAATGACTGATTTCCGGTGCTAGATTACATGCCATAGTGGAGTCAGTACAGTTGCATCATTACATCCGAGAGACAGCAGCGCCTCAGCATCTCACACACACCGCGGGGATCATTTGAAGAAGAGGGTAAGCAAGGACTCAGTGTATGTGTGTGTTAATTATCTGCTTACAAATACTGAATTAAATTAAACAGATTTTACTAAGAATGCTGCTTCAAAGCTGAAAGTGTAAGTCACACACATGTACAGAGCATGACAGCAGTGTGTTACTGAAAATTCGGCTTTAATTGAAATTAAATGCGGCTTTATTTGAGCGGAATTAAACAATAGCAGCTAATAATGTATGAGAGCTCATGTGCTGCGTTGTGAGCTGTTGAATTTATTCGCCACAGCTAAGCAAATGTTAAATAGGTAGAATTTTGAATGGGGTTTGGTGCCATGTGCTCTCGCCACATGATGATGTATCCTTAGTTAAGGGGCTGATCGATATATATATGCAAATGGCGCTGGTCCAAAACAGGGGGGGGGGGGTCCCGAACTTTTTTTTAGCACTGGGGGGGCATATGGTTTTTATTTTGGCTTCAGGGGGGTCATGCAACTTTAATCTGTTAAGTTTTGTATGATTTTTTGTTTGTTTTCCATTCGTATTTCACTCAGAGGTTTTGGTTTATACTCCGCTATATAAAGTTACCCTGCATGGTCCACAATGGTATTTCCCACTTGCGCACACGTCACTTTCCCGGAAGTGTTCTCGCCACGCCCATTTCACCGGGGACGCATCGGAGCAGACTTGCGTGGACTTCTGACAGCCAGGTATCCCAGCATGCATTTCGCAACAGTCATCGGAAAATGACAAGTGAGGGAAACGTCAGAGCATGCGTCAGAGCCGTGGTCGATGTTTTAATATAGAGCCCAGTTGAATGTGACTGAGGTCCGCTAGATGACAGCGGTGTCAGCGCTCATAGATAATAAACGTGTGTATGAGCGCTCAGGCTGCCCCAGAGAGCAGCCTCTCTCAGGTAGGCCTTTTGAAATCCGTGGCTGATATCTCTGCAGTGGTTAAATATGAAATGAAATTTGTTTGGGGAATGTGTAAAGGGCAACATTCAGTCCCAGACAAGATATATCCTTATATTATTAAATGTTGTAACATTATTGTTCTTTTGCTTATTTAGGCCTATGTGTTTTTACCATTCAATAATGATTTTAGGAATTTATTGTAATTTATTTATTGTATTTAAAGATTAATTGTCTTTATTGTATTTATTCAACAGCATTTTAAATATTGATTATCTGACATGAATTGTAAACCTGATGTCTGAAGTGTGGCTGAATAAACTTTTCTCTTCACATCTTACCTGTTTGATCCCATTTATATTGGTGAGGACAGACTAAATGAGAAACTGCTGTCAGTGTAATCCAGTACAGTTCAACAGCACCACAATCTACAACTCAACACTTCAGTAAAATGTCAGACTTAATACAATATTAAACTGCTGTTGTTTTTTTCTAGGTGAACCAAGTAATCTGTCAAGTCTCCATTAAAAATAGACAGAAAGCATAATGATGAGTAATATACTTAGTTACTGTCCATCATTGCATTTGTCTCAAGTAGCTACTTTACTTAAGTACAAATTTGATGTACTTTGGGTATTTCCATATACTTAGGAAATACTGTACATTCTACTCAAGCTACATTTATTTGATAGCTATAGTTACTTTTCAGATAGTTTGTTTTATATGTTGTTGTTTCATATTTACAAGTTGCTGTGTGTTGTTATAGATCAGACTAGTGCACCAGTGAAAGGTGTTAAAATTAGTTCTACCATGACACATTTAAATGCTGTTCACATTTAGCCTACGGTGATCAATTAATACTCAACACATATTTATGTATATGATGATCACAGCACTTGAAACTGGGTCACTCTGCATCATGAGTACTTTGAACTTTTAATTTTAAGTAGGCCTACATTTTGCTGACAATACCCAGATACTTTTACTCAAGTCAGAATTGGTATGCAGCACTTTTACTTGTGACTGAGTTTTTGTTCGTTGCTGTGATATTCCTGGTACTTTGTCCACAACTGGACAAACATATCGAACAGACATGCAAGCATCGCACGTCTCATCCTCATCCATCTCCACTGTCTTTCTGGGATCTGCCTCCTCAGCTGGGCAGCCTCCTCCGTTATTGATTTTTGATTTCCATCTCGCCAATGCTCACGATCACAATAATCACCAAGTCTCCACAAACTTTTCCCCCCGCACTTGACTTTTGAGTATAATCAGAAGCCAGCTGCGGGGAAAAGGTTTTAAACGACATTTTCTGAAAATATTTTGGCTATTTATATGTTTTTGTATGTCAGTTTTATGTTGGAACATTAAAAACATATACATATTAATTTCTTACAATGTCTATGAAAAAACGCAGGGCTGGGCTGTGTTTATATTGTTTTATTCTAAATGCATGTATACAATACAGTACAACAGCCAAGGCGAGCGGAGGTGGTGACATCATCAAGTTCGCTGCTGTTCCAAAAGCAGAAATGACTGTACTCCCGTCCTCCCGTTCTCGGGAAGTCCGGACTTTCGCGTGGACTTGCCAAGTCCGAACTTGCCAAGTCCACAAGTCCGAACTGCCGTACTTGAGTATTGAGAAACGGCTAGTGTATCGAAAGGAAAGTTTCCTTCATGCTAATTTGAGAGTGTCTTTGCAGACCTTAAAAGCGGATGAGACACTGGACAAATTTAATTTTATTACAGAGTCGACAAAGAATAAAGGGCCGTCCACACCAAGAACTATAACTATAAATATAACTATAAAAATACAGTTTTAAAAATCGTTCTAAACTCAAGTGTACGATAGTGGTGGACGATATCGTTTGGTGACATTACCAGTCTTTGTCATAACAATAATAATCATTATGTCAACTTGTCATGAAGACAAAAAGAGGTGCATTTCTTGTTAATGTCAACTTGTCATGACAAAGACATCTTCTGGTAATGTCACTTTGATTAATGTCAAGTTGTCATAATCAAGACAACCCAAACAATGTCAACTTGTCATTACAAAAACCGAATGACACTTAACGACAGCAGTCATAAACATTTATGACATGTCTTAATGTTTATGAGAGGTTCATGGCCGTGTCATGCCATAGTTGTGTGGATACCTTCAAGTAAAGTGTTACCCTTACTTCTCTGGTTTCTGGCCTTGAGAGAGAGCAGCTCATGTTCTCAGATATTGATTGAACCTTTCTCTGCCTAATTGATGTGGTGTTCCCTTTAATGGTCTAATTTGGTTGACGGTATTTCAAGGAAATCCTTACCATCAGACATGTTTCACTTTTTAAACAAGCAATTTCTCAGAAAAATTAAACATGGATGCTCAAAATTGGATTTTTTTGCCAATAAATAACAACTAATTTGCTCAATAATCGATATTGATGCATTCACGTTTTTCCCTACTTAATTTTTGACCATCAAGTGTCTTCTGTAGTGGCATTAACATCATATTATGCATCTTGTCGTGACGGCCCACCAGCAGATGGAGACATGAAATACAATACTTTTTAATGTATGTAATAATCTGTTACTGTGCAAATTAAGAATTTATTTGTTTTTATTCTATCTTCCTTCCACAGCGCCAAGATGTGTGGTATCTGGGCTTTGTTCGGCAGTGATGAGTGCCTGTCAGTGCAGTGCACCAATGCCATGAAGATCGCTCACAGGGGCCCCGATGCCTTCCGCTTTGAGAACGTCAACGGCTTCACCAACTGCTGTTTTGGCTTCCACCGATTGGCTATCGTGGACCAGCTGTATGGCATGCAACCCTTACGCATCAAGAAGTTTCCTTTCTTGTGGCTTTGCTACAACGGAGAGATTTACAACCATATCACAGTAAGACACGCAGATGGTGTTTGAAAAAAATCTAATCTAATTTATTGTTTCGACTCTACAGAACACTTCGGTATTAAGCATATACAAAATCTCAAAATGCTCTTCAGAAAAACATCACCCATTATTCCTGCCATGATTCAACGATTAAATGATTCAAGGCCGAAATCATTCCATCACTTTTTATGCCTCAGTGCCGCCTACAGCTTTGGCTGAAGGCATTATGTTTTCGGTTTGTCTGTATGTACGTATGATATGTATGTTCCCTTCTCGTGAACACGATCTCTCTAGAATGTCTTGAGGGAATTTCTTTAAATTTGACACAAACGTCCTCTTGGACTCAAGGATTTTGGCCACATCTCAAGAGTTATACACTAATTATAACACAATTTTACAAAAATGTCAAACCTGATATCTGAAAGGTCAAAGGTCAGCTTCACTGTGACGTCATGATGTTCCGCAAAAAAACACTTTTACGGCCATTATTATACACCATGACTCAGGAACAGAAGGGGAGACATTTGGTTTACCACAGATATTTGGACCTCGGTGCAAACAGAAGAGTGTCTGACAGCACCAGCACATGTAATTTCTAAAGACTGGCGACTGGAAAGTTTTGTGTCGGAGGAAAGTCACACAGCAGAACATATCTGACAAATATTGAACGAGCTAATTTTAGATTTGGACCTTTCAGATAGCCACCAAGATTAGCCCATGGGACTAACCATAGACACTCAATGTGATTGAATGATTTACTGCCACTTCTGCTCTGTCACCAAAAGTTCAGATTCTGTTTTTATTTTTTCCCAAAATTCTGTGTTCTACAATTAAAACAGCTGGAGTCTATCCCAGCTGACATTGGGCGAGAGGCGGGGTTCACCCTGGACAAATCACCAGACTATCACAGGGCTGACACATAGAGACAGACAACCATTCACACTCACATTCACACCTACGGACAATATAGATTCACCAATTAACCTGCATGTCTTTGGACTGTGGGAGGAAGCCGGAGCACCTGGAGAAAACCCACACTGACACAGGGTGAAAACTCCGCACAGAACGGCTCGCTCCTGGGATCGAACCAGGAACCCTCGTGCTGTGAGGTGACAGTGCTAAAAACTACAAATATTTTACAGCAAAAGTGGTGAAACTGACAAAGATTTTGACAGTGGAAAGCAAAGGCAGATTTAGATATGATACACCTGAACTCATGTAATTCAATAATGCAAGCTCAGATTGATCCCAAATTTGGTGTGACAGTGTGCATATGTGAAAAAACAGAATGTGAATGTCTTGACACACTGAGGAAACACAGCACTACACCTAGAAGTAAAATAATTGGAAATTCTAAGATGGGGCATTTTGCAAAATAAGTGCTTTTGCTTCTGATCATTTTATTATCAAGTATTATATATTTCCACACTGTGGTATTGCTACTTTTACTTTAGTGACAGATCTGATCACGTCTTCCACCCTTACCTGTTGAACCTGCTCCACCAGCCTCCAACCGCTCTGCTCTTTATAATGTGTATTACACATTCACCCTTGTAAGTGTCTTAGAGTTTTGTATCTGTTGTGAATGTTGGACTAAACCAAATCCTGTATTTCCAGATTACAATGTGCTACATTTTCTGTACTTAAGAATCATTTTGCGGTGTCCTGTAGTCCATGTTAGCCTTCACTGCTCCGTCTCCACCAACTACAGCACTTACATTTTCAGTTAAAGTCAATACAAAACCAATAAGTAGTCTGTTACCACTGATCCAGATTTATGTGTATTTACACCATTTACACTCGTTTCATTTTGCTTGAACAAGTCACACATGTCGGACCACAGTTTACATATATTTCTGGATTCAGCACAGTCAAACCATCCCAGAAAACCCTGATTGGTGTTTCTGGGACAATCCAAGCAAAAGCTGCCTAAGAGTGAATTAATACATTCATCACAGACCGTCATATTTGATAATTGTGATTATTGTACTCATGTGTTTGCAGGACTTTATTTACTATATGCATCAAGATATTTTCAGTCCATTTTTCACGCTTGTAGAGAAACCCTCTCCTCACTGTCACACCAAATTTGGGATCAATCAGAACCTGCATTATGAAATTACACGAGCTCAGGTGTATCATCACCCATTCAGCCTGCCTTTAGTTTGCACTTGTGTTATAGATAGGATGTGTCACAATATCCGTCAGTTTACCACTGTTGCAGCATCTCAAGGTTTTCAGTGCTTCCCCATGAGGTTACTGTCTGAGTTACAGAGAGAGGAGGTTGCAGTGGGGTTCCTGTGTCTCCACTCCCTGTGAAATCCTAGCCGATGTCATGTCACTGTCTCAGTATCCTGTGAAATATGTCGATGGCCTTACAATCACGGAGCTCCTGATGGGGCCCGTCCTGGCCTCACTCAGAAGGCCTTGGAGACTGTGACTGAATGGGGACAGGAGAATGGACAAAGACTATGGATATGATAATCAGTGCCAGGAAATGGACAACGTCCCCTCTCCTCCGTCTCTGAGATACCAGGTCAAAGACACGACCAAGGATCCGTTACCTCAGTGTCGCCAAAAGCACTGATCTCCCACGTGACGTTCTAAAACAATTATACGGTCATTAACCAGTCAGTCCTTGACTATGCCAGCCCAGTTTGGGATGGGCTGTGAAAGGCCTCTCAGAGTAGCTGGAGATGGTACAAAAACAATGCTGCAGGATCATCAGCATTCTGTCCTCATGGCTGAGTAATAGGCGTGATGAGGCCACCCTGTGCACCCTCACCGACACTCTCAAGGACAGTTCATTTGCGCTGCATGGGTTCCTGCTTGCAGCCTCAACACCCACTTACTGACTTTGAATGCACAGGGAATTTGTAGTGTCCACAAGTAAGACTAAAAGACACAAACTTTAGTTTATTCATCATGCTCTTAAATTGCTGCTCTACCCTGTCTTGTTAAACTTTAAAAATTAAAACTGAAAGTGAAACATGAACATGAAAATTGAAGGAAGACGATTGCATAACTGTTGAGACATCAGACAGATGCAGTACTTATTTATCTGATCGAAAGCGGTTTGTTTGTGTCAACGGTTGCAGTTCTAACATGGCTGGACTACTCTGTGGGGTACCGCAGGGCTCTATTCTTGGACCTTTATTATTTCTAATCTATATTAATGCCTTGACAAATGTTTCAAATCTTCTTTCTCCAATTTGCAGATGACACTACCTTAATTCTTTCTCATTCCAATTTCAATATTCTGATGAAAGAGGCAAGTGCTGGCTTAGCTGCATATGCCACTTGGTTTAAATTAAATAAATTATCTTTAAATGTTAAAAAATCAAATTTTATTATTTTTGGAGGTAAAAGGTTATACCCTAAAGATTTATGTAAAATTAAAATTGAGTCTACAGAGATGCCTAGTGTTACATCCACTAGAATCTTGGGAATTATTGTTGATGAAAACTTGAAAATGGAAAGATCAAGCAGACTAGGTTAGCAAAAAAGTGAATAAATCAATTGGGATAATAAGGAGGGTTAGTCATCTTGTCTCCAGTAATTGCCTCCTCACTCTTTACTATAGTTTGATTTATCCGTATCTCTCCTACTGTAAAATAGTTTGAGCAAGTACATTTCCTACTACCCTTCACAGAATTCTGGTCCTTCAGAAACGCTTTATTAGAATTGCAACCTGTTCTGAATCGTATGCTGCATCCACTCCTTTATTCAAAGGACTTGGAATCCTTATATTTATGACATCAGTATACTTCAAATCTGTGTTTTTATATATGAGATATATAAAAGCAAAGGAAATATTCCTGATCACTTTATGTGCTATTTTAAAGCAAATTCACAGGTTCATTCTTATGCAACTAGGCGAGCTGCAGTAAAGAAGGCGACAGAAAGAATGAATGAGAATATTAAGATCAGCTTAATCTCTGACACTACAATATGGAGACAACCAAACTTTGTCTATGCTAAAATATTTGTTTGATGCATTGTTTTATTCGTGATAGAGAGGTATGACCACTATGAGAACGCACCAGGAAACCTATAATAATTAACCCTGTCTTTGTCATTTGCCCACTTTTCTTTCAGCTGAGGAAACGCTTTGACTTTGATCACCAGACTGAAGTGGATGGTGAGATTCTGCTTCATCTGTATGACCGCTTTGGCATCCAGGAGATGGCCTCTCTCCTGGATGGTGTCTTTGCTTTTATCCTGCTGGACACCGCCAACAGAAAAGTCTATTTGGGAAGAGATACGTACGGAGTGCGGCCTTTGTTCAAATTCCTCACAGACGATGGATTCCTTGCAGTCTGCTCAGAAGCCAAAGGTAATGTGATAGTTTGTTACCCCTCCTTTAATCTGGTTCTTAACACTCTTGTGATTAATGTTTTACAGCATTGCTCAATTTGTTGTTTTCCTGATCACAGGACTCACAAACATTACCCATGCGATGGCTACCCCTGCCACCATCATCCCCTTCCCCCCTGGACACTTTGAGGTCTTTGATTTGAAGCAGACTGGCAAAGTTCAGTCCATTCAGATGGCGCCGTTTCACTGCTGCACCAAAGAGCCCGCTCATGCCAAATACGACACTGTGGAGAGACTGCCTACAGGTATGAAACTGTTCATTGTTAACTAGTGTAAATGGAGAGCATTTTGAATGAACTTTTTTGAATCAGTGTCATAATCTGATGTCTCCTCAGGTTTCGATGAGGAGACCGTGAAAAGCAACATCAGATTGTTGTTTGAGAACGCTGTAAGGAAACGTCTCATGGCTCACAGGAGGATTGGCTGTCTTCTGTCAGGTAATTTAATATTCTGCCATCTGCAATCAAACAGTGATAACATTGTTAACACTGTGCTACATTACAGAGAAATACAAACCGTACTAATGAACCTTCATTAATATAGGCCTATATTTTATCTACAAGTGCACGTGACACACTGAGCGAGCCGCCTGTTAATGACGCTGTGGGCTAATGGGCATGTAGCTACTTCCATGTTTCAGATGATACGTCATGTTTGTAGTCGACCAATGAAGATGAGTTTACATATCACCTTGGGTTCGTCCTTCACCTTCTCAAAATGATCCCACACTTTGGATTTCCTGCCCGACATGTTATTAACTAGCCTGTGGAATAACCGCAGGTACCAGCCCTGGAAATTAACCTGACTCCTGTCTGACTGCTGAGCGTGGACACTTCCTGTCTCTGTCCTTTCAAATTAAATTCCCACATGGTCCAGTCATATAGGTTTGGATTTATTTTGACAAAGTGCAGCTCCTGATAGAGTTTCACGTTTGTTTGGTCTTCTTGCCAACTAATGACCTCTCTGGTCAGCTAACATTTGGTCGACCATTACGGTGTAGCCCTAGTAATTTCTGCTCCTAGGGGTCTGAGGGGCCACTCAGATTCCACCAGTGCAAATGCAACATCGCCTGAAGTCTCAACTCTTCTCCTCCTTTTCTGTCGCTGCCGGTACTAAAGTGAGACAGGGTTAGAAATATGCAATTTCTGGCAGAAAAAATGCTATATTACTGTAACTGAGAATAATTCTGTGACATTTTATGACTTTGAATAACGCATCGTCTTGTGTTTCCCATGTTTCCTCCACCAGAGGAGCTAAAGAGGACGTGACACAGATAACATGCGTCATGCTTTGAATAACATTACATATTTCTCTGGGCTGGACATTGTTGGAAACATTTGGGATAATGTACTCAACTCAACAAAATATATATGACATAGGTCTAGTCATTTTTAGACACCTATAATGCATAAATGTTACGTAATATATCTTAAAGTTGTGGATATGAACTACAATAATGATAAAAACAATTAAACCTTATTTGCAGAGTTCACTGATTGTAGCATTTCTATTGAAACAAATCTGCTTTGGTCCGAAATATGCAACACACTTGTCAGTTCCTGTTCTCTCCTCACATGTAATTTGCTCCTTTTTTAGTTTACACCATATTTTCCCTCACACGTTTTTAGGTGACACATCATTGTTTGATGTGGTTTGTGTCGATTATCCTAAATCATGTTGTGTGTCCTTCAGGTGGTCTGGACTCCAGTTTGGTCGCTGCGATGCTGGTAAAGCTGGCCAAGGAGGAGAAGCTGCCGTATCCCATCCAGACGTTTTCAATCGGGTCAGAGGACAGTCCAGACATCTTAGCTGCTCGCAAGGTCAGTCCTTCTGATAGAGGGCTTTCACATAATGTTTTGTCTGGTAGTCTGTTAAATGTTCACATAATTTGGTCATAATTGCAGTTAAATTTAGCCTTTTTAACTAGCAAACAATTATTCTGACAGCTTACTTTCTTCGGGCAGTCTATGGTGTAAAGGGTTTATGGTGTGTCGTTGAAAAAACAAAGCGGTTTGTTTGTCAGGTTGCGGCTCACATTGGCAGCGAACACCACGAGGTGAACTTCACTGCAGAGGAAGGCATCCAAGCTGTGGAGGAGGTCATCTTTCACCTGGAGACGTATGACATCACCACCATACGTGCCTCTGTCGGTGAGTGGAGGGTCGAGCATGCCAGGAAACGTAGTTAATAAAAAATGATAAAATCAGTTACATCAAAAGATAGAGAGTGTAACATGGCTTTCATGACTCTGAATACTTGTAATAGTGTCCCAGTGGCAGGGAGGTGGAGGGACCGCGGGTGAGCTAGCTGTTAGCTTCCAATACGCTGCATGCAGCTCTGTAGTGAAATAAGATTTTACCCATTTTAAATACTAAAAATATAGAAAGAAAATCATTATGTGGCAGTCAGTGTTGATATTGTTGCGGGCTGCCACAGAAAAATCAGTGTATGGGAGACAATGAGATTTATATTTACTTATAATTTCTGTGTTGTTATTTCTCAAAAAAAAAAAAGAATGTCCAAATCACAAAATTGAAAAGGGAATATCTTAACAGTCAAATATTCAGATTCAGCCCTTTTTTTAAAGCTGCGCTGGCGACTGATTCAGCTCTTCCAGCGAGGCATTTCAGCAGTCGGGAGCAGTGTAGTCGTTTTTTTTTGTCTGACAGGTTGCCTCACGTTTGTGCTGGTCGATGTGCTCATTCATGTGACAAAAACGTGCCGGCTGCACCCCTACATTCCCTTCCTCCTGATTGGCTCGTCTGAATCACAGTGAAAAGCAGGGAGATTAGTTAAGTGGTGAAAGAGGTCAATGGAGGCAACATATGGGACATTGCACTTCATCATTATATTCATGATAACAATATAGAATCTATGATCCAATAATCCGGTGCAGTTCATCAAAAAAGTGAATCTGTAAACGTGAAATCATCGGACGTGTGCATGATGTCATAAGCAATTAAAGATGATTTACTAAAGTAGCATATATTTATGTATTATACGTTAAATGTGAATTAATTTTGTATTTAGATAATTGAAATTTTATTGTGATTTGAATTTTTCCATCATTATTTCACTTGTGTCCATATGTTTCTTAATGGTCTCATTTATTACTGTAACGTTTTAGCTGGTATTTCTTCATGCCATTATTTATGGTTGAATTTTGGCACAGAAAATTATCTGCACAAAAAGAACATCTGCTTGTAATGTACAGCCTTTTGTCACCAGTGTTTGTGCTTCAGCGATTATCAATTATCAAGGCTGTTCAAACCATCCTTTATTATTGTAGCCATCTTTCAAACAGTGATTATATATTATATTGATTCGTATTGGGACGCCTTCATTAGTCTGATCTGACAGTTTTGGTTGCCATCTTTTTGTGATCTCTTCTTTGTGTTTCCTCCACTGTAGGGATGTACTTGGTGTCAAAGTACATCAGGGAGAAGTCAGACAGTGTGGTGATCTTCTCTGGAGAGGGCTCTGATGAGCTGACTCAGGGATACATTTACTTCCACAAGGCGAGTCCTCTAGACACCATCAACCTTTTTAATCTGAATGAAAATACCAGAGTAATGTGATTTTAATGGCATTTAATGTAATGATTTCAATTGTCTTATGCAAAGCAAATGTTTTGTGGTAATTGTTTTGGGCCACATGGTCCAGAAACAAGAGGAGAATCACAAAAGTCAAGGTAAAGTCAGACACAGGAGGCTCTGTGGCACATAAACCATGTTGTAAGATGGAGTTGCTCAACAAGGAAGCAATAAAATGTAGAAACCAGTACTCTGACTTAGCAAAGGAGCAGCCATCCAATACACTGGAAAAAGAAACAGAAGTAACCACCTTATTAACTAAACTCCCTGAAGGAATAAAGGCTTGTGCAACTGCAGTCGTTTAACAGTAGCTGTAACTCTTGTCTTTGCCGTCCTCTAGTGGCTGAATATGTCACCTGCAGTGATGTAGAAGTGAGCTCTCCTTTTACTACAATCTCTATTTGACAGCTCACACTGACGAGGGACAGAGAGATAGAGAGCAGGATGTTTGGTGAAAGTATTCCGGGGATGCAGCATGTACATGTATGCTCCTTAGACTGCTGGGAGGACACCTTTAGGTTTTGTTTTTAATCAAAGACTATGTCACGTCAGGTTATATTAACCAAGTCACTGTTTTTAACCTTTTCCACTCTGAGGCCTACGTTACTGTCTTTTAGAGACTGTAACAGGCTGTGTTTTAAAGCTAGAGTGAAGACACCGGTGTCATGTGAAACTAGTCGTGATGAATCCACTGGCACCAGACATGTCATGTTAGCTTGTAGGGAAGGAGGTTAAATAATGCTCCAGAGTTAGAGTGAAATTTGGCGAGGAAAATGGCCATGAGTCCTCTTGACCTCTCACCTCAAGATATCTGAATGAATGGGTTCTGCGGGTTGACTGTGCAGTTTTTTGCAAAAGCCATGCAACTTTTTCTGCCATTTTAAAAATGGTGTATTTGATTATTTCTGCATACTGGGGTCCCCAGATAGTATTGGAATTGCATAAACTGGGTCTGACTGGAAAGCTGAGAGTCTTTAGATTCAATTAGCCTAATTGTATTCATGTGTGATGAATAAATTGTGACCTCTAGGATAATCACAGCCTCTTTAACTTTACACCCACCACCTAGAGATACTAACATTTCTGCACCAAATCTGTGAAACAAGTGAAACAACTTATGAGACGTAATTGAGCACAGGAATGGCCTTCATATACTTCCATTATAATGTAGCAGCTCATACAGTAGCTGACTTTTAAGTTAATGTTCTTTGAGTCTTTATTGAGACATGGCAGCACAGTAACTGAAAGAGACACTGGTCAAGAGACAGGTGAAGGAAGAGACAGAGCAAAGATTTAATGATATTAAGTTGATCTGTTGTGCTTTGCGTGCAGAGTTTTGCTGGACATTCATTAACAATGTGTTCTCATCCCCACTATCTGTTGATACTTTTGCAGACGCAGGGGGTTGGCAGCTATTTATGTGGAAGGGATCTCAACGTAGACAACAAAAGTACTTGGTTAGGGTCAGGAAAAGTTTTCAACACAAGAACACCTGTCTCCTTGGTCTAAGTCCTGTGCTTGTTGGACCGTCCACCTAAGCAGGCTTTCATCTTCTTAAATCTGTTGCGCTGAACATCTAATAATGACGTGGACAGGTTTATATTGAAGCTGGTTGAAAGCTTCTCATACAGACGCTGAAAGGTGTCCGTGGTGTCATTACACAGCCCAGGCGGTGTATGTTGACGCCCTGTTATTTATTCACCCATGCATTTGGAGTGAATTTTTCCTAAAGTGTTGCTGATGACAGAGTTGTGTTCCTCCTCCAGGCTCCAACTCCCAAATTAGCTGCTGAGGACAGTGTTCGACTGATGAAGGAACTTACCTGTTTGATGTCCTCCGTGCCGATCGCACCACCGCTGCACATGGGTAACGCCTGTCACTTTATTAAACACCACTGCAATGTGCAGTCACTAAACAAACTAAATCACACTGAAACATAAAAACATGAAACATAAATCAGCAAAAGATGTGTCGTCCCTGTTGCACTCCTTCTGTGCAAATTTTAGAAGTTGGATTTGGAGTTATTTTGCATTTTAGCTTGATTAATACATTTTCCGTTCATCATACTTTATGTCTTTGAATGGTGGCGCCAATTGTGAAACATTTAATCCAATTTTGTAGTTGGGTCAGTGAAAAGATCGTCTGTCCTTGTACTCAGAAACAGAGCATACTCCGTCAGCACACTTCTGTTTTTCTGTGCTTTTATTTAGCAAGTCACCTAATTAATTGGGCAGAAAAACACGACGTGAAAGACTGAGATTAGAAATTGCACTAATTAATATTGTGCAGTAGCTTTTAAGTGCATTAATTTCAATATTCCTGATGAAACGCCTGAAAGGTTTTAAGATCTCATCTTTAATTTAACCACGAAAAGGTAAAATTAATATTGCATTTTAATTTGGAGCCAAATGTGATTAATTAAACCTCAATAATGAGCCTAAATATCTGCAGTAATGAAAGCCATCAAAGCCAGAAAGATCAAACTGTTTGTGATATAAGTAACTGAATTAAAAATGAAAGAACCTCAATGATAAACAGTGATAATTAATAGGAATGGAGCTGGTAACCTTTTTATGATGCACCAGTGGATGAATAATAAATAGTTCAGGTTTGTGGGCAACAGTTAATGTGCTGTACTCAGTTCCTATATGTCCACTGGCCATTTTTTAGTTATTTATCTGACGTTCCTCTTTATGTTTCAGTCTGGAGCTCAGAGTGCCTTTCCTGGATCACAGGTTCACAGCGTACTACCTTTCTCTGCCTGAGGAGATGAGGGTCCCCAAGGTCAGTTCATCTCTGAGCACACAAACTAGTGTTCATGTCACAGTTAAAACATGCAGCAGTCTTTGGAGGCAGCGCTCCAGCACGGCTTCATGTAACAATAGTGTTGTCTGTGACGGTCTGAGCAGAACGGAGTGGAGAAGCATCTGCTGAGGGATTCCTTCAAAAATGTCAACTTGATCCCAGATGAGATCCTGTGGAGGCGTAAGGAGGCCTTCAGTGACGGGATGATGTCTGTGAAGAAGTCCTGGTACATCTGCCTGCAGGAGCACCTGGAGTCTATGGTATGTGTGCTGCGTAAAACTGAGCTTTTGTTTAACAGTACAGGGACTCAGTCACCTGTGCATTCCCTAATTACTGACACATGAACTCACTTTGGTTATGAAGCAGGCAAGATATTGAGGAAGCTCTGAGAGGCAAGGTTGTTTTTTCTAGGCCAAGTTTGTCTCCTAGGTTTTACCCTCTCTGTCAAACACCTACAAAGGTGCACTGTGAAAAATAACATAACTATGCAGCGGCACCGGCAGGATTTTATTTCATATGCACAAGAACTGCCGCCTGCAACATCAAGGTTCCCATGTGAGCACATATACAGTCTGCTCAGTGAGCAAGAGAAGGAGAAATCCATGTTTTTTCTCACTAATGTAAACAATACAACACCATGGTAACACTCTGATTGTCCTACAGCACACACAGCTCTCACACAGCAGCAACAGCGCTCTGATTAATATCCAGTGGGTTGCAGGTGGGTGAAATAATACATCATTAACAAGGGAAATTAATTACATTCTCTAAAATGAGAATGGAGCAGAGCAGAGCTGCCGAGCTGCTGTGTTCCCATCAAGAGAGACGCTGTGTGCATTTACACATGAAGGTTTGCATCTGAAACCAGCAACAGGCTGCAGTATTAAATCTCTGTCACTTTTAAAATCCCTCTGAGGTTTTGAGAAATGCCTCGAAAGCTTGTCGTTCACAATCTGCCCGTTGTGCTCTTGGCTCAAAGGCAACGTTTATACTTTGCCACATGGATGATTGTGATTATGTGTCTGTAGAAAAACAGATAAAACTATATCAATTGTCTTAATCTAACACTGCCTACAATAAGAATTCCAATATGTTATTTCCATGGCCTATGAGAGGTCAATCAATATTCCCGTCAGGACCACTTTAGTCAAAGAAATTTTATTTGAATTGCAATTTGATATTTGGTGGTATGGCTCCTTTCTGGGAACTCTCTGCCTTTACATGAAAGAGCCTTGCAGAGGAAGAAGCAGTTTAAATAGGGCGCCCTGAATTAGATTTGCCAGTTGGCTGCTTAGAAAGGAATTATGTGATTTATTAGCAATCAGCTGATCGGGCTGCTTGATATCAGCTGATGTAACTGGGATGTGAGCTCGACACTGTGGTCTGCCTGAATCAACACTATGCTCAGTTTGTATACATGAGCTCTCTCAAAGCCAGAAACCAGAGAAGTAAGTCTCACACTTGTGATGTCATTGAGTATAAAGTCAGGAGCTGCTCCGTAGACGATGAATGGGACAATTCACTTACATTGTTGGACTGTCCTAGACCACAGCAACAACATGTATGACTTCTGCAAATGGGCAAAGTTATCTTTCAGAATTTCTTGCTCTTGTGTTGGTTCGTTGAGCCCAGTCTCACTCCAAAGTCGTTGAAATCCAGAGCTTGTGCAGTGACTTGAGGCGTCAGAAACCAACGAAAAAAGGCGTCCTTAAACATGGCATGATATGCGACCGGTTGCCGTTATAGTTTAATGACGCAGCGGGACAAGAGTGAAAGTAACGGCGGCAAAAGTCCAACCGGGGCGGGCGAGAGGGTGGTGGATGGGTCCAACAAACACAGACTTTCACCCGAGAGAAGGGTGTTTGTGTCCCGTAATTTTCTAAACCCAAACCCTGTTCTTTCTTCCTAAACACAACCACGTGTTTTTGTGGTTGAAGGAAAAAAACGTCAATTCTCAGTGTTGCACTGACGTAGTGCTTTTATTTTGAAAGAGACTGTATGTAAACGTACATTTCCTGTGGTAACAGAAGTGTATTTTGAAAGAAGACAATGCATGTAACAGGCTGAAGTTGACAACAGTGAGAATGTGTTGGTTCATTGCTCAGACTATCATGGCTTTAGCTGCTGACTTTGACAGCGCAGAGTCTCGTGTCTCTTTTGATGCACCAGTAGGAGATGATATAATGAAAGAAATATATTTTGTTTATTATTTGCTTGTTTTTCAGTACATTTAGACAAACACATAAACACCTCTGCAGCCCCACAGTGTGTGACCTGCTCTCTGTCTTCTCCCAGGTGAATGATGACCAGATGGAAAAGGCTCACAAGACGTTCCCTCACGTCCCTCCATCCACCAAGGAGGCCTACTATTTCAGACAGGTGTTTGAGAAACACTACCCAGGCCGGTCTGAGTGGCTCTCCCATTACTGGATGCCCCGCTGGACCAACGCCACTGACCCATCAGCCCGTACCCTGGCTATCTATAAACCTGATAAAGACCAGTGATTCACTGGAGCAGCTGCGTCTGTCAGTCAGCAACATGTTGGCCTTATTAGAGAATTCTGTGTCATTTTAAAACTTTACTTTTAATTTACTTTAAAACTCAAATTCAGATTAACTTATTTGGAGCTATTTACACTGGACATGGAGTTTGTCACACTGTGATGGAGTTTGTCAGACTTTGATGCAGCAGTACTGTGTCAGAGCACCATGAAACAATTCAGCAGAGGCTTTCTTTGCCTGAGCTGACTCGTCAAACACAAAAGCCGCAGTCAGAGATAACGGGTGCCACAAAGGTGGTTATCCAGTTTCCTCTGTTTACCATGTCTTTCTTCCTCAGGCTGCTTGCATGTTCCCATAAAACGAGTAAATGATGTGTTCAGTGCGTCACTATTAAAATTGGTTGATGGCGTGCCGCCTTCTTCGACCTTTGAAGAATATTAAGAAAGGATCACAGGAAAAAGCAGGAGGAGGAAAAAGCATGCAGGCAGGAAATGACTAATAGTGTAAATTATTAATTATTAATATCTGTGATAAATACCAGTAGACTAAAACAGCTTCCAGTCCGTGTGTTGCAGTCTACCAAACATAATGCAAAGTGGTAACGTTCTAGTATGGTTTGATGGAATTATACAGCATTTTATATACGAGTTAATGTCCTCCAATACAGTTTTTCTTGACGATGAAGACACCCTTCATGACATGAAGCTTAGGGCCTGTCCCAATACCCACACTTCCCCTAGAAATACCCACTTGCACTTGGTTGTGCATGTTCACATTTAGGCTAGTGGTGTCCCAAAACAGAACTGAGGTAGTGGATGTAGTTTCCAACTCTTAAAACTCACCCTAGATTCCAAGGGAGCCCCGACCCACACTTACAGCAAAGTGGAAGATGAAACACCAGTCCGCAATGGCGCCAAGTTTTGGAAAACAATTTGTTACTGTACGATCGGAATGTAGGCTACAAACAACAGGTGGTTGGACTAGCGTAAACTCATCAGCAACTCGTTGAACACAGCATCAAAATATTTAAACAATTCGACTTACCCGAACAAAATCGATCAGAACTAGAAGACGTTGTAGGCGCCTCCTTTCAGCATTTCTTCTCCGTTGATTCATCAGACGGCGGAGAATAAACATAGCACACGCCACAACACAAGCACTTAGATCTCTACCCTGATATTTCTCACTTCCCTCATCAAGGGTTATCTCGGAAACGAGGGCAGTCATTACCAAGTGGAAGATTTAAGGGGTAGAAATGGGCCTTAATCTCCATCATCACCTTCTTAGCACAGCAGAACTGTGTCAAGTTTTTCATCAGTTTCACACATTTTTCCCGCCCTTGTTCCAAACAGGTATTACATATCTTATAGAAAGACCCAAAACTCTATTGGATTAACTGTGTTAAACAAAAGGAAAACATTTTTTCACAGCCAATAGAAACTACTTGTATAATTATGAAACTCTAATGCACCTGAATGAAACTTTTCAACCAGCAATCCTGCACCTTGGTGTTGCTGTCTGCAAGCAAGGATCAAAGAGGTCTGTAAGAAGAGAAGAAACCATTCTGGGAACATTTCAAACGTGTCACTTAGGCCAGACACTTTGTGTTTAAGCAAATGATAAAAGCTGTAAAATAGTCAACAGAGAACAAAGAGAACACCACAAACATATTATATACATTACAATACATTAAAACAGCATTGCTCAGATATTCTGCATCACATGTAAACTGAAGGTTCTCTCGGCAAACAAACAAACAAAACAATGCTATAGTTAGCACTGCTGTAATTGTACGCCTTCATTCGTTGGCACTGATGTAACATCATGACTCAGCAATTTGGATAAAGTGCTTTCATAATTAAAACACAGCCACCTTTATGTTGTGTAAAAATGTTGCTTTAGATTCAACATGCCTCTCGAACCCACTGATCTCGCTTCGTGGTACTCCTCTCTGCTGTTTGGGGAATTACAGTCATTTTATTTATGTTTTTAATTTACATGCACACACGTAAGACTGCGTTAAATCCAGATAATGAAAAGTAAATGTATCAGGAGAAGTCAAGAGGCCACAGGCTTACACAGTGGACCTCTGCTTAAAGAGAAACACAGTCACTGATACTGCTCTTAATCCTGTTCAGATTCCAAGTGTACTCTTAATTACGGCCATGCAACTACCAAATATAAATGCCAAAACAGTCAGGAGCAGCGTGAAAGCTTTAGTGGTGCAGCAAATCCTCACATCGTCTCCTGCAGCTAAATCTGACAAACTCCATCAAAGTCTGACAAAGATCAGATTAAGTTAGGATGAGAAAAAGGTCCCACTTGTGTTTAAGTTGTACTGCAAATTAAGTTTTTTTTTTTTTAATTGTCGATTATTTTCCAAAGCTGACAATTAATCACAGCTTTTATTTCCTACCTTCCAGGCACCCACTGGTTTCTGTTCAATCCATTAGTCTAAGAAATGAAAATGAAAACGCTCAGACTTGAAAGTTGCTGGAGATGGGCGATCCATCACCATTAATACCTCGTCATGTTTTGGGTGCTTTATGATATGTAGTCGCAGCAGATTTGTGAGCAGCTGCGGTGAAGCTGTAAAAGCTGCCTGGAGGAGCTCTAGCATCCCAAAGCGAGGTAACACACTGTCCTGGCTTTTCTGTTGTGTCAAGAATTATTTTATTTTTGTCAAGGGCACAAAAGTGATCATGAGCTACTGTATCGTCGTCTTGAATCCAAAAATAACCGACCTCATGTCAGTCAAAAGCACTAACTGGATTTAAGGTTACCATCTGAGTCGTACTGTAGCTGCATAAATGACCATAGACGTGATGACAGATATATTTTAATAGGTTAAATGAATTATTTAAAGCTGCTAACACCAAATAGGTTGATGCTCGCTGACTATTATATTACACTATGTATCATGGGTAGAGGTGTCGTATGTGAGCATTGTCAGTGGCTTCTTACACAGTTTGACACTTGCTCTGCTGTTTTTCTTATTGGATCCTGGACTGGCTATGCAAACACATTTGTTGCGAGTGTGTGCGTTATATAATGCTGAAGTGAGGGTAGTATTGTCATGCTTTGGACTATAATGGGAAGAAGTACAGCTTAGTTACCATTACAGGGTTATGCTACAGCTAATCTGACACTAAGGAAAAATTAAGTGTGTAGTTTTCAATAGAGTTTACTGCAAGGCTGCATTCATTATATTTTTATTTCTGTGATTCTTCCCACCTAACATTACTGTTATCTGTCTGATACGTTTTCTACTCATATATCGTCTCTGTTTCATACTAATTGCTGCAAAAATAAATTCACCTCTTGGCAAGGAAATGTGTGCCTCATGTAGTGCCTCTGTCGTCCACCAGAGTGCGCCCTCACTCCACCTCCGTGCGGCAGTTTTATCAGAAGGAATTCACAACTTGCAGGCCGAGTTTGAACCAGTAAAGAAAATAATTTTAATATTTGTGAAACCACTATAACACACAGGTATCGTGTCCTATCACACCACGCGTCCAGGTGGAGAACATGACAGCTCTTCTAAACGTCACTCGAAAGCCAAGATGAGACCCCGTCCCAGTGTGTTGTATTTATAGAACAATCAGTTGCAATTAAACAATCATGAGGCACTAGACAGTGACTTTGGCAGTGCAATTTTCAGCATGCCCTTGGGCATAGCCTTGCTTTGATGGTCCACAACAACATTTAGTCTTTGTAGCATGGCAGATGGTCAAAAATTGCTCACAGAATCCACTAACATTGATAATGACACCGTGTCCCCTCGTCTCGCCCCCCATCTACCTTCTGCTGGGACAAATGAAACTGGCACAGGTACAGCACTGCTACGTCACTACAATGTGGAAACAGAATCATTTTATTCGACTAACAGCTATACACAGTTTGGAGAAAACAAAACCAGCGTCTGGTACCCCTCCCGTGGATGAGGAATGGCTAGATGAGGTGCAGGCAGGTGAAGAGGTGACGGTTTAGCGGCGCCTGTCGTACATCTGTATTGTGCTCCAGTCATAGGACTCTGCAGAGGGAGAACACTTGTTAGCTTGGCACACATTTTGCCCTTTATCCTTTTATTTCTCAAGGAAGAAGTGTGAGATGTGGCTTCAGATATAAGCAGGATGAAGTTAAATTCAACTGACCTGGCTCCTCTTGGCTCCTTTTTCCCATCAGTCCAACAAAAGAGTTGACTTTATGCCCTTCAAAGGAAGATATTTTCGTTTAAAACAATCCTCTCACACCATTTTGTCTTGTAACTTTACAGGAAAATGTCTTAAAGCTGACTGCAACCGGAGCAATAACCAGAATTTTAGAATCCCTGAAGCCAAAAGTTCAAAAACCCTCTCACAAAAAAGCTACTGTAAAGAAATCTGCTAAAGTTTCTGATCATTCATATTATTTTTCTACTTACATCTCATTATATTCATTCATTTAAAAGTCTTATTTTTTGTAAATTTTATCTCCCCACACATCGGTCTAAGAGTTTTGTTACATCAATGGTATAATTCTGGTGGATTTTAATTTAATATCTTCAAAAACAAACACTCAGATTTTATTTGCTAATTAACTTCAGTTGGCTTGTGAGTCATTAAAATGCCTCAGTGTGTATTGTGTGTCTGCAGGTTGTGACCACTCTAACCAACATGCAATTATTCCACATCAGACTGATAAGGCCTGAAGAGATGGAAAAAATGTATTCAATAAATAATAAACCTAATTGCATCCAGGATTAATGTTTTTCTGCTCCCACACCCTGTTAAACATCTTGCGGCCCCTCAGATTAATCTTGGGTCTCATTAGGAAGCAGATCGGCAGCTTGCAGCTCTGCGCCACATGCAGCTCTTTCGCCCCTCTCCTGTGGCTTTGCAAAAAATTATATGGAAATTATTAATGGCTCATATTTAAAGGTCCAGTTTGTTGGATTAAAGGGGGATAATTGGCAGAAACTGAATGTTTTCTTTGGTGTATAATCATTTGAATAGAAGAACAAATCACTGTGTTTTCTTTACTTTATAATGAGCTCTATATCTACACAGGAAGCAGGTCCTTGTCTACGAACATCGGAAAAACACTGATATCTGACGTAAAACTGCTTCATTCAGTGTTTTTACAGGTTTAAATCACCTGCTCCGTTTGTTTTGGAGAAGAAGAGACCTCTGCAGATAATTCAGCTCCCGGTAAAAACCTCCCGAACATCTGGATCTTAGGTTATTAGAGAAAAAAGGTGAGCACACATTAGGAGGTGCTGGGCTAGCGACCCCTGTGTGACATGCCAAACAGCATCGGAGAAACACTGGTCTGTTTGTTCTGGAGAGGAAGAGACCAGGCGATGTTTCAGCTGGTTGCAATTTGCTATCCTCACCACTAGATGTCACTAAATCCCCTGAATCTTACACACTGTTCCTTTAACATTTTGATTTGTATTTATCATTGTCGTTCAGCTAAAGCGATTTCTCTGAAAAAATATTTAAACATTTTGGCGACTAAAACGTGCCTTGTCCTCTACATTTTTACAAACCTCAGCAGCAGTGCCTAGTCGAGGAAAAGCCGTGGATGAAAATAGAGAATTTAATAGTGCCTGGACAGATGAGTTTACCTCCACTATCTACATCTCTGCTAAGTTAAAACACTAAATAATCATAAATAGCCTGCTGAAGGGGCGCCACCTTGTGGTAAAACATATTAATCAATGCCATATCAGACCGATTAGCAGTGTTTATAGGCTAATTTAGACTTGATAGGCTGTGTTATCTTTATTATTAGGCTAAAAATATGTTTTGCAGCTCCTGACTATTTTTTTTTTTTTGTGGCTCTTTTGATAGCAAGGGTTGCAGATCACTGCCTTAGATTGGAAGCTGTGGATTTAGACTAAAAAATATCAGCCTTCAACACCAACCACGTGTGTTTTGTGTTTAACTGTACAAAATAAATCATCCTCAGGATTCCTTGACAGTGTGGCCATGACCTTGCCGCCCTCACTTGAAGCTACATCCTCGTTTGCAACACGTGCACTCGGAGTATTTTACTTTAACTTCGGATCAGTGAGACCAAACTGAGCTCTGAGACACTCGGTCCTGTTGGGCTTGCAGCGGTGTAAATGTGACGGACAGTTGTATCGCTGGCTGACTGAGGCCTTTGTCAATCACAGTAATGGACTGTAATATGATCATGAGGAGGGGGCGGGGGGGTGTATTGGATTGGGGTGTTATAAAACTATAGGAACCCTGTGGGAATATCTCACATCACAAACATCAATATTTGCATTAGACTGATGAGAGCTCGTGGCAGATATATAAAAATATGCCCTTGTCGCTCAGAGCTGAACTTTGAGTTGGCTGAATCTGTTTTCTTGCCGTGTCTCAGTCTTTATCGGATGTGTTTTGTTTAAGACAACAGTGGAAGAGTGGAAGGCATCCTCGTTATAACCCCTCCATCCATCACAAGCGTAAACAATCCAATTTAACTCTCAGATGTCCTTGGGGCATTGATCCCGGCTCTCTCCCTCTCCCTAATCATGAGTGACATACAGTCATGCCTGCATAAGAGGAATACATTAGACGTATGCTTACTTATGCTGCACAGTGTTGCTCACTGAGTGGGTGACTAATTTAGGCCAAAAAAAAAACCCGACAGAGAAAAGAGAAAATCCCTTCCTCCTCATTTCTTTTTCCTGTGCGCTCTTTATCTCCTTCCTCTTTGTCACACACAAACGTCTGCTCAGGACCACCTTCCCTCCTCACTGACAAATTAATGTCGTCCGGCATTCACAACAAAAGCAAAAGCAATCATCTGTGGTCCATTAATTAAACTCTCTGAAATTGTTTTTTCACAATCACTGACATAAATATACGTAATAAACTCAGTTTGTGGGCGAAATGTGAAACGATTTGCTTTCTCCCAACGTGCTGTCACCGTGCGGGCTCGCTGGAACTCCACATCTGAAACCAAATGACTCACCCTTTCCACTTTTCGTGGGGGTGAGTTCATGTCTGAATGAATGCATGTATCACCTGAAACACCTGCTGGCTCCAGTCAAATACAGAAAACCCACAAAGTCATCTGATTTTGACAAATATGGCTTCTCTCGTAGGCAACAGGATTCTGAACCTTATTGTTTCAGTATTATGAAGCATTTTAGACTCAGAGGATTTCAATGGAGTTACTTTAAGCACAAGAGCCAGTAGCAGGGGCCATAGGCTTAGATTTTTGGGAGGAAGCAGGGGACATTTCCCCCTCAGAATATAAAACATGCGCATTTGCCCCCCTAGACTTTCATTTTGACTAAATTAATGGGATTTAAACCATAAATTGATGCAGAAAACGTGAAAATGACTGCATTTAAAATTCACCAGAATGCAAAAATGAAGTGTTAAGTGCTTAACATTATCTGTCAGAGGACCCTCCAACTCTTTGTTTCATATATGTCCCTCCCACATTGAAATAAAACCCACTGAGAACTCTGGCCTTGTGTTGTCTTTAATCTTTCCCAAAAATTGGGGGTTTTCGCAACTGGAGAGAGGTGTTACATTCTCCATTTAAAAACGCACACATGGAGGGTATTTCTTTGGCTGAGTTGAGTATTTTTTACCTCTTACCTGTTCAAATGTGATCACTTTTAGGTCAACAAAAAGAGTGGGCTTGAGAGAGCATTCAGAATTTCATTTTTATGAATGAAACTTAAAGAAAACATCCATTATCAGCTAGATAATTTTCTAATAAAACATTTTAGAGATTAGATTTTTGGTGTCTGGGAGGTGAGAGGGGTGGGGGCTCCTCCTCCTCCTCATGGCCTCAGTATCTCTAAAATTCTGGCAAAGCTCCTGCACAGTACTACTTTCAATTTATCTGACAGATTAAGGAGAACCCTACTCTCACTTATCTTGGAGGAAAAATCTGATATCATACTTACTTTTGCGGGTGATCTGTGCATTTGCTGTGGGGGCAAAGACAGAATCAAGTTTAAAAAACAGACCACAGATGAAAACTAACTCTATATTATATGCAGAACGAGCTCTTACCCATGGAGCGTTTCCCCATCAGACCGATGAACTGATGCGGCCGCGGCTTTCTTGTCATCCTCAGGAGGATTTCTCTGAATGGGTCGTTGGAAAGCCAGCCATCCTGAAGGAGGAAAAAATCTGCATAAGTGTTCACCAAGCTGGAGTGTGGAGAACCAGACTGGTGAGGAGTATTAAAGCACAATTCCTGTACCTAATGTCATTTACCACTAAAATGAAAAGGTCTTTTTTTTATCTGATCACAGTTAGAAATCATTAAATGTATGTCACCAAATTGTAGCTGCTGAATGCATCTTAATGTGACTTTTTTTGTCTGTTATGTAAGAGTATAATTGCACCCCCACACACCTCATCAGCCCACATACACAGGCATAGATTTCAGGGGGAGTGTGGGGGATATGTCCCCCTCAGTATTTAGAACATGTGCATTTGTCAAGAGGACTTTTATTTTGACACATTTAAAGACATTTTCACCATAAATAAATGCATTGAAAGCAAAAATATTCACCACCAAATTCACCACAATGCAGGAAATTAAGTGTTTGATGCTCAAAATATCCAAAAACAGGACCCTAAACCCTCCGTCTTACAAATGTCCCCCATTGCTGAAACAAAAGCTGCGCCCTTGCCTGCACACGTAAGCTACACAGAGCAATAATCTATATAAGGCTTGAATTTTGAACTTTCATTAAGTGTTTCTATCTCCATCCCAGGATATATTTCCACAGGATGCATTAGTCTGACTGAGATATGGACCTGGGGGCCACTAATGTCTCGCACATTAAGTTGTAATGATTTATTGCGGGCTCGTTCATCTGCAGAATGGCCCCAGCCTACAGTTTAGGCTACTGATGGAGTCGCTTGGCGCTTCTCCAACTTGCAATGTCAAACACAGGACGTGCGTTTCATGTCAATGGAGATTGTTCGGGCTTCAGCTCCTTCTATACTGTGCACTTAAGGGTTTATTTAATTTCCTGTTGGCTGGCTGCTCTGGGCGCTGCAGCCGTCTCCATCATCATGATGGCTGTTACTGAGGCTTTAAGTATTCTCTTTAAGATTGTTTCACCTGATGCAAGTCAGCTGGTGCATCATTTTCAATAATCAAGTATAAACTATTTAATTTATAGCTTACAAATGAATTAGCATCTGGTGTATCTCACATTAATGTAAGGAGAATGTATGATGTCTGCAGGGAGAGCAGCTGGAGTTATCTCACACTGGTAGGTCTGTTTCTAGTTTTCGGAAATGAAGCTTGAACTGGTTCATTTTTTAGTCAGAGAACTGTCGGGATGGCAAAGTGTTAACAACTTTAATAACTTTCTATTGCACATTTCATGCAAAGGTGCAGCCCATGTTAGTAACCTAGTCTTTAAGTCTAATTAGTAGGCTAATAATTAATCTAGATTCTTCTCAAAATCATGGATTTGGAGAGCGCAAGGAGTGCGTAAAATGGTCACATCTTTAAAAATAAAGCCTAAAAACATGCTTATGTCATTATTAATGCTCAACTTTAATACACAGCGGTTATTAGGTGGGTTTTAGTGATACTGGAATTAAAGTTACATAATAAAGTGACATCTCTGAGTAAAACCAAAAGCTAAACATCCAGATTTATCCAGCTATTAACTTTAATATTTGGGTTAAACAAACTTACAGTATGTGCAGATTTATAAAACTTTATTCCAGATGAAATTCTACTTAAAATATTTCTGATTTTTTTTTTTTATAATTACGGTCTAAATATAAATACTTCAGGGTACCTGGATTTGGTTACTGCTCGTCCAGTAGTCCGCCTCTTCTTTTGGGTTGTTTTCCTCACAAAAAACTTGAGCAACGGCGAAAAAAGCCATTAAAACAGGTAAAAGCAGCAACTTCATCATGATGCACCTGTTTCTTTTCCCGACGGTATAAGTTGGACTCACTGTTCTATTAAAAACAGCCTCTGACACTCAACTTGAAAACAAAATAAAAAACTAAATGAGTAAGCTTGGAGGCACGAGCTGCAGCAGTTCTGTGCGCGCACTGCTTCTTCCCTCAGAGATCAACAGTAGTCCATAGTGCGTGCGTAAGTGCGTGCGTAAAACAGCGCCGTGCCGGGGATCCCGCCACTGTCTCCAATGCTCTCCGCGCGCTCAGCCTCTGCAGCAGCTTCTTCGGTCTCGTGCGTCCTCCTGTCCAGAGAGAGCCTTCCACGCGCTCCTATATAGCAGCCATTGCAGTAGTGGGATTACTCGCGCTCAGTCACGAATACAGTAATATTTCTGTGTCGTTACAGTTACCAGTCAGACGCCCTTTGACATCACCAGCTGTGTGCGTCACTGGACATTCCCCATGTTTAACCAAGTCTAAATGTGACCTGAATTTATCATCAGTGCTCAGATCGTGACATCATCACCTGCTACATCTCCAAACTAATTTAGTAATGGCCTAATAATTTATCGCATCATAAAGCTCTGTGCAGTATCTCATGATAAACGGGCCTTATGTGAGTTATCTAAAGATTTTACACGCCTTAAAGGAGAGTGGAGGAGCTCAGAGTTGTGTTCACGATTCATTTTAGCTCATCTATAACAGAGTAAAAGTTGCAGCTCTGAATACAGACAATCTACACGTAAAAATCTGTCACTTCTGTATGATATTTTGGATAAAACTCACTTATTGTCGAGTATATTTCACCTTTCATGCACAAATGTGTCTTTGATCACATGGAAGTTTAGAGGAAACTGTATGTTCTAGTTTTATCAACACCTTAAAAGCAGATATGACCATATGTGGAGCGGAAAGTTTCACTCACATAATCACGTAAGGATATGATGACGCACTTGGTCTCACGTCGTTTTTACTCTTAACTGCTCTGATGTCAGTGGCAGCAACAAGAGAGGGCCATGAACCCCCTGATACATTAAGCCACCCCCCTACTGTGGAGAGTTTTATTAGCAAACTGTAACTATAAAAGCTGGAGTCTGAGAAAAAATAACTTCATTCACTGGGCCGACTGCCGGCAACTTTTAAGGTGGAACGTTAACTTGTAATGTTACTCAGTGCATGAGGTGATGATGTGAATCCATCAACACACCTTAAATTTCACTGTGGGCTTAAGTGTTAACTGTACCAGTATTATTCTTTGCACGTCAGATAATTAGTAACATTAACTGTAAAATAAGAAACCAAAGTATATCAGTATGATTCCTTATGTCTTCGTACTGACGTAGTTTTCTACTAGCTTGTATACTTAAACATGAAAAGAGAATGCCTGACATTGAGTTATGGTGTTTGGATTTGGTGTTCCACCCTAAAATTTTCAGTGGCTCCATCTGGCCGCCCCTATCACAAATTTCTGGGTATGCTGTGTTGATATATTTTATTTTGTTAATTCATTGTAATCGTATTGTCTTTATATTGTTTTGGCGATGTCTTACACCCATATATCATCATATGTTTTGTTATTTTACAGCTCAAAGAAGAAACTGCACCTTTACAAACCTCTCGTATCAAAGCCTGAATGGAAAGGAGGTCGTGTGACCTGACGGTAACACTGATTTCCATTAGAAAAGCTGTTCTTTGAAAGAGTAGGACGTTCAGGATGAATAGACGACTATGCCGCCACACATAGTTCAATGTCCACGCACCTCAACGAGTGCTTGATTTGCCCAAGTGCCTTTATTCCATCAACAATATGTTCATTTTATTTACCCATGTGTTATTGGCGAATGCAAATGTTTTCCCTGGGGCTGGGAATGGAAAGTGTTTTCGTCTGTTTGTTCATTCGTTCCAAGATGCAAATATTTATTCACATTAACACGAGTGTTTTCTGAAGGATGCTTTGGCCCTGTTTGACCTTAGTATTCTGTACATTTTGTTATTATTTCTGAGAGTTTCGAGCATTGAGTTCAAACCATGCTCATGATTAGATTTATTTTTTAAATTTCCATCATGGCTGACGGTGGGACATGTGAAGTGAAGAAGTCCTGTCGAACCTCCCGTGCAGGTGAAGTGACTGCGTATAGGTTTACACTAATATCCATTACTTATCTCTACCAGCAGGGTCTCTGTGGTCGCAGCCACTGCGGACTAGAATTTGATCATCCTCACAACTGTGACAGCTCATCCAATTAACAGACGGAAGGGGGAGGTGAGGAGAGAAAGCTGGAGAGAGAGAGAGAGAGAGGTGATGGAGCTGTTGGAGCCATGGGAGGGAGTTACCACAGTGGGGGAGGATTGAGAAAGAGAGCAGGGTGCCGTCGAAGTTGGGGCACACTGATAAACAGATATGCCCATCACGCGCTCAAACAGGACATCAGTCCAGGGAGACTGAGAGGTGTTTGCTGCTGTTATCTCTGCAGTGGTAACACAATCAGATGGATTGCGTTGCTGGTCACTGTGGACGCTCCTCTCACTTTGATAAGGCATCCAGCAGCAAATGGGACTCTAAGATACATGAATATATTAGAGCATAAGTTGATTTTGTGCATGGAATGAATCCAGAGCGGATCATTTGTTGGAAGAGACGTCTGAGTCAAAGCAACGCGGAGCCAATAGTTAATGCATGAGTGACTGGAATCAGAAATTCCCCGGTGTAAACAGGAATCCTACCAAACATCCAATTTATCTTTAGATTAAACCAGCTGAGAAGATGCTACATGAAAACTATCGTGAACAGAATTAGCACAAGGTAGATCCTCCATAAAAATGTAGACAGATGATAAACCCATGTATGAATATTAGTGAACTGCAATACTTGCCTTGTATGTAATGTAATGTAATGTAAGACATTGTCAAATGAGAGAGGGAGGTAATTCATTTTACTATAATTACAATGTCTGGCAATTAATGTGGTTATAATTTATTGATGTTAAAATGATACATGCGGTACTCACGCTGTGAGACTTGATCCAAACATACTCAGAAAGTACACCGTAACCTTTTCATTCTTCTCAAACTAAATGTGCTGGTAATTTAAACAGAGTGACCACATGTTCATTTTCTCAGTGGGTATAATATGCTGAGCAGATATTTCACAGTAGGAGCTTGTGCAGTTAATTTTCCAGCATGAGAACCTGATGGCAGCGACAGATATGAGCTGAGGCAAAAGCTCCTAATTCAGATATGAAAGATCTGCAGTACAAAAATAAGACGCACTGTAAGGGTTATGAAACATGTTTGTCATTGCCTCCCAAATTAGCCGAATTAGTGTTTTTATATCGAGTGCTGCTATTGCCAGGACAACACCATTAGTTGCTTACAGTGCTTAAATATGGGAAAAAATGGCACTAAATGTTGACCTTATCTTACGTAATATGCCCCAGTACACAAATACACTTTTGCAAGCAAGCTAAACAAAAGTTAATGAAGACATGTCGGTTTTTAAATGTTTTTGTGAATTGTGCATGCCTGTTTTCTCAAATAGTTTGATGCATACACTATGAACTTCAGGTATTCAGATGGCATGTCATATCCAGACAGGGGTTGAGACCAAGTCAAGACCATAAGCTGTTTAAGATTATGGACGTAGCCACTGTGATGTCACCCACTGGTTTGTAGAGTTAGGCCTCAAGTTTGGATTAAGCATCAGCGGTCTTCAATACACTTTACTTTAAGCCGTAATAAAATGTAAACGGGTGACTTATTTAAAAATTTGGCCCCCATACAGTTGTCAGTATCAAAATTTGCTATAGACACCCAAACCATTTTTTGTATGAGGCTATAAACATGTTTATCTCTGCTGTAAAGTTGAGCATTTTAACATGGGGGTCTGTTGGGATTGACTGGCTTCTGGAGCCAGCCTCAAGTGGCCATTAGAGGAACTGCAGTTTTTGCCACTTCAGTAATGGCTTCATTTTTTAGCCCTGGAGGTTGAGCTTGGTCCGGACTAAGGTAGGGCAAGAGAGAGTCAAAACCACGACCAGATCAGTGCAAGTCCTACACTGCATGACACACTTACAATAAAATGTGGAACATGCAAACCATAGACTCTAAAATGACCTGAAAGATCCACATTACCATAACGAGTACCATGAGAAATGTCTTGATAAAATAATCAAAAGGCATTACAGAAGTGAACTTTTTCTATTGAAATATATGTATTTATGAGCAAACAAATACAAACAAACACAAAGGAGTGGAAGTTGCCTTAAAGGGATAGTGCACCCAAAAATGAAAATTCAGCCATTATCTACTCACCCTCATGCTGAGGAAGGCTCTGGTGAAGTTTTAGAGTCCTCACATCCCTTACGGAATTACAGTAAGGCTAAAAACGTTCATATGACGTTTTTCGAAACAACTTTTTATGTCGGGGCTTCAGGACACTTGGATCACTACGGATGAGCAGTATGGAGATACTTTGTGGTTTCAGTTTTGTGTTCTTGGACGATAGTCTGGGGCGCCGTCAGCCATTAGGTGTGCTAGCCGCTCCCCCCGCCGATCTCTGCAAGGAATGTGAGGACTATAAAACTTCACCAGGGCGTTCCTCAGCGTGAGGGTGAGTAGATAATGGCTGAATTTTCATTTTTGGGTGCACTATCCCTTTAACCATCTTAATTTGATACTCCTTTTTGCTGGTATGTTTCTAATATCTGTGCAGTTGTGGTCTTGACCGATCTTAAAATAAAATCCTGAGTCTACTACTTCAAAAAGTGTTCTTGAGACTGGTATCGAAATGAAGATCATTTTGTGGCTAAAATGCAGCAGGAAATGCAGCAAAACTACAGCTTTTTGTGGCACTATCCTGACTGGAAATGCAACAAAAAACACCATGTTTGGTGGCTAGAAAGCTGCTGTAAGGTGCAGCAATGACTCACTAAAAAGAACCAGCTTTGCGGTTTCTTGGTCTTGAGCTGCGGTCTGTAACTTGGCAGGCGTTTCGCCTAGGTGCCAGGCCATCCATCATCCCCCCCCTTGACAAAGTCTGTTCATCCATCACTTCAGAAAGATAAGTATGTAACATATCTGTGGTTTGCAAGAACACACAATGCTAACACTTTCTTTCTGGCCACTGGGCTGTAAATGCCGTCTTTGAAGTTCCACGCAGACAGTTTGTAACTTTGTGTTGTAAATTTAGTCTCCAACCCGAGCTGATGATCCTCAGACTCGAGACAGCTCTGCTCAGAGACACTATATCTACTTCTTATCTGAGTTTTACTTATTATGATGAGAAAACTTAATTTAATATCAGCTGAGTGCCCCTTTAATGTTTGCTGATCAATATGTTTCTCTGTGCTGTTTATTGTTTTGACAGTACAGTACTGACGTCTGTAAAATCATTGGGACATCCTTTGTAATTAGTCTAACTCTTATTGCCGTCTGTCACTTGTTCCTAATTTGGAGGAGCAGGGTGATATTCAGACTAATTAGTCATTTGTCCCCATCAAACGTCTAAAGCAGACATGAGAGCAGCCATTTTTGCACTCAAGATTTGAATCAATTTAAGCCCAGTCACCTTACAGTAAATTCAGGAGGAAGATAACACTCACGTAATTAAGGCTTTGTGTAAGGCTGTGTAAGGCTTTAAAGGGACAGTTCATCCTCAAATGAAAAAGACATATTTTTCCTCTTAACTGCAGCGTTATTTATCATTCTAGTTTGTTGCTGCTGGAGATATCAACTGTAGAGACGTCTGCCTTCTCTCCAGTGTGATGGAGCAAGGTGACACTCAGCTTGTGGTGCCCCAGAAACACAACTGAAACACTCAAGAAATCCAGAAATCATGATCAGTCTTCAGTCTATACTTTGATTAAAACAACTAGTGACATGGTTTACTCCTGTGGTCCACACACTGGTGTGCAGGTGTCACCAGGGACCATTAATAACCGCCCCAGCAAAAGACAAATTAAATCTCACAGCTATTTAATTCCCTAGACGTGTGATTGAGTTACATCCTGAGGAACACTAATATCAGATAAATTCCAGATATGACCTGGTTCAGGACCACAAAGTGAGACTGTGTATGGTTTAATGTGCTGGGCTGATCAAATTTGAGCCTTGCTACTGGTGGAGCCTGTAATGTTGGTTGATCTGTCAGATGAAATCAAAGTCCCACAAAGGTTAACTCATTATATTTATTATATATAACCACAGAATCAAATAGACAGATTGCCATGAAACTAACACTGTGCTAATGTTTGCTCGTGTTACCAAAACAATTAGAATTAAAACACTCCTAACATACATCTCACAGATAACCTATATCTCACTGGTAAGCTATAACATATCGTAACTTGGTTTAGATTCCAAAATAAATATTCACCTCATTGCTAGATACTCCTGAAAAACTCAAAAAACTCTGCTGTCGGCGCAAGGCTTTTTGTCCGACGAGGCCACCGTCACTGACCCAACGGGAGAGGTGAGTGAGTGAGCGCTGCAATAGCATTCATAAGATGCTATTCCCACCATTGCATTAACCAGTTATTAGACCCACACTAATAATATAATAATAATATTTAGGACTATAATAGTCATCCAAATGTGTTTAAAGATGGTTTACAAACCAACTATTAACTATTAATGCTCATAATTTCATTGTTTGTTAACTTAAATGTAATTAACTGACCATATACTAATGATGATTATTATAAAGTCTAACTACATACTTTCTTAATATATACTCTATATATTTCTAAGAAGTTGTTGTTGAGAGCTATTAAAGAGAATATCTGCATCAAGAGGTGATAATTTTAAGTGCAGCTTTTAATACATTAAATCAGGTTCTTGGAATCTGACAGACTTGCTCAAAAAGACAGGAATACAAATAAATCCTACAGTTTCTCAGTCTGTCACAGATATACACATCTTTATATTCAAATAGATTTTAGGTCTAATTAATCTGTCAAAATTTTACTCTGCTTTTTGAGTAAATTCCTTTTGCTCAGGCTACTAATTGTGTCTCGCCAGCTACAGCTACAGCTTTAAAACAAAACTGTATTTGGATTAAAACTGGATGTTTTTGGCTGAGTTGCTTTCTATGTTGAGAGTTCGTTTGCATGAACAATGCTGTGACCTTGTGATGGAGTTGGTCCCCTGGGCTCCATCTAGATAATGGATACTAACTTGTGGGCGGGTGACTGATGTGAGAGGAATATTGATAACTGTCTGAGATGAGGATGAAACAAGCTTCACTATAGATGCTGATGTTAAATTAGCTGCAGTGGACAGGTATAACATAACAATCTGTTTCCCTTTGAGCTTGAGTCAAAGACTTTCCCCCCATTAACCATCTATTACTGACAGGCAATCGTTGTGTGATCAAATGGAAGGTTAAATAAATGAGATGGTGAGATAAATGGTGAAATAATATAGCAACCGCAGACTATAGGAAAAAAAACACTTTGTACCAAAAGTCAGTTCAGAGAGTTGAACTGCAGAATTGTCTCCTCTTCCATCTGCTGAAGCCATATATTCACACTTTTCATTTTTAAAAGGCCAATTACATTTGCAAATCTCAGCGCACATCCAAGTCCATCCAGCCACTTGGCACCACTTATCAGGGTGCAGCGGTCACAGCTGCATCAGACGGCGATCCCTCTCCCCAGCCACGTCCTTCAGTTCTTCCTGGGGATCCCGAGGCATTGCCAGACTGGATGGGGTATAAAATCCCTCCAGTGTGTTGTGGGTGTGACCCAGGGTCTCCCCTCCTGTGAGGAAAAACCTCCAGAGGGGTGGTGGCCAGGGGGCATCCTAATCAGAGGAGGAGCAGCTCCTCTCCTTACTCTGTCTCTACCGGGGATGAAAGCTCATTTCTGCCACTTGAATCATCACTCTCAATCCTTCAGTCCGTACCCAAAGCTCTAGACATAGGTTTTCAGGTTAACTGAGAGCTTTGTGTACAGTAGGGCCAGGCTAAGGGCACTGGTGTGCCCAATATAAAAAATGAAAACTGGTTAAAACAGTTCCTTGTCTTGGGTTTTCTCCCCATGGATGCTGGGTACAGTGTTACATCAGTGCAATATTTGCTGAAACTGGCTCAGTTTGATCCTCTGATTTTTAGTGTCAGCAGTGTTTAAACTTGTGTATACAACACTAATCAAAATTCCATGAATATTTTCCAGTTCGCTTTTAAACACAACTCACGACCTTCATCAGCAGATGGAGTTTGCCTCGTCAGCTGTGCAGCTCTCTACAGTCTCCACCAGCGTCTTGGTTCCATAGCGTCAGTAACTTATGACATGCTGCACAGCTGTACGCCTGTCACACTGACTGGTACGAATGTAAACAGAACCCCTTATTTAAGAAGAATTTCAAAACCTTACAGTCTTTCATTGATAAACAGACAGGAACATCTGTTATAGGCCGACAAAAAGTCCAACAGGTTTTTTTTTTTTTTTATTAATTTAGACGTGTAAATAGTTTGACATAACTGATTATTAGTTGGTGCAATATCTGCTGTTTTTAAATGTGCTTTATAAAGGAACTGAATGACTTGACTTGTTAATTTTAATCATCATTTATTATTCCTCTTAAATCTAACCATTTCAGGCTGCCGGAGGAGACACGACTGACAAAGAGCATCAGCCAATGAGAGGCGGGATACGTCGGAAGAAATGTGAGGAAGAAATGTGTGCTTAAATCTCTTCCTGGTTGATATGTGTTGCAGTAATTTGAGTGGCATTTTGCAGATAAGGGTCCAGGGTGGGCCCTGCCAGGCCTGCTCAGTATTCCATCCATGAGGTTTCACCTGTGTTGTCTTATTCTAAGCTCCTCTAGAAGCCTCCTCTCTTCTCGTCTCCTCGAGGTGCATTCAAGGGATTGGAAGATGTTGGAGGGATGATTTCTGGGTCACGGGAGGAGACCAAGTGCATGTTAGCATGATGAAAAGAACACCATGTCTTCATGCTGGAGCCAGGCCTGAAAGGGCAGCTTAGCGGGATGCACCTGGTCGAAGAGATAGTAAGGTACAGGTATGGGACATGTCATGGTACACTGCCAGGCTGGCTGATCCCTGGCTGCAAAAACTAGTTGTCGGACACACAAATATCCTACAACATGATCCAAAATAAACACAAATGTTATGTTTCATCAGATCTCTACTGACTAACAAGTGCACATCCACTGATTTAGATTTAGGTTCACAACTCTCCACACATTTTTGCAAGTGATTTATCTACAATCTAATATTGTCCCCCAAACAGCCAAAATACGCCCACCAGCCGTGGCTTTAGTTAGAGTGAAGCGGTGCAAAGTGAAGTGGCTGTGCTCGGCAATCAAGCACTCAGGAGCACCAGGAGTGGGGTTTGCCTCCAGCGTGAGAGGCGTTTGAACAAATCGATGTACAATTGTCATCTGTACTTCACACTGTCGACTTCAGTAAGCTATTGTTATCAGCGAAATGTCAAGTACATCTATAGAACAGTGGGATGAATGCAGCAGTGGGGGAATTAAATAATGTGGGTCCTGCTGGAGTGGGAAAAACAGTGTTGTGTTCCTTTCACAGAGGTGGACACACACACACACACACACACACATAAATCACACAGGCTGCAAAACACAATTTCATGTTTGAAGGTTGTGAGGACGTTTTCATGTTCTTAGATGCAACATAAATGAGTCACGCAATGTGACATCTGCAGGAATCCAGTTTGCCACAATAGCTGCCTCACCCACCTGCCCTTGTACACAACGCACACACTCTTACACACACACACACACACACACACACACACACACACACACACACACACACACACAGACACACACACTTTAACTCCTGTGGGAATAAAAGAATGAATCACCTTTTGAAAGTTGCTTGGGGGTGACTGCCTTCCAGCAGCACAGGAGGTTCACTTCAGAGGAATTTTAATCAAGATGGTCCAGATGGGACAGGTCAGCTCTAATTGGCAGCTCTCTCACTGCAACTCATTTCTTACATGAACCATTTCTCACCTCCCTGCTCTCTTCCAGTGTGCTGACACAAGCGAGATGCTCCTGGGTCTGTCCCATTGACCACTGCAGCTACAGGACAGTCTGTCTGAATGCAACCTAATGTCCATTCTTCCATTTCCTCTGATTGAATGAGTTGGTAAGAAATGCTTGGTAAGTATTATGTTGAGAAATATATTGATCTCATAGGTTTAACTGGTCTGCACATTTTATGATTGGTGTTCTGCAATTCAGCATTCCCTGCTCTTGGCCAGAACAAACGACATTTTATGTTTATTACACCAACATCATACCGATATCACTGGACTGAAACTATAATAATTATAATAAAAACCCACAAATACAGTATTTGTGAACGTCTTAATCAATCCAGGAAAGGCTACAAGTGTGGCACAAACTACAGTAAGATTTTCCACAAATCACATTTGAGATGTTTTGAATATTTCAGGCCCAAAGTGTCAAACAGCTCAGCTGACTTAGACAGATTCTGGACTCTTTAGCTGGAAAGATGTGTAATTTTGGGTGACATTAAAATCAGGTTGTTGAGATTTTACATTTCTAACGCCTTAAGAATTTCTGTGCAGACATAATCATTCTGACACATTGCAGACGTTGGTTTTGTTCTCCATGTGTGGGATCATTTCGAGAAGGTGAAGGACGAACCCAAGGTGATACGTAAACTCATCTTCATTGGTCGACTACAAACATGACGTATCATCTGAAACATGGAAGTAGCTACGTGCCCATTAGCCCACAGCGTCATTAACAGGCTCGCTCAGTGTGTGACGTGCACTTCAAAGCACAATCAAGGGCCACAGTTAAAAGAGAATAGATAATCAGAGAATGAAGTCGTAATAATCAGGAAGACTTTGTTTATGCTGTATCCAATCACAGTTCTCTCTCTATCCCACTCCCACCACTTCCGCCAATCAGCTGATGGTGGGTGTTTCCTGTGAGTAAGCCAGTCAAACTTCTCCTTCAGTCATTCATGTTGCTGCTGCCAAACTTTCAATCTGTTCTCCTCTCTGCTCCTGTCAGCTGTCATTTTAGGTGGAATCGCCGCACCCTCCTCCACCCCATTCACCTCCAGTCACCTCATCCAGAGCCCAGGACGAGCTCATCAAAAGCCCATCACTCTTCCCAGATCCTTAAGCTCCCTCTTCATCTCATCTCATCACCACCATTACCAGCACCAGCGTCTAGACTTCATGGGGGTTGGGGGGTCAATTATAGTACTATGAGACTGGCAGCTCTGTGACTCTGTCTCCGCGTCCCTCTCTCTTGACACCTTTGCTCTGTTTGGCGCTGTCTTCTTCTTCTTCTCACTGAAGAGCTGAGGGAAGCAGCTGTGGGCTGCACTTTATCGGAGGTGGTGAAGGTAACATTTGTGCGGACAATAAGCGACACAATGGTGAGCGTTCGGCTTGATCAAAAGTGTTGTCAGCTGGTTTCAAGTTTCCATCTCTGATAAAATACAGCACACACCTGTTCCCATAAACCCAAGATGTTGAAATGAACCCTCCACCCTTGCACCCAAACTCAGGCCCCTCTGTTCTCACACAATCACTGCTTAAGTCAACTTCTTCGCTCAAAACAACCAGACACAAGAACACTTTGTCTTCATCATCTCCAGCTCATTAATAGACTGTATATTTTTCATTAAGTGAAAGAGCACAGCAAACAATAAATTGTATAAATAAGCTTTTATTGAGACAGTATATATGTTCTATATGTAATTTATCCACCATATGAACTTATGTAAATACAAATTAACTACCAGACCAACATCCAATACATTTAACAACTCAGCCTGTGTCTTTGTTTGTCCAGCTGTTGATCATCTCTATTTTCATCCCTACTTCCCTGTAAATAGTAGCAACATGTTCTGCTTGTTTCTGCTTAACATTTATTCCTTATCTTTATTATCTTGTTAGCTGAGGTCTATAAACTTCCTGGTTATGAACTCACACGTGACACATTTCACCATCTCAGTCAATGCCTTGTCAACAAACAATCAATTTATGAATGGAAACCTAAAGTGTTCAGCGGCCTGCCAAGATGCGGACGGCTGTTTGAGACCAAAAACCACAGCAGAAGTTGTTTTTAAGACATTGCTGCGTTTCCAGGCGCTATTGTGACACCAAAACTTGATCTTTTCCTAGTGTTTTTGTCCCCAAACCTAACCACACATTAACCAAACCAAAGCTTCGACATATTTGCTATATAATAATGTACAAATTTTACATATCCATGGTTTGCAGAAACATACAATGGCAACTTTTATTCTGGCGAGTGGGTTGAAGGTCTCTTTAAAACAAGACTTTTTTCTTGTTTAATATATGTCCTAATGTTACATTTTCTGTCTGTAAGTGGGTGAAAATGGATGGATGTCTGTATTTATTCATGTAATTATTTGATAGTGTTGCATTTATTTAATTAAAGTTGAACACTGTGTGTCTCCATATTTATTTGTTTTGTAAAATAAATCATCTCTGTTTGTACTGTTTATAACTGACCTTTCCATAAAGACAAAACTGCACTGAATACATTTAAATGTTTTCTTCGATCTTGTGACATCAGAGTATGAGTAACATTAACAAACTGAGCCCATATTTTTGTGAACAGATATTAAATATATATTAATCTCACTGTTGCACAAACCATCATTGCATAACTGACCGTGTTAATGTATGCATGCGTGACTCAAAACCTCCTTATTCCCAGCCAGTCTGAGTGACCGTACCACTGAGTGAAGTCACTCTACAAGCAATGACAAAGAGGACAGAACCCAGACATTATCAATCACACTCAGACAGGGAAATACGCAGGAGCTTCCCTGGCACTACTACCACTACAGCGAAGAGTAAGAGGAAGGGCGTGGCCCTCATTCACCACCCTGCTGACGCAGTCTGTAACTCAATTGACAAGAAACCTCCTGCGTCAGAATGTCTAAGTGTTCCTGTAACATTATTTGACAACCACTTTTTGTACTTAAGTTCCTCTTCATCCTTAAAGGAAGCCAGAGAAAAGTATTTTAGCTCCTGATGTTTTTGCAGTATTGAACCCTGTCAGGTCAGATGAAATACAGGCTGCATACCAAGAGGACTGTGTCCAATCTGGGTAATGAATTCAGGAATACTGCTGCTGCTGTTGGCCACAGGCCTGCTCTGGATGAATGGGTTTTTCTCAACGATGCCAATGCATTTCTTAAAACGGACATGTAGGATTTGAATGGGCTGTTAGATGTGGAAGCACCACTTACTCTTATTTCATTCATTCATCCATTTATTCATTCAGAAAGTCATCATTGTGAGTGCAGCTGCACCCTAGTGGCCGTTTAGAGTCCAACAGAACATACACTGCACTAGGATCAGTGACTCATCCTCAGCATAGTATGTCATGTAAGATCATGAAAAAAGTCATAGTATAGTACAGTGGTGGAAAAAAGTTTTCGGACACCCTTAAAATTTTACACAATCTCAAATATTATCATGAAATATTTGTGGAAAAATCTTTTTTGTGTTTCAAAAGGTGTGGCTGCATTAGACAGATACAAACAAATACAAATTATATTTTTTTGTTTAATGTTTACAAGAAAAACTAACAAAACTAAATTCTTGACAGTTTCAATATGTCAGTTCTCAACATTGTCGGTATCAAAGTCAACAAATAACAGAGAATGTGTTCAAAACTGAACAAAAAATAATTAAACCATCACATCATCAAATTAATATTTAGTAGTCCTGCCACTGGCATGTAGTAGAGCTCTAATCCTGGCTGGCATGTTCCCCACGAGCCTTTCACATTGTTGAGGGGTAATCTTGTCCCATTTTTCTTGAATTACTGCTTTTAATTCTTCTAAATTCTTTGGTTTATACTTTGAAACAGACCTTTTGATAATCCACCACAGATTTTCAATGGGGCTCATGTCCGGGGATTGAGCTGGCCACTCTAAGACCTGGATACTGTGCTCCTGCAGCCAGGTTCTACTGGCCTTGGATGTGTGGCACGGGGCATTATCTTGTTGAAACATCCAGTTTTTACCTCGACGGAACAGTGCACGCGCAGAAGGGAGCATGTGGGTTTCGAGAATGGTACAATACTTGGTAGAGTTCAATGTGCCATCACAGACAGTGAGATGACCAACACCAGCAGCACTCATGCATCCCCAAACCATGATACTGCCTCCACCATGCTTGACAGTAGGTACTGTACATGCTGGAGATAATGCTTCGCCTGGCCTTCTGCGTACCCTCACATTAGTAGGAGGAAGATAAAGCTGGAAACTGGACTCATCTGACCACAAAATCATCTTCCAATTCCTGGCTGTCCAGTTCTTGTGTGCCTGGGCCCAACGACGCCGGGCTAACCTCTGTCTCTCATTGATCAGGGGCTTCTTGATAGCCTTGTAGGACCTTAAGCCATGATCTAAAAGTCGGCCACGTACAGTGCGGGTGGAACACTGGACACCAGTTTGGTTTAACCACTGCTGCTGAAGCTCCTGTGATGTCATTTGGCGGTTTTGCCTGCACATGCGGATCAGGATGCGGCCATTTCTTGCTGAAGAAACCCTTGGATGCCCATATCTTTGTTTGTCTTCCAAGCTGTTGGTTCGTCTGTATTTCTGCAGAGTGTATCCAACTGCTGAAGGACTGCATCTGCACATGGCTATCTGGCGGCAGCTGTACCCTTCCTGGCTGAGAATCTTTATCTTCAGGCATGTTTCCTGCGTTAGGCTCCTTGTTTTAGCCATTTTTGTGTCTGAAGAACTTTCAAATGTGCTGGCTTTATGTAGACACGAAGCTTGGCAACAAAAAATGTGTCTTTTAATAAAAAGAACGACCTTCATCACTGGTACCAAAATGACCCAATACTCAAAATTTCTTATGTATTTTTATGGAACCAATCAATTTAAGCTTTTGATGGCTTTTTTATGATTTATTTAGTATTTTGGCTGTGACTGTACTAAAAGAAATTGCACTTGAAGACCTAAGAGTGATTCTTAATGCAATATTTCACAAATGCATGGGGTGTCCGAAAACTTTTTTCCACCACTGTATGTCGTCCAAAATCGTAAAAAAAAAGTCATAGTATAGCATGTCGTCCAAAATCATTAAAAAATGTCATAGTATAGTATGTCGTTCAAAATCATGAAAAAAAGTCATAGTATAGTATGTCGTCCAAAATCATTAAAAAATGTCATAGTATAGTATGTCGTTCAAAATCATGAAAAAAAGTCATAGTATAGCATGTCGTCCAAAATCATGAAAAAAAGTCATAGTATAGCACGTCTTTCAAAATCTTGAAAAAAAGTCATAGTATAGCATGTCGTCCAAAATCATGAAAAAAAGTCATAGTATAGCATGTCGTTCAAAATCATGAAAAAAAGTCATAGTATAGCATGTCGTTCAAAATCATGAAAAAAAGTCATAGTATAGCATGTCGTTCAAAATCATGAAAAAAAGTCATAGTATAGCATGTCGTCCAAAATCATTTAAAAAAAGTCATAGTATAGCATGTCGTCCAAAATCATTTAAAAAAAGTCATAGTATAGTATGTCGTTTAAAATCTTGAAAAAAAGTCATAGTATAGCATGTCGTTCAAAATCATGAAAAACAGTCATAGTATAGTATTGTTATGACTGTGTATGTGTTCTGTGCTCTTGTCCCTTTTCCCTCCCATGTGGATCAGCTCAGGTGTGCTGTATTACCTAACGAGGTGCAGCACACCTGGCATGGAAGAGGTGCTTAAGACTCCTGTGCCAGCAGCAGAGGAGAGAGGCCTCTGGTGTGGAGACTGCTGGTCCTGCTGCAAGTCATAGTGTTATTTGTGATAAAAATGTCTATAGTATGTAATTAAAAAGCCATAATTTAGTATGTTATCAAAAAATGTCAAAGTACAGTATGTCATAAAAAGTATAGTAGTATAGTAAATAATACAAATGTCATCCAAAGTCATAGTATAGTCTGTCATAACAGTTTATGCACTATGTCAGACAGAATGTGAGGCTGTGCTTTAGCACTTTGTGCTTTGAGCTAAATGCTAACATCAGAATGCTAACATGCTCACAGTGACAATGCTGCAATGCTTATGTTAAACCGACATAATATTCAACACGTTCATCATTTCAGTTTAGAGTGTTAACATATTAACAGTTGCTAATAAGCATTAAACACAAAGCACTGCTGAGGCTGAGGAATGTAATTAGTCTGCTGGTATTTGGCCATAAATCAAAGTACTGGCCAAATTAAGATTTTGACACGATGGTGATGAAGTTTAAGGGATTAGTAAAGTTATTACAATTCATCCTGAGGGTCATGAAAGTCTGTACTGGATTTCACTGCAATCCATCCAGTAGCTGAGACACTGAGACATTTCACTTTCAGCCACAAATGTCAACATCATGTTGGCGCTAAAGGAGAAGTCAGAGGATACACTGGAAACCATGAATATCTTGCTCCAATCACTTCTGGTCCCAATCTACTGAATAAAAAAACTTGTCACTAACTGTGTTTGTTTGCTGATTGGTGCTTGGAAGTTAGTGTACCCTTGGTTAATCAGAGGTTTCTTTGCAGGTCCTAACGACATCATTGTGTGTCATCTTGATTAATTCTCAACAAATTACGAATGATTATGCTGCACATAATTAGAATTACCCACACTGTATGCATCAGAGATCAATTCATAGCCTGCTGCTCTTGCTCGTAAATCCATCCACCCATCACTGAAAGTACTATAAGGTTTTCTATTTTTTCCTTTTGTCAGGATCTTCAGCTTACCCTTTTCTTTACACGAGCAAAGGACAAGGCTCCTCTCTAGAGTGTTTTCCCTTGAACAGTGAAGACACTTCTGTCAATACCTGATAATAAATACTGCCCGTCTCCAGCTCCAGAATTATTCAATCTTCAAGGTTTTTTTTCTGTCAAGGCCTCATGTTCACATGAAAGAAAAATATCTTCTACTAAAGGCCACACACACACGACTGTAGATTGTACTCTGTTTTTGTACGTGTCCTTACTCTGTATCCACTGAAAGTTTTGTCACTGTTTCAGTTTTAAAATCAGTTATCCCCTGATGTGTTATCACTACTGTCACACTTATTGGCACTAATTCAACTTTTGCCACAGCAGTAAAGTTCTGTATGAAAACAGGTGAAACTTGCCGGATATCTTTAAGTAAAATAAACAACCTGCATCATTGTATTGTATGTGTTTATGCCTGGGTTTTTATCAGTTTCATTTGGAGAAATCATGATTTTACTTACAGGATTAAGGGGAGACATCCCAGGTGAAAACATCTTTTTGTCATGCAACAGTCAAAGTTGGGATGTTGGGCTATTTTGCTTCAAGAAAACAAGACAGTTGGCATTACTGCTACACCACGAGGCATCGACAGAACTGACCGTTACACCGTCGAATAGTTCTGCCCTGGCTAAACAAAAGCGATCTACATGCACCAGTTCAAATAAAACATTCTTGCTTTTATCAGTTATGTATAAACATACCTGCTCATTGATTTTCGCCACAGCTCCTGCACTGAATTCCCTGTGAACTACAAAACTCCCATGTTGCTTTGCAAGCTGTCATTCCGACCGAGACTGGCCAATAGAGACGTGTCTCTTGACTTGCAAACGAAAAAAAATGACTCGCAAACAAGACTTTAGGATTTGTATGTTTTAATCAATCATTTTATACATGCAATATTGATACTTTTGCTCTCAAATCTTTTTTTTTGATTGCAAAACCTGCTTTGTTTGATTGAATAATAAAGAAACAAATGTAGCTCCATACTTCAAACTGCCTGACACAAAAACCCAAATGAACCTATCTAGAGCCAGCGTTGGGTTCATCCATTCTGAGCTACTGTAGAAACATGGTGGACTCCATTAGTGAGGACGAGCTTTCTAAGTAGATTAAAACCAACCCAGTCTCAGCTTGAGCTTGTCGAAATCAAGCGCTTGGGCAGTGACTTACAGTGTCAGACACTGATGAAAAAAGCCGTCCTTTACAGCTGTCATGATGCACAGCCGGGCAACATCAGGGTCAGTTAGTTGTTGTCAATTCACATTGCTGTACTGACGTAGTGCTTTTATTTTGATAGAGACTGTATGTAAATGGTAAGTTTCCTGGAGAAAGCAGAAGTTTATTTTGAAAGAAGACAATGCATGTAACAGGCAGAACTTGACTCGGCGTTCAAGAGCATCAACACCCAAAGCACCCAGGGTACCTTGCACGTTGTATGTGGACATGGAAAGTCCATGACCGAACGTCGATATCTGACGAGGTCAGAGTGAGAATGTGTTGAGAAAAGCAGCTCATTATACGGTAACAAAAACACAATGATTCTCATTTTGGGTGGTTATACACTACAGAAAACTTACTTACATCAAGTTTCATGATGATATCTGTTAAACAAATGTTTTACTCTTCTCTTATTTGTGCTCTAAAGATGTACGGCGTGATAAGATTCATGTACTGAAAGGCGAGTTTTTATAACATTCTGAGCCAGGAGCTTCCACTTCAGTAGCACTTACACGCACCAACCTTTAACCTGATTTCTACAACATTTTATTTCTAAAAACGTGGTGAAAATGGATTTTTTTTTTTTTTTTTTGAAATGGCTGTTTACAGTGTTTTCTACTTTATGGAGTGATAAAAGGAGATATCCAAAACCCCTTGGTAAAACATTTACCTCTAATGTGTTAGCAAAATAAACAAGAACCAGAACTTGGCTTTTTTCCAGTGATCCAATTTCTGCTGGGAATATATGCAAATTATTACTTATTTAATTAGATAATGCCTCATTTGCACATTGAAACATTAAAAAACCCAAAAAAAGAAAAAAATGTCTCAATGTCAGTAATCAACTAAGGAAGTTACATGGTGATATCATATCTAAAATTCTACACTATTTACCCGTAGTGTCTCCCCTTAAATGGATTGTCTAGGTTTTGTTGCAACTACTTACTGAAGAGCTCTCGCATAATGTCTTGACAGGATGACTCAAGGACTCTGCTATCCATTGCACAGCATTAACAGGAAATGGGTTTTCAATAGGTACATTGATTTTCAAGGATGAGTGGCCACTGAAGTGGTACTGTTAATTCCCAGAAATACAGTCTGGTCAGCTGTGGACTCCTGAGGGAGTTTCCTCCTATATGTTTACATATTGTAAAAGTTAATTTCCTGGTTGGATGATGACTGCAAGCAGCAGGCAGCAGCACAGGTCTACTGACCAAATACACCTGAGTTTATAGATCAGTGTGGAGCCTGTTATGATGATGCATGACATCCATAAGAGATAAAGGGTCTGAGGGGCAGACATATGACTGTAACGAGGGGTTTTATCGCCCATAAAGGTTATTGCTTGACAAAGGAAATTACTGTCCTTGTTCAATTATGCATTTGTCATTTGGTGGCACATTATGATAGTCATTAGATTTTATATCCACAGATAATAAACCTTAATCAGGTCTACATGACTTTATGTCCCATTTACTGTATCTCAGCAGCAAGAACCAGACACGAAACAAATATACCTGTTCAGGTGGACGTCAAAATATACACTCAGGCACATGGCTCAGGCTTTAAAACCAGCTTCCTCTTATTTTCATGAAAGAAATGTAATACATCAACCAACTGCCGCTCATGTAAGTGGTGTCAGGAAAACAATTTACAGCCTGAACTTAAGTGCTTGTGCTTCCATTTAACAAACCAGTAAGATTCACTTTCAACACATGACATATTGGCCAGTAATTTACTCTGTGCATCACATAAATATCTTTATATCAGCAGGTAAATATCATGTCAAAGAAATGATGTTGATCATGATCTCAGTGTAGCCTTTTGTATTTCACTAATGAAAGGCTCTATTGTCTCTGATGGATTGCTGTTCTTAAAAGCTTCTTAACTATCATAAAACCTTTTTTATGTGTTATAAATCACCAGTAAAGGCAGTTTATTCCTACCATTTTTTGGTCATCTACTTAGCACATAAAGACACTGAACCTGGGGGCCTTGAGGCTCTGGGACCACATAACAGAAGTGGGTAGCACTAAATACAAGTATAAATGACCATCAAGATGCATATCTTTAGATGTGCAAATCCTAATGCATCCTGATGCGTCCCCCGACAAAGATTACATCATCAACGCAGGACATGGTGGTTGTTTTGTTGACAGGGCGCTAACACTCTATAACTTGCCCACTTTACAAGGAGTTGGACAAACTGTTGCATTACTGTCCATTGTTTTGTCCCATGCAAGGAGACGTGTTGAATTAATCTGCTCTCATTTCAAGGTTGTCAAATACCAACGTTTTAGGGCAGGAATTTCACGAGGGCCACGAGGGCCATGGCTCTCGTGCCCTTCTCATTTGGCCCTGTGCCCTTGAAAAAAATATCTGCCCTAATTATACTTCTGTGCATTGATAGCTCTTTTTTAGTCTGTTTCTGCATCATGTTGAAGAGGGCCATGCCTGTATATATAAATATATATGTATGCAAAAAAAAAGTCGGCTGCTAGCTGCTAAAATGTGGCCCATCAACATGATCTGGTTTTGAAATACGGCCCAGTTGAAACAGTAATTGAACAGCCCTGCTGTAGTTTGTTTGTTTGTTAGCTATCTAACAACACATCAGAAATAATTGTAAGCCAGTCTTGTTCAGTGAATCAGTTTATCATGTACACTCAAAAAATATTTAGGCCTAATATTTAAGATTGTTTCCTTATAAATACATGAACCTGGTTGTTCTATATTTAAAACACATTGGGTTTATATCAGATAGTTATACATCCTTAGTCCTTAAAATCATTGTCTTTTTGGCTTAAAATAAGTTAAATCTAATTTGGTGTAAATATACCACATGAGTGTGTGACAACCACACATGAATTATGTTACGTTAAAACAAAACAAAACAGTTTTTTAACGGTACAAGTCTGTTTCTGTCATGTTCAGTGAAGTGTAATTTGGACAAAATCACAGAAATCTCTTGCTGTATTTGTGTTTTTAATTTATTAACCATATATATATTGATTGATCAGCCCCCTGGGAAATAAAATAAATAAATGCAAACCGTGTCTTTTCTTCTTGTTTTCCCCGTGGTGCTGACATGAAGACTGTTGTACTTCACATCAGTAAATGTCTGCTGTCAGTCAACCTGGTGATGGCAGTTTGGTCGGCCTCTGTCTTCTTCTCAACTCTAGAGGAGCTGTTGCTTTCTGTGGACAGAGACACTGAATACAGGTTGAAGTCAGTGTGGATTGAAAAGTATTTTCTCCATGGCAACAATAGCAACACTACCATTTATACTGCCTGACAAAATAGATATTGTCCACAACATAACAAATTTCTCCAGGTGGGCAACATGAAGGAAAAGCGTCAAGTGACACCTTTTATTCTGTCAAAACTACATCATTTCTGTCAGGCAACACTTTTTAAAAGTGCCTAACCATGAATTTGGCTGAAAGAGAATAGACCCTGAGACCAGATGAAAGCTGCTGGCCTATAGCTTGGTTAAATGTATACCAAGGACACTGTCTCACAGATTGAACGTTGTATCTTGTGTGTCATTAATGTTGTTGTGAGTTAGTCACACAGCCAATAAGCCTCACCACCTCTAATCCAGTTTCCATTAACCTAGATCCCTCTTACCTTTGAAAACATTTTACACATAAACCCTCCACATTACATCAGAAACAAATGCTGACCGTGTTAATCACGACTGCCATATGGGATCCCATAATCCTTGCAATTTGCGCCAGCGAGCTTGAGTATCAATTACTTAATGCACACTGTGCTTTCTCCTCCTTCTGCCAACAAACTAAATGAGTCACTGGTCTCTGAAGTGCACCTCCGTCTCTGTTGTAATTTTTGACAAAGGAGCTGCTTTTATCCGTTCCATCAAGCTTTTTTTTTTTACCAAATCACTCACTGAGAGGCTTTTTACATACTCATGTTTACTCCGGGGCTTTTTGTATGTCATAAAAATATTATTCCATTTCATGTTGTTCCTTTGCTAAAGACAGGAATGATCTTTGAGCAGGTTTTCACAGCCATTACAAAGACAAACAGAGCATTTGTGCCATTGTTTTCTTGTCTTTGAGATCACATCCAGAGCATAGATACTGTAATTTCTGGTGTTAAACGCCACTAAATTTATTACAATTACAGCCCTTATAGAGTGGTGCTTTATGCACTGACAGTAAGAGCTGTTAAGAGTCACACTCTGTCCTGACCACGATAATTACAGTGACAAGAAACATATGGGACTCCTCTGCTATTTTTTGCCCTTTTGTACAAAAAAATGTTAAAGGATATCAAGGTCTAATCAGCATGTATCAAACTGGAGCCTGAACCACCAGCAAAACACTAAATTTTTTCTAGCGAGCACTGATAGCTGTCTAAATCATACAATGAAAAAAAAATATGTATAACTGATAACAGGAAGTCTCTCAAACGTTTGTGTTTGAGAGCAACCTATTTCCATTCATTATAAAAATGTTATTTTTTTTTAATCCAGTTACTATTTTGCTGCGGCATCGACCCACTTCCTCTCCAAAGACCATTATGGGCTGATGTAATTTAATCTAATGTAATCCTTTTATCAAAGACTGAATGAAAGTGTTTTACTTAAAAAGGATCAGTTCACTGATATCAAAACCAAACATATTTCCCCCCTGATGCGAGTGGTGGCTAGTTTTGCAGATAGTTTTAATTTTTATCTGGTGAGGCTCTGACATAATATGCACCTTTGAGATTTCCCATCAGCCCCTGCTGAGGAAATAATGTTGTTCTTGTGATTTAGATGAACTGATCCTCTAGACTGAATTTCGATTAGTCGTCCTGGTATCACAAGTCGTGAGCTAAGAACGTTTTTTCTTTACTTTTAGGAGCAGTATGTGTTAGCCTCTTGACTCTCTAGTGAACCATTGTTAGGAGGGGAAACACCAGTGGTGGCTCCCGGTGCAGTTGACATCAGTGGCCCAACACTGAAGGTGGTGCTACGGTCCTGTTTGGGTGGTGTGGGTAGTGTATGCCAAACACACTGACAATGACCTAGCTTCACATACAACTTAACACCAACTGAAAATATTTTATTCTGGGTTGTGCTTCACCAAGTTGTCAGACAATATGATATTCTACATTTTTGCAGAACTCTGGCTCATGTTCAGTGGCATGTTTTTTCTTTTTTTTTAAACATCCAATGGTACAATTTTTAATTATATATTTTTTAAATTTGTTTTCTACAATATCTGTTAACGTCAACTGCAGCATGGTTAAGGTTGGGTAAAAATCAAGGTTACAGCAAATAAACTTAGTTTAGTTGGGCCACTGAAACACTTGGGTGAAGGAAAGATGGTGGTTACAGTTCATAAAAAGAACAATGTTAATTGCAGGTCTGTGACTTTCTACATTGGCGCCATAGACTGTAAAAATAATGTACACAGCTAATGTGATTTGTTTGCTTGTTGACTCCCATTTTAAAGCCTCAAGTTTGGCATTTCAGCCATCGCCATCTTGGTGTTTGGAGCCAGAAGTTACCATATTTGGGACAGCCTGTCACTCAAAGCACCTCACCCTTAATTCTGCTTAACTTTAAGCCTAAATAAAATATAAATGGATAATTTTTGTACAAGGCTTTGAATATGTTTATTTCTGCTGTAAAGTTGGGCATTTTAACATGGAGGTCCTATGGGGGACTGACTGACTTCTGCAGCCAACCCCTTAAGTGGCCTTTTGAAGAACTGCAGTTTTTTTTTTTTTTTTTTGCACTTTCATGTTAGCTTCACGTTTTACAGCCCCGGAGGCTACAGCTTTATCAGCACTGGGTGTTGGCATGACACATAAATTGTAAATTGAAAGTGGATGTCATTTCTAGGTATACTGGGCAGTAAAAAAGTGCATTCAGATCAGGGCTGGTGTCACTTATTTAACACTGCCGGGGAGAATTTTCAATCAACGCCTTCTGCAACTGTTGAGAGTGGTTTGAGGGGAATTCCCCCTCGAGAAATTTTTGGCAAATTAACAGCTAAATTGACCATTTTAGAGCATTTTTAGACAAAAATCATAGATTAGGGGTTCATTAACTTTTGAATTGAGTGCCATTTAGGGACCCGGCATATGATTGAGGGCCACAAAGGAAAAGTGCTCTCACTGTGTCTTTTGACACGAGCTTATGACATACTAACACTCATATTACATTCAAGTTTTCCACTTTTCAAACATTAGAAAGTAATGAAAGCTTCTGCTGGGATACGGCAGCATCAAATGGACAAACCGCACGCCAAACTGCAATACACCATAGTAATAAAACTGCAAGTAGTAATAATAATTTGCTAAGTTTATTTAGAATTGTTACACATTTTCTAATGACTATTTTGGACGGCGTTGCTTCGTTGCTTGTAGCTTAGCAACATTTTTTTTGCTTATGCCTTTTATCAGTGTCACATATATATCATAATTATGGCCTAGATTAAAGTGCACAGAACCCTCCACACCAGGGAGAATTTATATTTGTCTTGGTCTTGATACGGAGGCGTTGCCCAGATCTGAGTCAGCATAGCATTGCCTTGTACCTTAAGGTGTGAAGTACAAACAAGATCACAGATTTTTCACAGTGTATTATTATTTGTTGTCGAGATGACCAGCATGTTCTTTTGTGAAAAAAGACAAACAAGTGCCACCACAACAAACACACACCAGAGGAGATCAGAATCAACTGACAGTGTAATAAAGTGAACGTTCACATAATTCAGTAACTTCAGATGCAGTTATCACGACTCATTAATGTTCCAAAAGTTGAGGGACTCTTCCCATGAAAGCCCAGTATTCATGTTGATGCTGTTTTGACCTGTCATCATCGCCTGCGGTGGGTGTCAGGCTGTGCTGTCGTACATCTACTGGGACCTCTGATTGCAGGTTGCAACATTTAACAGAGCCATCATAGTCCGTGCCATTTGGAAACAACCAAAAAATGTGAGCATGAAAAGTTCACACTTGTGAATATGATTAAGCAGACACTGTCACCATGGACTGACCAACTCCATGAGTCACGTCTCTGGTTGAAGATCTTCAGGCATTGAGTATTTCATTTATTTAATAATTTGTGCAGTTATTCATTTTTCAATGTATGAATAACACAAGGTTTGTGTTCGGCCGTGAGTAAATTTCTCATTCCTTTTTTTATTAACTTTTTACCAACATTTTGTTGTATTACTAAAGCTTATTTCTGCTTGTAATCTCAACAGAATTTAATTTATTTCTGATCGAAGACATGCAGCAACCCTAAGTAGCACCTCTGGCTGAATGGTTTTTGTTCCAGTCAACAACCCTTTTCGATTTGCAAAAGCAGGGATCAAGGCTGTGTGGTTATAAAATGCCAGCGTGGAATGTTTTTTATTCAAAGACTGTGAGGGACTGAAAATGGAAGTGTGGAAGTGGAGCATGTTTCAAGGTTACGCTGCTGGAGAGAGCACAGCCTTGGCCATGTACTCACAGTGCTGAGCTTTTTAAATGGAGTCGGTGTGAGAGACTCACTTGCCAGAAGAAAAGCTACTAGTTCTTCATAAAGTTGAGAATTTTTCCATTCCACTCCATTATCCGTGCCACTGTGTCAGCAGTCGCCCACTGGTGTGAGGATCAGAGTGGAGTCATTGCCATGCATTGTAGACGCTGATGTGCTGGGAGCATTTATGGAGCAATTCAGATATAATGTCAGCCCTCTCTTCCCACTTCTTAGTGTTCACACAACACTTTGGAATACAAGCAGATTTTATGCAGTTGACGGTAAAAAGTTTTGGGTTTTATCAAGCACTAAAATTGTGTTTATTGAAACTGAGGCATTTCAGTCCATGTTTCTTCATTAGTTGCACACATGGTCGCGCACCATCAAAACATTGTTGGAATTAGTTTCAAACAACGTTTAAGAAAGTGGTGGAAATTTTTTTTACCACATTTACAGCAATATTTGACATATGTTAAATATAATGTCACAGTTAAATCTAAATATTAAATGTTAAACCTAAATGTTAGATCTAAATCTAAATGTTAAATGTCTAATCTAAATGTTAAACGTTAAATCTAAATCTAAATTTTAAATCTAAATTTTAAATCTAAATGTTAAATGGACCTTTTTATGTGTTATGTATCTACATGTTTTGCAGTTCCAGCGCAATCGCTTTGATCTGCGTGAACCTTCGGTCAGCTTCTGTCGCCCTAGTTTTTACACCGTGTTTTGAATTAGTGTTAAACCTGACGAAGCCTGTCGGTGAGTGAAATAACTCCACTGGCAGTTCAGCTCAGTGCACAAGAGGAAAAACAGAAATGAGGAAAGTAAACAAACAGCTAAAGTCAAGAGGGCGTGAGAACGAAACAAACTTGTTATATTAGGAAAGGTTATTTTATTAGCCATGATCAAAGGTCTGTTATTATATCCAACTGTCCATAGGAAGGAAACAGACTGGTGTTGCACATAAACCAGAGTTTTACGGGAAAAAGTTGCTGGTCCAAAAATAGCAAAGTAAAAAGTCAAGTGAGCTTTTGAGGACAGTGTTCCCATTACGCTGCATTTCAATTTGATCGGAGCAAAAGAGTGGAGTCCTTGTCAAGCTTGAAATATCTTTGGTGGACACTTCTTCCCTGGAGATTTCGAAACTTAAGACATCTGATTAAAAATGTAAGGCTTGTCCTTTTACATTTTCTTGACAACTGATGCCTTAAATTTGAGAACCAACATTATAAATCCTGCCTATTACAGATTTTAGAAGTAATTATCAGCTGCACAAGAACAAAAGCTGCATTAAAATTTGCATTAAGAGGTATGACAGGAAGTCACAGAATATTCAGAAGGACAAAAGGCAAAAACTGAACACCCTCACCAGACAATATTACAACTAATGTGTCAAAGAGTCAATGAAAGCTGTTCCATTTCGAGCTGTAAGGATGAGAGTGATTCTCTCTGAGTGAAAATCAATCATACCACCTGTCACACTTGACACAGCTCAAGGACTGGCAAACAAACTGATAAAGCAATGTGTGGCTTTTTATCCCCTACAGTATGTTGCCTTTGGCTGCATGTTGTTTGCATGTTTTCTGTTAAGATAGAGCTATAAAAACAAAGTCAATTATTTAATGTAGATGTTATTATACAGTCAGTATTGTCCTAATAGATACTATTGGACATCATTTAAAGAAAAAATAAAATAGTAAAGTACATACAATATTTATCTATCAGGTAAGGAAAACTTTTAAGTGGTGTTAGTGATGTAATAATACCGCAATTTGCATGCATTTTTAAAATTAGAGGACAACAAAATCTGAAAGCCCAATAACTAATTTCATAATGTGGTATCTGCCAGACCGATATAAATATATAAACGCAGGGAACCATTGGCATAATTACCTTGTGTGTTTTTTTAACCAATGACTTAATGTCAGCAACAACACGTTAAAAAAGCAGCATGTGTATACATTCAGTAGGCTATATCTTCAGTAGCTAGCTAGCTAACCCTACACTTTTCAGGGTCTGATTTTGGTTTTGGAACAGGGAAAAAACTTTTTCCAACCTCTCCAGGTAACGAGTATCATTAATACACGACGTGTCCCAGGCACAACATTTAGCTCCAAATCCACAAAACCAGCCTGAAACTGAAGGAAATCTGAGACGACTGCATTAGAGTCAATGGAGCACAGCTGTGTTGTTGTGCACAGAAATATAAAGACAGCCTACTAAAATACAGCATAAAACAATAATTTACTTCAAAATTATTAAAAGATTATGAAAGATAAAAAATTTGCAGAGTGAGTACTTTAAAGGGCTCAATCGTAAGCATGAGAGAAGAGGAGAGTTTTCAACACTCACATTTGGGGCTGACTTCAGTTCTGTTGGTAGCTTATTCCAACAGTGAAGCAGCATAACAGCTAAATGCTGCTTCACTGTGTTTGATTTGAACTCTGGGCTCCACTATCTGACCTGAGTTCATAGATCTCAAAGCCCTACTGGGTTTATATTCCATTAACATTTCCTTAATGTATTCTGGACCTAAACCATTAAGTGATTTGTAGACCAGTAGCAGAACTATGAAGTCTATTCTATAGCTGACTGGGAGCCAGTGTAAAGACTCTGTAAAGAGAGCTGGTTTTGTTCTGGTCAAAACCCGAGCTGCAGCGTTCTGACTGAGCTGCAGCTGTTTAATGCTCTTTTGGGAGAGTCCAGTCAGAAGACCATTATAATAGTCAAGTCTACTGGAGATGAAAGCATGGATGAGCTTCTCCTGGTCTGTTTGGGACATGTAACCCTTCACTCTGGATATGATCTTAAGCTGGTAAAAGGCTGTTTTGGTGATTGATTTGATGTGACTGCTAAAAGTCAGATCTGAGTCTATCAACACACAAAGGTTTTGGACTTGGTCTGTGGTTTTTAAACACAACAACTCTATTGAACTGCAGTCATCTGGGGACAGGTATAATTGTGTGTCATCTGCATAACTATGACAGTCAACATTAAAGTTCTGCAGAATTTGACCCAAGGTAGCATATGTAGGATGAACAAAAGAGGTCCAAGGATGGACCCTTGAGGAACCCCATATGTAATAGCCATTCGACTGGATTCATAACTTCCAGTGGTCACAAAATAATAGTTGAATGAAGCAATAAATTCCTCAGTTCATGATAGGGGTGGGAAACACAGAGTAACTCACAATACAATACTATCACAACATTCTGTGATACTAGATACAAACAAGACAATCATTTACAATACATTACAATGATTAATTCTTCCTGTAACTGTTAAGGAACTCAAATACTGGCATCCTGTAATAGAATATATAAGACAGTTTTCAGTAATGTAATGTAATTCTTTATCATAAGACTCTGATCTGCTGATAATTACTGAACTGCAGCTTGTGCTGGTTTATACAGAGCAGGCACAACAGACTGATTAAAATGCACAAGTGAAGGCACCTTGTAGCAGAGCTCAAGCACTTTGACCGTATGCTTTGATTCAGTATTCTCCACGACATACAGTGTATGTGAGTGTGTTTGGATATCCGCAGTGATTAACACTCTCTGTAGTGGGAGACTGCCCCAACGCCATGAAGAGGAGTCTGTTTTTGTCTCTTGTCATTAATCAACACATTCAGGTGATGCCGTCGTAAATGAAATGTTGGCAGCCAGTAACCTAATGCCAGCTCAATAGGTTGCAGCTGCTGCAGTGGGAGTGGGTTATTTTTAGAGATAAGGTCACTAGAGGGTCTGAGAAGTTGCTAAACTTGGCGGGAAAGTTGCCACTTTGGCAACACTGTAATATTAAAGGAAGGGAGTGTGCTGGCTTATAACACGAGGCAGAAGAAGAGCATCATTGCAGCATAATAATGGTTTCATCTCTATCTTATATATGCCGTAGTCTCCATCAATTGTTTTTGCACCATTTGTGTTGCAAAAGATGAAGTGGGCACTGTCTGATTTCTTTTCCCCCGCTGTCCGCCTCTGCATTGTCTGCCATTTTCAGCCTGTGACTTTCCTCTTCACTGCAAGTTTGTTAACTTCATTCATTCGACCTGCGTCACCATGAGTTGTCATGGAGTAGTGACTCTGGTAAGTCAAATTGGCAGAGGAATCTGTTTAACACCATTGTATGGATACTATAGCACAAGAGGAAGTCATGTGATAAATTCCTGTATTGACATTTTGTCCTACACTTTGTGCATGCTACTATTTTGATTAAGAAAGCTCAGTTCTCATGCCTGCAGAGCTGTGCCTACATGTACCATAATGCATTGTGCACAAGCTTCTGACGCCCATAGCTATTACTAGCCTACTAACATGTAGCAATTACTTTGTTGGACAAAACAAAGCATAGGTTACAAAAACACTCACGCGATGATCATCTGCTTTCTCTGCCCTGCTGGTCTTGGTTGTCCTTTCAAGTTTATCCTCAGGATCCTGAAGAGGGTCTCTAGCACACCTCTGTCCACGTTTCTGATGCATAGAAATGGGTGGCATCAGTGACAACAGCCATAAAAGCTGCTCATGCTAAATATAATTGCAGCAAATGGGATTGAACACGTGGTTACATTTTGCTCCTGGGTGAATATCAGGTCATTGTACCCATCCAGCACCTCTCCTGCCGGATTTTGCTGCATCGCTTTCGTTATTGTCCTGTTGCGTTTCCCCCTGACGCTGCTGGTTGCCCTTAAACAATAACGGTGACAAGCTGCATATCATGCTGACGTGAAAGGACGGCTTTTTCGTCGAAGTCACTGACCAAGTGCCAGTTTTCGACCTCAGAGTGAGATCGGGCTGCAAAGGCACCACCGGACTTCTGACCAACTTCCTTATTAAAACGGCCGGAGTTTGTTTGGCTGCACTGTGAACAGACGCGACAGCTGCTCTAGAGTTGGTTTCTGACAAAGTTGCTGCTCAGCAACTCTTTGCTTTACTTGTGGTATAAAACCATACTGGTTGTTACTATAGTAACCGCAGATGTCACCAGTCAACCAGGACTGATATCTCATGGATTATACCTTTTAATTGATGTCTCAAGATGACTATTTTCTCCTCCCACTTAATAAGCCTTTTTCACTGAGGACACCTGCCAACTGAATCACTGTGCAGAGGGAAGTGTTCTGGTGCTGGTTGTTTTGCATTTCAGACACTCTCAGGTCTGAGGACATCTTTAGTCTCAAGACTCCCTGATGCACAGGATGCTTGCTCTGTTGTTTAGTCACACTGTATCACACTGAGAAGGTGACAGTATAATTACAGCTACATGGCACCGAGTGGGCGAATGCTTAGAAAGTTTTTCTTTCCTGTGTCCTGTGTGTCAAAGGATGCGTTTAGCCTGCTCCCGGCTGAAATTAATTGAGCCACTGAAAGATGCTGTGAGCACCATACTGGTGTATTCTGGTCCCTGCTTTGGTGCCGGAAATACTCCTCATCCATCGGTGAACAGCTTTTAGCTCAGCTCAGTCTGTCGAGAGGCTGAAATGAGCCAAAGAATAAATAAAAGCCATTTCCAGACATTTCTAAATGCCTGTACAGACGAATTTCAATTATTAAAAGACAGAAATAGTGAAAACACAGTGGGAATACTTAATGGTCACCCAGAATAGAATGGTCCAGATTTGCTCAGACTAGTTTCCAAAGGAATATTTTTGCATGTCAGTCTCTTGATTTTCAGTTTCTCAGGAGCAGAATAAAGAATGTCTGTCTCCTAATTTACTGATAATGTATTGAAAATAAGGTTAGGGTTCACATGAGCTTTACAAAAGAGCTCTGTGCAAGCAAATGGTCCCTCAGTCACTTATAATGCAAATGAAGATCGAAAGAAAGGTCCTCCAAGCTCGGTTCTCTTAAAGCCACAGTGTGTAGGAATTTGTCCCATCTAATGTTGAAATCATATATTGCATTCAAATGGATAGCACACTCTAGCGCCTCACAGTTTCAAACGCGTATTGCAACAGTGGTAGCCGCTGTGTACCAAAAAGCTATGATAACACTGATGAAACCATGTCATCCGATACTTAATGGAGTATAACCTCACACACCTCATCCCTCTCCTCGCATCATTGCGCCGCTGCAGGATCATGCATATGCAGCATCACGGGAAATGGAATCCTCGTCGCCAAGAAAGCGCAAAAGGGAATCAAAAAGGCAACGTGACCGGTGAATTCAAGAGGAGAAAGGTAATGCAATCACAGGCCAGCAAAGAAGTAGCGAAGCACCTCTTGCTCCTCTCCGCTTTTCAGTCACGCAGCGCTGGCCTGGCAAAGGCGGTGCTGTATGTCCCTTGTTGGCGGATATATTCTCAAGATGGCGAAACATTATGGAACCCCCCCAGACGACTTACCCGCACAATGTACAAATAAATCCGAAATTCTCCTTTTTTTTTAAGAGAATAAGTCACATCATTTTTGGAGGTAATAGTACACCAATGATGACATATTTATGAATGCAGACATCAATTTTTGCCAATAAACAACTGAAAACGCTACACAATGTCCCTTTAAGTATTCTTTGAAATTGGAGATCTGCTCCGAGAACTTGAGGTTTAAAAGTTTCCATCCTGCTTCCTTATAGCCTCACACAAATTTAAGTCTCAGGAAACATCTTCATATGTAGCTACTTTTTCTTTTTAACCTTGCAAAGTCAGACTACAACTGCCCAAAATTCTGGGAAACTTCCACTGAGAAGTGATAATGAAGCTTTTGTTGAACAAATTAGCTTTAAAATAATTTTGTGAAGTTGTTTTTCGTGTTTAATGAAGTAATAAAGCAGAATAATAAGAGTTAGAGTCAATCTTATTTCAGCGGAAAGGTCAGAGCTCCGTGTGTTCAAGGACACAGTGAAACAAACCTTGCACACAAGACTCCAGCAACATACTCCCTGAACAGCAGGATACATGTCTATCTATGGTAATGATACATCTTGCTCCTACAATGCTAAATGGCTTTGTAGATCTGAGGGGAATTGCAGAATACATGATAATTCTCTGAATCCTTGTTACTAAGTGACCCCTCTCACATCACACGTCATTGCTTCATTGTTAACGTGAAGGCATTTTGGAGGCATTTTATTGGTACATGTGAGGCTGCTGTTGATGTGAGGAGAGCTCAACCTTCAGGTCCGACTCCACCAACAGATGCTGTGTCGTCTTCATCTACATCATGGGATAAGAAAGCCACATCATGCATACATGATTTTGGGAACACACAGCACCTCAGTGAATGTGCTGTCGGACACAGTTGGATAACTGGATAACCACAAGCGGCCAGAACCTGCCTGTGAAGCCGTTAGCTGCGTAGTGTTTGATTTTAGTTTTTGTTCGAGGCTCAGATTCAGTCCTGTCAGGTTGTGTTAAGGGCTGAGATGGATCAGCAGTTGTCAGATCTTTCCATCACTGTTCTGACGGTCACCATATTTCCCACAGAACCGAGCACTGTGTTTGATGCATTTCATATTTATTGCTTTTTTTGTTTTGATGTTTGAAAATGCAACATAAAACATAGTGTGAATGTCATAAATGTTTTAATGTGGTGAACTGTTATTAATAATGAACAACGAACGAACAATGAGACTTGCAGCACCCTAGGCTGCCATGGCACCCACTCTTGGAGCGACTGATCTGATATTATCCAACCAATTGAAATGAAGCAGCCATACTAAGCTACTTTATATACTTTGGCTGCTGTCCACTCAGTGCTCAGTGTGTGATCAGCTGTAATAAACATAACCCCTTGAATTAGTCTGGGCCCATTATCTGTTGTACTATTGAGGCTGTAAATAAGTGTACGCAGCTACATCTTCCTGTCTAATCTCTGCTTGGACAGATAACACACACATATCACTTAGTCGGGATTCAGATGAACAGATCTTCATGGGAGAGCCGAAGCAGTTACACTGGGCTTTTATCTAAATTTCACGCCTTTGTTGGTGCCTTGTGGGATAGAGGATCGAATCTGACCTTTGCATTGATCTCATCCTGCTTCTTCCTCTAATCCATCGTGTGAATGCACTGCGCCTGCGGGAATTGAGCAATTATCATTGCAATGGCGAGCAGGTCTCCGCGCTGTCACAGGTCTGAATGTGTTAACTCGGCTGAAATATGGAACACAAGCGATCAATAGGGGATATGCTGCTTTGAATCATGTATTAGCTTTTACTCCAAATGAAAAAGAAAGAAATAAACTTTGATGAGACATGAAGGTTATACTTATTCTGCCTGAGTCGTCTGAATAAATACTGGCATCGTACGTCTCTGGAAACCATGGATATGTTGCATAAGTACGTTATGATGTCGCAGATACCATCATGCTTTACATTTCAACATCAACTCCACTTGGTTATGGGTGGGTAAAGATCAGGTTTTGGGTAAAATACATAGTTTTGATGCCACACTAGAAACATAGTCATGTCTCCGTAAAAAACTGCTTTTAGTGCCATATCGTCGGTGGAAACACAGTGACAGGTCGCTAAAAGACACCCGCTGGAAACATATCATGTATGCATTTATTTGAACAGTGCATAGTAATAAAAACAACCCTGTGCAAGTTAAAATAAAATTGGACACACATTATAATATTTAATGTATCTTTAAACATAAATCTGTACATTTGAATCAGTAGAACTCAGTGACATCGTCACAGGCTAATAGCACATAGTGGGGATTGTGGAACATTGCGTTCAGCCAGGTAATTGTTAGTCTAAGAGCATACAAACTGTGTTTCATTGTGCATTTAAAATAAAAATCTGCTTGCTGCGGCATATAAATTGGGTGGGGTCAGATGTAAGTAGAGACAAATGTCAGATTCTCACTGTCTTGGAGGGCTTCTCTTTAAAATGAGTAGCAAAGCAGTGAAAGATGCATGTGAGTGACAAGCCAGCTCGTAATGAGTGGTGGCATAAAGTGGCCAAGATTGGTTGTAGAGGGGCCCCATGGTTTTGCGTTGTGGTAGTAGCTGTAGCAGCAAATCCTCTGAGCGTGTCAATGTGAGCAAGGGTATGTTTTTCAGAGCTGACAGCAGGCACTGTGCTCCTCAAACAGCAGACGGTCCCAGTTTATTCTCTCGTCACATTTTCATGTACTCAGGTTTAATATTTCAGTCAAATCTTCCCATCTCAATAGAGCTTTGTATCGTCTTAGAGTAACAAGCTGCATGCTCATGAACTCAACTTGTCATTTGTAAAAAGAAAGATGTGATTTCTTCTTTCAGCCTGTTCCCGCTCCAAGGGTTTCAAAATATGCTGCTTGGGCAGCATCACTCTAATGACACTAGCAGCACCATTTAGTCTCTGTATGAGACGCACTGGGCTTTAAACCAACCCATCAGTGTCACTATTAGACATTCACAGCAACGGACATAGATTTAAGGATGCAAAAGTCTGCTTAAGGTAGGGGGAGGAGAGGTGGTTGGGTCCAACAAGCACAGGACTTTGACCCAGGAGACCGGTGCTCATGTCCCACGTGAAACTAAGGCCCTGTTTCCACCAAACACCTTCGGTATGGTACCTTTGGAACCAAAAGTAATCCTTCAGACATGGTACCTTGTACCTAGCGTTTCCACCGCAAACAGTACCCTTAAATGTGGTTGTTGTCACTCACTGCTCCGTCGAGCACTCACTGTATTTCCTCATTACTGGTGATTGCAGTCTGCACTTTGTTTACCGTCCGCAGAACGAGGCTGCACGCCGACATTTTCAGAACAAAATAAAACAGGCTGCAGTAAGAGTCTCTTTCTATGGGATATTTCAAAATAGCAGATTTATGCATTTAGTCCTTCTCAGGCGAGATCGGAGCCCACAGGAACGACGCTCCACAACACTTTTTTCTCCAAGTGAGGATTGGGATATATACTGTCCCAGTCAAAATTAAGATATATAAATGCTCGAAGATCCACTTATTACTAAAAGTGCATGTCATATAAAAACGAATTGAAGGGTCAGAGTTGTCACAGAGAACATTTAAGGTGTGTTGATGGATGCACATCATCAGCTCATGCATAGAGAAACATTACAAGTTTACGTTCCACCTTAAAATTTGCCGTCAGTTGGCCCAGTGAATTAAGTTTTTTTGCAGCAAAAACTCCTTTCACTTTTATAGTTAGAGTAATGAGTGGTTACATGAGCTTCAAAACCAGCCACAACTCAGCCCTGAGCAGAGTGACCGTCCTCTACTGACCAATCAGACTGCAGTGTTCACAGCTCCACCTTTTAGTACCACATCTGTGTGCTAGGTTGGGGACCAAAAATGGGGACGGTACGGCACGGTTCTTTGGTACCATCCACAACTTTTCACAGTGGAAACGGAAAAAAAGAGTACCAAACTGAACTGAACTAAACGGTACTACTCGGTGGAAACGGGGCTTTAAGGTCAAGGTGGAGTTATTTTGTCATGTCAGTCGTTAGTCATGTGAGACTGACTCCCTGCGCCAAGATACAATGCAAAAGGCAGCCCCGAAGTGTCATTATAGTTATGCTTCTGCCCTCATCAGGATGTGTATAGGGGTGAGATCACGTTGCTTCTTTAAAGGTTACGTAGTGTCATTGTGGAATTTTCTTGCTCTATTAACAAATATGAATTGAAATTAAAGTAAGTATTGTCCTCACGTACAGTTATGACGCCACTTGTCGGAGGAGTTTAAGCTCCTCGGAGCTGACAGCAGGCACTGTGCTCCTCAAACAGCACACGGTCCCGGTTTATTCTCTCGTCACATTTTCATTCACTCAGGTTTAATATTTCAATCAAATCTTCCCATCTCAATAGAGCTTTGTATCGTCTTAGAGTAACAAGCTGCTGTTTGACATGCTGCCCATCAACTTGACTGAAAGCCATCACGAACGCTTTTGCCAGTCAATTTTTGCCGACGGTGAGTGGGCGCTGCTCGTGTGTGGAGTCTGTGGCCCCCCTGTGTTCCTCATAAATCAAATAGATTGAAAGAAAAGCCATCCCTCCACTGATGATAATCAGCTTCTTCAAAGTACTCCCAGAATAATGCCACAGTGAGTCCCACTGTGCAGATAAAATGGGTTTTTTTTTTCTGGTCACCACTTGAGAGTTTTTTCTGAGTATGCCAGTGATGACAATGCAGTGACGGACATGTCTATTTATGTGATTGCTTATGTAAGATCCTTCAGACTTCAGTACACTTTCTCCAGGAGCAGTTATTACACCATCCTGCACATGTTTCACTTATTCATATTCTGTAATATTTCTGTGGCAGGTGCTCGTGATCGGTTACTCCCATGGCATTTGTCAAACTATAGAGGGATCAGAAAGCTTCCTGGTGTCTATGAGTTAATTAGTCTCCGTGGGTTTTCGGTGGCTGCTCAGATACCAGGGCAAGCCTCTTTGATGGGCTCAGATCCTACTGAGACCTGACCTTTGACTCGACTTCAGTCTACATTAGGTGGTACAATTATTCTTCAAAGCATGCTGTTTTATCTTTCATTGTCCATTGATGAGGCTTGAGAAGTTTTCCATTGTAATGTTCTATGCCAGTTAAACTTCCAGGTATATTAGCAGTCAGACTAAAAAATAAAAAGTGCAGAAGTGTGAAATGATGAGGCTACACAGAGAATACAAAACATTTCACCATGTGGAGCTAACAATGAAAAGCCTGTCTTGTCCTGGTACATTAGAGGAAAGGTCAGGGGATCATTAAAAAGGATTCATCCTCTGGGGAACATGAACGTGCCTTGCAATTTCCATGACAGTCTCTCATTAGAGAAGCTGACATTGTGATCTGAAGATGGTGCCAAGGGAAAAATCAGGTAGCATCAAATATGACAAGTTATTTTCTTCAAGTCTACTAACAAGTCCCTCAAACTAATTCAGAGCATAAAGAGGGAGCATTTACTTTGCCACTGCGACATAGCTGTTAGTTAACCAAGGGTAAAGCTAATGAAACAAAAGCTAAGGCAGAGCGGCATCAGGCACCTACTTCCCCTCATGTTTGTTTGTTTGTTTGTTTTTTATTTCCAAGTGTCATACACCAAAGGTGCAGTTAATCCATTTCTATAGGCTCCTTTATTTTTGCACTGTACCTTGCTTAGTAAAATAGCTTGATTGGTTTTTGAGAAATCAGTTAGAACTAGTCCATACCATGACTTAGTCATACCAAAAATTAGAAAAAAAACCAAACATTGGTCCACAGGGGGAGCCACAGCGATCGGTCGCATTTTAGCCATTTTTAAGCATTTTTCTGTTGTTATAGCGCCACCCAGTTGCCAATTAGAGTTAAATTTCTCCAGTCACCTTGAGGCGTCCTGTTCTACATATCTACCAAGTTTAGTAAGAATCCATATGGCGGTTAGGCCTAGATAAGAAATGAGCTCTCTAGCACCCCCATTTTGTTTGATGGGGTCAATAATGGAGGGGTCCCCTCAGATTATGTGTGGTCATATGCCTACAAAGTTGCGTGGTGATGGGTGAAAACCCTTGAGATGTTTATACACCTTTATGTGATGAGCCACGCCCTCCGCAATATTCATTGCCTTATAGAAACTCAGTTTTAGTAAGTTTTCCAACTTTTGCCAAGAGGGAACTTTAGATATTGGTCCCTAGATTATGTTCACCCAGTTTCATGCAGATCGGTCAAACTTCCTAGGAAGAGATCCATTTGAAGTGTTTTTCAAATAATTCAAAATGGTGGAAAATCTATATGACCAGAAGTTATGGGTTCTTGAGGCAAATGTGTTCCTCATGAGGAGAGACATCTCTGTGCAAAGTTTCATGTCTCTATGACATACGGGGCATGAGATATGCCCATTCAAAGTTTGCAATTTCAATCGGTTGCTATAGCGCCCCCCTTTGGCCAATTGATGGTAATATTGCTTCAGTTTCCGTCATTATATAATAGTAAGATATAGTAAGACAGTAAGATAGTAGGATTAAGTGAATTCTTAACAGAACATTTTGTTATTCAGTCTATTGTCCTGTTATTGGAGGACATATGCTGTGAGTGTCAGTAAACTTTGCATTCTCACTGTTCCCCTGTTCTATCAGCATTATGTCTGCAAGTTTTCAACAGTGAAGTCAACGGATCAACCATTTCCAAGAGTTCATCTGTGATAATGACCCATGGTTTTCTGTTGAGGGTGGTGTGCTTACTGCAGATTCAAGGACACAAGTTGTGAATAAATCTGGTATTTTTCATCAGACGGTAAATGACGCTGGCTTTTACAGTTGCTGTCAAAAGCAAATGTTATAAATTAGAGATGTTTGCTCTTACAAATAAATGAGAAGTGATAGAAAGAGGTTTAGAAATCTATCAACACAGAGCATGAAACCTTTTTCAACTCTGAATGTTATGCAAGGGTCAAATGGAGACAAATAACTTATATAATTTGTTTACTGGCTTTTGAGGCAGTGGACTCTGTCTCCATTAAAGTCTGCAGTGTCCACTGGACATTTCTTTAAAATGATTTTAAATTCCTTTGAAAGAAAGAACACACACACACCAGGCTGTTCACACAAACTGTACAAACTTTTTCTTGTGGAAAGTACTGCACCCAAAGTCGTAGATATTCCACAAAATCATGAGCTAGTAATTTGTGCACAACCTACGTATTTTTGGATGTCTGCGATCACGTGACCAATGCGCTGTCCTGAATGGTCTTCTAAGGCAATGCATTCTTACTCTGACCTCGTCACACATTGCTGCTTGTTCATGAACTTTCCGTGTTGACATATAACGTGCAAGATAGCCTGGATGCGTCTGTTGTTGACATTCTCGGACACCGCCCTTCTTAGACCTTTCGCCCTATAAGCTTTTATTGTTTTCCCGTCGCAGTCACCCATTCATACACTGGTGGAGCGAAGTGACCATACAAGATGCCACCTGCTAGTTAAATCCAGTTAGATTGGGGGCACTGTGGGGTTCAGGATCTTGCCCGAGGATACTTTGAACCAGGGATCGAACTGTCAATCTTCCAATTAATGGCCGACCTCGACTTCCTGAGCTCGAGACACCTTGGCGGGTGTGGCCCTTACTGACTACTACTGCTGGCCTCACTAACTGATATTCATCAAAGGCTACATAGTTTTCCTTTAAGTGAAAATTTTAAAAGAAAACTAAATAAACTTTGTGTTTTGGCCAGGTCTATCCATTATTATACTTTCTCTACAGCCCACAGTTGCAGCTCTTCATGGGGATCCTGAGGAGTTCCCTAATGACTGAGATAAATATAATCCCTCCTGTGTTTGGGTCTGCTCCCAGGTCCCCTCCCAGTCGCATGCCCAGAATAGCTGCTGGCCTCCCTAACCACCTCTACTGGCGCCTTTCAACAAGGAGGAGCAGAGGTGCCACTCAAACTCTGTCCTGATGCAAGGTGAAGTGAGCCCAGACGACCTGAGAGGGATTAGGACAAGGACGGATTTATAATAACACCTAAATACCAGATGGCGAGATGGTGCCTGAGTCCACCAAGAATGAGTCCTAAAACCAGGAAATGAGTTGGCATTTTATCACTCCTGGTTCCCTTGTCTCAAAGTCAATGGGTTTTTGATTAGATGCCTGTAATAAGATCTGTGGTAGACATAAGCGTGAGAGACTTTCATGTTTTGTTCTACAACATAAAATAGGTCAGTAAATACCCTGAACTCTCCCGAACTACGAAACTTTTTAAACTATCTTAACAATGGTGGTTGCTAAGAAGTGGCTAAATGAGACTAAAGAACCTTGTCAAACACGGCTTGCAACCGTAGTGTAATTCATTTATAGCCTAACATTTGCTTTGTACTTCTGGTGATTGCATTTTGGCTTCGATAATCATATAAGTGGTGTTCATTAGTGGAGATTATCTTGCTGAAGAAAATGTTTAAGTATCATAAATGCTTGTTTGCCACAGAGCTTATATTCAGCAATAATGCAAAATTCAATGGGAAAACCCAAAAGGCTTTTTTACCTCCTCATTGGCCTACAGAAGAACATCATCCCTGGTGGACTCTATTCCAAAGGACCTGCTCGCCTGTTGCATACGCCAAAAAAGCTTCTAGCTTTCAGGTTTACTTCTACGATATGCGCAGTATTGTCTCTCCAGCTGGTCCGCCCTCGAGTGTCCGCGCTGCTCATAGACTTCAGATAGTGGATTTTTAAATCACTTTTCTTGACTCACGGACAGTATTTACGAATACAAAACTACCATGGCCCAAAAACTCATAATAGAAAGAGTCATAAGTGACCTTGTTTGCAGTTTGAGGAGGGGTAAGGTTTGGTATTTTACTTTTGTTGGAGGTAGGGTGTTTTTTTAAGGAGAGCTGGGGAGGGTTTCTTAACTGTTTCTCATCACAGATTAGTTATTCTGTTTTCTAAATTGATTGCTTACAATCAATGCAACAGTTTGAAAAGATCAAATAGTTGCATCACAAAGATTGCTCTCAGCTTGATGTTTTTTGTTTTTTTTTATAACGTCCAGGGGAGTGTTCACATCAGTTCTTGTTTTCATGACAGAAAATCTGCGACTCAGCCCCCTCCCCACATCAATCTTTAGTCAGATCCTTAATGTTAAATGTGGCTTTAGTGTGTCCGTTTGATGGTTTGTTTTTCTTAAATATCAGTAGACTGATCCAAACGCCACTAAAATGGTCCTAACACATTAAAGGAACATGATAGTGTATCGTTACAAAGACTACAGTGTCCTTTCACTGCTGCTGCCAAGCTAACAGATTGTCCTTAAATGTCCTTTGTCTGATGTTCGCTGTGTGACAACATGATCTCTTGAAGATCCTCTGGGTGATAATTTGTTACGAAACTCTCCGTACTCATTCTAAGCGCTGACCAATGAATGGTGTGAGTGAGTAAGAGATGTGTGGTAACACAAAACCAGAGCCATCATTCTAACTGGAAGAAGATATAAGACAAAGCTAACACGTTATGTCACATCACTGTGTGGCTCCGAAGCATGAGAGTGGTGTGATGTGGTGTGTGTGAGTATGTGAGCTGGTACTGAGTGTGTTGCTGCCGGGGCCCTCTGCTGCAGAGCATTGCTGCGGTAAGCTGGCGGAAACATGCCCAGATGAAATGTCACGCCTTTTCAAGAAAGTGTCACTCAGAGGACTGACTCTATTCTCTCCGCTGCCTCTTCACATTAGGCTCCGTATTAATGACCCTCCCCACTGTAGTGCACAATCTCGGTGCGTTTGACAAACACAAACACGTCACAGCTCCTCTTTGTCTTTCACTTCAGCGATTAGGGGCCATAAATCTATACCGATGAGACTTCAAGTTTTATTGGCTTTCAAATGTTGTCCAATCTACTGTTTGGATGGATTGATTTGTCACCTAGTCAGTATTATACCTTTATAAAAAAAATATCTGGCTGAGGCCTGTGGTCTGACGTCAGCACAAGTGGTTGCTGACTCAGAGGTGCTGGTAAGGCTGGTCGTGATCATAGACGATATAAAATAATGAATGTAGCTGTTGTGACATCACTCATTGGTTTATGGGCTCCTATTCTGAGGCCTGGAGTTTGGTAGCATTAGCTTGGTAGCTTGGTTAGCACAGTGTATTTACAGCTTTGGTTAACAGTGATAAATCAAATATTAATGCTATTTTTCACCAGAACAAAACACCTTAAGTTTCCTCCTTGAGTATGACATTTTTCCTAAACTTAGGGACCATATTAAGGGTGTCGCACAGTATCCCCTGAGAGGTTTCCTTCGTTCAGTAAACATGTTAAGGCATTTACTGCATTGAAAGATATTACAGTGGTAAAATACTACAGTTTCCATTATAACATTTACATCAGGCTTGTGATTCCTTAAGTCTTTTGTGCAATGGTTTAACTAACTTTAAGGGACTCCTTAAGGAAAAGATCAAGATATGGAAACCTTAAATATTTAAGTGAACATTTTAAGGAAATCTGAAGGAGAAGCTGATTTTGTGTAACTGATTTCATTTTAAGAAAGCCTTAACACATACTGTAAGGAAAATCTTAATTTAAGGTGTTTTGCACAACTGGCCCCATGTTTAAAACCATTGAAACAAAATATACTTACTAAAAAACTCAACGTCAGACTCCTTAGAGTTTTTTTTTTAATACTACCAAATGTTGACCTTGACTTTTACAGACAACCAAAATGTTACTATTAACTTTCATGAACCAGCGCCAGTGTAAAAACAATGTCATACATGAACAAGATTAATTTCTCTGCAGTGGCAGTAAACACAACACACAGGTCTGTCAGTAATGTGCTATGGTCAGAGTGGAACAAGATATTTCGGGCTCATAAACAGTAATGTTAACCACTATAAACAGCAGGGCTATAATCATGTGCTGAGAAAGACTCTCCATTAGACCCCATCTTTCCTGAAGAAACATGGAGAGTCAGAACAACCACCTGGCCTGGTCTTGGCAAGGTGCTAAAAACATCAGTAATGAAGGATAAAGATTTCTGCACACTTACATCTTTGCAGTGTTTCAGGTCTATTTGACCTTCATCAGAGCATATATAAGGCAACAATGGACAGGCAGGTAACCAATCTCAGTCTAATCATTGGCAGCATGCAACACACCTGTGCACAACCCTGGTGGTGGAAGCTCCACCCCAAATGGAAACCATACTTGTCTTGTCATACAATACCGAATACACAAAAGAGGGGTGGAACACAGTGAATACAGAGAAACATTTAACATCACAAAGCACCTTATAACAAATTTCAATTTCCTCACATAGTGAATGGGGCTTTGAGAGGAATCAGGAAAAGCCAACACATATCTCAAAAGCAGAACAAAGGGTTATGATAATCAATCATAGATCCCAAATTCTACAGAACATGGAAGAACATCTTGGACTACAGCATAAAGGCTTGTAGGCTGAAGTGCATCCAACGTGTCAGTCCAGAACAGCTCTCTTTGGCACATCTTTCTTTCCATATCTCCCCCTCTTGGCAATTCAATGCGCTCAATGCCCTGGAGTCGTAGCGAGGGGGTAGGGTGTGGAAATTCATTGAAATGAAATCATTGCGTCTGACTGAGCTCTTAACATGCATGTTTTACCCATTTAAATCGTATCACATGAGTAATGACATGGTTGATAAACGACATTCTCTGTCCTGCATGTGATTAAAACCTTAACAGGAAAGCTTTTGCCTGATCTTGGATGTCTGAAAATTTTGTTTACACATGTCTAAAAGATCAAGGGGGTCAACAAAAGCTTTAGTACTTGAGGTATTATGAATATCCACAGCAGATTTTAAGATACCTTACCATGGACCAAGGTTTGGTCACATGGACATTTTGACCACCAACTGGTTGTGGTGCTGGAATGACAAGCCAAAGCTGATTTATCATCCCAATCAATCAAATATTACAACTGATATGAGGCACAAGTACGATGAGCTCTGTTATGAGGGTTTGACAACTTATAGATACAAGCATCACACTCCGCTTCAGCGTGAGCATGTCTCTGGTGCTCCCCTTCAAGCCTCAAATGTACGAACTATGTGCCTGGAGGGACGTGTAGGAGACATATTCAGATATGTCAAAATAATAAAAATGTTAGTTTGAAAATATACTTTTTTCATTGAACAGATGCCATCTGTGACAAAAAAAAAATGATCCAAGTCCTTGAGGCGTCAAATATCAAAGCCGAGATGGGAGCTTTAAGTGTCTTTGGCACTTTTCTCACCAGATGCTATTAAGGCTTAGTGGTAAACACTTTAAAGAAGATTAAAGACCAAGTACAAAGAGCTTTTATTGCATTGTATCACACAGCGTGTACTTAGAATCCACAAGCAATGTTAAATGGCAAAAGGGCTTGAAATGTGTCATGTTGATTCATTAGAAAGTCACAAATAAATGGCCACATGCAGACATGACAAAGAAAATGTGTTTTATACTCGCTCTAAACCGAATCCTTCAACAGGGGAGAGGCTTCTTATTGTTTCCATGTGATTATCATGAGGCACAGATATACACCGTGATAAAATACTAAAAATACCTTTGAAGCTGGCTGCAGGCATCGTCCACTGTGTCCTATAGAAAAAAACCTGAGTAATTGACTTTGAATAATTGATGCTCTCCCCAGCTCCCAATTCATTTTCATGAAGGCTGAAGGGAATGTTCAGGAGGGAAGACATTAGGGCGGTTTTATCACTTTTCAGTCTACGGAAGTAACTCGATGGTGATAATGATGATTTAACTGCAAAATGTATAACATTTCCAAGGGTTTGGTGGCAGAGCAGCTGGAAAAAGGTCAAGTGTAACACACCTTATCATTTTATTTTAAAACCCCGATGACAGGCAGTGGTAATTGTTCTCTAGACCAAAGGAGAGAAAGTAGATTGTAAGAGGAAGGGATGCAGTGGTGCCTCAAAGGTGTGACCAGGGTGGGGCACAGCACCCTAATACAAGATTCCACCTGGAACCCTTTTTTTTTTTAGCCTGTACTATTTCAATGGTGCACTGGGGGCGCGGCTGTGGCTCAGAGGTAGATCCACTAATCGGAAGATCAGCCGCTCAAACCCCGGCTCCCCTCGTCCGCATGTCGAAGCTTCCTTGGGCAAGAAACTGAACCTAAATTGCTCCCGATGGCTGCTCCATTGGTGTGTGAGTGTGTGTGAATCAGCACATTCTCACTCCGACCTTGTCACATATTGACGTTTTGGTCATGGGCGTTCCACGTCCACATGTGATGAGCAAGGTACCCTGGGTGCGTTGTTGAAGCTCTGGGACACCGTGTCAAGTTCTCTTCTTTCAAGATACACTTCTGTTTACATACAGTCTCTCTCAAAGTAAACGTACTACCTCGGTACAACACCGCAAATTGACGTTTTGTTTTTTTTCTCTTCAACAACAGACACACGTGGTTGGATTTAGGCAACAAAAAAACGTGGTTAGGTTGAGGAAAAACAAACAGGGGTCTGGCTTTAGGATCTTACGCAACAAAGTCGGTGTTTGTTGGACCCGTCCACTACCCCTCTCACTCGCCCTACTCTGACTTTCCCTGCCTTAACTTTCATCCTTGTCTCAGAGTGTTTCCCCCCAAAGACACAAGGCTCCGTTAAACTCTAACAGCAACCGGCCACGTATCATCCCTTTTTTCATTGGTTTCTGACACCGCAAGGCACTGCCGAAGCACTAGATTTCGACACCTTCGGAGTGAGACTATGCTCTGTGAATGCAGAGTAGCAGGTAGCACCATGTGCAGTAACCTTTGCCACCAGTGTGTGAATGGGTGAATGTGTCATGTAGCTTAAAAAGTGCTTTGAGTGGTCAGTGGACAAGAAGCGCGCTATACAAGGGCAATCCATTTTCCATTTAGGATTGGGACCTGAAACTCGGTTTGAAATTAGAACAAAATACAAAATGAAATACTGAGTAACCGTCAAAAAAAAATACAGGCTTATATGTGTCTGCTACTTGCCACCAAGCACCTCAACTAAACCGCATCTAAAGTTTGTATTTGGTCAGAAAAATATCCTTTGTCCTTTTGATCAGTGTCCACTTCAACATTACGTTTCACTGCATTGTTCCTCTCCAGCTACCCTTGGCTTTCTGAGGATGTTCGGCTTTCATAGGTGTATCCAAATTGAATTTGGAAGTTAATGGATTCACTTTGGTAATCAGCATATTATATCTGGAAGGTGAAAAATTTGGAAGTGTGTCTTTCAAAATGAAAATGTTAAGTAATTTTTTTTTACTAAAAATCAAGGGCCAGTACACAAAATGTATTTTTCATGTGTTGCAAACTGCAGGCTTTGCTACTTGTTACAGTCATTCATAACAGGTCTGCTCGCTTTTAACATATATCGTGTTTTTATTTATTGTATTCCATTTGCTAAGATGAAGTTTTAGGGCCAGGGGGAAATAATTAAGATTAAAGTAAAAAAAAACCTTGAGAAAAAAGTAGTATTTCAAGAAAAGTGTCGTGAGATTTTAATACTCTGTTGTAGTAAACAGTGGAAGCCAGTCTGGAAGTGTAAGAGATTTTAGGATGTCAAAATATAATGAAAAGTTACATGATGTATGGTTACCTCCAGACCCCTGAGGATTGGAAACAGATTAAAGCTCAGTGAGCTTTATGACTTTTGGAAATCATATAAAAGGCAGACAAGTCTAGCCGTTCCTGCTCTCTGTTGGTGAGCTAGTATCCTTGACCTTGAGAGTTTCTCTGGAAGTGGTTGTGTCCTGCAGTTCTGCTTTTTATCAGATCCATTATTTTAGTGCTGTGCATAAAACAAAAATAACAACTTCCAAGCTAGCGACCTACACGCTAAAAAGTCTTTCAAACGTCTTTTAATGTTTTATGTATTTTTTTTTTTTCTTTTTTACAGGGATTACGCCATTTTTATGAACTTGCTTCTTCCCCAGAACAAGTTCCCTCGACACATTTGCAAGAGCGCTGTCGCTGCTCCCAAGATGATTGTTACTGCTTTAAAGAAATACAAACAACACACCGTTTTCCTCCCCTTAGTGTGGAAATATGATGGGTTCAGTCAGACCTTTGTGCAGCACTGGCACAGCATGAAATATGCCTGGCAATGCGAGACAAGTTTAATGTGACCGTGACCGACTCTCTGCAGCTCGTACCCTGGATTTCAAATACAGTATTTGATTTACTGTATTTAAAAAGGTTCCGCAGGTTGAGGCCGTTCAGTTTTGACATGTCACAGTGCAGTCAAGGAAAGCACCACGCAAACGGCTTGTTGAGGGGGAGGTGGAACACACACACACACACACACACACACACACACACACACACACACACACACACACACAGGTACAGCGCAGCTGTTGAGCTTACATCATTTTTGTTTTTCTGAACAGGGAGGCAGAGTGAGTCACTGTTGACCATATGGACCTGTGATCCTTCAAGTCAACATGGAGTGCATCACAAATAGTATTGGTCTGTGCTACAGCTAAATGGGCCAATTATAACAGGTAATTGGAACACTCGATTTATTCAATGTTGGCTTTTCAAAGTGGTGTGAAGAACCTTGAATCAACTCGGGTCTGAGAGCAGGAACCTGTCAGACTGTCAAAGCCGTCACATCGCTTCACAAAGTTTTCCATCAGCTTCTTCCCTGACGCCTGACGAAGCAATTGTTAAAAATAGTGGGTCACATTGTGCCCCATAATAATAACAGGCACCTGTTCGCTAAAAAATACCTACAGCAAAGCTTTTTTAGTCCCATGTTGTTATCTCCTAACTTCCCCTAGGTTCCCTTGAACATACGTGTATCAGCAAGTTGGGAACATTGTGCTTTACAGTGCGAGCTGTCATCTAAATCGTTAGCCAGAACTGTGTGTGAATCAATGCAGACAGACAAATAAAGACAAAAAGACACCAAATATTAACAGAACATCTAAAATAATAGTACACAAAGGAATAATAATAAATTCACCTGCACACATGACGTGTACAACAGTACAGCCAATTTTATTATAAGACGAATCTTAAATTAATTTCACGAGGGACAGAAGCTCATGGCTTTAATTGCTGTTACGCATGATTCAATCATTCCTCTCTGTCCTGTCACATTATTGACTGTCGTCAGCGGCGTTTGTTCTCCAACACTCTAATTTCACACTAATAACACACACTGTTTGCCAATAATAATTGATTCATCAGTGGCTCCCAGCTGTGGAACTGGTCCTCTTAAGATAACACTGCTGGGCTCCTGCTGGCCCCTATACCTCTGCGTTAAAGGTCTATATGATGCTCGGTTTAATTTCAGTGTTTATATAGTTCATACAGCACAATGGAAAATTCTACACAAGACAAGGTGATAAAAGGTACCACTCTAAATGGCTAATAACTTTTCTTTCGAGGCTGTAAAACTTCCTCTAAACTTAAGAAACAAAAAAATGTGCACCTTGTTTTGTATTAAAGCTGCATTAATCTATATTTGTATATCAACAGCTGGTCAAATGACTATGTATAATATGAAAGAGTCACTCAAACCAATGAACTGACAGACTTAACTGCCAAATCTACAGTTTTTCTCGAAGCCTCTTTCAGCTCATTGTCATAGTTTTAAAATGTGCAACTTTACAGCTTTGGTTCAGTGTCACCGCTTCCATCAACCCAAACTTGTTGCCTGCAGGTGCAGGCAAACACAACCTGCCCCACAGCAAACAGCCGCCAGACTCAAACTGTGTGTTCATAACAAACCTGGTAGCTGTCTGCATGCTGATATTTCAGCTCATTCTCATTCTCAAGTCGTCAAATCCTGCTTTGTCGGTAATTTTGGCGTCGGACACCTGACACCAGCAGCCACCTTTCGCAGCGGTATGATACGCCAGCGAGTGGCGTCAGTTTGTAATACGGCCAAGTAACCTTTCACAGTGTTAGGATACATCACCGGTCAGCTGGACAGCACTTGTTGACGCAGTATGATACGTGGAAGGGTGTCGGTTCATACCGTGGCTGGACAGCACGCTGGATGGTGTCAGGCTGAAATGCTGCCGGTATTGACGTGATATAAAGAGCAGGAGAGTCCATAAAGGGCAGGTGGGAAGGTGCAGGCCCAAATTAAGTGTTACTTTGGTGTTATTCAGTCCATTCCTGTTGTGTAGTTTCATATGATACTAGTATCATCACTCTAGCTTTAAAACTGAGCTGCCTACAGCTGGTTTAATGTGCTAGTCTGCCTAACTCCTCTTATACCTGATGCTACCTCACACTTTTCTTAAGGTCAGACATTTGATCCTCCCTGATGCTTTCTTGTTCTCTCTGTCCCCCGGCTTGTCTTGTTTGAACACTCGATTTTTGGTGAGGCATTTTGACCAAGCTACTTAGGCTGCAGGTTGCTTTACATTTTTACATTAGCGGCGTGCGTGTTCTGCACATCTGACCCGCACTCTCAAGAGTTACACATGACCTTTTACCCCCCAATACACACACACACACACACACACACACACACACACACACACACACACACACACTCACACACAGGTAATTCTGACCTCCACCCAGGTTCCCTCCACCTCTGCCTCTCAGCACTTCCACTGTTTAACAGTCAACAAGACCTACGTATTACCAAATAGATTCCAATTGATTAGCGAGTTAAGGCTATAGGATTATTCCTTGGAGTGAATTCACCTCACATAATGCTGCAAATGAAGCTGCTGTTGAGTATTGATTTTTTCCTCTCATGTTATACGCACTTCTAGACACAAACGTGTTTTACGGTGAAGGAGCGGCTGGTGCAGCTTCCAGCACAGAGCCCATGCTCATCCTTGGGGAAATGTGTCCTTCTCGCCTGCTAGACCAGGTGATACCCTTTATCTGGGTGTGTATTGATCCGCTTGTTCTTTTGCTTTAATTTAAGGGCATTGTTCTTTTAAGCTGTGTGTTTTGTTTCACGTAGAGGGTGTAAGATCACTGGCTGTGACAGCTGTCAGCACTTAAGTACAGGTAAGACCACTGGACGTCAGAGCATGACGGTGTTCGATGACGTTCTGCGTCAAGTCTGATCCTGTTTTTTTTTCCAGCTGTCCATCACAAGTCCCTTAATGTTATGTGGGTGCAGTGCAGGGTTGTTGTTTTTTTTTGCTTCATACAAGTCATACAAGTGAGTCTTATTGTTGTAGCTGTGGTCATCATTCCTATTTCTAACAATTTCTAACAATTGTCGACTCTTTACACTCTATTTCCATCTTCAGTCTGACATTGCACCCGTCCTTGCTGATTTCCGTGGGGAAGGGGGATTCAGTTTTCCCAAACCAATCACTGCAGATCAACTTATCTACACTCCACTTTGTTTCATGCCAACACACTGGTTTTGCCAGGATTTTAAAGATGCATTTGAAAATAACTTAACTCATATTTGCTTTGAGAGTCTGTCTCTCCTCCCCTCTAGACCTTCGCCTCTTGGTCCAGAAGCATAAGCCACATTTTAAATGCTAAGTTGGTGATTATCTAGCTATGAGATATGAGGTTAAAAGAGCAAGATTGCAGCTGATATAATTTAATTAATTTAATTTAATGCATTTACTGTCTACCCTATGAGGTGGAAAATTGGGCACCTCGGATCAACTCGCCAATCCGGCTCTGTGTGTCTAAATGCTTGCAGCTTGCCAGCAAAACAGCTGAACATTCGCGGAAAATCTGGCAGTGTAAAAGGGGCTTGTGTGTTGTGCTTTTATTGCAGGTGGGATTTGATGTAATTCAGCGTGTTGACTGCCACAAATAGGCTACAAATGCCATTATGAACATAGAAACACATTTAACAAAGGGGAGGACACAACTACCCAGAGAACAATAACTGAGACTGTCATGCCACAGCGGGGGTAAAATACAAGATAAGATGACTAGCTAGCTTACAATGATTGTGTTTTATATGTACAACAATGCACCTGCACAAGTTTGGATGACATATGACTTGCATTTGCTACTGTAGTCATACGTCATCTTCCCGTTTTAGCAACAACCTGTTGGTTTTTTTTAACCTTGAGCACTAGATTATATTGTCAAAAAATATTTGGCAAACAGTGTGACTGAACAAAACTGTCAGGACATGACTCAGAAAAATAAGCAAAGTCATAAAAATGCCAAAATACACTGGAGGGGGGCGGGCGGTTAAGGTTGAGGTAAGGGTTACATCTTATCTGATGTATAATAAATCATAAAGTGAATAACTGCTACTTTTGGCTTCATATTTGTTCACTACAGTGTCATGGTGTAGCAGGATTCAGATAACTTGCAATTGTGGGTTTGTCTTGTACTAGTACTGGGCATGGTTTGTAGGGGCGTGTCGTGCACACTACAATTGTGTCTGCAGCTAAACATGTCTCAATGAATCAGTCAAGGTCAAAGCTTTGAAGCTACCCGCGACCACGTCATCACAGGTTGCTCATTGACCTTATTCTTTGCCTGAACTGGCACTTCCGCATAGCCTAGTCTTGTAATCTTACTTCCATCTTAGAGCTGAAGTACGATAACTTCCCTTAGTATTGTGTTCTTTGGGCACAATCCCAATACCCCCCTTGTCCACTACCCCTTGGCCCTCGAAATGAAGCAAGAAGGGGTAGGGGTTGAAATCTTCCCCTAGAAATTGGGACACCACTCACTACGTCACCGCGTCTGTTATGTTCACACATACGTAACTATTTTAAACAGGAAGCTGCGAGCCATCTACATTTCCAACCGGCATCTACAATGGAGAAATTTCAAATCTGCTCTCTCTTCTGCTGCTGTCAGCCATCATTTTAGGCAGAATCTTCACACCCTCCTCCACCCTGTTCACCTCCAGCCATCGTATCCAGAGTCCAGGACAAGCTCAACAAAGGCTCATTTTCACTTCTTCATCTTCCTCTCATCTCATCTTCACCACCTCTACCACCACCAGTGTCTAGACAGCGGGGTTCCATATTAGTCTAACTGCCAAAGACTTTCCACATTTTTTCATTTCACTCTTATGTGCACGTTAATAAACATTCTTTTCACTAAATATTTTCTCAGGCAAGGAACTCACCCTTTAGATCACCAATATGTGAGCAGGTTATCCAAATAACGGCTATTTGGATATTTGCATTGATGATTTTGCAGCTGCTGGCTGTGTGAGAGCAGCCGGTCGGCATATAAAGCCACATGTCCACAGTGCTTTAATTACTGCCTTACTGCGTTCACATGGATTCAGGCAGATGGACAACACCTTCTGAATTGCATTGGAAAAAAACAAACAGCGCAAGGGAATTGCAAAACACGCATGGTGATATGTTGCCATGGTGATGAGGCATCGTTTTCAGTACAGCTGAGTACAGTTTCGGTCGTAAAGCTGGTGGCGGCGCTGACAATCCATCCAGGACCCTAAGTGCCAAGTGCCAGGGGGAGGTGATGGAGGTCATGCTTAACAATTACTGAAAGCACCACCTCGCTTATTATCTCCCAATCAATTTGAGCCTGGGCCTCTCACAGCTGATATTAATCACTGATTTAATTAAGAGATTGGACTGGATGTGCTCAGTGATTGTTGGAAGGGAACTTAAATATCATACCATGACATACAGTATGTCACAGGTACTAATTAAAAGTTGGTCCATTTGTATCTCTGCACTGAAGCTGATTTATTTCTGAGTTCTGATGAAGTAAAGAAGTTCTGATGCAGGTGTTGGACTTTAATAAGACCTCTTAACAAATGCACACAGCTTAGGAGAAAAAACACACAACTCCGCTGTGCTTAAACCACTTTAATCTGCACAGAGTTTGATGTAGAATTCCTCCCACAGTCTAAAGACATGCAAATCATCTGTCTGTGATGTCCCTCTGTGTTCATCCTGATGGACCGCAGTCTGTCCCCGGTGTCTCGCTGCTTTCCATCTTAAACTCACTGGTAGAGATAAGACACCTGCTGCCCTTAAAACCCTTTTAAAACAAAGAATATGTAACGTTACTGGTTTGATTATCCGACGGCTTTCAGACATTCAGACACCCTGTTGATTTCTGTTATATAACTGCTTGTTTAAGCTTTACTGAGACATGATAATCACCCAATACTTGGCACTTAATGCACAAGAGGGAATGTAGCACTGCTGGATAACAGTGATTAATTTCTAAGTAAATATGTGAAGCTTCAGCACTGGATTTTTAGGCATTTAAAAATCACACACACATCCACATGGCCTAATGATGATAAATGTAGCCTATTACAGTAGATTACCCTTAGAGCGCAGAACGAGATGGGCATTTAAACCTGCTATAGCTGGGGTTTTTTGGCCTCTTGGGGGCAGCAGAATCAAGCTGTAAACACAAAACTGCCATACTGTCACCCTATAAAGCTGACCTGTAAACAAACAAGTTATGTCTACATTTAATGTTCTTCTTCACTGTTGTCACAATACTATGCTTCTTTGTACCAGTCTGTCAAACTCCTTACGTTTGCAGACGACACCACCCTTGTTGGACTCATCTCTGGTGGGGAAAAGTTCACCTACAGGAGGGAGATTGTACATTTAGTGGCCTGAGGCCAGATGCATAAACAATGTGTATGCACAAAAACTATACATACACCTTTTCCCGCACATAAGCTGGTATTTATAAATGAAAAATGCTCGCACCTCATTCAAACTTCAGTCCAAGCGTACACACCGTTTGAACTGCAATACCTGCAGGTAATATGATGAGGAAGACAGTGACTATAAATTATATATTTGATGCTTAATTATGATAATTGAGATCTTAACACACTGATGGTTGGCAGAAACATATGATGAATTAGTCAAACTGACATCACAAAATATCCACAGACGTACACACAACTTTATAAATCCAACAAAAAAATATTTCTCTGCATTTTATCTGTTCCACAAACTGTTGGAAAAAAAAATTCTGGTTCTTAAGCTGCTAAATGCTCCACTTTGTTCACCAACTAGTGTTCATAAAATTGCTTCCTATGACTGTGCCATTGGTGAGTGAATTCTTTTCACTGTTTACTTAACTGAGAAGCAGGTGGCACCTTGTATAATAGCCTCGGCCATCACTGTAAGAATGTGTGTGTGAATGGGTTGAGTGCTGGAGAAGATGACAAAGAAATTTAAATAACGGTGGAGAAGTATTGGTAATATAGTGAAAATAATTCTCCTACCGCAAGTCGAGATGTACTGTAAAACTTCAAGTAATAGCCTGGGCTATAATTTGCTTAAATCAGGCCTATATTTGGGCCAGGCCTTTGATTCCTTTCACACAAAATATTGCTCAGCAAAAAGGGTAAATACATTCAAATCTTTTCTTGAAACTCTGACAGACAGCGCTTCAGAGAGTGAGTTACGGCACTTGAGGATTACAGCACGCAGCATACCAACACAACGCCATTTTATCCTATTAAAACAATGGGACAGAGTATAAATGAGCCCTTGGAGCACTCTGAGTGGCTGGAAGACTAGAGAGGGGTGACACAAGTCCAAGTCTGTTTACATACAAGTAGCAAAGTGGTCCATTGTTAATATTAAAATATTGATTGTAATCTGTGACTGTGCCTATTTAACTTGGTGTTGCTGTAGCCTCAAGTAACCCTGAAGGCACGACTGAGTTCAGTGTTGAAGGTTTTTACAGAAATGTTACTGACCTGGTAAGATGTTGAGCTCTTATACCTTACATAAAGGGGAACGGGTGCTCATGCAGATGCGAGACCAACATGAAAAACTGCAATCTCAGTTATGTAACAAGGTGCATGTCTGAAAGAGGCTTTTGTGAGTGGGTGGGGAAAAAACAGTTAAATGACTAAACGTGTCTGAAACTTGTCAGTTTGATTTTAGAAACAAAACCAAGACAAAGAGAGAAAAGCGTCGCATCAGCTGTAAGAGATCATTATACAAGAGGCTCCTATGGTTAGGCCTTATAAATAATAGCAGATGTGAGGTATTCTCCAAAGGACGACAGGAACTATGTCTCACAGACAACTCAGTTGGAGGTAGGTGTTTGAAGTGAAATTATACTTGGAACAGATGCAGAACAAAGACTCTTGGTGTCATAATGCATGACTGATCACTATTTACTTCCTGAGAAATCACTATGATGTCTGAATTCTGTCGGTGCATCAACAACCATCAGTTGACTTTAACAGCTCCAACATCCCCATCCCTCCCTCTTCACACGCAGCTCATGGCTTTTGTGTCTGATGTGGATTTAAGTGCTCATATTTCCACATGGATAATGAGGGCTTCACCCCAACAATGGCAGCATCATCACTGAGGCTGAAAGAGGCATTGCTGATGTGAGCTGTGGGTGCATCTGCCGAGGAGACACATCTCGGTGCCTTTCCTTCACGACCATTAACTCACAATTGTATTCATGCAAAAAAAAGTTGACAAAGGAACCAATTAGTGCCACCTTAATGCCCCTGCGGAGCAGCATGAGGAACCTCTTATTATTGTTGCAGTAAAAGAGACAAGCACAGAACACAGAGGTATTACGCAGCACTTTAATACAATCAAATATTCTTAAAAGCCTGCTTTTGGCCTTTGAGTTCCACTTTTTATCTAAAGCACTCAGAGGTAATATATTAGTTGCTGGGAATCATCAGAGCACCTTCTGTTTCCTGTTCGTCCATGCACATTTCTGTGGCCCGCTGCTTCACTTGCCGTCCTCCTGGATGTCAAACTGTCTGGTGGATTTGGTGGATTCCAGCATGAGTTCGTACAGCTGGCCTATCTGGTCGTCCTGGAAGTTGTTGAGATTCCCCTCTGGCAGGTCGGCCCCAAACTTGACTGAGCTGCGTTGGGTCTCCGTTGCCTCCAGTACCTGAGTCTGCAGGGTGTCCTTATAATTCTGCGGGGGTTTAAACACAGACAGGAATAGCGGCAGTGTTTAGCACCTGGTCTTTCATCCCATCTCCACTTTCAGATTCATTAAACACATCACGCAGTGTGGCTTGTGCAACATATGGTTCGAGATGGATATGCAATAAAACGTCACAACAAAAATGTGAGTTTAGTCAACCCTCACAGGATCAGTCTGTTTAAAGCAAATCCCATGTGCAGAGTCACACCAACAATGAATGTCTCCTACTAACAGGTACTGTGTGTATCCAAAGCCTGCCATACACACTCAATTACACCTACACCGTCCTGCTGTTAACTACTCACTAGAGCACCAAATGTGGATTAATACACTGCTGAAAACAGTCCCAAGCTTCAGCCTTAAATAACAGTGTGTGGGTATTCTGAATATTTCTATCATCCTGCAGGATACGTCCGTTCCTATTATCTATCAGCTTTGTAGGAAGGAAACCTCAGATAAATATGACCAGTTCAGTCAGTCTTTTTTGTACATCCATGATCTGTATGGTGCAGTTAGTGGTGGATAAATTATCAAATTGAAGCTGTTGGTTTTTTAAACTAAACTGATGCATTAGAAAAGTTTAACTGGTGTGTTTCGACGGGGTTTGAGCTTTAGCCAGGGTTCTGTTTTCAGCCTACTGTTGGTCATGTGGGCGAAATAATGCTTTATTTCACTTTGTGCATCTGCTTAGTTGACAAGTTGTAGATGGTTGGCAAGAGCACTCGCATTTGCAGCCATGCGTCTCCTTCTATGCCTGCAGGGAAGCAGAGCGCTGCACACACACTGCCCTGCGTGTGCATGAGCTGCTGTTGCAGTGGGCAGCTATCGCACATCGAAGCAACTCAGAGGAAATACGCCTCCTCTTACACACTGTCATTCTTAAAGTACTGATACTAACATAACAGGGGACTGAACGGTTTTTGTTATGTTACTAACGTGCGTGCTTATTTTAAGCTAACCATGATCTTTTTTCCTAAACCTAACCACATAGTTTTGTTGCCTGAACCTTACCAAGTCGTTCTGGTGCAATTGCAACTGTTTAAAACTGTGACCGTTAGTGGCCTTATACAACCTACCCTGTCGTCCAACAGTAGGCACGCTAATTTATCAAATGCTCCTGTGGGCTGCACTCAAACGTAGGAATGTACAACCTTTGCGGATGTATGAGTTAAAGAACTTGTTGGGATATGATGCTGTAAACACACCAGGGAGCAGCAAAGTGCCTCTGGCGAGTTGCTAGGCAATATTTGCGGAAAGCTGTGACAGCCTCTTAAAGCTGCGGCAACTAGGGGTGTGCCATATCATCTTGTTCACGATAACACTGGTATAATTTTTAACGTCGTATGAAAAATTAATTTCGTGATACTCGCATGTTTCGACTTGTTGACATCTGACGTCATACCGTTACCAACAGCAACAACAACCATGGCTGAAGGCGAAATTATTACTGACTCAGCGGTGGTTCCAAATAGAAGAGCAGCTTCAGTTGTGTGGCGCCGTTTAGCCTGAATACCGAGTTACCCTGCCTGCAGCGGCTCCTGTGGCAGCAGCACAGCGTCTCTCTCTCTCCTCTCTCACCGTGCGGACATGGGAGTCGGTGTTGTCAAGTGACTACATATATGAGACTGTGTAATAGTTGTGGTATCATAACAGCCTGTCACAGGTTACAACATGATTAGCAGAGAAATGGCAGAGCATAACTCAATCATTTAGGATTTTGCTAAAAGAAGGAAATCACCTGTTCATTTACATTTGTAGATAGAGTGCATCTTTTACATTTGGGGGCTATTTAAATGAGTAATTTGTAGTAGATTTTATTTTGTTGAACTATTAATATTGTAACAGAATCTGAATCTCACTCTGAGTTACTGTTGTTCACAAGCCAAAGAAATGAGAGATCATTTGTCTTTAGTTTTTACTGAATATTGAAGCAAACAGTGAAACTATATCACATATTTTGTTACAATTTTATTTCCTCAACTTAATGATGCATTTTTTTCTTTTACTAATTTGTCATATCATCAAGAATATTGTCACAAAATATCCTGAAATGTTGTGATATTATTTTAGGGCCATATCGCCCACCTAGCCTGGAAATCCAGACCCAAATCTAGAAAGATTTAGCGTCTGGCTATGAGTTATGAAAATGGCCCAACTCAAGGGGCGGCACCAAGCATGCATTTGAAAATGTCACTGCACGCAACTGGATAACGCTACGACCAATCAGAACAATACACGCGGTGACGTATCCAAAGCGCTACCAGTGGAGCTAACTGGTAGATTAGACTCTTGCCGTATCCGGTCAGCAAAACAGCAAAACCTTCCTTAATGCAAAGGAAAGATTCAAGCGCCGTCTTCTGTTTCTCTTTTAGAGAAAAAGCCAAGTCTAACTTGTTTATTGTAGCGGCCAAAGGTGTTTCAAACAACTGGTGTTCATCTGTAGCCATCTTGCAGTGTTTACTGACCGATTCCGGACTTCGTCGTTGCAGCGCTGTCGTCATCTGTTTAGCTCGCCTCTGGCCCGCCTATATCAGATACACCGATGTCATTGGTGCAGCTCAAATTCAAATTGTGCTCTCGCAAGAACTCTGGATTTCCAGGGTATCGCCCACCCCTAATGTCTGTTTAATTCTGTGGCAAAGTGCGGCCAAACTAAAGGATGGTGGATAGTTTGCCAGAGAATTTCCCCACCCAATCAGTAAAAAGAGTCCTGTGACATGTTGACCTATGTTAAAAAGAATTTCCTCCTACCTGAAACAAATGAGCACGATGGCGAGCCACAGAAAATTGTAATTATTGTGGCGAGCCGTCGAACCATCGTGGCTGCTTGATGTTTGGTGTTTAAGTTCAGTAATTTAAAAGGACACAAGTATATGTCATATTTTTTTATGCTTTTGTCTGATGTGACATTTTGTCTGGTTGTCTGTTATATTATGTTGTTTTCTGTCACGAGAAACAAGTGTCTTGGACGCAAGAAAATTTTCAGAAGTGATTCTGAGAAATAAAGTATTCATTCATTCATTCATTCATAGTAATAATAATATCTGGCTTCCACTAAACCTCAGTGCTCTTTACTTTTTCCTTTTAGATCAGACAGATGTTCTTAAAAAAAGCAAAGTGGTTGATGCCGACTGCAGCGGCCCAGATGTGGACAGATGTGGCAGAGCCCTCTAAGTGTCAAAAATCTTCCCAGAGGAAATCACAGCACATTTCACCTAGTCTATCACAAATGTTTTTTTTAATTAAAATATCAATACTTACTGTGCAGTAAACTCAAGGTTATGGTCTTTCATTTACAGCGCTGACATGGCTCAGGGCCAATCTGTACACATAGATCTGCTCTTCTCACAAAGTGAACTGTCTAGTTAACCTCAGCCCATGTGTGATGAGTCAAAGCTGTCAGTGCTGCAAATGAATCATCCCAAACAGGACCACAGCCACCTCCGTCTGTTTCACTTCTGAATAGCCATCCATCATTTGAACAAAGAGCATGCAGTGAATGTCTGAAGGTTTTGCCCATTCAGAAGGCATCTTGGGTTTTTGGAACACTTTCACTGTAAGCAATAAGGAGCCATTTATCTGAGAGGTCTTCTCCCGCACATAATGTAATTGTCTTGAACATGTGCCAAAGAGGAACACTCCAACAGTTTGGCACACTTGTACGTTTACTTTATCATTCAAGGACTTCTTGAAAAAGTCTAGGTATCCTTATTGCCTCTGGATCTGCAACTTAAACAGGGGTCTGCCATGTCACTTATTAAACTATGTGAGATCGTCTAGTTACTAGAGATGCACTGATGGCAATTTTCTTGGCTGGTTCTGATTTTTCGATTCTCTAAAAGTCTGACCTGCCGATTCAGATATATGTTTTTTTTTAATTATAATTGACAGCATACACACATTTTTTGTAGCTTTTCATAAGAGGCACTGGAAACATGGGTTGTAATAGTAAAAATCCATGTGTGATGACAAAGATAAGTGTCTCGTTAGGCATCCTGAGTGAAAATAAATTTTAAAACTATTAGAAAACCTTGTATAAAAACAGTTATCTGGGAAAAATTACTGCGAAGGTTCTCGTCTGCCAGCTAGAAAATGTCTTACCAGACAGGCTTTTTCAGGAATAACCTTTCATTCTTCAATGTGAGACAACTGTTTAATATTAAATATCACCCATCAGATTCCTCTGTCCTTGTAGTAGTAGTCTCCCTTAACGTGGAAGAGGCTTTTGATATGTTTGAATGGTGTTACTTGTTTTATATCCTTGAAACTTTTGGCTTTGGTGAGAAGTTCTTATCACTGATTAAGCTGCTATTTACATTTCCAGTCTCTTCAATACGCGCTAATCTTACTTCTCCCAGATATTTCCAGGTAGGTTGCAGTACAAGACGGGCCGTCCTCTTTCACCTCTACTTTTTGCCATAGCCATTGAGCCCTTGTCATGTGAACTCCAACTTAACAAAGAAATAAAAGGCATCATTAGACAGGGCAAGAACAAAAGGTTTCTTTGTATGCAGACGATGTGCATCTATACATCTCTGTCCCCAATTCTCTACGGCATGTTTTTGGTACCCTTGACCTGTGGTTTTCAAACTTTTTGTGTCTAAGGCACACTGAAGGCCAAGCTGAAATCTCAAACTGTGCACAATAACTTCTATATTGTGTGTTTTCACTATAATCACGACTTAGGATAATAATAAAGAAAAAATAAGACAGGTAGCTTTCGTGATACTGTCTACTGTATGATTTTTCTTTTTTCTTTAGGTGGTAATGTCATCATCCCTAACACTGACTGCCAATCAGGGCTTTAGATGCGTCACACACTTATAGATCCCACGTGAACAGCAACAAATACGTTCTCCATGAAGGTTTTTTGAATTTAATTAAATTGCATTACACTTTTTAGCTAGAGTTTGTCTCTTTATACGGAAATTGGTGCACACAACATACTGATCAATTAAAATTAATTTTTAACTTTTTGTAGGCCCAGGTGAATATTGCAATAATGTGAGGTTATCACAAAATCCCATGGCACACCTGGACTGACATCCTGGCACACCATTTGAGAGCCACTGCCCCAGACCAACTTTACATTACAATTACAATTGAGAACTAAATTCACAGGAAAGTGCTGTTTCCTGTTAACGAGGCTGCCCGTCAGTACTCATTCTCTTCTCTTCCTTTTATGGTAACATGCAAGTTTGCATATCTCTGTGTCTGTATCACAAATTTAATTAGTTTCAGGCGGCTATAAACCAGTGAAGACAGTTATGTATATTATATACCATTTATGCCAATAGATGTGTCTAAATCCTACGCACTGAACCTTTAACTATAGCACCACTGAGTGTCCTCTACATCCTCTGTTGGAGAGTCTCTCCCCTGTGAACTGTGATCAAGAGCACTAAAGGGGAAGTATAACATGGTCAATAAGTCTTCTATCTCTCTCATGCTCAGGATGACTCAGCTGATGACCAGTTTTTCCATATAGCTAACTTGTGATTTGGGGCTATATAAATAAAACTCATACAGTATGTAGCTTCACAGTCCATTAATCCTGTCACTCAGCGCAGCTCACCGGCTTCACCACAGGTATTTTTCTGCATTCACAACAACATCCCTTCATTTCATTTCACCAATACTATCTCATCTTTTCCTTTTGTTCCCTACAAACACATTTCTCTCCGTCTCTTTTGGGAAAGCTTGTTTGTCCCAGTGGAGCCGATTTATTAGGCGCAGAGAACTCCCATGGGTGCCTCTGAAATAAATGGATTACACGCTGAACACTCAGTGCTTGTAATCTCATTTGGAGTCTTGCTCCTCGTCTGTTCCCACTCCGCTATACTTTTCTGAGGAAGCTGAGATTCTGCGGAAATTCACCTCCTTTCTAGAGAATGGACAGAGAGGAAAAAGGGCTGTGGAGACAGCCAGGAGAGAATTCAAGCTGTTAGGGCTCAGCTATACTCATTACATAATAAGTTCTCAACAGCTGTCAAATAAAGCAATTGATGCAAATTGGTGTGGCGTTATTTTTATGTGGTCTATTAATGTGGTGTGTGATTGGACCCCACAAAGAATAACCTCTATTTGGCTGAAGCCAACAAATTTAACGATTTTATTTGCAACTAAATGAAATGCCCTGCCTCCCATCCTGGCGTCTAGACTTTAATGAAAGCAGTTGGAATAAAGTGGTGATTATTAGCTTTTACTTGACTTCCTCTGTAACTTTAATGCTTTTGCATATTACTTCACAGCTATATATAACTATGGCTGGAGTGCAATTTTAGATCAGGTTTCCAATATCTTTAAGTTCAGCAAGTACAGAAAATGATCACATGCATTGCTGTTATGTTCTTGGGGTAAATGTTAATGAAAATAAACCTGTAAAATGTGGAAAACAATTAATACAGACTCCCAGAGTATAAATTATTCTTTGATAATTTTTAATAATTTCTTTAATACCTTTTTTTTCCTTGTCAAAAATCAAAACTGAAAAACGCTGACGATCCCAAGCTAGGCTGATACAGAAGGATGGAGGACTCAAGTGAGCACAGGCATGCTGTGAAGCGTCTGAGAAGCAGAGTTTGGAAGTACTTTGGGTTCTACAATGTAGGTGGCAAAATTAGCAACAAAGATAAAACTGTTTGCCAGCTTTGTAAAAAGTAGCATCCTCCTCTACAATGACAACAAATCAGAGATCCAAGAAACAAGTGGTGCAAGGTCAATAATACTGTCCAACTTTGTCTGACCGCCTACTTCTCGCCCACTCATCTTCAGGGCCCTCACCAGGAGCTCCTATAAAGATAGTAAGATTTGTATGAAAGAATTAAAGTCCTGTTGGCAAAGTTTTGGGGGATTGTTTACAAGATCATGACATAACTGGAGGCGTGATATACAATTAAAATTTGCACCACAATTTCAAGATACATAGTGCTGTTGTATGATCCTGAAGAAAAAGATGACTCTCTCTGATAAATGACGGATAGACATCTCAGGCCACAGTCACAGCTCACTATCTGAAGCTCATAATAGTTTGTCAGTTATGTTCTGTGTCCTGAGGAGCTGAGATGAAGCCACACCGCTGAACATACTGAAGAAAGCCTCATCAGTGCGCTGGATGAATTTGACATCTCCTACGAAGTGCTTGTAGCGCTTGTCTCCAAATACGTGAACGCCGTAAATCATTTAGGGCATAATAATGTGCCCTGTTTGGCCCAGAAACTGAACCTGGCAGTGCACAAGGGCAGGAGGTGAAAGCTCTTAATAGGTCCCTTTCCAGACTGAAGTAAACTGCACATCAAATATTGGACGGACTCCATCCGACAGCTGCCGTCACTGAAATTTGGCTCAGCGTAACTGGCATTTGCATACGATAAAAACAGCTGTATACGATTTAATAGGACAGAACTGAGGACTGTTTTTTTTCAGGATTATTTCAGACTTGCAGAATTAAAGCTGTACTTGTTAGCTTTTACAGAAAAATAACTTTATGTAATATTTGTTGAAATTGTCACTATATTCAGACAGTAGTACATGAGACAGATAGTAACGATTGTTTGCCTCCTAATGGCATCTGCAACAAACCACCACATGTGAACAAAAACAACTAGCCTAGTCGGTCATATTGATCACTGCTCGTGAACTGCGGTCAAACTATTAAAAAAATGCAAACCCAGGGTCAACTGAAAAAAAGAAATGCATTCGAGCTCTTGTCGTCACAGTATCTGTCAACGATGCCCCAGCAATCAGGCTCAGGTATTTTTCTCACCAATTTCCCATAAACCTCAGGGTTTTTGTTGTTTTGGTTTGGCTCGATGACGCAGCAATTAGACAGAGACCTTATTATCATTTCTCTCTAAATTTCCAACCAAATCCAGACATGAAAGCCTCCCAAGGGTTTCAGTCTAACTAAGTTTTGCCTAGAAAATGTTTCCATTTGAGAGACGGCCAAAGGAGTGTGTAAATATGACAAAATCCACTCATCCCCTCATTGGGACGGATGCAAATGGACTCCAGGTTGGAAAACAATGCATACTGATATAGTGCGGCATAATGAAAGTGACTACCTTCTCCCCGGTGGCTTCACAGCTACCGCAATGACAAAGGGTCCTATCAGGATTCCAGCTGCAATCACCATTGACTTCATTAGATAAATTGGCTGCAGATGGGTGATTTACCATCCCCCAGCAGTGCGTAATTGTGCTGGAAAACATTGGCTCTCCCCCATAGTTACATAAAAAAAGGACCTGGCATACTCCCATCATTATTTTGGGAACCAGAGGATGAGTTGCAAATAGGCTGATCCCACATCCGCACATGAAGCCAGGTAGGTCCTCTGAGGCTGGTGTCACGCTTGTAATGACTGAAACTGAACAGTCACTGTGGTCGAACTCCAACATGACCGAGGTTTCACCCAGGCTACAGCAAGCTTTTAGATCAGATTACGCTTTGAATAATCAATATATATTGTAGCTATGTGTCTCCACGAGAAAAAACAAATGGTATAGTTTCATTCTATTGTCATTATTACTGCAATAACCCCGAATAAACACAGGGTGGAGGTAATGCACACGACTGGACTAGAGGAAGATGTGCAGGCAAGAACATTTTTACGTGTTTAAGTATTAATAATTACAGTATTCATAATTTCATTATCATAATATTATATTTATATGTGGCTGAAAGCTTTGGAAAATCTTTAGAAGTTAAGCTACCATTCCCAACATCAATTCCCTTTAAGCTCAATACTTCCCTTAACATAATGAGATAATACTGACAAAGATGATCTGACTGTGAAGTTATTTATCTAACACAGAGGAAGGCTCGGCTGCAGAGAAAGCTGTGTCACTCTCATTTCCCCACAGACCTTCAATCAGACAGTCTGAGGATGCCAACTAGTTCCTTCTGCCACTTTTGGTGAATAATGACACATGCTCACCCTTTACATTTACACTGTGACTGTGCAGATTATAACTATAACCCAACTCTGAATACACTCTCACTCTCTGCAGTCCATCTATGTTTCCTCACTGTTTAGTGAGTCTGCTCTGCCATCATGTGGTCACGGACTGACATAACACTGGCAATGTCCCAGAGACAGCATTACTGGCAACAGGTCAAATCACAGAGCATTACAACACTGAGGTTATGTCTATGACTATTTTTCTGGGAAATTTGGGTTCTTTTAGCAACCCAGGTGCACGTTACATTGTACAATTGAAGCCTTACATGTGGTGGATATTATCAAGGCTTATTAAAGTATAATTAGACCTAATATGTTTAAGTTTGACCACCTTTAGGCTTTAATATTTATGAACCAGATCTTTTCGTTGTTTTGTCTCCCCAGTGTATAAATCTGTGCATTCCTGGCTGCACTGAACTGCATACACTACATTACTAGAAATAAATTTGTTTTCAAAAAGAGACTTAAGATAGCAATAATCAGAAAAGATATCAAATTTGATTAGGTTTTTGACTGATGAACTCTTTGTTTGGTTTTTCTCTGTGTTTTCTTTTATTATACTATTAAGGTAAATTGCGTTTTCTACGCTTGTATACTTTACTTTAGGATTGATGACCATGCTGTATGGCATTTTATGTTTGCACTGTAATGTATCTTGCCTGGACCCCAGGAAGAATAGTCACCACTATGGTGGAGACTAATGGGGATCCTTAATAAACAAAACAAAACAAACTATGCTTACGTCTGGGTGTTTTGTCCTTGGGGTGGACAACAAAGTAACGCAAACAAGTCCAGTTGCCTACGATATTAGCACTTACTACTACCATGACCTGGATGACTGTGAATCTTCACCGACGATACAACTTCTTGTGATTTAATCAATATTGTGACTGTAACATTGCTTGTAAAAACATTTGATGTGTGTTAGCGAGCAGAACACAGATACAAGATGCAAACATAAAAAAATGTTTATCAATAGTTTAAGAGGTTTGTGAGTAATGACATGAAAACCAAAAAAATGTTACAACTGCCCCTGGTCTCCTCTAATGCTTTATTTTACTGGTTTGTAATTTTGCAATAATTTCCTGGGTCATTGTCTGGGAAGAACTACAGGAGCATATTGCATCACTTGACAAATAATCTGAGCATTTTTTTTATTTTTCGGTGTAATTTTGTTTCTGTTTTTTTGTGTTTGTTTGTTTGTTTTTTTCGGGGTAATTTTTTCTGTTTTTCTGAGTATTTTTTTTCTGAGTTAAGAGAGCAATAGAACAACAGATGCTTTCATTCCTTTCTTGAGAGCTTGATATAATAGAAGCAAACATGACCCGCTTGTTTAGTTTAATCCACTTTTACTTTGTTTTGTATGGAGCTTGCCATATGTGTCCAACTGATTCTGGGGAACATTGCAATGTCCAGCAGATCTGAATGAGCTTTTCATCTGAACAACCGCAAAGTCTTAAGGTGCCTGCGTAGAGTCGACAAACTAATGATAACACCATCGATATGTCAAGAGACAAGACAAGAGAATCTCCCAGTGTCTCAAACCCAAAACAAAGTAAAACTAAAGATTAAACTAAACAAGCGGGACATGTTTGCTTCCATCATATCGAGCTCTCAAGAAAGGAATGAAAGCGTCTGTTGTTCTATTGCTCTCTTAACTCAGAAAAAAATACCACGAAAAACAGAAAAAATTACTCAATAAAACAGATTTTTTTTTTTATTTATTTGTCAAGTGAATGCAATACGCTTCTGTCAAGAACTAACTAATGTAGTACAGATTATTAGGAATCACCAGAGGCTCCATGATATTATTGCAATTTCTAACATGTTGTGATATGCAGAGTACCTTAGAATATATTGCGATATATTGAAATGTATAACCTTTTTATTCCACTTGTAAATAATGTCCTCAAAGAAAATTTTGTCAACGCCTGTTTTATCTAATAAGATAAAGTCTGTTCATCTCACTTCAGTCATTTTTATTTGCAGCAAAAAAAGTGATTTATTTTTCTTTGTCAAATAGGCTTCCTACAGTTTAATTTGTATTTCTAATATTAATAATTTATACAATATAAAAATCAGACACAATATTGCCACACAGAAATATCGCGATATTTTGCTGTATCGATATTTTCCCACCCTACTGATTATTGGGGGAAAAAACAAACCTCTGAGATGTTTTTAGTTTCCGTCTAATAATGGGGAACAAAATATTTTGATGCATCTTTATTTATGTGCAGATTTAAGACAGCTTGTACAGATACCTTGACATTTTTAAATTAGATATAAAGGGGAATTCTTTAAGTAGATCAGACCTGGAGGATGTGACTAACTAACTAATAACTAGCTGTGCATTGTGTTGGAAGAGGTGGCATTTAGTATATTCATTGTAAAATGGATGAATCTGGGGGTGAGTGTAGAGTTTTGGGTGCCTCATCATCAACTTTGGAAGCTTTAAATTGAGAGTTTTATGAATGGGGTTTGGTGTGCAGTATGAAGGTTAAATGCATTTACCTCCCACTCTGACATGAAGCTCTGCACCTCTTCAGCTGATGCACTTTTGTGTCTCCTGAACTCGTCCTTCACATACTGGTCACCGAGGGCTCTTAGATCTATCGGCAGGAACCGATGCAGGACCAGGATCCTCTTGTACAATGACCGGACTTTGGAGACGTGACCGGAAGCCGCCATGAAGCCGAGTGACGTGTTTCTAGCAGAGTGTGTTTTAGTAAAGCGTCTAACAGCTGTCCTGTCATACAGAAACAGAGACAGAGACAGACATGACGGTGTGAAAGGGTAGAGACAAGACCGACACTCACAAGGGTGGTTATTTAACACATGTCCTTGTTTATCCCGGAAGTGAGTCTTCTTCTTCTGGTGGCTAACGAGCCAACAGGCGCACCGCCGCCATCTAGTGGACAAAAGCAGCAGCTCATTCTAGTGAATGTTGAATAAAGATGTCTTGCTCTAAATGAGATTATTAATATTTGTTTTGTTTTTTTGTTTTTTAATTTTTTCAATATGTAATGGACCTTTTCCACAGCAGACATTTTGACCTGTCATGGTAGGAGAAGCACAGGTGAAACTGATGACATTAACATGTTCCACTAAGTGTCCCAGGAAGCTGTTCCAGTGAGCCTGCATGCACAACACCAGGGCCTCCTCTAAACAGAATGCAGCCACCATTAATGTTATTAAATACACTTCCTACTATGATATGTCAGAATGTGTGCTGTGGAAAACGTCTATGGTTCATTCTCACAACAGCAAAAGTGCTTGTGAACAGCTTCATGTCTTCTTGTTTCACAATGCTCTCGTGTCTTTGCAACACTAGTCTACATTTTAACTGCTGACGAGTGAGACCAAAGGAACATTAAGTTTTGTTTGCATTATGTTAAAGCCTTAAAAATGAGTTTTATTGGATGTCATTGTACTGTGTGAGGTGACAGGTGTTCAAAGTGACTCAGCCTGCACACATGACAGAATGTGCTGGTGGAAATGCTGCATCTACATATTGATATTCAATGAACTAATCACTTGATTGACACATGATGTCAGCGTTGTGACACTAATGAGAAGTGATGATGGTTGTCATCACCATAACAGGTTGGATTATGTATGTATGGCATGTCAAGTCACTGTTTACCTGTGGCAGTGAATTAATTATTATGTGCAAAAGGATGCGTCTGCGAGCTCTGGCTCGCCTACGCCTCACATTTTGCATATTGAGAAGCATGAGACAGATTGCAGGCCTATACACTGTGTATATATCTATATATACACAGACGTCACACAGACAGTGGAGCAACACAGACAGTGGAGCAACATTTAACAGGTGAGGGGGGGTTAGGATGTATGTGCAGACTACAGAATTAGTTTTAGGCTAGTGAATGGAATATTTAAGTTCAGGGTTCATTGAACACTGCAAACACAAAGAGGAGAGGGAGGAAGGCAGCAGCAGGTGCAGTCAGTGAAGGTGGTGGCTCATCATTCATGTGTACCACAGTAAAATAAGCCTATTACACTTATTATGTCAAGTATTAATGTCCTCACGAAAAAAATGCAATAGGATTTTTATGTATTTATTTTTGCATTTTCTTATTTCCTTGTGGGTATAAAAATAAATCAATGCATTTCAACTTTTTTTTGTTTTGTTCTGTTTTTGTTTTTTTTTTAAATATAGGCCTCTACCAATAAGTTGAGATGGCCCTTCGTGTTAATAATAAAACAGAAAGAAATCAAAATTACAATTTATATATTGTTTAAAAAAAAAAAGAAGAAGAAGAAGGAGTGCTCACTAGCATGGAGTTCAACAAATTTGAGAGACAGAAATAGATCTGTTAAGTGCATTAAAAAGTCTTGGATCTTAACTTAAACTTTAAAGCTAGGAGCAAAAACAAGTGTTGGGTTCATTGTGTTTAAAAACCTTCTTGGATTGGCTGTAAAATGTGTCGTCACAAAGCAGTTCAGTTCAGCTTTATTATCATAGTGAAGGATCTTCCTCCACTATGATATTCATTCCAGGGGCTTTGACATAAAACTCATTTTAAGGCTTTAACATAATGCAAACAAAACTTAATGTTCCTTTGGCCCCACTCGTCAACAGTTAAAATGTAGACTAGTGTTGCAAAGACACGAGAGCATTGTGAAACAAGAAGACATGAAGCTGTTCACAAGCACTTTTGCTGCTGTAAGAATGAACCATAGACGTTTTCCACAGCACACATTCTGACATATCATAGTAGGAAGTGTATTTAATAACATTAATGGTGGCTGCATTCTGTTTAGAGGAGGCCCTGGTGTTGTGCTCACAGGCTCACTGGAATAGTTAGTTAGTTTGTCCAAAAATGAAGCTGGCCACTCTTTACCCACCAGCAACATGATGGAGTGTTTTCCCACCAATCTTTTAGTATGTCCGTATGGACCCAACTTGTTTAGTAGCATCTAGTGGTAGTACGTAGTAGTATGCAGTATGTCTGTGGGCCTTTCGGATGCAGCCTTTTCTTTGGGTGGCGTCTCATTGTACTTTTTCCCAGTAGGAGGTCGGAAGTGTTTGATTTCCGAGTGGTCTGGAAGGCATCACCGGCTCCGCCTGAGTTGAATCAGACTCAGTGGAGACACCTGTGAGAGCAGCAGGTGCTCCCGGTGCGCCTGTTGTCATCTGAGGGAAACAATACACACAGCTGCAGCTTGGGTTCATCACTGACGAGGTAACAATGATTTCTAACGGAAACTTCTCACATTGCTTATTGATTAACTGGTATTTAATTTGTTATTGTAATAAGTTATAACTCAACTTGTGTGCTGTCAAAATCACCATGTCAAGCTTTATTCTCATCATTTTAAAGCTGGAAACCTCGTGCGCATCACGCTGTTACTGATTTAACAAACATGTTCCTTGTTGCTGATTGACTAATTAATTCCACATCGTGTCTGGCAGGTAAATCAGGAGGATGAGGTACTTGACGTCTAATTTAGTCTTCACCACTGGGCTGATTATGGGATTTCTTTCCCTTCGCTTTCTGATGGACGCGCACTTCTCAGCAGAAAGAGTCGCATATGTCATGAGGGCTGTCAAGCATGAAGTCAAACACGATTTACAGCATGTGCACACAGGTAGGCATCGATTTAACCAGTTCATTCTGTTTTATGTTCACATTGTTGTGTATCTAGACGCTGCATGTCTTTTTGTTTCCAGAGAGTTAATATTGAATAATATTGAGTTAGGATTATTTAATTTGTTTCTTTTTGTATGCTGGGATGTGTGAAGTTCTTGTAACGACAGTCACCAGCTGTGTCTCAACACTGACATATTGTAAATCATATAAAGGCATGCAAAAACTGACAAATGTAGCCTAATTGCTCGCACAATATTCATGTTGTGAGTCAGTCACTGCCCTGCAGAAACTATTTAGACCATGGTTACAGTAATGAAACGTTCCAATCTTAATCTAGATTATTTTAAAATTATTTTCCAAGGCAAAACATGCATGAATTCAGACTTCAGCTCAGCAGATATCAGCACTTCATCAGTATCGACCGATATTGGCTTTAAAAGGAAAATTGGAATTGGACAGCATGCTTTCTCTTGCACAACAAATGAATATTACATAGATTGAAAAGCAGTTTATTTCATGTCTCCATCTGTTGGTGGGCCATAACGATAAGAGTATGCATTGCATAATATGTTAATTCCACTACAGAGGAGACTTGATGACTAAAATTAAGTGGGGAAAAATTAGATATCGATATTGATTATCGGTCAAATACGTGGTTATATATCAGATATTTGAAAAAAAAAATCCAATATAGTGCATCCCTACAAATAATAATAAAAAAATATTCCTTGCACTTTCTTGCCGTCTTTAGTAGGCGAAAGTAAGAAAAACACACTTGAGAGACAATAAGTGAGTATGCCTGTACCTACAGTCAGTGCTGATTATAATTAGAGTAGACTGAGAAGGTGTGTGTGTGTATGTGTGTGATTTTCAATTTCTAGCACAGTGCATTTTGTGTATGTGCAAGGTGGGCTTCAAACCCATGTTGATCAACCCATGTTAAATGACAATATGGTGATAAATGAAATGCAATGATAGCCCCTCCTTTAAAATCAAAAAAGAATATCAGCATCTTTTTTATAGGCCGCCCGACACAGACGAAAGCAAGTGACATTTTATGAGACCATAAACTTTAATGAAACACACAAAGGTCACTTAGTGCTTTACAGAGAGGTCTAAAACACATGAAAGAGGAAAATTTGACTACAGCGTTTTCTCAACTTTGGTCAATGTCCGGACCTGATTGTACAGATATTGTCTGGAGTTTCTCTTTCATACATGTAGCACACAACAGAAGATTGTCCATGTAGAAGTGTTCTCACTTCCTGGAAAAACAGACCAAGGCAGGATATGACATGGATTATACAGTAGTCATGTAGCCAGGTTGTAATCTGGTCATAAACAGATGAGTCTCTTGTTGTTCCTTTAATTTCTTACAGATGGAGGTTAATGAATCACACTATCCCTCCAGTTAGACATTTTCATTGCCATCTCTTTGTAAATGACCTTTCTTTTTCATCCTCGGATCTTTGTTTTCATCTGCTATCTCTACTTATGACTTCATTTATACTTTTGACTGTGCACTGCACTGATAAACCCTAGGTCTTAATCCTAGAGGTCTAAAATACCCATGCAACACATTTCTGATGCATTGTTCTTAAATTCTTCCAGTTAATAACAAGAGCTCCACAGCCAATTCCTCCAACACAGTACGGATCTTGTGCTGGATCATGACGGGACCCAAGTACTTGCAATCCCGCACCAGGCACATCAAGGAAACATGGGCCAAGCACTGCAACAAAGTGCTGTACATGAGCTCCGTCAAGACCGACTTCCCCACCGTGGAGCTTAACGTGAGTGAAGGGAGGGAAAACCTGTACTGGAAGACCATCCGCGCCTTTCAGTACATCTACCAGCACCACCTGGACGAAGCGGACTGGTTCCTGAAAGCAGACGACGACACGTTTGTGGTCGTGGAGAATCTACGCTACATCTTGTCCAAATACGATCCGGAAAAGCCGTTGTACTTGGGCAGAAGGTTTAAACCATTCGTCAAGCAAGGCTACATGAGTGGCGGAGCAGGTTATGTCCTCAGTAAGGAGGCGCTGAGAAGATTTATCAAAGGGTTCGATACTGGGAAGTGTGCCCACTTCTCCACCATAGAGGACATGGCTCTGGGGAAGTGTATGGAGATGATGAAGGTAGAGCCGGCAGACTCCAGAGACGTGAAGGGGAGACAGACATTTCATCCTTATCCTCCAGACCATTACCTGGTCAGACAGCCCCCGAGAAAACGGCCGTGGTATCTGATTTACGACTACTACCATCCAATAGAGGTATGAAACAATACAAACAGACCGAAGTGTGACAGTTGGTTAGTTCTGTGGAAGGTCACTGGGAAACACAGCTTTCATTCATTCACACAAACAACACTTAATCTAATGTTGACAAGGCAACTGTACAGGTGGACATCACAAAACAAACCAGGAGTCTGTCTCACAGAGCAGGTTCAGCCACTTCACTGGGAGTTAACAAGTTGTTGGGTGTCAAAACATACAGTAACCACCTGTCACTGCTCGATTATGAGGTGGAAAAAGGTCACTATTCCTACACGACCCCAGTATGGACAATGATACTACTGTCCCATTACAACCAGCAAAGAACATGGTAACATCTTTATCGACCAATGAAAAGTCTTAGCCCTTCATGAGAATTTCGCCAAGTGTTTACGTGTCTGTCTATGGTCAGATTTTCTCACCACAATAGCGCCACAACTGTGCAAGATGCAGCACAGAACTTTACAGGTTCAAAGATGGGGATGGTCTGAGCAAGGGCAGAAGATGTAGCGAAGCAGGAGGCAGGACAGGGGCCATTGCCCTCCAACTTTTACTGCCCAGAGTCGTTTGGTGTTGCATGTGATTGGCTGTTACAAAACTGCCTGTTCTAATGTGCACAAGCTCACCTGGACTGGAACCTCAGAGTTAATATTTGGTAACTTGAGTAACTTTATCAGCCCAGTCACACTGCGCTGCCAGTGCTGGGTGTGGTGAAGTCAGATGCCTCAAAAAGAGCCAGAGTAAGCTGAAGTTGTTTTATTAGACAGGCTCACCAACAGGTAGCACTAAAGAAATACTCTTATAAAGTTTGCAATAGATAGTGATATACTGATCTGTAGACACTGTTGTAAGTACACATTAAGTGGAGGACGTCAAACACTTCATTTCCTGCATTCTATTTAATTTAATGCATCAGTTTATAGTGGAAATGTCTGCATGTAAAGGATCAACAAAACTTTACAACTGAAAATATAGTGGAAGCTAATGCAGGAAGGTTGACAGTCCTTCTGTATTGCTTTCAAATATTTAGTTTTCCTGTAGATCAGCTTTTCTCATTTAATGTTATCTCTGCTGAGTCAACACACGTGTAGGCCTGATTTATTCTTCCTCCTCTTTTGTCTCTTGTTTGAGGAAGTAACCTCTTGTAATGTGGCACAGGTTCAAGTCAGTACACCGTAACTAAATTGTGTTGCCGCAAGATTTCTGCTCGCGTCCAAGACTTTCTGCGCTTTGAAACATCCCGCATACCTGCGTCACGGCTCCCTGTTTGAGACTCTCTCTGGATGAGACAAAGTTCAGGGAAGTGACTGTGTGCTGCTCTTCATCTGACGTGGAAAACAAACTAATTTAAAACACTTGTGATCAGGTGTAAATCCCACCATTGAGCACAAATGTTAAGTTCACCACCTCCGATACAGTGGAGCTCACAGCTGCTCAGTGGGAGGCATCCTGGAGCCTGGGGACAGTCCCAAACAGAGCAAAGTGAGGAGGACGCCGAGACAGATGGTGCTTCTCAAAGTCAAGGGTGTCTCCTTGGTAGGGCAGAGTCGTGCAGGAGCTAGGAAAGACTCCTTCCTAGAATTCGGTGAAATCGTGTCAGCTGAGGATACACAGATGCATCCTTGAGAATTCTGAGGGAAAGACTTGGTCCTCGGTAGAATTCGAAGGATCCTTGACATTGGAACAGCACTTTGCTGGGATTCAGTGAGGTAGCCGCCTTGAAATTCAGCTGTTTGTGGATCCTTCCTTGACTTTGAGAAGCACCAAGAGACACAGAGCTGCAGGTCAGAGGAAAGACACCACACTGCAGTCCAAACGTTTACAAATCAAAAATAATCACTTGTTAGCAAGAGCAGCAAAGCCAATCCTGTTAGTGATCTTGAGTTAGGGAGGCAGGACTGTTAACCTTTTGTGTACCATTGTCTAAACACTTACGGACAGCAATGGTTCTGTTTTGATTTTGATACCGGTACATAATCTAACCTGTAACTGTGCTGACCTCTGTGTTTCTCTCTCTTCCTCTCCAGGGTCCAGGCTGCTGCTCGGATTTGGTCGTGTCCTTCCACTACATTAAAGCTGTCCAGCTGTATGTGTTGGACTACCTGACGTACCATCTGCGGCCATACGGCTACAAATACAGATTTAATCCAGATGAAAAAACTGAATTAACCACCATTACTAGGCCCACATGAAATGTTGGTGTGTGCACAACAGCCTCTGCAATAACTGGAGGACGGGTTGAGGGTATCAGCAGGTTCTAGAGCCAAGCTTAACTTATTTACCACAAGATATTTAACTTTTTCCAACCATAACTGTGACTTAAGGCTTTTCATGTTTAAAGGTGCGTTGATTCCCTCAACTCACACAAAGGTCAGATTTCAACTGTGAAAACTGTTCATGATGTTTGGGGATTTGAGTCAGTGTGTTTTACAAAGCTATAACTTTGTGTGTACGAAGAAATGAAATGTAAAGAACATGCGTGCCTTTATCTGTCTTCCTTATTTTTGTCTTACGACAGTGAAATGTGGAGGAGCATGCAGGGAGTATCTTTAGCCACATTCAGAAAAAAAACTTAAATGGCCGACAGTAAAAAACAAAGCTGCTTTGATCAAGAGACGATTGGGTGAAGGCCAGTGAGAGCTGATTTTTAAGATTTAAAAAATGAAAACAAAGCTGTAGTTTATTGTACACTAGCCACCGAAATAAGAATGTACGGTCAAATGCACAGTGACCTCACCTCACTGGCTCTGTCCGGCAGTAGAAAACCAGCAGCACTGTAGCTCTGTCCAGATTGTTAGGTACATTATGTTCTGAATATTGCACACTGTTGGTGTATACGTTTCACTTTGTTGACAACAGTATATGATTTCACTGTGAATTCAAGCTGAAGCTTTGCTGCAACAACTTGCTGTGTATTTATTTTCCTTCTGCTAAAACCAGTGTGTTTTCTTCCACTTACCTGTCTTTATATTGTCTTAAACATTTTGTGAACTACATGTATTCACTGCCAGGAGTTCTGCTGCGATCCACTGCAAGTCGGCAGTCTGTAATTCTGTCTGTATTTCAGACTTCCGAACTTAATGAATCCCAGTGCATCTGCTTTAGAAAACACGGACATCCTCCGCAAACTGATGTGTGCATGTCAAGTCTGAGCTTCACAAGCTGCTACAGAGGACCCACATAAGATATTACAACGCCATTAGTGAAGAGAAATGCTGTAAAAAAATAAGACAACGGGTGTGGAGTGTAATAGTGTGAACATCCACAGCCAATAGCAGAAGATGTAGACATTTTTTTGCATCTGTTTTTTGCTGTTACGATTCACAAGACAAACACTACGTAACGTAAACCCGATAAAAAGTAGCTAATTTTTTGGTCCGAGTACGATGAATTGCAGCATTCTAAAAGGAACAGTGCAACTCAAGTTTGGCGACTGCTTAGCTTTTGCTTTGCAGAAAGACTGAAAACGGGAGGAAGCAGATACACTGGCTTTGTCCAAAGCTTGTCAATTAGCACGTTCTATCTCCTTTGTTAATCCATAGAGGTGTCAACGGTGTCTATATTTTTGTATGTGTTCTGATAGTAGCTGTATATCTACAAGACAGATGTGACAGTGGCATCAACTCACTGTTCTAACTCTTGGCAAAGTGAATAACGTCCTGGTGGAACCAACATCTGGCCGGGGCTCTTTGTTGCCAGTCATCCTCACCTCTTTCTCCACTTGTATCGCTCTACTGTCACTTTAACAGTCTATACTGTTTGTAATCTGTCTGCAATGGTTGAGACACAGCCAGAGGCTTTAGATCAGCAGGACTGACGACCACGTGTACCAGCTGTGCGTACTCAAATATCAAAAGTCATATATCTGTGTTGCACTTTTGAAAGGGTAACTCAATGGACACTCTTTAAGAAATTATATTGTATTTATTGAAAAAGGGTTTACTCTGTTGAACTACCACGTTCTACGTTTACTATTCCTTCTGGCACTTTTACAGTGTTAAACAATAAAATATATTTTACAGTCAAGTGTCTCTTTCCATACAACATTCATCATAATGGAGGTTAATAGATTGTGTTAAGATGACCTAAAACAACTACAGCGCAAGAAATGAACATTGAAGGAGCTACGACATCGTGTGAAAACACAATAAACAGGTTAAGAATACACGGCGTGTTTAGTTATCAAGATGCCCTTGAAGGCACCGCTGCTTTGTGGACAACTCTTAAAGAAACACCTACGAACAGTGACCCACAAGAACAAGACAAATCCCAGAATGCATTACCCTAGAATAAAATACAAAGTGTTTAATACACTGTTGGCTCCATAAACTACATTTGTTACAACAGTAATATACAGAAACTATATTCACATTGCAGGTGAAAGTGCCTCAATTCTCATGTTTTGCTCTGTGCTCTTCTCATACAGCAGTATTGTCATGACATACTTCTTGCTGAAATATACAGTTGAACCACCAGATGTAGACATAACTGTGAATAATTTATATGTTGGTAGTCATAGTAACAAACGGAAATATCTATACTGTGTTGTCTGTCCACAAGTCTGCATCGAACAGATGGCGTGTTGACCGAGACTTTGAATGAACTGTCTTGAGTTCGTTGGGAACTTTGCTGAGATGTGAAATCTTTTTGTCTGTTGCCTTGTATAGTTCCTGTCTTTGAGTTTCATCAGCTCAGAGAACAGTTTGAGGTCAGTGTGATGATGGAAGAAGTGGAGCTGGTTTGGCTAACCTGACGGCGCTGAGTGATGACGATGGGTTCAACGGGGATCTCGGACAATGAAGGAAAACAGAGATGCTTTTATATTTAGGATCAGCTGAGCCGTTACGTTCGCTACGGATGATTGTTTTTGTTTGGTTGGTTTTCTTCTCAACAGCCGATTTTAAACACACACGTCTCCTTTTGCATTTGATTGAATTACGAAGGTCTGTCCAAATAATTTGACATTAAACCATTAAAGGGTCGGCAGCTAGCAGCTAACAGCGCTTACTTTATAAACAGCGCTAAACAACAGCAACAGTGCTGACAGAGCTAAAGATGTTAACCAGGGGGGAACCAGAGGGTGGGCGCTGCGCCTCTTACCACAACAAACCACAGAGAAGCTTGGATTTCAACACAATATCTTCACATAGCAAATAGTGGTTTGCTGCTTTTTTAATGCTCTAAGTGTCACGTACAGAGCCTTTAATAATATTAATTAAAACGGTATGACTGCTGTTTTAAGAGCTCCTTATTCTTTCCATGCTTTTTGCATCTAATAGAGACTCATTAGGAAAAAAGTAGTTAACTTGAGATATTTTTCCTGCTGCACAGAAATACGCTCGGGTAAATGATTAAAACACAAGAGGTGTCCTGGGGCCTGTTTCACCAGGTGAGCTATCTCTGATTTGAAGTCTTAACCAGGGAACCAGTGCTGCTCAGTTGATGCCACTCCTACATCAAACGACTTTTCAAGAGATTTCAATGAAGCAGATAAATTTCTGATGTTGGATTAAAATCATGAGAGTCTTCTCTCAGTTGGTGCGCTCCGGTGATCTCAATCATTTGATGTAAGGTGGTCAGGGTTAGTCTTTTTTTTTTTGTCTTAACATTCCTAAATCAAACATGTTTAATATTATCTTAAGTTTTTAGCCTTGGCTGGTGCAAAAGCTGAGCTTCAATGACATCAGCACTGTCAACAACTAACAGCTGCGCTTGCTCCAATACCAAACAGGAAGTAGCAAACCAGCTAGACTGTAGTGGTAGTGCTGTGGAGTGAACAAGACTCGGACACTTTAGGAATTGTTAATATGTCATATTTCTTTAAGGGAGTTTGGCGTTGAATTTCCAGCAGGAGCAGGATGGGAAATAATCTCAAAAGGAATTTAGTTGTAGTCTTGTAAATAGTGACACTGCAAGATCCCCAGTGTTTGACTAAACACTAACGTCGTCTTTAGACGTGAGATGGTGTAAGACGTAAATGTTTTTAAAGTCTTCTCGTGTCTGGTTGGCATAACTTTAGATCAACAGATTCAATTTTCCTCAAAAATATGACTAATAAAGAGCATTTGAGACGCTGCGACAGAACAGTAAATCATTTTGCTGTTCTGTGGTAATTATATTATAATCATTAATTATTTATTTAAAAATTTGAAGGAATATTACATTAAATGTCAAACAGAAGAATCATTTGTTTAGAAAAAAAGCGCATCAAAATGTACAATTTTCCGTTTATGCGTTGTCCACTCTGTACTCTGTGAATGTTTAATCATTCCCACATGTATTTATGGCCTTAGTATTACTTTGATGTTTGGATATTCCTCATTTTCTGCAGCTTTTTTTTATTCAAGTTGTGTGATTAGAGTTTATTGTTGTAATCCCCTTTTTGGCTCGGCTCATGTCATATAATCGCATGGTACTGAAGAATGTGAATGTGGTGACTTGCGATGAAGAACTTGCTCTCGGATGGATTGTAAAACCCAAACAGACTAAGCTGAAGTTGCTGTGTGATACCTGCTTAAAGAGGAATTATTATATCGAGTATTAGTCTGGAGGTCAACTAAAGTCAAAATGAAATGATTTGGGATGAGATGTTGAACCAGTCTTTCCGATGCTCCTGTCAGCTTGTATTGGTTATTAGTTATGTGTTCAGATATGAATCCCAGAGCAGATAGAACTAGTTGTCCAAGATAACCCAACAGCTTGTACATGTGCAGCAGTTAAAAATTGAGCAGGAGCACCTGCAGTGTGAACGTAGCCTGAGAGACAGTGAGGAGGTCCAAGTCTGCTCTCCATCGTCTCCTTCACCCGCAGCAGTCCACAGTGTGTGTGTGGCCGCAGCTGCTAACCTGCATCATCAGTCCGCTCTGTTCCTCGGTGACAGTGATGGAGCATGTTAGCTTTGCACACGCCCTCGTCTCCAAACACAGTTTGTTACGTGTGGACGCAGGAATTCCGGCAGCCGGCTTCTGACTCAAAGTTGTTTGTGTTGCCCTGACAGCCTCCGTACCAGAACTGGGCGCAGGCGTTGGCCTCGGGGTCGTAGTACCACCTGACCACGTACTGTCGACAGGGACCAGGGTCCAGAGGCTGACGGCACCCCTCGTCTGAAAGGACAGGGAGGGTGCAATCAGGGAACTGCTGGCTTGGATTGATAAATCACTGCTGTCATTTCAGCTACAACTAGCAAAAACTGAACTATGAAACAAACGTAATAGAGTAAAAAATGGAAATGCAGTGGAGTAGAGTATTAATACTTAAATGAAATACAAATATGTAGCATTTTAACTTGTACTTAAAAACTCTCCACCGCTGAATCTGTTCTTATCATTTGCGAATAATCAGAAAGAGTCGACGGACACAGTCTGTCATTTTCTTTACATGTTAGAATGAAAAAGGAAAAGACAGGCCACCCCTCGGTGAGCAATAACTCTATCGTAAAAAACAGGGGTGTGTTTGGTTTTTATATTATTATTAGTTCATCTTAAAAAACACTTACAAAACAAAAGTATTTGAGAAAGGGGGGGCGGCAAGATTTCCCAACCAAAACAAACACATAATGTGATAAGCAGCCTTATGACGTGTTGCACAACTCCAGATTTCCCGTCATGTTTTTTATCATAAGGCTTTAGTGCAGGAATGCAATGATCTTATCAGGCAAATCAAACTGCTGAAACACACTCTGATGTAATAAACATGTATTAAAGGTATGCTCCATCTGTTGCTGCTCTGCTCGTTTACCTGACAGTGATGAGTCTATCAGGGGGGGAGGGGGAGGGCTGACGGGAGCCTGAGTGCTCTCAGCCTCATACAGCCAGTCAGTCGGAGTGTGAGGACCCATCACAGAGGTCAACCCGGGGCCCTGTGGCCCCCTGCCACCAGGGGAGGCGAATTTGATGTCCGGCAGCTCGTTCCAAGGCTCCACCAACAGTTTGGTGTCAACCAGGTTCTTGTTGGCAGGACCTAACTCTTGGGACAGTGGGGTCGGGACTGTTAGTGTCTCCACTGGGAGTTCAACCTGGGAGGTAAAGGAGGAGCTCAAATCAGACACACTGACTGTTCAAACTAATAACAGAACTAACTAATTTCAGTATAATTTCAGTAAACAACTAAAAAATCAACTTGCAGAGACTTTTTTGGGGAAAATAATGTAATTTATACATTAGAAAAACAACGTTAAATCAAGAGTGCTGAGCAGAATATATGCTTCTTTTAACAGAGCGCTTTGAAGGACAACATGGAGCAAAACAGTCTGTGGACAGAGGCCAAGATAAACTGTCTACTGATACGCTGGAAAGTGGCATCACCAGCATAGCTATGTAGTTACTGACAACAGCAACCCCGGCAGACAGGTCAGGATGTCTGGACACACAAATCTCATCGCTTGTAAATAACAGTGCGGAGAGTCTGTCTTAATGTTGGCATGATATGCAGTGATTTTTATCCCACATCGGACCTATACAGCCTTTTAGTGTTTAGACTTATATTCTTCTACATAATGTCTTCCACTGGGAGTCTTTTCGAAAAAATAACTTCTATGTAAAATTGTCTACTTACAAGATTGTTTCTATTCAAGAAGTCTTTCCACTTAAAATATACTAATCCATACCCATTGGCAGCTTTGTCACCTTCTACCTATGCCAATCTTCAATGCTTATGTGCAGTTTCACATAGATTGACCACGTCAGTGAGTAGAAAAACGTGGAACTGACAGAATGACTGACTGACAGTTTCCGTGATTATGTACAGCATACCATACATGACTTAGTCATACCAAAAATTAGAAAGAAAAACCCCCATGCATTGGTCCACAGGGGGAGCCACAGCGACTGGTCGCATTTTAGCCATTTTTAAGCATTTTTCTGTTGTTATAGCGCCACCCAGTTGCCAATTAGAGTTAAATTTCTCCAGTCACCTTGAGGCGTCCTGTTCTACATATCTACCAAGTTTAGTAAGAATCCATATGGCGGTTAGGCCTAGATAAGAAATGAGCTCTCTAGCGCCCCCATTTTGTTTGATGGGGTCAATAATGGAGGGGTCCCCTCAGATTATGTGTGGTCATATGCCTACAAAGTTGCGTGGTGATGGGTGAAACCCTTGAGATGTTATACACCTTTATGTGATGAGCCACGCCCTCCGCAATATTCATTGCCTTATAGAAGCTCAGTTTTAGTAAGTTTTCCAACTTTTGCCAAGAGGGAACTTTAGATATTGGTCCCTAGATTTTGTTCACGAGTTTCATGCAGATCAGTCAAACTTCCTAGGAAGAGATCGATTTGAAGTGTTTTTCAAAAAATTCAAAATGGTGGAAAATCTATACAACTCGAAGTTATGGGTTCTTGAGGCAAATGTGTTCCTCATGAGGAGAGGCATCTCTGTGCAAAGTTTCATGTCTCTACGACATACGGGGCATGAGATATGCCCATTCAAAGTTTGCAATTTCAATCGGTTGCTATAGCGCCCCCCTTTGGCCAAATGATGTAATAATGCTTCATTCACATCCTCCCATGACCCTCTACCACTGTGCCACAAGGTGTGATCTGTTGACCACTAATGAGACTCAGGTGTGGCTCCTTGTGGACTTTGACTCCATTTTAAATAAACTGTGTTTTCTCTCTGTCAGCATCTACCTGATGAAGGTCCATGAGATGTTTGACTTACTTAAAACTGAAATTGTCTCTCTTGTGGAAAAGACGGGATCAGCAGGTTTAAAATGTGAAGTCAACTGCTTCTTCGGACTGTGGAAATTAGTGTTTAGTCACGTTCATCACCTGAGGACTGACGTTAACAATGTTTTCAAGCATTACGTCTGACTGTCATTTTCACAGATGAGATAAAAGCAGCATTACTTGTATGTTTTCCTCATCTGGGAATTCCTTGGAGCGGCTCCCGTCTGGAGACTCGGGCTGGATTTCCACAGGTGGAAAGACAGAGTTCGGAAGATATGCCATTGTGTCGACCTGCTCACAAATCTGACTCAGTATTCTGCCTTCCAGAGCTGTACAGAAACAAAAGAAACAAAGCGGTGACATGATCAGAAAAATAATGTTACAGGAAATTATAGAATTGTGACAGGTGGCTATGTGGGTAGTAAACCAAAGCAGCAAACATTTTTTATCGTAGTGTTTGTCTATGACATGTTTAATTCAAGTTATACCCCCCTTAGCTAATGTCAACCGACTGAGTCAAACTCCTTTATCAACTTTGAGTCCTGTGACCAACAGAACAAAACAATTTAATTTGATTTTTGGTGATTATGAAGCAAGACCTTAAGTTAAGTTAAGGATAATCTTTTGCAGACTCCAGACGTGTTTGTAATGTCTTTGTGATCTAAATCAGTACAAGTTTGGCTTCAAATCACCTCAACTGTGTCTGAAGGGTTCACAGCCTGTTATAGAAAACCTGTGGTGCATTGATGACTTCTGAGATGAACTGATTACTTACTGGGAAGTGCCCTGAAGTCATCTATGAGGTAGACGTGCTCTTCATCAGGATCAGAGGCGATCACATCCATCTGAGCCTGGAACGCTTCATACAGAGGGTCAGTCTTGTTCCCGACTCCTATTACGAACATCTCGATCCCCTGCGCGTGGGCCTCTGTTGCTGTCTGTTCAAACTGCATGACGTCACGGGGGTCGGCCTGCCCGTCCGTTAAGACCACAGCCACTTTCCTGACACCGGGCCGCGACACCTGGAACAGCTGGTTGGCTCGATGGATGGCGCTGCCTGTGAAGGTGCCCTCGCCAAGGTACGGCATCTTCCTCACGGCGGCCTTGATGTAATCCTGGCTGGGCTGCTGCTGCAGACTGACGACCACCATGTCCACGTGGCTGTAGAGCACCACGCCGACCCGACTGGCGTCTCGGCTCACCGACACCCGGTCGATAAGAGCGTTCACAAAGTCCTTCACCAGCTCAAAGTTTTCTGGCCCTACACTCTCAGAGCTGTCGATCACAAACACCAGCTCCAGAGGGCTCTCTCTGCACTTGAGACCACAGCCTGCGCAGAAACAGAAATTAGCAACACAAAAAGATTACTGATTGAAGATTAAACTGCTGTAAAATGTGATTAAATGTGTAATTTACCACAGATTTCGCGTATAATCCTGATGACCTCTTCTCTCTGCGCACAGAAAAAGTTTGGAAATAGGTTTTAAATTTTTATATTAAGATACAAAACTCAATGTCCTTCGATCAGTTACTTTACTCACTGTCAGTCCTGGCTCTCCTTTTTCTCCAGGTCTCCCCTGAAAGATTAAACTCACATTAGGAGGTAGAATGACGTCGAATGGTGACCTGGTGTAAGATGAGCTACAATCCATTGGCTCTGGTTATGATTTTTATTTCATTCATTCATGTTGTTTCCTGTTTCACTTTGAAACGTACATCTCCTTGTTGTGTCTCCTCAAGTATGTTAATTTTATTCATGTTCATGTTTAGTGTTTCATATTTTATGTCATGCCTTAGTTTAGTTTCATGTTTAGTCCTTTGTTGTCATGAGCACTTTATGTTAAGTTAAAGTCACTCATGTCTAGTCTCGTCGTGCACTTCCTGTTTTATTTTGTACTCACCTTTTCCCTCTCGTTTCAGACCCTGACTTCCTCCATTTGTGTGATTTTCCCGCCGTTGTGATTGTCTACCCCGCCCCTGATTGGCTTCACCTGTGTTCCCCTACCTCATGTATAAATAGTCCTTGTCTCCCTTTGTCTTGTTGCCACTTTGTCTTGTTCAGTCTGTGTGATGCCAGGTTTTCATGTTATCAGGTTTGATTCTTGGTTGTGATATATTTTGATCCTCATTGTGAGAGTTTTGTTTTGTACTTTGAATATCCTCCCTGAGAGCGATTTTTGTTTAACTGATTTTGCCAAGTAAAATACTTTTGTTAAACCTACTACGAGTCGTGCATTTGAGTCCACCAGTTTCGTGTCTGAGGTCGTTACACTTATTGGATCTGTTTGCCACTGTCTGTAAATACTGTCTCCAGAGTGGTGTGTTAAAGTCCACTCTCACCTGGTGCAGCAGTTGTTACACTACACTACTGAACATACTCACACCTGAGAGAGGGGGTTATTAGTCAAGTTTTAAGTTCTGTCTGAATTTAACGGATATATTTACTGAATTTAAAATAAAGTTGGGAAAAGGAAAATGCTTACTCATGTGCATTTCCACCCACATTAGTGAATATTGGAGATAAATAGCTGATGGAACTAATTCTCCAGACATGTGCAATAAAATACTCCAGAAACGAGATGATGCATTTTAAAGGAGCTCCATAGAAAACTTATGAAAATATGACATTTATATCTGATTCTTTATATCTGATACTAAAGCAGCAGTAGGGACCTGGCTTGGGAACTGTAGGGTTGCCAGTTCAAGTCCTCGTCCAGACCATGTAAAGACCTGGCAGCTGGAGAGATCTCTCCATGTGATGCATGTAGAGGTCCTGTTTGTACACGTGTGTGTATTTCAGGCCCGTGTTTGCATGACAACGCAATGAAAAATTGAATTTCCCCTCGGGGAATAATAACGTACATCGTCGTCTTCTTTCCTCTTCACAGACCTGATGATGTTATTTTTCAGCTCTTTAGTGACATGCTGTATGCAAGTCATCGATGCGTCAAGAGTTTTTGTTGACACAGCTCAGCCAAGCGCAAAATCCTTGCATGCTTCCTTCTATGCGGTGATACAGTCGGTGGAGTTTGGTATAAAGAAAACAGGTCCTACATGAAACTGCTCACAACAAGGTGTGTGGATTGTTTTGCGTAACCGGGTCATGATCTCTGGAAAGAGACACTGCTGTTGAGTTTATCAGAAAATTTAGTCCCATTATATTTGAAAGAAGGCAGACCTCTCTACGGCCGATATCTCCAACACTCAGCAGCTCACACCAAAACGCTTAAAGCACGACAGATGAGAGAGGAAATATGTATCTTTGATTTTGGGATGAACTGTCCTTTTAAGAACAGAGCCATTACAGAGTCATTAGGTTTGGACCAGTCAATCCTGATGATGATAAGCTGATGAGTGTGTGGGTTGAAGGTGTCTGATTTGGAAATAGACACCAATAACGCCATCAGACGCGTCCTTTGTGGGCCCACTATACATGAAATGAAAAAGACCATATTATATTACCATCTTTCCAGTAGATCCAGGTTCTCCATAGTCTCCCTTGTCTCCTTTCTTTCCCCGGTCTCCAGGATTGCCTCTGTTGCCCTGTGTGTGTGAAAGCACTCTTTATCACAGCACAGCAGGAGCACTGGTGCTTAGAGGACATATGTCTCAGGCCATGCAACCATTAACATGCAGTCACTGTACTGTTATTACCTTCTCTCCTGGAAGACCGTCCCCTGGTGCCCCCCGAGGGCCCATTGGCCCCTGAAACCCAGGCTCTCCCTAAGAATAAAGAGGGAGGGACTGGTAAATCTGTCAAGAGTAGCATCAGTAGTACTCTAACCCATCTTTGGTGAACAACTTGTTGGAATATGTTTGTGATCCCATTGTATTGAATGACACCCTACAAGCCTTGTCAAGTGTTTTTATTTCCTACCTTTGGTCCCTGGATGCCTTCTCCTGGAGGCCCCAGTGGGCCTGCTGGACCAGGCTGCCCTGTAGAGCCCTGGGAAGACAACACATCACAGCGTTTATAAGGCTGGTGTTGTTATAATATGCAGAGGAAATAGATTTTTAGACAGTGGAAGTTGTTTAACTCCTTCAGACTGACCTTGGGTCCGTAAAGTCCAATCCCAGGTGGACCTGATGGCCCAGGCACGCCCGGCAAACCTCTGTCACCCTGACAGACAAAACATCAGAAATAATTTCCACCACTTATCCATCTTATACAATGTGAATCTCACAACCATATCCATGTTTATGAGGAGGTCATTTTGCTTTGCCTCACCTTAGGCCCAGGTAGTCCTTTCCCTTCAGGTCCGATCTCTCCTTGCATTCCTGGTAACCCGGGCAGCCCCTAATGATCAGGGGAAAGATGTTCCTTTACAAACCTGTTTTTCTTAAACATTAAATACGAGGATAATTTTATTGTGCTCCTCAGTTTTGACAAGTGTTTCCTTTCACCTGTGGTCCTGGGATTCCCTCTCCCTTCTCTCCTGGTGGTCCGACAGGTCCGGTGTTTCCTTTGTTACCCTGAAGGAGAAACAGGAGAACAGTCGACATACTGAGAGGGACAAACTGTGACAAAATGCTGCAGTATCTTCATATTAGCATAAAAAATATATTGATATATTGGTGGGTTTATTGATTATATTATGACTCTGACCTCAAAATACACACACTGCATTATTCAGGTGTTGGGGGAAGCAATGAGGTGTGTTATATTGATATGATTATTTTCTGTGTCCACGTTACCTTCGGCCCGATGATTCCTACTCCAGGTTCTCCAACAGGTCCAGATGTTCCCACAGGCCCAGGATCTCCCTGTTATTTGGAGTGTGAACAGTTAACCCACTATTATAGCTCATAAGAAGTAAATTATATATTTGTGTTCCCCCTGAAAAATCGTGTTTTGTGTTCTATAGCAGGATACTACCAACATAGTTGTGATAACATTTACTTTACAGGTATAGCTATTAGTTTCTTTACAGATTGTAAAACAAGATCGTCTGAAATTACAATAAACCATTCAACAACTATATTTAGACTAGATTAAAGGTCATATAGCTGTTTCATCAAAACAAATATTTTAGAAAAATAATAATACATCCATAGAACGTCTAGAAAGGTGTAGAATTAATCTCTATATTTTCCTGAAAAAAATAATTACAGTAGAGAAATAATTGTTTTAGAAATTCTGACTGGCCCAAAATATGCCAATATTTTGATTTGGTTACGTTGGTTACGGGGGGAGCTCAGGGTTGCCAGATTGTGATAGCTGCAGAGGTATGGCGTCGTCCCAGCACTATCCGTCGCAAATTCTAGCCGACCAACGGAAAAGCAAAACCAGAATCAACATCGGTTCAGCTATTGATCGTTGGTGTCAGCTGAAGGCAGAAAAAAGGCTAAAAAGCCACGGAGGCTCTGAGTAAACTCCTCCTCTGTCAATCAATGAGTCAGTGTCCAACATCACACCATCACTTGATGACAGGACTAAACGCATCAATCAGGGTGTCTTTTGCAGTATGAGTGTGTGTGTGTGTGTGTGTGTGTGTGTGTGTGTGTGTGTGTGTGTGTGTGTGTGTGTGTGTTGCTGAGTAACTGGCTGTCGTCACCTTTGACCCTGGTAAGCCACGCCCAGCAGGTCCAGGTAGGCCCATCATTCCTTGACTGCCAGGCTCTCCCTGAACAAAAGGATCAGTGAAATGGTGTTGAGCTGACGGCAGATAAATGCACGTGTGAAGACTGTCAATGCAAAGCACATATTTGTCAAAAATGTTTGTCTCAAATAAAGTACAAAAGCTTTTGTCTTGAGCGTTTCAGTTTGGAGGGTTACACCAGAGCAGGTTCTTAAGCAATCTTCTGAATTAAAGCTGTGAACACGTGGTGGTGTTCACTGCTAAAATTGATCATTTAAATTCAAGTATTTGATACAAAATTAGAAGAAGTTTTTGATTCTTCCTGAATTTTAAGGGTAGTAGCCTCTGATTTACTGTGAATGAAACATTACTATTACCAGTATTATTACCCATTATAATGACTGAACACTCACTCTTTATTAATCTCTAATCTTAAACGTCATGGGGCTGGTATGCAAATGCTGCGCTTCTGTTTAACATGATTAGTCAGGCATTGTCTCGGATCTGGAACCAGCCAACACCCACTCACGCTGTTCATTACAAGCTACTACCAAAGCTCTGGAAACAAAGGATTAAAAGACTGTGTGTAATGTAAACAGTTCGCTCATAGTGACAAACCCACAGAGAACTATCACCAACTCTGCGGTTGTGTTACTGTGACAACTATCTGAACCTGACCTCAGCTTAACACCGGCAGGGCTGGATTTCCCACCTACAGCGAGCAGACACGTGAACCTGACAGTACTTACAGGTAACCTTAACCTTACTTTACTGTATCACACGATGATGTACGGTAGTTAGGATGAAGCTCAGTGCGCGCCATTAAGGCGGCCATAAGGCCAGATTATGCGTCAAAACCACGACTGTATATCGTATCGTATCGTCACGTGATCAAATAGAGACTCAAAGTTGGACAACATCAACAAACATATTACCCTGCAATCATCACTGACAATCTATACATGACAAAAACACAGAATAAATTAATAAACTATTCATTTAATTAATAATTGTTTTGCCTTTTTACAGGGATACATGTACAATATGATACGATACGATGCAATGTGATACAATGTGATACGATACGATGTGATATGATACAATGTGATACGATACGATGTGATATGATACGATGTGATATGATACGATGTGATATGATACGATGTGACACAATACGATGTAATACGATACGATGTGATATGATACAATGTGATACGATGTGATACGGTACGATGTGATACGATACGATACGATGTGATACGATGTGATACGGTACGATGTGATACGATACGATGTGATACGATACGATGTGATACGATACAATGTGATACGATGTGATACGGTACGATGTGATACGATACAATGTGATACGATACGATGTGATTACAATGCGATGCGATGCGATACAATACAATTCTATGTGATGCAATACGATGTGATACGGTGCAATGCGATGCATATGATACGATATACTTTATTGTCCCCGTAGGGATATTTGTCTTTGACTTAAGTGCTGTGCTCATTGCCTGCTTCCCAAAAAAAACCAACAACCAACAAAAACACATAACGCATAAATACAGAACAATGCATCGTACAGCATTCCCTTGAGAGGGCACCATGGCACTCTTACATGTATAATTTTTAATTTAACACAAGTTCTTCTTTGAACACAGCCATATTTCTGTGGTGGCAATTTGAATCACTTGCAGGGGCCCGTTCTCTGCCTAACACATTGAGGGCCTGCCCTCAATTTCTATCTTGCTATATTGATACAGACAACACTAAGTATCATTACTTACTCACTGTATATATCATTCTGTTTTTTAATTATTTAATCTTACCGTGTGACTTTACCTCATCACTCCGTCTTTAATTACTCTGGTGTAGTTTCAGTATACAGTGCCTATTCTTTTATTAATATTTTTTGGTGCTTTTACCTTTTTAAATAGGACAATCTGAACGTGAGAGAGACATTGCCTTCGTATAAGAGACACCTGCTCTACCCACTAAGCCACCAGGTGCCCCCTTTGATATATTCTTATCTTTACTTTATACTTCTCTTCTGTTCTTGTTTCTGCCTTTGTGCTGCTCTAACACCTGAGCATATCTTATCTTAACCTGTATTTAACTTACTTTTGCTCCAGCAGGTCCAACAGGGCCAGGAGACCCTGATAGTCCCCTTGGTCCACGGTCACCTCTATCGCCCTGTGGAAAAACACATGCTCATGACGCCTTACATTCGAGTTTACTGTCAGCAAACTAATCACCAGCGCACTCACTAACACATACAGTAGCCAAAGACATTTACAGCTGAGGTGATGCTTTGGATGCTTTGAACTTTCTAATGTTCTCACAGTGCTTTACCAGCTCATATTGTTATGTCTGGACATGCTTCATCTTTATTGCTTTTAGGGGAATCTGCTGTATAGGATTATGAGTTAACACATTGCTCATGTCATGTACATAGACAGCATGATCATGTATTTAAAAAAATTTATGCAAAATTAGGAAGGTCAATAGGTCAGGTTTGGGTCACAGTTAAACTCAAAGCCCCTCTTCCATGTGGAGCCACCCTGTACTGCACTAGGTAACTAGGAGCCTTTGTCTTGCTCCAGGATGAAGGCTAATGCTAACCAGCTCTATGTCACCCAGCAGCTGATAGGCAAGACATGGGGAACTTTCTTGGTCATGAATAGCTGCAGTGTTAACCCACAGACCAACTAAAAGCTACACTTACAACCACTTGACATCTTTACTGCTACTTTCCCTCTGCATCACACCAGTCTGCTCTGAGCTCGCCCACCGTCACTCACCACACGCTCGTTATGCACACACTACGCACTGAGCTCAGTGGGGTGGGGCACAATCCTGGAGCTGTCGTAATGGAGCTGTCGTAATGCATATACAGTACGCCATATATGTGAAAGGTCAATATAACTCAATACAATGATCCAGTAGGTCAACGTTGCGTAGACGTGGAAATCAATGAAGCCATTGTCAGTAAAGGTATGTAAATATGTACCTAACTGCTTTGAACTCTATTTACACACATGGCTTTTCACAAACTTGCATGTTCAAACTAGAATGTATGCGTCGCTTTTGAATGCCACCGCCAGCCAGTCAAGTTGCAGTTTGTCTGTCCAGACTCATATAATATATGAAGTGAAGATTCTGAAGGACTTTAATGAAGGTGTTAAGTGTATTTTTTTGGCCAAATGGAAGTTATCACTATACTGACATGTATGATTGCAGTAAATACACGCTGAGTGAGCTTATTTTTACAGCAGAGCACAGGGGACTGATACAGAGCTTCAGACAGTCACATGGTGCACTGACAATCACCTGAAGCTCAATATCAGCAAAACCAGAGAGCTTGCAGTGGACTACCAGAGAAACAAGATAGTTGTCGTCAACCAGACGTTAGTTGCCAGATTTCACTGGTCGCTTAGTCGCGGAAAAAACTCAATTTTGACTCAACACGGGAAAATCACGGAAAGGATTGACAGATTGATAGCTCTTTCTCGATTCTGTGGGTGGTGGTGCATGGCCGTTCTTAGTTGCTGTAGTGATTTCTCTGGTTGATTCCGATAATGAACGAGACTCCGGCATGCTGACTAGTTACGCAGTCGGCGTCCAACTTCTTAGAGGGACAAGTGTTCAGCCAAACCAGATTGAGCAGTAACAGGTCTGTGATAACTGGCGTCACTGCAAACTCTGAATCCATCGCAATGGTTCAGCATATTTACTTATATATACGCGGAAGTCGGAAACGGAAATTCACCTCCTCCGCCCAAATCAAAAAATCGGGGGTCTGCCCCAGAGGCTGTATCGCCGTCTGCCGGAAGTCAGACGCCAAATACAGCCGATGGGTTCCCGAGAATGGTTGCAGCCCTGGTAAAGCGCTGAGAAGAAGAAATTTAATGATTAAGTTAATATCATAAATATGCAGGCAACTAGTCAACTAAATGAAGACTTGGTCGACTAGGAAAATTCAGTATCTCACCAAATGTCTCCTGCTCTGTTCCTGAGTTATGTTTGCAGAACAGTGACACACTGAACATTGAACATGATGTCGAAGTGATGTTGACCTTTGACCTTTTGGATATAAACTGTCATTACTTCATTGTTTTATCCTATTAGACAATTGTGTAAAAAAATGTTTGTCACAATTAGTGCATGAATTCTTGAGTCACGGCCCAAAATGTGTTTTGTGTAGTCACAGTGACCTTTAGCCAGCAAATTCTACCAGTTCATCCCTGAGTCCACGTGGATGCTTATGCAAAATTTAAAGAAATTTACTAAAAGTGTTCCTGAGATATCACATTCGTGAGAATAGGACAGATGAAACCTGAAAACATAATTCCTCTGTCGCCATCGAAGGCATTAAAGCTCACGTGCAGGGACTATTAAAACAAAGCGACACTTGTTCATGAACAAACAAGAATCAGGATATCCTGTGATGACTGGGAGGGATTACCTTTTCTCCAGGAATGCCTTTCCCCGGTGCTCCCTCTAGGCCTCGCAGACCTGGCAATCCCATCTCTCCCTGGATTAGACAGCAGAGCAAACTGCGTCAAAGCATTAACAAACCAACATTTTCCAGAGAATCAGGAGTTTGTGATGCTTGTGAGTGTATGCAGAGCGAGGCGCAACATTTATTTGGTGACTCAAGCAGGATTTTCAGCCTGTTGGAACAAGATGCTGAGGTGGGACGTGACGCAAAGGAGGATCAGTTTCCATCTACGTCTTCTAGTGCATCATGATGTCACACAGACAAACTGTGTGGTGACTGCGTGTGTTCAATATCTGAACTCCAGATTGGAGCATGTTATTTTACAATTTGCAACCTTTGACCTCCAGTCGGTGACTCACCTTCGGCCCAACAGCTCCATCCTCACCAGGAATCCCAGGTATCCCAGCTGCTCCATCAGGCCCTGGCTCCCCCTGGAAATCCACACATACACTCAACACTTTTAGCTCCACACTGTGCGTCTTATTAAAGCTGCTTATTCAAGCCGAGTCTGATTGTTGTACCTTTGGTCCTGGCTCACCAACACCCCGCTCGCCCTGAGGTCCAGACTCTCCGGGGAAACCCTGGTCACCCTGGGAAGCAACACAGATCTCTCACTGATAATCACATTAAATGACAGACGCATGACATAAATGTGACGCCTAGTCTTTTTTTCTTCATTCACATTTCACACAGTCTCGCTTTAAGTCATTTATTTTACTGTATTTTTCTTCTCATGAAATTAATGTTTGTCCAAACTGATTCTTTTCAATAGCATCACAGTGTCAACTCACTACAAGCTGCTACTGACCTTTTGTCCAACTATACCCAGGCCAGGAGGCCCTCTGGGTCCAGAGGGCCCAGCTGGCCCTTGGTCCCCCTAAAACCAGAGAGAAACATCAGCATTTAAAATATAGCAACAAAAGTAAAGGATAAATCGGGGTAATAAATTCCTAACATTTTCATTGGCCTTGCCTTTTCTCCTTGCACGCCTGCCCCTGGAAACCCCACCAAGCCCGGCAGCCCCGGGGCCCCTGTGTTCCCCTGAGGGTCAGACAGGTGAGAGGTCAGACAGGTCAACCTTTACTGCATCACAGGTTTCTTTTTTACGACACGTGTCTGCAGTCCCAGCCATGTTTAACATTTAACAGTACCTTATCACCTTTGTACCCGACTCCTGGAGGTCCACGGCTCCCCTTGGGACCCTCGTACCCTCTGTCGCCCTGCAAGAAACACACAGGAGGGTTAAGAGAACAGCTTCAGATTCTCGAAACGTTTATGTGTAAGTTATAAATCAAACAGGACTTTAAATTAACTATTTCTTCCTCCTATAGTCTCACTAATATGCCACATCCTATATTTTCTAAGATAATTAGGGTCCAGGCAGCTAAGCTGCCAGGAAACTATTAATACTACTATTAATACTACTAATCCTAGGTCTTCTTCTTCTTCTTCTTCTTCTTGGGAAATCATACTTCCCATGGGTGAAAACTCACCAAACTTTGCACAAAGGTCCAGTCTCATGCCAGATATCCTCAGCTGTAAACTCAAGCCAATAGTCCTGATGGTGGTGCTACAGCAAGCGTCTAAAGTTATAAACTTTGAAAATTTATAACAAATCAATCATACGTGCTACAACTTCACAGCTTTCTCAAACTGTAGCCCCAATACTGAAGAAACTTTTGTACATTTAAACCTATTAAAAATTATGAAGTCCATCACTCTGTTTTTTTCAGAAACTGTAAAACTTCTTAAACCTATCTCCTCCCACAATTTATGCTCAATTGACACCAACCTTGCTACATCTTCAGACTGTCCTACAAAAACTACGTTTCTCAGATTTTTGATTTATCAAAAATTGAGCCTACAGTGCATCAAGATGACTGTAAACGGTACTGTAAACATATACATGCCAATTCTCGCTAAATAAATCTTCAATGTTCATGAAAAAATGACAAAATTCTAGAGTCACGGTAGATGATGTGTGGCAAATTTCAGAGTTTTATCTCAAAAACTGAATTTTTGACAGCATTTTGAATTTTGCTCTAATGTGAACAATTGGAGTCAATGTAAAAATGGCAATTTTAAACATCAGTTTTTCACTTATGGAGCAAATCAACCACTGTTACAAACAAATTACCAACATCTCCATGCTGTCTAGATGCAATATGTGTATTTTCAGATTTTTGTTTCAATAACTGAATTTTTTACAGTGGTTTGAAATCTGCTTTTCCATGCATGGACTGCTGCTAAACCTGCACGTCTGGCTTAGTCAGTTTGTGAAGCTACACAAATGTCACTGACTAATTAGCTCAGTGAGATAGAAATTGATTCTTAGTCTCAGAGGTTGCGAGTTCAAGCCTCAGCTGATGCAAAAGGCAGATTGTGTTGCTAAATTCCTAAATGTCTTCCAAGTCTTCTGCTCGTTACTCAGAATTGCCTAAAAATGCCCGGACCCGACCCATCGGTGTGCAGCAGCTATAACTGTAATTGTTTTTCGAAATGTTTATCAAGTGTCTTAAATAAGGGATAAATAAATGAGCTGTAATGAACCATCTTGTCCTGGAACTTACCTTGGGCCCTGGCAGACCCTCACCTGGAAACCCTGGTGATCCTTGCATCCCTGGTGGCCCTGCTGGACCCTAAACACATCGACACAAAGATAGCAAATATTCAATACTGAATTAGGCATTACATTACAGTAGTAATCATATATTAGAAACACTATGACGTTAACACAACAGTAACAAAAAGTTAGTTGATGGAGAAGCAGCTGCACTGCCAACAATAGATTACATGTGTTAAAGGGTCAGTTCAAGATTTTCCACTGCTGCCTTCACAATACAATGGAGATACATTTAAGTGTGTTTATGCTGCTCAGAGCATTGAACAATTACATTTGAAAAGCAAAACTCAACAGAAAAGGAAAAAAATCACTTAGTTTATGGTTTATCTTGAGTATTTAGGACATTTATGGAAAAAACATGTTGCAGTTTAGTTTTTGGAACAATCACTTTGCGTTAGTGACATAATGTGTTTTGGGGGTATTTGAGTGGGCTGGCCCTTTAAACTGAATTTCTATGGAAGCAAAGGAAGGACAAAATTATTTAAAATTAATTGTTAATAATAGATAATTAACAAATAAATTTAAAAAATAATGATTTTCAATGTAAGTCTTAAATTTCATCCTTAAAAGTTCAATAGTGGTAATGTTAGACTGTTCCCACATACACAGTTGCTTATAAAAAAAAAAATCTAATTTTAATTCGATGCCACTTCCATTAATTTTAAATGATCGTAAACTGTGAAACTTCAATATTTCTTGGGATGGAACACAATATTTTGTATATGAGTGGACTGGATTTAACAACATGTCTCTGTTCCAAAATAAAAACAAAAACCACTAACACATACTGATAACAAAAGTCTAAACTATATTTGCCATTGTTTTAAGTAGCTCAGGCTGACGGCATTATATTGGCTAACAACACTGTAGTTTCACTTAGTTTTGTGAGCTCACCGGTGTCCCTGGTTCACCCATACCCATCGGCCCAGGGGGGCCTGGTCTTCCCTGGTTCCCCTTGTCACCCTAAAAGATAAAGTTTAAAGATTAGAGATAATCTGAAGTGTGCACAGGACACACACACTGGCCTTCCTGCAGACACTGAAGTAGGAAAATTATTATGAATTATCTAACTGAACCTAAATTTACCTTGGGACCAGGGAACCCAATGCCGTTATCTCCTGGAGGTCCAGGTGCTCCCCTCAGTCCTCGGTCACCCTTTCAGGCGACAAAAAAAGACACTTACAAATGTGCGTAAAGCTTCAAGTTGTTAACAAAGTTATTTACTTGATGTGTTTGCAACTTGACTGCCAGTGTTCTCACTTTAGATCCAGGTGTCCCCTCTGGACCCTGGTCTCCAGATACTCCCCTGGATCCCTGACACGAAGGGGAAAGTAAATACACATGAATGCATGAAAAGAATTTACTGATAAAAACATAAACTTTACACCAACTAATCAATATCCTTTGTATATTTGGACAGACAGACATTACTTTAAATGCTTTTTAATTTGCAAGGCTGTGCATGTTTTAATGTACCTGTTAATCATGCATGACACATATATTTGACGTTAAAAACATTGGGAACAAAGTGTGTGTGTGTGTGTGTGTGTGTGTGTGTGTGTGTGTGTGTGTGTGTGTGTGGCACTGGCTGGTAAAGTGTGACTGCCCTCTGCTGGACACTAAGAGGAGTGTGACTGAAATGTGTGAGTGTTTCCTCTGAAACATATTTCAACTTTAAATGTGAGAAATCCACAGATATTCAACATCGCATCATAAAAGAACAACTGAAATCAACCAAACATGTTCCTGATTCATGTGACTGTAAAATTAAATTGTCAACACTGTCAAGGTTCCTATCTCATGGCCAATTTATTCATGTTAAGGGTTCATTTATTAAATGCTGTGAATAATTTGTAAAGTCATAATTCTGATGACATTTGCTTTTTCAGTTCTGGTGATATTTCAAAACAATCAGAGCTGTAAATGCATCATCTTGTGCGTTACCTGCAAGGTTGACTGTGATAGATGACCTGAGTTATGAAGTATGAAGTAATAAGTTTATTATTACATTAAATATTGGACATTTTAATTTAATACAATCTAAACTACTTTTTGCATTTTTTAGTTTGACCAGTTACGTTCACTTAAATCAAAGACCAGAGGGTCTTTTTTTCCCCAATGTTTTGACCCTTTCTACTCTATAGATCTGGAAGACTGTGAGATGTAAAAGTTTAGAGTGGAAATTAGAAAAGGGATCAATACGTAGAATAAAATAGAATAAGTCCTTTATTGTCATTGTACCAGTACAGTGACAATTTTTAAAAGCTACAACTGTACACAGTGCAAGTTAAAAGATTGAAACAAGTGACAACCCAGAAAAATACCTTGATTACATCACCAATAAATAAAAATAAAAATAATAAAGTAATAAAAGTAAAATAAATAACAACAAAAATGTGTTAGAATAATAAATAAATAATCAAATAGATTAAAATATAAAATAAATAATGAAAATGAATAAATAAATATTTTAAATAAAAATAGAATAAAATAAGTAGCAGTAATTATTAATTTTATTTTTTTTATTCACTTTAATTAAATATATATTGTATTTACTTTTCAAGTGTACGTGGGTTTTAAGAATTTAGCCGGCATTAAAAATTATTGTTTAATGGTCTATCATTTTTAATGAATCTACCACCTGAGTGAACACCCACTGTATTATGTTAGGAACATTTAATTAGCATAAACTACATAATTACCAGAAAATAAATCTACAGTTGTAGGTTTGATTCCTTACATAGGCACAACAGAAAGAGCCACCAGTTACAAGGAGATTGTGAAGTAGGAAAGGCTCCAGGAAGTAGACAGTTAGCCACTGGACTCCTCAAACTAGACCAGTGGTTCTTTTTTGGCCAGTTTTAAATCTTATCATTATTATAAAAAAAAAAACCCAAAACGAATGAATAAAAACCTGCAGTATTTTCATGATTTATTCTTATATTTTTCATTTTCAACTTTCTCTCTCGTCCCTCCAGCAGTACCTTCACGTACCCCTAGGCGTGTGCGTACCCCCATTTGAGAAACTGACATTGCTATTACAGTCCTTCTCTGTACTGAGCGGCTTTAGCGTTTGTGTACTGAAGCTCCAGGCAAAAGCACGCTTTGGAAAATGAAACGTAAAATAGATGTGATTTGTTGTAAATGTGCCGAAACGTGCACAAACACCAGCTGGTCCTTCAAACTGAGATCATTTCATAAATTGAAGGTGTAAAACTGACAAAAGATAAACTGCACAGAGACTTTTTCCAGCTGTTTAAGGACTGGTGGACACTGATACTGTGATGGTGTATACTCTGGTATTCCAGTTTTATGAATACATTTGACAGTGTGCGTAGGTACATTTCATGGGAACTGGAGACAGATCAGAAAGACGTGAAACCTAATGACACTGACGAAGGCTGCTGTTGTTCTACCGATGCTGAAGGGGGCAACAAGCATTTAAGAAGAGAGGGAATGGATAACATGTGCCCAAATCCTAATCCTCTGGGACAACGTCTGCTCAAAGACTACAACCAAACATTGCAAGCTTGGATTCCCCGCTTTGGAAAGGCTACATTAGGAGGGGGATAAGACCTAATCCACAGCTCACATTCCACAAGTGCAGAGCAGGAGATGGACTCAGAGTGTGTGGCTTTCACTGCAGCGCTGATTGTTTCAGCGCGGATGTGGGGGGACACAGGAATCTTTCAATTTGACCACACACCCATTCAGGTATGAAGGTTCATACACAGAGAGGTCTCTTCATTTTTTACATTGAAATTTGCCTTATTTGTCTGTGTTTATATGTGCACTGCATGATGGGATATCAGGCTTTTACATGACACATAAACATTAAAGGTCGTTGCCAATTAAATACGGAGGTGGAGTCAGGATGTGGTTAGCCTAGTTTAGCATAAAGACAGGAAGCAAGGGGAAACAGCTAGCCTGGCTCTGTCTACTTCCAGGAAGTCCACGTTTGTCTCTACAGTAGCCTTGAATGAGTGACTAAACACTGGCTCTAAATAGGGCAATTCATGTTTTCATGTCTACTATCATAGTTATCTAGACATTTTGCTCATGGAGAGACTTTCAGTTGGATACAATTTGCAAAGTCACTGCTAGATGCCAGTAAATCCTACACACTCAACCTTGGCCAAAATTGACTCCTTGAATATTTTTGGACTTCACAATGATCTCAGAGCATTACATTGGTGTTTAATGTGCCCAAAGACAAATAAAAAGTTCAAAGCTTCACCTGCTCTCCTCTGGTTCCTCTGGGGCCAGGAG